>OY728134.1:1439820965-1441070965 GCA_963277665.1 Viscum album | reverse complement strand
TATAGCCGAGGATTGTGTGTCAGTGGGATACTATGAGCTTTGTATGGCCAGGTTGTGGCACTAGCTCGAGCTTCGTATGGCTAAGTTGCGGCACTTGCTTAGGGTGAGGGGGAAGCATTAGAGCGTTAGGCATGAGGTCTTGAGCAGTATTTAGTGGGAAGGTGGTGCGCGGTACCCATGCTTTGATAATATTACTGTACTACTCTATTGAATTGAGATATTTGGTGAGTTTGGCTTGTAAAGTTGGGTGGATAGATTCTTTTATAGGCTTTGGTTCCTTCTGTTTTCTCACAGGGCATTAAGATGTCTTCCCACCTGTGCACGAGAGCTTTAGGTTTCCCTACTGAGTATACTTGTATTCTCACCCTATGTTTACTTTCAGGTTTTCAGGAGGAATTCAGGGACCATGCGGGACCTTACTAGTTGGGCATTGGAGTTTTGCTGGTTGCAGTTTTTGCTTTTCATTCTTGGTATCATGCTTTGGAGATTTTCTTGTACATGTACTTTGTTTCAGTATTGTATAAAACATTAATATGGGCTTGGTTTTGGGTTTATTTTCATTCAGTTGTTCCTTTTTCTTTTTGTGTTTGATTCATCTGATTTCCCGATCTTAATTAATAAAAAGGGTAATGCCTCCCATAATTGTGGAAACTCATACCCTTGGTGCTAGTCACCACCCCGGGGCCTACTGGAGGTGGGACTCGGGGTTCATCATCTTCCTTTCACCATTTCCAGCTCATGAGGGGCATCTTTGGTGGGAGGGGGTCATGAAATAAAGATTCTAGGAGGAAGGGGGTGATGTTGGTACCTTATTTGAGAATAATTTGGACAAGAAAAGTGGGTTTATACATGTGAGTAAGTGGGTATACGTGCTGGCTTTTTATTAGAGGGAGGAGGGGTAGTTTAGGACATTCTTGAAATATAATTTTATTATAAATTTATTTTTGAATTATAACAGTTCTGAAGATATATATTTCTAAGATAATATGATTATGGGTCTAAAAACCTCTCAAACAATAGGTTTTAGACAAGTTTAATTTAAATTTTAAACTTATCTTTTAGCTTTGACCCATAATTAAAAACATTAACTCTTATAATGTCTTCTTGTATTTCCATAATATATGGTTACTATAGTTACTATAAAATGAAAATAGAACCACAATTGGTTCATTAATGAAAATTTTGACATTATATAAGTCTGTTGGACTAATTTTAGAATATCAGGACTATTATATCATTTAATAAGATAGTATTTGTTTTAAAAACTCATTTATGTAAATTTTGACACTATTTAGCAATTGATTTTTTGTTAAATTAATAAAAACTGGATTCCATAGAAAAAAAGAAATAAAATCATAAATCACATTTAAATTTCATCTAAAAAAATTATATATAGAATAAAAATTTTCAAATTACATTTTTTTAATATTTATAATATCATTTATTTGAATCTTTCATTAATAAGGTAATCAATGCATCATCATTACATCATAAATAAATTTATTTATATAATGTGTAAAAATTATAAATAATATACCATGATGTATTAAATATTTTCATATTTATAAAGAAAATTTATAGTCTAATATATCATTTATATAAACTAATATAAATTTTTTTTAGTTAGGAGATACATGTTTATGTTATATTTCCCTTTTCCTTAAAATAAATATTATAAAAGGTAATTATCATACCCAAGTTGCTCTATGGGGTCCTAAAATATACCAAAGATGAACATTGTCATAGATATCTCATAAAATTGGATTAAAACACATGTTAGGGTAGTTTTTTATTATTATAATACAATATTTTACCCTTATTTTCCTGATTTACCCTTTAACCATGGTAAATAAAAAAAATTAATGAAGTTACTATTCATAATGTCCAAAAATAAAAGGTACCTATTTAAATGCTTTGGACCTTATAATTGCAAATATGGAATCCATTTTTACAAATTTAAAAACTGACTTTTCAGTAATTAATTTAAAATTAATTACAGTTGTCAAAACAAGAAAACGGGTTTTTAAGAAGTAAAAACTATCACAAGATTGACATGTGTTTATATCCAATTTAAATGTTAAATTTCTTAAAATTTCAAAAATAGGATTAAATTATACAAATATAATCCAATTACACTTTAAAACCAATTAAAAGTACAATCTAACAATATAAGTAAATTAGATGAAAAGAAATCTTTTAATTAAAATGCAGTGTTTTTCACTATTCATTAAAATATATATTTTATTAGAAAAATATAAAAATTTTAACCAAAGTAAATTTTGATGTCCCTATTCTATAGAAGAAGTTTATTTTTTTCAAATATAAAATATAAAAGTTACAAAAACTATATTTAAAAAGGGTTCTCCATCCAAAGGCTGTAAAACAACATTTTAAAAAATATTAGAGCATTTTATTCTTAAAATTGGATTCATTCTCATTATATGACTCTAAATATTTTTGGATAAATGTAAAAATATTTAACAAACATTTTTATTCATATTTTAGTTATTTATATTCATTCCTACTACTATAATGTCTAGGTGATAATTACCATTTAAAATAATATTATTATTATTCTATTATTTTTTGGTATAACTCAACATTGTGTGCAATGTAAGATTTCGAAGAAACCTGTTGTTTCTTGTCGAGTATACTAGAAAAAAAATAGTCCCCTTTAAAATAAAATTAATATCTTATTCATAAATATTAATATATATGAAAATTTATTATTCTATAAATACTTGAAATGTTACATCATTCCCCCCATTGAGAAATTGTGTCCTCAAAATTTTAAAATTAGGCTTGGTAACTTAATTGAAAATACCACATAGAAAAAAATGTTGATAAAACAAAATCTTCAAATGATAAAAAGTGAAGTAAAAAGGTCACATGTGATAACACAAACTAGGGTTACATTTAGGAAAACATGGATATGGAAGATAAAACTAATCATCAAGTTCTGATGGAGAGTGATAGAAAACATGATCAGGAGAAAGTTAACACCCATAAAACCCTAAACATGTGATGTGTTAAAAGATCTTTGATTTCCTAGTAGGGAAAATTAAGTGGATTTTTTTTAATATCATTTTCATAAATTTGTTGAATTTATTTATGATATTTACTAAGAACAAAAGGAAGCATTCTAATTTGTAAAGTAAAGCTTCATCCTTTAATAAATATCATCCACAAACTCATATTTTCCCAAAATGATGAGTATTAAAGATGACTTGGTCACACCTAAATAACTAGAATCAACTTCAAGAGAATCACATAATCAAAAAAAGATGAACAATATATTTCTCATGTCTTTAGACATTGAACAAAACCAAAATGGTTAGTACAAGATCATATAATCCCCAAAAATAATAATCCTTTATAAAAAGAAATAATACTCTCAATCTCCAAACTTCAACAAAAAATACCCAAAGTTCAAAAAATAATAATCCAAAAACCATTTTCCTTAAAATTCCTCAAAAATAATTCAAACGAATATTAAACCAAAAATTTATAAGGATTTCATCACATAGTATTCCATGATAAATCTTAACATTTATCTCTAAATAAAATCAACTACTCTTAAAGTCTCATAGTTAAATGTAATTAACCTAATCAGACGTTGTCCATGATAGGTTAATCATTTCCATAAATAACCCAAATATCTATATATCCACAACAAAAACATAGATTATACCAAAATAAAATTCAACCATTACTCCTCAAATTAAATACCCTAGTATTCTATTTTCCTAGAGCATATAGTGTTCCCAAAATAGTGAACATGTTCCAAAATAACATTTATCACTTAATAACCAAATCATTATCTATACTAATGATATCCATTTGAAAAAACATAGGTTCCCAAAATCAACTTATTCTTGATCCATGAAATCATTTTACTAAAAATAATAAGTTATACTAACTAGGGACTTCATGTAGGCCACTGGTAGGCAATGCACCCTCCAATTGATGGTTCGATTCTCATAGCCTTACTGGACAAGAGTGGTTTTCACCCATCTTAAGGGTAGTCCATTTTCTAAAACTATATAATTCATATATAATTCCAAAAATTAGTTAAAATATAAAAAAATAACCATGATCTATTTTAATATCAAATCTTATCTCAGGTACTTCATTTTTCATATCAAAAAGTAATACCTCAAAATTGCATCAAAATAAAAGATCATATAATGGTTATCCATTAGTTTATAATTATTTCCACAAAATAAAAGATAATTCTTCCTCAAAGAACATTTTCATATAACAAACTATAGGGTTTCACATACAAGAAAAAGTTTTCCAAAGTAAACCCATCATCAAAATAACATTAATAATTTTAAATATTTCATCATCAAACAATCTAATATAACTCTTCAATCCCTTATGTGTATACTTATTAATCATTCAGCGTTCTTCCCAATTCCCTAACTATGATTTTATATATTATTCCTTAATACTTATTTCCTAAAAATAGAAAACATGAATCATGTCCTAATATTCCATAATTTAAAAACATGAGACAAGAAATAATTCATACCTTTCATATGTCATTTTTAGATTCCTTATCTTCAATTAAATAGCATTATATATTGCTAATAAAGTATTTTTAGGGTCATTCTGATACCATTCATAAACCTTCTATTTCATAAATTTATTTTCATAATGACGATACTTTCCACATTTAAAACATTCAATTGATAATTTGGAAATATATTATTTCCCTTTCCTAGAGGCCATTGATCGCTTCCTTTTTCCATGGAAGGATATTGGTTATGACCATCATTTCCACATCTATAACATCTTCTAGTCACATTAAAAATTTCCCTAGGTGTTTCTTTCCACATCCTTGACACATAGGATTTTGAATATACTTGCCTTTATGATTATTACCTAAACTTCTACATGGATTTGTTTCTCACATATATGATGCCTCAAAAAAATCACCAAGGCTCATGTGGTCAACCACGACTCCAAATAGTTAGTTTAGATTATCCACAAGAGTTCAAATTTCAGATCCCATTTCATATGGTTTCTTATTCAAAAACCCACTACAGTATCCTTCACATCCATTATAACTTTTGTGCCTTCTGCATCAAGCCATTTACTAAAACCAAAAAGGATTAGTGTGAGTATATATATAAAATCTTCAAATACTATCATATTAGGAGGGTAAACACTAAGATATACTTATTAATAATATCTCAAACTCATCAAATTTATCTAAAAATACCTATGAATCATTATAATATGTTAACTATTGTGGTTATAAAAACCATGTCATTTATGATTAAATAACACCCTAACATATAAAGTAATCTAAATTGATCTATGATACCAACTATAAGGCCCCATCATTAAACTTTATATAATCTGTAGTTTTGATAAATAATTGTCTTTATTTTACATTGAGGGTCTTTTTAGGTTTAAATATTTAGATAATTTGACCATAACTATTACATTAAATATCAAATATTACAAAGTAGACACTTCTACTATATCTAGTAAAACTAATTAAATAAATCGAGAATTATTTTCTTGATAAAAATATTCTTGAATTATTCTTTTCTCTTACCCTTCCTTATACCTTGTGAAAAACATTTCAAAAAGATGGTATGAGCATAAAAAGCTCAATAAGGGATATAAAATACAGGAATAAAACATTAGTCTATGAATACATAAAAACCAACAAAATCATACTTTTTACTCATAAAACTTATTCTCATTAAAATATCTCATAAAATAATAAGATTTATTAATAACTCATATAAATCATAAATCATAAAGGTAATTTTTGGAATTCATAACATATTTACATTATAGCTTTCACAACTACATAGGGAGTAGCCTTCATGATTACATTTGGAATACCCATCATAGTATATTCCCTAAATATCTTAGGATAAACCTTAATATTTACCTCTGCCACATTACTTAATTCATTGGAGAGATATCAAAGGCTCACCCTTACTTGGAATATCACAAAACCACCTGTATACATAAGCAATTCCCAAGACCCACAACATAATCTTAACTTATAAACAAGAATAAAGGATAAATAAAATTTCCACATTGCAATAAATATATTAATATAATCAATCCATTAAAAAAATATTTCAATAAAAAAATACCTAAAAAGTAATATGGTATTTACTTTTCTTTTTAAAAACATTACAGCTTGTAGAGGAATCCAAATATCAAATAATGCTTGCAGCAGAGGAAAGTTCATTGTCACCATATACAATAAAAAGAAACAATCCTTTTTTTTCATTTAGTAAAATGATTCGTAAAAAAAATATTCCTATTGAAAACAATTTAAGGAAATTTAATGTCAAAGGGGTTGATTATATACCATATAAAATTAGGTTGTATATAAATCAAAATATTCCTCAATGAAAGGATATTGAGATGAAGTCCCTTAAAAATATTGTATCCTTATATTAAGGATAAATAAATGATATAATTATGTGTGAAAAATATAAATACACCCAATATAAGTGAATATTCTGTGTAAAAAATCATATGTCATTCATACATATTCTTTGAAAAAAACCAATGAAAATGATATTTGAAATGAGATTGCGTTAAGATTTCCCTTACAAAATTTGTATCAATGACATAAGAATTTATAAATGGGGTGATTATGTGTAGAAAAAGTATATAAACACAAGGAAAATTGTAAATTACAACATAAATAAACAAACAATTATTCCACACATAATCTTGGCATAATATAATCAACAATGTATGTGTAAAACCCAACGAATGGTAATTGGGTTAAAAAGTTCTCTTGCATTGAGTCTGAATTTTCTCGTTTTTATTTAATTTCCTAAATAATAAAATTATATTAATTTATACTTGATTTAGAAAATTATTAGTTTTTATTATTCATTTTATATCACTCGTTACTATGTTATAAAATGTAGTTAATTATTTAAGTTCATATGGTATGTTTTGTCGATGTTCGGTATTTGAGTTAAAAATGAACTTGTTTTGATGAAAATTATCCATGTGGTCATAAGTCAATTATATCCATAATATTATTCATGATTTAAATATAATATATATCATGTATATATGTACTTATAATAGTCCATAACATTTGTAGATATGAAATTAAATGCACCATTCAAGGAGACGGTAGGTCGTATGTACGTATTAACACTACTTTCATTACCTTTTCATATTAAAGGAATAAAAACTAATTGATACATAGGTATATTATAATTATAGTATAATATCTATGTTACATATTTGAAATATGTCCATTATTATATGCTTTATACCTTCCATGTATGGTTTGAACGATTCATATCACATTGAGGGGGAGGTAGTCCACACTTCCTCAATTGAAAATATCACATTTACACATTATGGAAATCATTAAGGTATGTTTTAAATAAAAAATAGATAATATTAGAGAAAAATAAATATAATATATAAATACATTTCCATCATAATTTCCAATATGATAGACAGTATTATAAAATTGAACAATCACCGTTTTTTGAGGTAGTATCTCGTCGTACACAGAAACAGTATGTTCTATATCCATTAGATGGAGGTGTGTGTAAGTGTAGGTCGAAACCTCAAAATAAAATCATACTAGTATATTTAGGATACTTTTTTTGTTATAAAATAATTTAATGAATAGATCTTATAGGGTTGGAGAAATAAAATATATGAAAGTATCTTGAGAGAAGATGTTACTTCTAAATCAGATAACTCCTTTTGATTTTATCGAGAAGGATTTCTTGAATTGAATTCTGACAAAGGTAAGAATAATAGGAGTAATTTGAGGATTTTGGGAGCTTATTTTTGAATAATTTGGATGAGCCAAGGGGATTTATAGGTGTGGTTAAATGGTTAGAGGCGGTGGCCTTTTATAAGAGGAAGGAGGGGAACTTTAGGAAAGTCTTGAAATATTATTTTATTATAAATTGATTTTTTAATTATAATAGTTAAAAATTTATATATTGATATTATTATATGATTATGGGTCTAAATACTATAAAAAAATAGGTTTTATACATGTTTAGGTCTCAAATTTAACATTTTCATTTTTCCTTAATCCTTAGTTAAAAACATTAACTCTTACAATGTCTTCTAGTATTTTCATAATATATGGTTACTATAGTTACATTAAAATAAAAAGAGAACCAAAATTTTGTCCTTAATGAAATTTTTAACATTATATATGTCATTTAGACAAATCATTTATTTTTAGGACTATTATATCATTTAGTAAATAATTATTATTTTTAAAAACTCATTTATGCCAATTTTGACACTATTTAGTAATTGATTTTTTGTTAAAGTCATAAAAACATTATTCCTTAAAAAAGTAATAAAATAATCCCTAACATATTAATGTTTTCAAAAAAAATTTCTATTGATTAGAAATATTAGAATTACAATTATTTAAATATTTATAATATCATTTATTTGAATCATTCATTAATAAGGTAATCATTTCATCATCATTGTGTCATAAATAATTTTTTTATGTAATGTATGAAAATTATAAATAAACTAAAATGATGTAGGAAATATTTTTACATTTATTATGAATATTTATAGTCTAATATATCATTTATATAAACAAAATTAAAAAAATTGGTTAGGAGATATTAGTTTATTTATATTTCCCTTTTCTTTAAAATAAATATTATAATCTGTCATTATCACACCCAAGTGGCTTCATGGTGTCCTAAAATCGACCCAAGGTTGATGTTCATACTAATTAACTAATAAAATAGGATTATTACATGTTTTAGGGTAGTTTTATATTATTATAATATTATCTTTTACACTTATTTACCTAATTTACCCTTTAACCATGGTAAATAAAAATAATTACTGAAGTTACTATTCATAATGTCCAAAACTAAAAGGTACCTATTTACAGAATTTAGAGCTTATCATTACAAATATTAATACATTTTTTCAAATTCAAAACACAGAAGTTAGAGTAATTAATTTAAAATTAATTCCCATTGTCAAAACCAGAAAGTGAGTTTTTCAGAAGTAAGAACAATCAAAAGATTGACATGTGTTTATGTCCAATTTAAATGTGAAATTACATAAAATGACCAAAATTGGATTAAATGATAAAAACATAATCAAATTACACTTTCAAAAAATTAAAATGATAATATAACTATATTAATAAGTTAGATCAAAAGGCAGCTTTGAATTAAAATGCATTATTTTCATTATTCGTTAAAATATGGATTTTAACAGAAAAATACCAAAATTTAAACCAAAGTAAATATTTATGTACCTATTGTAAATAAGAAGTTTATTTTTTTAAATATAACATATAAAAGTGAAAAAAACATATTTAAAAAGGGTTCTCCATCAAAAGGTGGTAAAACAACCTTTTCAAAAATATTAGAGTATTTTATGCTTAAAATTGGATTCTCATTTTAAGTCTCTAAATCTTATTGGATAAATGTAAAAATATCTAAAAAACATGTTTAATTATATTGTAGTTATTTCTTCTCATTATCACTAATAAAATGGCTAGTCTTTAACCACGATATAAAATAATATTGTTATTATTGTATTATTTTTTGTATAACTCAATGTTGTGTGTAACATAAGATTTTGAAGAAACCCATTATTGTGTGTTGAGTAAGCTATCGGACAAATAATCCCATTTAACATAAAATTAATATTTTATTATTAATGTTAATAGATATGAAAATTTATTATTCTATAAATGCATGGGACATTATAGGAACTAACAGGCCATCGTTGTTAAGGGGATTGTTTACTATTGAGATCAAGTGATTTATACAATTGAAATCTTGATTTGAAGGGTATAGAATTTGGTATCCACATCAAGATTTATTTAAACTGATTATCAAACCATATTTGGATCTAATTTACATTTTTTTCACAAAATCATTTATAACCTACTCTTATTAATGCATAAATTCAGTTTGAATGTTACTTTGCTTTAATTACATTGCTATTATTATTTTAAACTCGAATTGAATGAATAAAAATTTAATTTTTTATATATTTTTTCACTTAATTTTTTAAAAGGTAAATTCACTTCTCCCCCACCCCCCCTCCTTCATTCCATAATATTTGACCAACAATTAACATCAAATGAGAATTTGTGTATGTTTCAAAATATATTATCTTTCAAAATTGTGTTATTTTTCTGAACCCTTTTTTCAAATCATTAAATTATTTTAAATAATGATTTATATTGTGGAATATAATTCCAATTCACATGATATAATTTTTTATGACACCTACTACTCATGTTAGAAGAATTAATTATTAACCTTTTTTTATTTCTTGTCCTATTTGTAAAATGGTAATGTGTGAGTATATTCCAACTAAAAAACTAAAGAAAGATGGACTCCCAATTATATTAATAATTTTTAATTAAATAAAAATTTTAGAAATTCTTTGAATTTTGTTCTTGGTAGAAATTATTTTAATTATGTTCCAACATTTATAACTTCAAATCATTTGGTAAATTTTTAGAAGTAACGCATAAAGGAAAAAAATCAACGACACTAGATTATATATTCACCATCAAATCTTTAAATGTATTAATATGTAATTTTATTAATCTATTAAAATCTTTTTTACAATATTTACACATATCAATAAGGGTATAAAGTCTCTGAAAGATTATTTATCTACTGAATCACCTGTAATGAAACAAATATGGGTTGTACCTAGTTTTTAGGATTCTGAAGTGATGTATATCCGAAAAGCTATTGATACAAAATAGATAGAGGTAGAATAACTCATAATATCCATAATGAAATAAAAAAAACATGATAAAATAAAATTAATAAAAGGATGCTGATAAAGCTAAAGAATTCAAGAATACCATCTCCTTCAAAGCAGTCAACGAGGAATAAACCAAATGTGAGGTTTTTGGATATGGTCCTTTTTTCAAGATCATAATCATGTTCCTCGAGAAGAAAACATCAATAAGTGATCCAAAAAATAAAATCAAAATTTAGAACTAAACATGAGGTGCTAAAAATGTCAAATGAAAGGTCATATAAAACTAGAGTTCCTGATCTATAAGAAAAAATTAATTGAAAATAAGAAAGGTAAAATAACTTCTAATGTCTTGATGTGGAGTGATAGTGACGATTCCATGGACTATACTTCATAATCCTTGTCAAGTGACTCAATATTAAAGATCCTTTTGACACATTTTGATGAATATTTTAAGGTTAGTAATCTATTTCCCAATTACTCTTCCTAATATTATCCTTCTCATTCTTCACATTTTTCTTATTCTTATTCAATTTCTTTTGTCACCTTAATTCGAGAGATTTAAAATATGCCTAAAATGAATATGAAAATAGGTATTTTAAAATAGATTATTTATATTTATAACCCAATAATAATAATAATTAAGTGGTATAATAAAATGAAAATATCTAAAATTAAAATGATGTTCTAATACAAGAAAAAAATATCTCATCATGAAAATCAAAAATCAACCGATTATCAAAAATATTGAATCCACTATTAATGAAAAAAATATGTTTTAAAATTCAAACATGGTCAAGAAAATTTAAATAGAATATTGGGATCTATAAAACCTATAAATGATCTGGTTGGTTTTGGTTACTCCAATTGTGAGAGATCATGAAAACCCCATTAAAACCAGTTTTCTTAAAGTTGTATCTAATGAAAAAATTTGTAATTATAGAAAAAGAAAAAATTATTTAATGCATAAACGTGATAAAAAAATCACTATATTGAAGATAAAATTCAATCAATCATTATCCAAATTTTTTTAAAATAAAACCTAGTTTGAATGTCTATAGTTTGAAATCATTATTGGAAAACATAAGTGTTCACAAGTCTGTGTGGGTACAAAAAACATCAATCGTTTAATTTTATCAGAAAATTTTCTCATGAGAAAAACTCAATAAGTGATGTTGTACCTAGATTTTAGTTTCTTAAGACACTTGTGTTGTGATCTCTATGAATCTAATAAAATCAATATACATTTTTTATGTCACATCACTTTTGGAAATAATTCTTGGGGTAAAATAATCGGTGAAGGAAACATCAATTTTTTTAACTCAAATTTTTATAAAAAATATGTTTTATTTCTAAAATGATTGAAACAAAATTTAATAAGTATAAGAAAATTGTTTGAAAATGGTTTTAAACAATACTTTAGAAAATTTTATTCATTTTTTATTCAAAAGTAAAAATTATTATAACAACTTCAAGATTTAAAAATGTCTACACATTGAATTTAAAATATCCTACATTTAAAAATGTCAATTTTTTGAGTGCATGACTAAATCATTCGTGGTGTATACATAGATGCATCTACAATTTTATCCCACGCTATCTAATCAATCTCAAATTATATTAATTTTTACAAGATCATTATAAATTATATTTCAATGATGGTATGGTTTCTAAATCATGCAAACATGTTAAGAAACAAAATAACTATTTTTAATTAAAATATTATTTTAAAACTCAAAATTTTGTGAAATAATATATATTCACCTTTATTATCCTAATGAAATTGAAACTGTATGAGTAAAAACCTATAATACCATAATTTATATTGAATTTTAAATATTTACATGGTTTTATTTCATAAGTCATAAAAGTAAAGATTCTAAATCCATTATCAGTTTTTCTAAAAATGATGAAAATTAAATATTATTAAATATTATTTCTATAGAGACCTAGTCTTGTCATATAGGGATATTAAATCATATTTTATGAATATTCATTACATTACACAAAAACATGAGTTATTACTATAATATTTTAGTGCCTTGTGAAACATGGAAACATAATATTCTTACATTGTGAGAGATCTTCAATATTTACTCTAAAGATCATCCCATTTATTACTCTTCATAGAAATTCCCAACATAAAACTTTTATTCATAAACTAGGGAAAGGAAACATAATAAATGGTGAGATCATATGCTTGGTAAGGGTAAATACAGGAGATATTAATCTATGATCAATAAAGAAAGATGATGGTAATAAGGTTATGTGATAATGATCATAAATTATGAAGTTTATACCCAACTTATCAAATATCATAAACATGATTCAAGGATTAAATGTTGGAGATTCATAAGAAATGAATCATAAAGAAATAAAATAGCACGATCTATGAGAGCATAAAATTAGCATAAGAAATGAATTTTTGGAATACATATAAGAATAGAAAATAGTATGTCATTTCTACCCACTAAGATGTTAATAACATGATGTGATTAGGCTAACACCCATGTACCTACATAAAACTTGGAATTTCCCCCTTTATACCCTCTTTTTGTGATTTGGATAATCACCCATTTACCCTCCTTTTTGGACTTCAGATAATCACTCATGTAACCTCCATTTGGGGATTGGGATGACCACCAATTTACCCTCTCATCTCATTGAAAATTTATTATTACCCAATGAATTGGATATAGATATAGTCCCCACCCTTCACATAATGAATACCATATTTATGTGTTCTATGAGATTATAAACATTAGTCACATCATAACCCATAAAGTGAATGGGTTATCATAAACATTTCACCATATCATAACCTATGGAAAAGAGATAGGTTTCATAATAATTTATTCATATCATAACCCATGAAAAGAAATTGGTTTCAAATGTATTTTATAATGATATAACATATGGAAGTTAAATGGGTTTCATAAACACCATTCCATCAAAAAATAAACTATTCGGAGAAATAATATGTATGGTATCCTGGGATCATATCCCTAGTAAAGAAAAGGAAACACCAATGGATTTCATCTTATATTGAAAGTAATTTGGAAAGATAATTTAAAACATTGATTGAGGTAAATTTCCTTTCTATTTTTAAAAATTATTTAAAAAAAACATTTTTCAAAACATTTTTCTTTGAAAATAACCTTGAAATATTTTAAAGGAATATTCAAAAATAATTTAAAACATTGTTTAAAACATAAAACATTTTAGAAAACCTTTTACAAGAAAATGGGAAAAATTTTCCTTCAAAAAAATTTAAAACATTTTAATAAAACATTATTTTTGAAGAAAATTGATTTTTGAAGAAAGATATAAATAAATTTGGATTTTATTAAAAAAATTATTTATTATATTAGTAAACAAATTGTGAAAAAAATTTACCATTTCATGAATATATAATGAATATCCAAAGTATAATAAAATTAATAATAATTATTGATAGGTATATCATGAGATTTCAATATTAGATACATGATCATAAACAGTTCCAATGAATGATGAGATTATAACATAAAATCATTACATCTTTGATAACATAGAATAATAACCCCCATTACGGAAAAAATAAAATTAAACTTATAATATCATGAATATGAATAAATTAATTATATTATATGTAAAAAAATTTGCATATACACCTCATAAAAGAAGATAGGTGCATAAAATGGCATACGTCTCAAAGTATGAAAATTGTAACAAAAATCTATTACCGATTTGTTAAATTTTGAAAAATAATACTCATGAAAGAGATATCCTAAAATGGATAGGTAAAAACAAATTTTTTTTCCATTATAAGCATCATAAAATACATTCATTGGTAAATAAATAGTTGTTGAATGTGACATGTGTCTCACAGATGTAAAAAATGGGAGGGAAATCCCTTACCTTAAGTCTTGAATTCATTAGTACATGTTAAGAACTACTATATAATAAATATTTTATTAATATAAATATATTTTAAAAGAAATATTCCTATATATCATATCATATATGACTTTATTATTACATTTAATTACCTGTTTATAAACAATCCCATGTTAAACACATGTCTTGGGAAATAACTACTTTCTTTTTCGTGTATGTTTTAAAGTTTGATTTTTGGTCCTCTTAATTTTATCTACATTTAATAATATAAATAATTTTAACCATGAAATAAATATAATATATATTCATTATATATTTATTTAGGGTAATACATAAAATTTACTAATAGGAAATGAAATACACTGTTCATGGAGACGGTTGTCCATATTTACTCATGAACATTGTTATAATTTTCTTGTTGGATTGAAATAAAGAAAAGTAAATGATTTATATATTATAATTTCAGAACCATATTTCTTTCATGTATATCACATTTTTTATTAAACCCATCCTTAATACAATTCATGTAATGCATGAAGAAATCACATCGCTTCGCGAGACAGTAGTCCGCTACACACACAGACGACGTTATCATATTCCAAAAAAATGTAAATCATGAAGGTATGTGTCATATAATAATTTCAAAATCATAATAACATCATAAATATCATATATATCACATAAAAACAATAAATTTGTCATTTTTTTCAACCTTGGTAGGAAGTAATGGAAAAACTAATGACATTAGTTCGCGGAGTGGTAGTCCACCATACACAAGAACTATGGTTTTGTAACCCACTTTATGGAAGTGTGTGGGGATATAATATCCTGATATTTTATAGTATATTTAATATTTAAATAGATTAAATATATTCTATATATTTCAATACACAAAACAAATATTTTATCCTTCATTGCAAGCAATGAGTTACTTTGATGGGTTGCGTTATACGCAATCCCAAATTCTACCAAATGCTATTAATATAATTATTTAAAATGAAAATTATCTCCTATAATTTAAATTTTAGGTTATGAATTATATTAAATAACTTCATAAATATATATTTTAATTTATTGGTTACCTATTGATTAGAAATGAATGTAGAAATCAAATGAATTTAAAATAAAATGTTTTTATAAAAAACTATTTTTATGCTCTAAAGTAGTTTATCAATATAAGGTAAATTAATTACTATTAGTGGATTTAATTAATCATATATATATATATATATTCAATATAAAAATTAGAATTTCTATAATAGATTTGATAGGTATGTGATAAGAACAAGTTTAATTATACGCATATAAAGCTATATTTTTTTAAATATAGTTATGCCAACTTTTAGTGGAGAATATATTGTAAATATACATTTTATAACTATTATAAAAAAAATCAATATAAAATTAATTTTTTAAACTATAATGTAAAAATTATCTTATGGTGGATTTTTGGTATTTTTTTGAAAATTTTCACTTTTTTTGAATAGTGAAAATCACTAAATTTTAATTGAATTATGATTTTTGGTATAATTTATTTATGTATTTATTTCAAATTTAATTTTGGTTTTAAATTATATTTAATTAAATTTTACATCAATTAATCAAATTTAGTTCATTGGAACCAATTTCACAATGAAATTGGATATAAAAATATTTGAATATTTTGGATATTCTCACTTTAAAAACCCACTGTGTTGCCCCATCTCTGGGATTCATTTTAAATTTATTTCTTCCAATTATGTTAGTTAAAGTTATATAAATATATTCAATATTTTTAATAATTATAGTTTATAATATATAATAATTTAAACTCAGTTTTCTACCAAAAATATTAGTGAATGCAATGAAAATTAATTACAGTAATTAAGAGAAAAAATAGCCTAACTAGGGACTTGAACTTAGACTTAAGGACCAAAATGACCCATAAACATGTCAAAAATCCATTTTATGACCATATTTAGACCATATCCTCAAATATCAAGAATTTATTTATTATTGGAGGAACATTATGTAAGTGGGACCTTTCAATAGTTTTTACCTTTTTATGTCTATAAGAATTTGACTCCTCCACTATAAAAAGGAACTCACCTCTCACACATATTCACACCTATCAGGAGCTTTTCTCATCGAACACCAAAAAAAATATCTCCCAATAGTCCCTCCCATAATCCTATAAGCACTGCTTTTAGTAAAAATATAACCAAGTAATCCTTTTGGTATAAACCAAAATGTGTTACCCGAAAAGGAGGTAACATTATTCAACGATAGTTTTGTTTCATTTATTTATCCACCGCTTAAATTAGTAATATATATTAAATATATAATAAAATCAGTATAATAAATATAATTTAAGGTTTTTATGTAATGGTTATTACCAATACTAAACACATCCATCAAATGGGATACACAATCATTGTTCATGTGTATGACGAACTACCACCTCACAAACTGATGTCATTCGTTCTTTCATTACCACCATTCAAGGATGGTAATAGTGATGTATTTTTATTTTATATATTATATAAATGATATTTATTATATTATTATAATTATTTAATATTTATATAATATGTAACTTTATGCTTTCAATTCTATGGAGATACGATAACTTCATTTGCAGACGTGTGGACTACCATCTCCTCAAAGTGATTTGATTCGTTCATGATGTTCCTGAATTGTATTAAGGATGGTTTTAAAAAACATATGTGACATATATAACATAAATGTAATAATTTAATTATAATATAAATATATATATATATAACTTACATTTTAAATATTTCAAAAAATGGAAGTAGCATTCATGCATACGTTCGACCTACCGCCTCTATTAATGGTTTATTTCATTTCCTATCTACAAATTATATAGATTATTTTAAATACATATGTAATGAATATTTATGATATTTAATCCATGGATTAAATTATATAGATTTTTAAAACCATATCTAGTTAATAGGAACAAAAATAACAAGCCAACACATTCTCAAAAAACAAGACAATTAACACCTGAAATGATGAAAATGGTGAAAGATTATTAATGAACGGGATTAAATATGTTATAAAAACAAAATATATGATATAATAGAAATTAATATGGTAATATTTTATATTAATAACCTACTTAAAACCATTATATTGGATGTTAAAGAATTTTCTACCAAATGGAAGCGAAGGTATGTGATTCTTGTCTCACTTTTTCTTCCGTGAGGCATACATCATTTTCACCACTTATTTATATTTTGTGGATTATATACTACTGAAATTTTATTTTATAACATTAATAAATTTATATTCATGCTAGTTTTAGTTTCATTTTATGTTATTTATTTCATTTGGGTTATAATTTAAATGTTTCCATGTAGTAAGTGATTTCATCTCAATTTACATTCCATTCAGAATTATTTGTTATTATGCACCAATTTACATTAATTTGGTGCATATAATTTCCATTTTTAATTAAATATCATTATTCACTGAAAATTAATGATATTTTATGTTTCACATTGCATTATCTCACCCAGGGGGGTTCTCTTGAAAATTTCCAAGTAGAAAATGTTATCTTTTCAATATCACTTTCTTATGTGATTGTTAAATTTCTCATGAAAAAATAACATTATTGTAATGATTTTTATTGGAAACTAAAGTTACATTAAATACCGACATTATTCTATAATTTATATTATTATTTCATAAACCATATACCATTTTTACATATGTTTTTTACTTTGATATTTATTTTACTATCTAGGTAAATATAGATAAAAATGTGTTGTTTAATCAATAAAGATATTTGATAAGGTATATTGTTTAGTAATTAAATCGATTATTCGATATATGAGTAATGATTTGGACTAATAGTGATGGGGGCCTATAATTTATATAACCTCTTGATGCATATATATATTCTCATAAGACTAACAAGTTTTCCATATTAAACTAGTTTCTAACTATAGTTTTAATGCTTCTTTTGAACGGTATTGACGGTATAGGTTTTCAGGAACCACATACATGACATCCAATAATTAAGAATTTCAATCATTGAGAATTAAATTATTATTATAATTATTTATCCATGAGGTTTTTTATTAGACATTATCTATGGATTCATTTCATTCTCGTATTATTGTTTAAATGGAATGTGTTTCAGTTATTTACCATGTGATGTTGATTTATTCTCATTGATTCGTTATTTATTCCATTTTACTTACCCTTACTGAGAATTTTATCTCACCCTCAGTATGTTTCATTTCCCTGTGTTATGAAGATGAATCATTTTAATTAGTTTCAATTATGTTGAGATTTTACATATGTTTGATTTATTTTTATTTTCCTAATGTATTATGGGTATCGTGTATATAATCTGGTTTTCCAAAACTGATAAGCGGTTCGATCCTTTAGGATTTGATTCCTTGTAATAATGTCATTATAATAAGAAAGTTACTAACTTGGGTCTTCTGGTATTGGGTCATTATAGTTGGTATCAAAGTATGTTCTATATCAAACCTAGAAACTAAATTTAGAAAACATTAATTAGGTAACATATCCATAAGATATAATTTGAGGTTGAGTATACAAGAACATCCTAGAATTTTCATAAGGTAGAGATTAAGTTGGTCTTCCTAATAATACATCTTTATCTAAATACTAAAAGTATACTAGGTTCCTGAATAAATTTACCTAGGGGTAACAACTCTGAAAAGGTGCACCAGACGTGACTCGAGTTTAACCTGGTAAATGTCAATGGGCCTTGTTGTGCACCTAGTTTGAAACCCCAAAGTGATACTCTTAGGATAATTTAAATTTTCATCACAAAATATTATGAAATATTTTAAAGTAAATATATCCCCATTGAAAACCTGTTTATGATTATGATATTATGTATTCATAAATTTTTCAATTTATGTTAAGTGTTATAAAATATTGATAATTATAAAAAGTACATATTTTTATGATCTTATATAGTATATTACACTGTTTAGAAATGGAACCCAAAAGTAAAAATTGCATCAATACTCTTGTAAAATGTAGAGGTTTATCTATTTTAGAAGTTAATATAGATGGAATTGGGACAGACAGAGTTATGTAAATACAAGGATAAATTAATTTGTTTATGAAAAATTACCTTACCCAGATAAAGCAACTTGTTCCACATTGAGATTCTCTGAAGTTGGATTTCTTTATGTGATAGAGGTCCCCATCATTTAGTGGTACTACTGATCTAGTGGAATCTAAGAGAATTATTAAGTCTTTAGAGAATATATTTATGGAATTTTGATGTGGTGAAAAGTAAAAAATTAAACTTTTAGTGTATTTTATCAATGTATATGTTGATCTATGGTGGTTTTTGATCCATAATAAAAGAAAGGAAGAGGAAATAAAACTCCTAGAATGGAATGTTTTTTATGATGTATTATTTGAAAAATATTTACCCCATGACCCAAAAACAAATATAAATAGAAATTTTATTAGTTTAAATAAATGAGGAAGAAATTGTTGTGGATTATGAACCTACCTTTACTAGGATATCGAGGTATGCTTTGGATTTCATAGGTAACATGTAATTCAAGATTGATCATGTATTTGAAGGATATAACCCATGTCTTCTAAGGGAACTAGTTTCTCACAATAGTTCATCATATGATGAAATAGTTTTATATGCTAATAAGATAATGAAATAATTCTATAAGTATTATCGATTCGTAGGGATGTTAGAGAAGAAGAGTACAATAGATCAAGAAATATATAAGTGAAATAAGAGGATGAAGGATTATCCTTCATGTGATAATTATGTAAAGAAACACCCTTATACTTTCTTTAATATAATGGGGGGTTTCATGTGTGTAGAAAAAAGCCCCCAAATTTGTGATTTCAAGTGAAATAAAGAAAAATCCATTGTAAAATGCCTTCAATGTAAGGATATAGGAATTATGTAAATAAATTCCCCAAATTTAAAGGGAATGTACCTCAGAATAAACCAAGGGATAAAGTTTAAGATTATGTTATTGAAAACATGAAGTGGGATAATAAATGATCTCCTGTATTTGGATCTAAGAAATATATTTTAAAAGTATATTATTGATGATGTTCACATTATATTATTTATTAAATATATATTAATTTTAATATTTTACTTTTTCATTAAGTATTTAAGATCATATAATAAATGGTACCAAGAAAATGGATTTAGTTGCAATTTTAACTTTTTAGAAAACACATAGTAGATGAAAATATATCCCTAAATATGTCATTGTTGATGAGATAACTATTCTTGGATAATGAGATTATTGGTATGGATAAAGTAAATTGGGTTAAACCAACTACCTTATAAATGATTCCAAAGTGTTGGACCATAATATTTTCGATAGGTTAACCTTCTATGAAATGGTATAAGTTGATATTTGGGTGTGGTTTTAGAGTTTAATGTATTACATCACAATATGATGTACCTAGTTTTAAGAAATTAAGTAGAAATAGTTTAAGGCACAAAAAATATAATATTTAGTTTCTAAAATAGAAATGTATATTTACCAATATTCTTAGATAGTGAAATAATTTATCAACTCTTGGAAAAAGGTTTTGAAAAAAAATGTTTTCCTACAATTAAAATTTTTTATGATATAAATTACCTTTATTTACACCTTTGGTTGATGGTTTTTTGGTCAAAAACTTTCTCATTCACATGTTCTCTACCACTATCCATCAGAACTTGATAGTCAGATTTCTATTCCATGTCTAGGTTTTTAATAATGTTATTCTATTAAAAAGCCTAATTTTGGGGTGACATTCACATTTACATTTCCTTGTTATTAATAATATGTGTTATTAACCCTATTTACATTTTTGGATTTTAAACAATAGTATTTTAAAATATCAAACCCTCAATTACAAAGATAAAGTTTAAACAGTGAGTTTTCAATTTATTAAAGGTGGAGAGAATGTGACACCCCGAAATTCTAAAAAAAGGATATTATATTTGATAAAGTGTATGAAACACAACACCAAGAACATAAGGGAATATAATATCTAGATAATTTAAAGTATATTTACTATTTAAAATATATTAAATATAATATATATATTATAATGCACACAATATTGATTTTAACTTGGGTTTCATGCAATGAGTTTATTTGATGGCTTGCATTATACGCAAGACCGAATCTTACCAGATACTATTAGTATTATTATCTAAGATGAAAATTATCTTCTATATTTTAAATTTGTGGATTTGAATATGATTAACTAAATTATGAATATATATATTTTAATTCATTGTTTACCAATTAATTAGAAATGAATATATAAACCAAATGAATATAAAGAGAATGCTTTTATAGAAGAACTATTTTTATACTCTAAAGGTTTATTTAATAAATTAAACTAATTATTATTTGTTGATGAAATTAATAAAATATATATATTATACTCAATAAAATGTATTTGAAATTCTTCAAATATATTTTATAGGCATATGATAAGAACAAGTCTAAGGTTATGAATAAAAATATATATTTTTCAAAAGAAATCTATGCCACCTTTTAATAGAAAACATATTTTAAATAAAAAATTTGAAACCTTTATTATCCTTATTTTTCAAAATAAAATTCATTTTTTAAAACATCAAAACTATTTAGGGTTATTCTTTAATATTTTTTTCTGAAAAGTTTCATTTTTATGAATAGTGAAAAATACTAAATTTTAATGTAAAACTGCATTTTCATCGAATTTTTATATACAATTGAATTATATTTTAATTTGTTTTTAAAATATAATTAATTCAATTATACATAACTTATTCAATTTAGGTAATTGGAACTAATTTCATCTTGAAATTGGATATAAAAACATTTCAAATGATTTGACATTTTCACTTTAAAAACTTGTTGTGTCGTCCCATCTGCGGGATTAATTTTAAATTATTTTTTCACTAATTATTTGATTTTTATTTGGAAAAATGGATTCCATATTTAGAATAATTAAAATTTATAATGTATAATATGGTAAACTTATTTTTTACCAAAGATATTGGTTAAAGTAATTAAAATTAATTGCAACAATTAAGAGAAAATTTAGTTTAACAAGGGACTAAAACTTAATAATAGGAGCCAAAATGACCTAAAGAATTTTTCAAAATCCATTTTATAGAAATATTGTTTCCATATAATCCCTTTTATCAAATGTTTTTCATTATTTTAGGAACATTATGTAAGGGATACCTCTGAATAGTGTTTACCTTTTTATATTTATAAGAATTTAACTCCTCCTATACTATAAAAAATAAATCACACCTCCAAATTATTAAAACCTATAAAGACATTTTTTTAGTCCAAAAACTCAAAAATTGCTCCAAAAAATCCCTCCCCTCATCCTAGAATCCTCACTTTGATCATAAAACCAACAAAGAAAGCCTTTTGTTATAAACCAAAAAGAGTAACTTGAAAATGAGGGAACATTATTCAATGGTCGCTTTTGCTTCATTTATTTATCCTCAATATAATGTAATTTTTTTATGTCAAGGGTATGACCTAAACTAACAAACACTTCAATAAAATTGGATACACAGTCATCATTCGTCTACATGGTGAACTACCACCTCAGATACCGGCTTTGTTCATTCTTCCATTACTACCTTTTAAGGATGGGAATAATGATGGATTTATATTTTATATATGATATATAAGATATTTATTATATACTTGTGCTTATTTAATTTTTATATAACACATTACTTTAATCTTTCTATTTTTTTGGAATATGATAACTTCATTTTTTGATGTGTGGACTACCGCCTACTCAAAGCGATGTGATTCATTCATGCTATAAATGGAATATTTTAAGGAAGTTTCTAATAAATATATGTGAAATTTATGACATAAATATAATAATTTAATTATAATATACATACATATATATATCACATACTTTTTAAATATGATCAATAAATTAAAGTACTGTTCATGCGTACATACGACCTAAAATCTCCATGAACAATGCATTTCATTTCCAATCTCAAAATTATTTGAATTATTATAAAGAAATATGTTATGAAAATATATGATATAAAAATAATTTTGTACATCTTTTATATGATTAAATCATGATCTAATTAATTGGACCAAAAATAATGAGTCATGACATACTCAAAAAACAAGTCAATTAACACCCAAAATGATGAAAAAATGATTGATTATTAATGAAAATGTTATAATATGTTATAAAATTACTATATATGATATCATAGATATTAAAATGGTATGATTTTAAGTCAATAACATTCTTAAAACAATTATTCAGTATGTTTAATAGCATTAAAAAAAGGATAACTAAGGTAAGGAATTCTTGTCTCACTTTTTCTTCTGTGAGTAATTCACCATTGTTGACGCTCCTTTCATCACAGAATCTAAAGATTTGAAAAGGGGAATATCTTAGCTCAAATTGACTCAACCTTTAGACAAATATCAAAAAAAATTACAAAGGAAGGAATAAGAAGAAACTTGGGCAAGGGTTGCGTAAGTTCTACAACGGTCGCGCAAGTATACTTGCGTGCCGCAATGGTCTTGCAGGTATACTTGTGTGCCGCAATGGTCGCACAAGTACACTTACGCGCACTAAGTGATAATCACCCGAGGACTTATCTAGCCTATAAATATCCCCAGTAGGCCCCCCATTTCGAGAGGAATTTTTCCAGAATTCAGATACAGAGCTCTGAACGCCCCAGTCTCTTCTTCAGGTCTTCCAAACACTTCTAAGGTAATTCATTACCTAGAATGGAAGGTCTAAATAGGTGGAGTAAGGTCTAAGACTTATAATTCACTAACACTTATGCGCATAAGTGTTTTACCCTTAAGGAAAATGAACACACTTGCGCGCCACCTTACTTCTTCACCATAACTTGCGCGCCATCTTCTGGAAACCCTTTAGGGATGATTCTAAAGGCTTTGATCAAAGGATCGCCAAAATATTACTCTAAGGGCTGAAAATCGCGCAAGTACCCATGTGACACATAGGTATACCTACGCTCCTAGGACATGCGCGCCCATGCAGTACCTGCGTGCCTACCAGGACTTGTGCGTCCCTACATTTTTGGGTGCCTTTCCTTCCCATTTTCACCCCTCTTATTCCATTACACCTCTCCTATTTCAAAATTAAGTCTTCAAAACACTCTTCAATGTCATTTATGGCATGATTTCTTGATTTGTATTCCTTATCTGAAAGGAACTCCGTGTAAAATCTCTAAAATCTAGTGATTTACACATCTTTATGTCACTAAAGACTGAGATTTCATTCATTCAACCTCATCCTTTAAAATGAGGGAATCCTTAACATGGGCCTCCTTTTCAGGAGTAAGCCCCGGTCCAAATTCTCATTACTATGGGCATCCTCTTTAGAAGTAAGCCCCAAGTCCTCTAATTTGGGCATCTTCCTTAGGAGTAAGCCCTAGTCTTATTGTTCCTAAATATGGTCATCCTCCTTAGGAGTAAGCCCCAACCATAATTCTCTTAACCTGAGCTTCCTTTTCAAAAGTAAGACACAATCTCAAATATGGTCCTTTTTTTCAGGAGTAATCCCCAGTCTTAAAGTTCCTAAATATGGGCATCCTTATTATGAGTAAGCCCCAACCATAATTCTCTTAACCTGGGCTTCCTTTTCAAGAGTACGCCCTAATCTCAAATATGGGCCTCCTTTTCAGGAGTAAGACCTAGTCTTAATTTCCTTTTGATTTGGGCTTCCTTCTCAGAAGTAAAACCCAATCATAAGTCCCCTCCTAACTTGGGCATCTTCCTTAGGAGTAAGCCCCAATATTAGAGTATCCAAATCTCCATGAAGAACATATAACTTTATAGACCCTCTTCCTGGATTTCCTCCCTAATGTAAATCTTAATCCTCATTTATTTTGGGCAGTCATACACACATAAGCCCCACATCATTACATCGTTCGTGGCACAAATTGTCTGGTTTCACCGATACCTCTTATTTCTCACACCGAGCATGACTTGCGTGAGCTTAGAGTGTAAAAGTAATTGTGAAATATTTCATGATCCATCAATCATGCATAAACATCATACTCCCTTACTCGAACTACGTGGTTTATGAATCCTTTTCCAAAACAAAGGATATGTAGGTAGCCCATCAGCGGGTACGATCCCAACTCTGAAATAATCCATGTCCTCCTGAATGACAATAAACATCAAGTGCCCCACTGAGTGGATTTAAAACCAGTATGGTCATCATAATGACCAAGATACTTTTATGTATTTTTAAGGATACCATCAACTACGAATATCTAAAAATACAGATGATTCTTCATCGATGAAGAACCTCGAATACATATAAAATATTCTCTGAATTTCTTACGTACCAATCATTGATTGTCATACTAATGGAAATCTCATTTTATACTTGGTAATGTAATAAGGATTCAAAAACATAACTTAAATCTATAAAGAGAGTCCCAGAGTAGACAATAATTCCCCTCAAAAAGGTGCGATGAGTCCGACCTCCCATCCTCTCGACCAATGCAAATTCTTAAGCCTCATCAGTCCACAACTAATGAGCGCCTACCTTTGGAATGTAGGTCCAAATGGATATGGAATCATTGGATGTTTCCTGTTCTATGAACAAACCCGTTAGAAACCAATTGGAATGTTTGAACCTTCAATCAACGAGGTCATCCCCAATTCGAGAGGGAAACAAAAAATGGTGAACTCGACATGAATCCTGAAACCAAGTTAAAATGATGTTTCACTTATTTGTTAGGACCCTATTTAAAACTCAATGAGAGGGACAAAAAAACAATCATTGACATATGTTCTCATCCAAAAGATGTAGTGGCTCAACTTATCTTGATTACATCTGTTATATCAAATAGGCACTCTTTTCCAAGATTTTCTGCATTCTAAGAAATGGCTACTCTCAAGTTCACACACGTGGATACGTCTGTTGTGAAAACCTTTGTTGCGAATGCCACTGCTGCTACTCCTGCTGGATCATCGTCTTCTCTGAGGACGACATCACCTACTCAGCGTCTTCAACGCTGGGTATCAAACACACTATTTAAGGAGTACCGTCAAATTGGTACTATTCCATATCTGGAGGCTTCCCGACAAGCCATCCAAGTGAACAATTCACCCTTGTCATCTGGACAGCGATGATCAGTGATCAAGAAGCAGGCGGTGCTAACCACTATCTCCAACTATTTCAGGTCGTTATCCCCAGAATGCAATCACCATTCGCTCCCTTATTTTGGGGAGGTGAATGAGTAGGTCCCTTAGGGCCTTAATTAAAAGTGACAGGAGTCCTTCCCGAGGGCTCCCATCAACAGTCGCTGCTAGACTTGTGCGGCAGTGCGCCCTCAACATGATGAGGGTACTGACTCCAGGCATTCGGCTTAGGTTCCTCGAACCCGAGCAAGCAAGACGAATCACCAGAGGCAAAATCTGGTTAAGAGTGACCAGGTTCTCATCTCTGCCATCTACGGAGAAGTCCACCAACCTAACTTGGTGGAAAGCAATGAGCGGGCACACACACCTTACCGTTTTAATTCCGCTGTCCAGCAGACTCATCTGGCAGCATCATGCCAATCCCACCAGGCAATTCCGGTGGAGTACTATAGGCAGGAACATATACCTATTTATACATCATCAGCTATTCAACAGGCTCGTCTGACTACATATGATAGAGCTCGTCAACCACGTTCAGAGAAGTGCAATCAGCATGCACATACACCTGCTAGTACTGATCAAGCCTACCAATAGTCTTGCTTGGTAGCACTCGGAGAAGACAGTCGGAAAGCTCCGGCAACAAATAGGAGGTAGACTCAACTTTCTACCCCCACACTTGAGTACTATCAGGATTCACTGATAGGAAAATAAGGACAGGATCAGGCACATACACCTACTCTAAGCACGGAATGGATGTATATCCCCGTTCTGACAGCTGAAGTCACCAAGCATATTCTATCAATGGTGAAAGAGTAGAAGAAAATCCCTGCTCATATTCTGGATTCTTTCTAGGATATTACAATAGCTTCAGCAGCATCTCTGGGAAAGACACATAAATCTATCCCTACCAATAGAGTGACACATCAATAGTTCACTCCGAAATAGACACACACATCTGTTCTAGTCCAAGAGGGTTGTGGGGCATACTTCCCCATATCATATGGACAACCAAGTCAGGCACATACACCGGATTTGAGTGGAGATCATCAGCCTAACCTGGTCATCTCTCCTGATCAGGCACATACACCTGCTCAGAGCAGCCACTTTCGGCATCAAGTGGTTTCCAAGGCGTGTAAGAAGGCGTCTAAAAAGAAGACCTGGCCAGCACAGTCAAGAGATCAAGATCCAATCTATAACAAGGCCTTGCTCGATGCTGGAGTTCTTGAAGCCCTCAGACAGTTATCTATTGGAATTCAAGATTCTACTCCCTCATTTCCCAATAGTGGGAACATTAATTCCGAAGGTCTTCAATAGACACTTCCTCATGAAGGATTGCTTCATGAAAATTTGGCCGATCTTGAAGTTTCATCTTAAGATGAGAGCTACAATAACCCTCTGTGTGGCCAGAAGACCAAGGAGAAAAAGATCTCATCTTTTTCTGTAACCTATCATGGTGGTCCTCCCCATGATGATGAATTTAGCTGCGAAAGTCCCTTATGCAGTAGTGATGCACATTGCCCAGAAAATTATCCAGTGGACAATGTAGTGTCGAGAAATCCCTATTATCTTGAGACACTTGAAAATGTAAAACCAGTCATGTCTGATGCTTCATCGCTATCAGGTGAAATACTTTCTCAATCAGAATATAGCCCAGGGTGTAGGTCATTCTCCGAACCACCCCTAAGTCATTCATATTCTAGTTTGATCAGTGGTTTCTCTACCAATCTTGTTCAATCTGATTAAGCAACAAGGAAGCACCAGCTCCGGTCAAATCAGGTAGAAGAATCTTCATTGAATGATAAAGAGGAAATGCTGAACATGAGAAAAAAAACTGGTGAAGGGTGAAGTGCCAGTCATGTTTTGGCCTCTGGCTGACTCTCAGTATGACATTCCAGAGATGTTGATGGAAGATGGGATTCATGATATTCGTCTCAACATATGGAAAAATCTTTTTCAGATGAAAAAGAAATTATTATCTTATGATGAATATGAAAATCATGTTAAGATAATATAAGGGTTTCAACGTCAAATTGACTTGGCATCTCTATCAGACTCTCGATATCCAAAGGCTGAAAAGTAGCAGAGTGACCTTCAGCGTTCATGCCTTGGCACACTAAGAAGATTGCTCCAGTTAATTGCAAATTCCCCATCTGGTATTCATGTCATAGGATGGACTGTTCATGTATCACTTCATTTCACTGTGCTCTCCAATCAGAAAAGCCCGCCGAAAATGGTCTCATGAAATGTTATTGCCTGTGGCCGGCCATAGTCAATAGATTTTGTTTGTAATCAAAAGCTTTCCCAAGAACAGGCCTCAACTAGTTCTTCTTAAAATCAAGAATACAGAGAACAAGTTATTGAATTACTCTTTCATCAAGAAAATGAGAATATTGAACAGACCTCTCGTATGGAGCAAGCACAACATCAAGTGACAGAAGTGTCAGAAATCATCCAACGGTCTTTCACGCTGGGTGATAAAATTGGATACAGGTTGATGCATCCAGCTATTTTTTAGACCAAGATCCACAAGATTAGGAGAGATTTTAAGAAAGTCTCAGAGATAGCATGTCCAGATCCACCCCAGCTTGCCAGACTGGGGAATCTTTTAAACCAACCCCTGGAATCAACAAATAGAATTCGAGGAGTTGAGCGGGAACAGCGGAAATATCCCCAGTCCACCGGACTGGGGACTTTTTCAAATCATCAATCCCCTCCTCATAGAAAGTCGGTCTTTTCTCGATTGGGGAAGAAGCCTCAAGAGGAATGAAGAGCCAAATTATCAAGATATTCCCTCCAAATTACGGTTTGTCAAGAAGTTCCTGAGGGATTGAATCAACAAAAGGCAATGTCTCATCAAAGACATAGAATAAGAAAATATCATAGAAATGTTGTTAGAAGGGATGTGATGTGTTATGCATCAATCAATGTCATCAATGTCATTGTTGCTGATCCACTAGATGAGGCTCACTTAGGGGACTCAGATGAAGAGGTTCTTACTCAGGAAGTTGTATGCACAGACACAAATGAAGAAGGTGTGCATACACGAAATCAAAGATTTACCCAAAATCTGGTTTTTCCTTTAAATAACCCACTTCCCCCTCTCCGAAAGGGATCAAACAAGGTGAAGGGAAATAATCATGTTACATATCCTCCCTCTCGAGAAGGATAATCGCTCTCACTAGAGAAAATATTTGTGCAACAAGAGGAAGAAATGAAAGAATTGAGGAGGTTGAACACAGAACTACTTCAAGGTATTATTCCTCCTAAGTGTGCTAGATTCAGTCATCCAAGGGGGTTTGTTGTAGCTACTAAGATGGATCAAGAATATCCTCCTTTATCAGTACACCCTCATAGGTCTAATCCTACGGGTCAAGTGCAACAACAATTTGCAGTGCTTCCATCGGTTGCAGTACCAACCACCACATATGTCCAAGCTCCATTCAGTGCACCTGTTCAGATTCAAGCTCAACCGGATGTTTCTCAAAAGTTAATAACTAATATTGAGTCATTAATAGCTCGGTTGGAAGCTACGGAAGGGAAGCGTGCACAGGTTCAACCAGAAAAGAAATCTTACCTTGAATGGGTAGATTCAATCTCTCCCCCATCAAATTTTGGGAACCCTGTATTCCTTATTTTCAATGGATCAGGCGACCCAGAACAGCATTTGACGCATTATGTGTCTTGTTGAGATCCTTTGATGGGAACTCCAGAGAAGCAAGAAGCAGTGAAACTCATATGCTTCGTGCGAACCTTACAAGGACCAGCTTTTGTCTGGTATACAAGCTTGAAATCCCGGTCAATTACCAGATGGGAAGATCTTCGTCAACTATTTCTTCTTCAATTCAGATCAACTTTTCCAAAGACAATAGTTTTCGATCTTACAAACTGTAAGAAAAGGGAGAATGAAAGATTCTCTGATTTCATTGCTCGCTGGAGGGGATTAACATATTCCCTAATCTTAGCACTCCCTCAAGAGGAACGGTTGCCAATCTGTGTGGCAAATCTGTGTGACAAATTACTCACACCACTGATCCCTGTGATATACACAAGAGGGTTTCAAGACCTTACCTCAATCACTCAATAGATTGAATATTCTCTTATAAAGACTAAGGCTAAATCTCGTGTAATTCCATCAGCTCCAGGAAGGATAATGGGTAAAGTATAAACCGCTACAGTTATGCTTAAACAAGCACCTGTACCTGCTTCTACCTCAAAACCTTCATCTTTTTGAAGGGCTCCACCTCCTGAGAACCAAAAACAAAGGCCGTTTCGTCAAGATGATCGAAGAGATCAATGAAAAAAATAATTTGAGGATCTGAAGAGAAAAACATACTCTTTCTGAAATGAACAAGTTCTTGGTTACTTCATTTCAGCTTTGGAAAATAATTTTGTTCAGTTGCCAAGGCCCAAAAGGCCAAACAAGGAAGGAGATGAAGACCGTCCCAATTATTTCCCCTTTCATCAATTGTTGGGGCATCCCATACAGGAGTGTTTTTTCTTCAAAGACCTCCTGCAAAAGATGGTCGAATCAGGACAAGTCAAGTTAAAAGGTTCTTCAGCTCAGGTAGCATGTGTTACTGCTACAGTTCCAGAGGAGGAAGGCGAGTGGCAAGAAGTTTTGAACAAAAATGCAAAAAATATGATGATTGGATGGTTATAAAGATGATCAACCAAACTCATGCTATTTTGCGAATGCATTTGAAGAAACCAATTGTACCTTCTACCATGAATGCTGCAGCAAAACCCTCTTCATCAGAGGAAAAATACTCAAAGAAACGGCATGATTCAAAGAAAGAAAAAGAATCAGAAGAAGATGAGTATGTGTCAAATCCTAAGTTGCCTTTAACCCTGACAGACTTCATGCCATATACTTCAAATAAATAGGCACCGTCCCACCAAACGGAATAGCCTAAACAGGCTAATCAGGCAGAGTCTTCATCGGATGAAGAATTGATTTTCGGTTTTGTTAATATGATTCAATTAACAGATCCATATGCCAGTCGCAGTTTTGATTTCGATGAGCCTGAATTCCTAGTATCAAAAAGAGGAATCATAAGAGGTTCTAGAGGCTCAGGATATAGGGGAAGACGTGAATCTTTCAAAAACCACTATTCAAAGTCTACCCATGCTTGAACTGTGTATGCAGCAGAAACTCGTGGTAGAGCCCTTCAGCGAGCTCAGCAAGAACAAGAAAGTTATTCTACCAATAACAAATTCAGTCCTGGCATAGTTATTTTGGAGGATCGGTTGGGGGTTTCACCTTCATCTTCTCAACAAGAAAATATATCTAATCGGTCTAATCTTCCAAAACCAGGAATATTTCCAACTCCTATCCCAACACATGATGCATCAACTTCCAAAGCATCTGCTTCCAAGGGACCTACTAAAGCACATGTTCCTGTTGGGAAATGCCGACCTCTGGATCAAAAGTATGATGTATTGAAACACTTGGCCCAAGTACCAGCCAAGTTATCAATTCTAGATGCTTTGAATCTGTCAAAAGATCTTCGAGAGGCACTCGTCGAGGCTTTGTCAAGTCCTCAAGAGTTTGAAACTGAAATTGCTGCAGCTGAAGTCTATCACATAGAGAATAATCCTGCAGAATTCCATGCAATAATATCTTTTACTGATGAAGATGAAGATGATGTTTTTCATGGGAATATTATACCTTTGTACTTATCTAGAAAGGTCAATGGCGTAGACGTCCGAAGAGATTTCATTGACAATGGTTCAGGAGTCAACCTCATGCCCATTCATACACTTCGTCGATTGGGCCTCACAGAAACTGATTTATCTCCTTCTACCATGATGTTATAAGAATATGATAAAAATGAACAAGAACAATTGGGTGAAGTTATACTTAGAACTCAGTTTGGAGATCTTGTATCCAATTCATATTTCATGGTTGTTGATCAAGACTCAGCTTTCAACATCTTTCTTAGAAGACCCTGGCTACATCAACTTCTGGCTATCCCTTCATCATACCATCAATATCTCAAATATTGTTTCAATTGTCAAGTTGGGACATTATATGGTGATAAGGCCCCATTCAAGACATGTGAGTCTCAATACATTGAGGCGGAATTCTATCACATGAAATAAAAGGATAAATCCAGACAACATGGGAGAAATTGGTGATCCTCCAAGTAGTGATGAAAGCCCAAATGGTGACATCTTCATTTTATCTGCTGAAATCCAACAAGTTTATACATCTCCAATTAGGCCAGAAGAAGTTATAGCAACATCGGAGGTGAATAATGATGTCAATTCTCAATCCATAATCTTCTCTTTATTTCCCAAGGAAGACCCTTCATCATCAATTGGGTCAGAAATGGAAGCTTCTTCTTGAAGATGTTCAAATATTAACATCTCTTCTGATCATGGAAATTCTGCTTTATCATATACTATGCAAGTAGAAACGGAAGAAATAACACATGTTGAAGAAGAAGAGGAAGTTCTCAGAGATTCTCCTCTAGCATTTGAAGATGGTATCTCTACCACCATGAATGAACTCATAGAAATAAATCTGGGTACAAAAGAAGATCGACACCCCACTTTAATCAGTATGGCCATGAATATTGAAGAATAAGAGATTTATATTTCCTTTTTAAAGAAAAATAGAGACATATTTTCTTGGAACTATACAGAGATGCCCGGGCTTGATCCTAATGTTGCTACTCATCATTTGGGTTTACCAGAAGAACATCGAGGGTTTAAGCAAGCCGCGAGAAGAACACACCCAACTTATGCTTCCAAAATTGAAGCTTAAGTGGATAATCTTATCAAAGATAACATCGTCAGATAAGTTCAGTATCCCAAGTGGTTGGATAATATTGTCCCTTTAAAGAAGAATAACGGACAAATTAGAGTTTGCATCGATTTCAGAGATCTTAATCGGCATTGTCCTAAGGATGATTTCTCAGTTCTGATTATAGAACTTTTAATTGATGCAATAGCTGGCTGTGAAGCACTTTCCTTCATGGATGGATATTCCAGATATAATCAAATCCGAATGGCCCCAGAAGATGAGGAATCTACATCCTTAAGAGCCCCTCAGGGTGTGTTTTGCTACCGGGTAATTCCCTTTTTCTTAAAGAATGCAGGTGCAACATATCAGCGTGCCATGCATCGTATCATAAAACCCTTTTTAGGAAAGTTTGTTTAATTCTATGTGGAACATTTAGTGGTCAAATCCAAACAACATTTTAATCACTTGGATGATTTGGAAGTCATATTTTGTAAGCTTCGACAACATATTTTGAAGATGAACCCCTTAAAATGTGCTTTTGGGGTAACCTCAGGAAAATTTCTCGGCATTATTGTATGCCATCATGGTATTGAAGTCGATCCTAATAAGGCAAAGTCAATCCTTGGTATGTCACCTCCTCGAAATTTGAAATAATTAAGAGGAATTCAAGGACACTTAGCCTATATTCAGCGTTTCATCACCAATTTGGCAGGAAAAAGTTTACCCTTCACCAAATTGATGAAGAAGGGAGTCACTTACCAGTGGACTAAAGAATATCAAGAAGCATTAGATATTCTCAAGAAATACCTCTTGATTCCACCGGTACTCATGCCAACTATTGAAGGAAGACCACTTATCCTCTATGTGACAGCTTTAGAGAGATCATTGGGTGCCTTTCTTGCTCAGAAGAATGATGTTGGGAATGAAAACAGCCTCTACTACCTTAGTCGGACTATGCTTGAAGCAGAAACCCGGTATTCAAGTATTGAGAAGTGTTGCCTGGCATTAATATTTTTGTTTAGAAGTTGAGACACTACCTGCAACATCATGAGGTTCAATTGGTGTCTCGCAATAACCCGCTCAAATTCATCCTTAGTCGTCAAATACTTACAGGACGTCTGGAAAGGTGGGAAATTATTTTGCAGCAATTCGATATTCAGTATATGTCTCAATAGGCAATAAAGGGACAAGCTCTGGCTGATTTCCTGGATGAACACCCTTCAGTGGAAGACACATCTTCAGATATTGAACTCCCTAATGAGGAAATATTTTCTATTCAATAAATTCCTCAGGAATGGGAAATGTATTTTGATGGTGCTTCCAGAAGTCCAACAGGGAGGAAAATGGAAAATCGTAAATTCAACAAAGTTGGCTTAGTAATTGTGCTCATTTCTCTAGAAAAGGCAGTGTTACCTTATTCCTTCTTATTATGGAAAGGTGGTACCAATAATGAAGCAAAATAAAAAGCTCTCATCATAGGCTTGGAATTGGCGCTTCAAGCACAAGTGAATTACTTAAAGGTGAAAGGTGATTCAGACCTTGTAATCAAACAAGTCAATGGGGATTATTCCATAAGAAAAGAATAACTAATCCCTTTGAATGATTATTTCAGAGATTTAATGGCGGAATTCCCTTCAGAACTGACATTTTCTTATGTCCCGCAATCACAAAATTCTCAAGCTGATGCACTGGATAATATAGCCACAGCTCTGACGGATCCAAATCGGGACAAGACAACCATCAGTGTTACCCACCGTCGTGCAATTTCACCTTATGTTCGAATCATAATAGAGTAAATTAATGAAATTAGTCCCATTACTGAACCGTATAGTCATACTATAGGATGGATGTCATCTATCAGGGAATACCTTCAAAATGGAACACTTCCACCTGATAGATCTAAGAAAGAACAAATCCAGCGACGTGTGGTCAATTTTACTCTTTATGATAGCCCAGATCACCTAGAGAAAATTCTCTACAAACATGGTTTTGATGGAGTTCTCTTCAGATGCATTGATGGTGAAGAGACAATGGATGTCAGGAAAGAAGTGCATGCAGGAGTCTGTGGTGCCCACCAGTCAGGACATAGACTGTCTGATCAGATTCGAAGGCTTGGATACTTTTGGCCTTCAATGATACAAGATTGTGTTGATTTCACAAATAAGTTTCATTCATTCCAAGTATATGCCAACTTCATTCATCAACCTCTATAGTTTCTTCATACAGCTAAATACTTGTGGCCATTTTCCACATGGGAAATGGATATGGTGGGACCTAACCCTTCAGCTACGGCCAAGTAGTTTAAGTATATTCTTACTACTAATGATTTCTTTTCCAAATGGGAAGAGGAAATACCTCTCAAAAAATTCAGTTATAAATGCATTGTTAGCTTCATCAAGTCTAACATCATTACCAGATTTCGTGTCCCTCATACCATATTGACGGACAATGCCACCAAATTTTGTTCATCCGAGGTGAAGAAATTATATCAAGAATACAACATAAAATATAACCATTCATCTCAATATCATGCAGCGGCCAATGGCCATATAGAAACCTTCAATAAGACTCTTTCAAATATACTGCAAAAGATGGTGGATAAAGATAAGAAATCATGGCCTGATAAACTCTTCCATGCTTTATGGGCTTATCGGACTACCACCCACACTGCAACGCGGTCAACTCCATATTCACTGGTATATGGAACGGAAGTCATCTTGCCCATTGAAGTTCAATTACCCTCGCTCAGTGTAGCCATTTTTTATCAGTCATCTACAGATGAGTAGTCTCAAAAGCAATTGAATGAATTGGAATGGTTATATTAGAAAAATTGTGCACTTTGCACCACTTGGAAGTCTATCAAAATCGAATAGCACGAGATCTTAACAAAAAAGTTCATCTTCATTCATTCACACAGGGAGAATTGGTATTAGCTCTCAGAACTCCAATGATACCAGGAAAGAAACCACCCAAGCTTGAGCCAAAATGGGAAGGACCTTACTCAATACATAGGGTCTACTCCAATGGAGCTTATTCATTAATCTCGATGGATGGAGAACTCATCACTACTCCAACCAATGCCAGATTTTTGAAGAAGTATTTTGTATAAACACAAAATATATCATCATTGGTCTGGTATGACCTTAAACTACACCACTGTCCAGCAAGACGTTAAACTGCATAACCAACGGTCCATGAATATGACCCTAAACTATTTTCACATACGTCCAACATGACGTTAAACTATGTCCCCTTTATCGTCCTTGCTATATGACGTTAAAATATACAGAAATAGTCCATACATATGACCTTAAACTATTTTTATTCTTTTCATCTCACACGACGTTAAACTTTGACGTCCTAACTACATGACGCTAAACTGTACAGACGTCCCTTACATCCAGCATAACATTAAACTGCACCATCCATGGTCCATGCATACGACCTTAAACTATTGGCACTTACATCCAACATGACGTTAAACTGTATCGTCCCTTTTTCATCCAAAATGACGATAAACTGTGAACAAATTCCTAATACGTCCAACATAACGTTAAATGGTGTACTCTTTTGTCCTCACTGCATGACATTAAACTGCACATTCCCCCTTTCGTCCAACATGACATTAAACTATATTGTTCCCATCGTCCTAACTACATGACGCTAAACTGTACAGAAAGTCCTTTATACATCCTACATGATATTAAATTGTGCATCGTTAAGGTTGTTGTTACCTCTTGTTTCTCACACCGAGTATGACTCACGTGATCTTAGAGAAAACTTCAACCATAACACTCTATCTAGGCTACTAACCATGTGTAAGTCCCAACAACATCATTTTTTTTAGTTTGTTGTCCCCAAGAACAACTTGATCATTAATTCATTCTTTAATTGAACTACGCGGACTTTGATCCTTGCCTTCCAGGCTGGGTATGTAGGAAACCTCCCAAGGTTCAATCCCAAAACCAATCTCTTCACATCAGTTCACCTCCATCTCATACGATGTTGATTTGTGAAACTGCCCCTAGAATCAATATCTTTACATTGGTTCACTTTCGTCCTTGCTATACAATATTAAAATATAGAACACTTTTGTCCAGTATGACAATAAACTATAACATTATTTGATACCCTCACCTGAGAGGGAATCATTATTTATATTGATTTTAAATCATGTTTCATTCCAAAGACTACGTGCATACATGGAAATGCCTGAACCTTTTATCTTGGGTTAAACCATCATTTCACTAAAGTCCCTTTTCACCCTTCACATGTACGAACCAAATTTGTAAAGAGGGTATTTCTAGAACTATGTGGGATTGATTCCCATCCTTATGGGATATGTAGGAACGTTTGAGTGTCCCTCGAATCCAGCCCCAAGTCTTTGGGCCTAATCCCAAATTCCACTTTCAGTCCCTTGGCTGAAAAGTACCTGTGAAAACACACACTATGTATTTCTTATAATGGTCCAAGCTTTATGACCCTAAACTAAGATCTCCAATCCTTTTGTCTCAAATGACGTTAAACTGTAGTTTAAGAACTACATATGGCTTGATTCCCATCCTTATGGGATACGTAGTGAAGTCCAACATTTCCATTCAGGACCCAGCCACAACATGATTATGGTTAGCATTGATTTTTGTATCTCTACATAAATTGGACAATACCCATATTTATGTGTCATAATACTAACCTTAAATATTTTCATATCTTCATAACCCTTTTCTTAACTTCTATTCACAAAAAGGTTTGAAATTCTGAGAGTTCTTTTGCTTGACCATGCAACATGTGCCCTTAGGCGGCCTTTCATAAACAGTCTACATAACGGACCTGTAAGCCAAAAGATGCTATTATTTGACTATGAAGCCAATTCCCTTAAGTGGCCTTGCATAATTCAACCCCCTAATGGGTTTGTTAAATATTGGTAACTTCATTTTTGGGAGGAAAATATATTTTGTCTTTATTTGTCTTGACAATATGTAAGGATCTGCAAAAAATAACCATCCTTAACATATTTGTCCCATATCCTTTTTCATGGTCTAAAAGTATTCAAGTCTATGGTTTATATTCTCCTTCCCTATGTTTGGGTAAAACCTTCGTAGGAGTGATATTCATCCAGTTCTTCTATAATCTTGTTTGGAAATATCTTCTCCATATTCAAGTACCTCTTTCCATACAGAAAACTTTATACTTTGGAAAATTTGAATCTTCATAAACTTTCACTGGATTTTTAGCACTAGGAAAGTAAATTTCTGAGAGTTCTTTTGCTTGACTATAAAGCATGTTCCCTTAGGCGGCCTTGCATAAACAGTCTACATAATAGACTTGTTAGCCAAAATATACTATTTATTTGACTATTCAGCCAATGCCCTTAGGTGGCCCTGCATAATTCAACCCCCTAATGGGTTTGTTAAATTATGGTAACTTCATTCTTGGAAACTACTTCTTCTAATGCCTTTTATCTCTTTTTAATATCATTCCTCAGATTCAAATATTCTTAAGTCATAGTTTACATATTTTCCCTCTTCTTCTTGAGAAACACATCCATCCATTCCTCTGGGTGAATATCCTTTCCAGAATAAGTCTTTGAAGTCTTTAAGATTTTGAGTTTATGATAAATCTTCAATAACTCTCGAACCAAATTAGGAGTCTTATCCGGATCATTCATGGTTGCCTTTGGAGGGAAGAATTCTTCATACATATCACCCAGGATTGGAACCCCTGAGATCTTGTAGACATCCCACAAACTAATGCCTACTTCTTCATGGGTCAGATGGAAAGAATTAGTTTCCGGGCTCCAGCGGCTAAGAAATTCCGGTGAAAAATTATCATTCCTATAAACATACGTCTGCCCATCCCAGACGGCTTCATAAATTGTAGCTCCCTTCAGATCCTCGATAAACTATTCACAAGTCTGTCGCACCCAATAATCCCACATCCAAGTTGGCTTCACCCCTCCTCCAGAACGGAATTCCCATTTCTCCTTCTAGCCTTTGGATTGATCCATCTAAGAGTTTCAAAAGACTGAAGGATAACAATGTGGTTGCAGCTCAGGCTTGTGAAGTTTCAGATCTGGAGCACATGAACTATGATGCATTATATAAGCTTTCTTTACTGTTCCATCATTTGAAAATGTTCCCACGATTGAGACATTCACTGAAGAAAAGTCGGTATACGACTGAAACCAGGAAGGTGGGAGATAGTTCTTTTCCTCTGGAATATTGACATCTTGCAAGTGACCATGGCCATACAGAGGCAGATAGATGCTGTGTGGGAAATCATGATGATATTTCTTTAGATTATTAGCCAAGTTTGGAAGAGTGCTTTCACAAATGGAATAATAATCAAGGCCAACGATGTCCATCATCTCATCATTTATTTTTCTCTCCAGTTCATCAGCCGTTCTGATTCTCTTTGGAGCCATTTGATCTTCACAAAAGTTGAATAATTAACTCTTAAAGTATGTTAATTTTTCATAAAATTTGTGAAGGATTTGAAGAAATTGGGTAAATCATTAAGGCATGCAAGTCCCATAGTTGGTGCGTAAGTCTCCTTCAGTTGCGCAAGTATTGGGCGCACAGGTTTCGTCATGCAAGTCTAAATACCTTAACAGCAGCACGACACAAGAAACAGAAGTGCAAAACAGCAGAATCACTTGCACGGATGAGCAAAAGCTGAGAGCCAAGCTGCGCGCTGAGAGAAAGGAATCTGCGAGAGCCGAGTGCTTTGCGCGGAATGGAGTACCCTATTTATAGACGCGACCAAAACCCTGTGCTCCATACCCTCCGTGGCCAAAATCCTACACGCCCGAAGCTCATTTGCGCACCATACCCTGCGCACCCTAATTTCCTTTTCATTCTTCATTTCCTCATAGTAAAATTTTCATTTATTTTGGATCCAACTCTGAGGGGGGACTTTTATTGACAATCCTTTCGTCACAGAATCTAAATATTGGAAAAGGGGAATATTTTAGCTCAAAGTGATTCAACCTTTGGAAAAATATCAAAAACATTGACAAAGGAAGGAATAAGAAGAAACTTGGGCAAGGGTCGTGCATGTTCTACAATGGTCGCGCAAGTATACTTGCACGCCGCAATGGTCGTGCAAGTACACTTATACGCCATCGGTGATAACCACTCGTGGCCTTCTCCAGCCTATAAATACCCCCGGTGAGCCCCCCATTTCAAGAGGAATTTTTCAAGAATTCAGATACAAAGCTCTGAACGCCCAAGTCTCTTCTTCAGGTCTTCCAAACACTTCTAAGGTAATTCCTTACCTAGAATAGAAGGTCTAAATAGGAGGATTAAGGTCTAAATGTTAGAATTCACTAACACTTGCACGCCTAAGTGTTTTACCCTTAAGGGAAATGAACACACTTGTGCGTCACCTTACTTCTTCACCATAACTTTCGCTCCATCTTCTGGAAAGCCTCTAGGGATGATTCTAAAGGCTTTGATCAAAGGATCACCCAAATATTACTCTAAGGGTTGAAAATCGTGCAAGTACCCATGTGCCGTGCAGGTATACCTGCGCATCCAGGACTTGTGTACCCCTACCTTTTTGGGTGCCTTTCCTGCCCATTTTCACCCCTCTTATGCCATTCCACCTCTCCTATTTCAAAATTCAGTCTTTAAGACACTCTTCAAAGCCATTTATGGCATGATTTCTTGATTTGGCTTCCTTATCTGAAAGGAACTCCATGGAAAATCTCTAAAATCTAGTGATTTAAACATATTTATGTCACTAAAGATTGAGATTTCATTCATTCAACCTCATACTTTAAAATGTAGGAATCTTTAACATGGGCCTCCTTTTCAGGAGTAAGCCCCAATCCAAATTCTCATTACTATGGGCATCCTCTTTAGGAGTAAGCCCAAAGTCCTCTAATCTAGGAATCCTCCTTAGGAGTAAGCCCCAGTCATAAAGTTCCTAAATATGGGCATCCTCCTTAGGAGTAAGCCCCAACCATAATTCTCTTAACATGGGCTTCTTTTTCAGGAGTAAGCCCCAATCTCAAATATGGGCCTCCTTTTTAGGAGTAAGCCCCAGTCTTAAAGTTCCTAAATATGGGAATCCTCCTTAAGAGTAAGCCCCTACCTTAATTCTCTTAACCTGGTCTTCCTTTTCAGGAGTATGCCCCAATCTCAAATATGGGCCTCCTTTTCAGGAGTAAGCCCCAGTCTTAATTTCCTTTTAATCTGGGCTTCCTTCTCAGGAGTAAAACCCAATCATAAGTCCCCTACTAAATTGGGCATCTTCCTTAAGAGTAAGCCCCAAGATTAGAGTATCCAAATCTCTATGAAGCACATATACCTTTATGGACCCTATTCCTGGATTTCCTCCCTGAAGTAAATCTTAATCCTCATTTTTTTTGGGCATTCATACACACATAAGCCCCACATCATTGCATCTTTTGTGGCATAAATTGTCTGGTTTCACCGATACCTCTTGTTTCTCACACCGAGCATGACTCATGTGAGCTTAGAGTGTAAAAGTAATTATGAAATCTTTCATGAGCCATCAATCATGCATAAACATCATACTCTCTTACTCAAACTACATGGGTTCTGATTCCTTTTCCCAAACAAAGGATACGTAGGTACCCCATCAGCAGGTATGATCCCAACTCTGAAATAATCCATGTCCTCCTGAATGAAAATAAACTTCAAGTGCCTCACTGAGTGGATTTAAAACCATTATGGTCATCATAATGACCAAGAGACTTTTATGTATTTTTAAGGATACCATCAACTAAGAATATCTAACAAATACAGATGATTCTTCATCGATGAAGAACCTTGAATACATATAAAAGATTCTCTGAATTTCCTACGTACCAATCATTGATTGTCAGACTAAAAGAAAGCTCATTCTATACTTGGTAATGTAATAAGGATTCATGAACATAACTTAAATCTATAAAAAGAGTCCCATAGTAGACAATAATTCCCTTGAAAAAGGTGTGATGATTCCGACCTCCCATCCTCTCGACCAATGCAAATTCCTAAGCCTCATGATTCCATAACTAATGAGCACCTACCTTTGGAAATTAGGTCCAAATGGATATGGAATCATTGTATGTTTCCAGTTCTACGAACAAACCCATTAGAAACCGAGTGAAATGTTTTAACCTTCAATCAACAAGGTCATCCCCAATTATAGAGGGAAACAACAATTTTAACCACTTATTTATTTTCTTTGGTGTCTATAGTTCCTATATTTTATTTTATATAATGAATAAATTTTTATTCATGATATTTATATTTTATTTTAATTTATTTATTTCATTTGGATTATAATTAAAAAGTTACCAAGTAGTAAGTGATTTCGTCTTAATTTTCATTCCATTGAGACTTATTTTTTATTAAGCACCAATTCATTTTAATTTTTTTCTTATACTTCCTCGTTTTCAGTAAATATCATGATTATCTCATATGACTTTTTATTTTATCTTCCACTTTGAATTATCTCACCCAAGGGGCGTGGATTTAAAATTACCAAGTGGTAAAATTTATATTTGCAATCTCAATTTCTTTTGTGATTGTCAACATTATCTTGAAACAATCAACTTATTATAATAATTTTTCATTTGATACAAAATTTACCTTAAATATCTATATTAATGGGAGATTTATATTATTATATATTAAACCTTGTACCATTTTTTCATATGGTTATTACGTAGAAAGTAATTTGTTTATCTAGGGAAATATTGATAAATTTTTGTTCTTTTATCAATACGGATATTTTATAAGGTGTATTGTTTGGTAATTAAATATGTTAATTATTATATGAGGAATGATTTGAAATTTAATTGATGGGTGGGGACAATAATTCTTATATCCCCTTGATGCATCAACAGGTTCTCATGATACAAATCATTTTACCAAATTAAAAGTTTTTCCACTTGTAGTTTTAAACCATCTTATGAAAGGTCTTAAAATTATAGGCTTTTATATGCCTCAGACATGACACCCAATAATTAATAATTAAATTATTTTATATTTAATTTATTATTATTATTTATCCATTATATTTTTTCATTGAATTTATCTATAGATGCATTTAATTCTCAACATATTGATTAAATGGCACCTATTTTACTTATTTACCTTTCCATATTTATTTATTCTCATTAATTAATTATTTCTTCTATTTTACATACCCTTAATAAGAATTTAATATCACCCTTATTATGCTTCATTTCTTTATGTTATTAAGAGGAATCCTTTTAATGAGTTACAAGGATGATTAGAGTTTAATTATTTTATTTTTTATCTTATTTTACCAATTCATTGTGGGTACCATATATGTAATATGGTTTTCCAAAACTACTAAACTATTTGGTCATTTAGGATTTAATTCCTGATAATAATGCTAATGTAATAAATTAAGGCACTTCCTTTGGTCTTTAGGGGTCTATACATTACATATAATTAGAATTGATAGAGGTGGAGGAAGATGTAAAATAAAAATGATTGTTGAAGATTGTTACCTCTTCTTAGGGTACCCTACTTAGGTTTTCACTAAGGCCTTTCTACGATATATTTATTTCAAAAACAAGGCTTATAGAATGAATAAAGTGTGTTTTTATGTTATTTGGGTGGATATTGGTTGATTAAAATGGATTTAGAGGTGTTAAGTAGTGTGGAGAGTTTGTTCCCTTTTATATTTGGGGAGAAGTGTTATTCTTGTAAATAATAAAAATTATATACAATTGGGAGGTCAAACATGCATCATGTTTCCCTAAATATGATAATTAAATGAATTTAGGTATGATAGGTTTATAAAAACCACCATTTCACAATTAAACGCATATTTTAAAATTTTAATTTCTTAACTATTGTGTTTCTTATTTATTTACCATTTGGGTTTTTCACTATGGTAACTAGATTTATAACCTTCTTAATTTATCATTTAAGTATAAATTGAATTTATCCTTATTAGATAATATGAACCCAATTATTCAAAATGTGATTTGTAATTTATAAAATATAAATCTTATGTGTGTTGGAAATTAATTTTAACACAAGCGTGTGTAATATAAAAAACATTACGTAACTTTAATCATGCTAACCGAGGTTTTTTACTATTTAATGGTCAATATATTCATTATAATAGAAAAATTGGTCCCTGAATGTAAAATGTTTATTATTTATTATTTTTTGTAAATCAATTTATAGAATATAGGATTTTTAGTAATTTTAAATCAATTAATAAAATATAATTTATCATAAAATGACATTAAAGTTAATTTTGATGTTATTCATTTAAATTAAATTTAAAAAATATATCAATACGATGATGGAATTTGAATATATATTTTTCACACTTTTTAAACATGATATATTCATATATAAAATAATAGAACATAATAATTCATTTAATTTACATCACTTTTTATCATTTTTAGTATCATTTTTTTAATTTTTTTTAATAACTAAATAATTACTGTATTGGTATTTATTAACCATTTTGAGTAACTAATTAATCTCCAAAAATTAAAGAAAAATATTTATTATAAAAAACATAGTTATATTTTAAAATATTATTTATAACATAATCAATTTTGTTTTTATACCTATCCCAAAATATTATAGATATTAAAAGTAAGAAAGGTATATTTTTTGTCTTTTTATTTACTTAACATATTATAGGGGTCCTATTAAAATTAAAGTATCATTGAATAACCATATTTTAGATCCTTTTATCTAAAACGTCTAAATAAAATCATGAAATAAAATTAAGATAATATTTTATGTCATTTTTACTCATATCCTTTTAGTTTAACATCATTTTAAAATTATTTTTAATTTAACCATAGTAATTAATTTTTACTACATTCAATATTCATTTTGGTAAAAAATTATGTTTAAATTATTATATATTAGAAATTATTTTGATTCCAAATATGGAATATATTTTTCCAAATTCAATTCAAATAAGTGGAAAAGTTTAATTTAAAATTAATCTTATAGATGTGGAGAATGTTGGCATATTACGAACCTTTGAGTCATAACTTCTGATCAAAATGAACAAAGTGGCATCATAGAATAACAAAATAGTCAAATAGTAACCATAATTCATCTCTTGCGGATTCCACAAATGAATAATCCTTATTCATTTTCTAGATAATCCATATCTTGATCAAACTATTAGAAAATAATCAAATTATTTTAGGGAATTCCACTTGAAATTTTTCATGATTAATTTTAAAAAGTAATAAATTTCTAAAATTTCTCAAAACAATTTGTATCAACATATGAAAAATAATCTTGTCAAAACTCTTTGTATTTTAATCCAAATCTAAATTTTTCTTTGTGTTTGGCCCTATAGGTCTTCATCATGATTGTAGTGATAATGAATCACATTTATGACTTAAAGAACCAATCGGGATCGGGGTCATCCATATGATGGGGAGGGGTGAATCAGATATATTTTATTTTTATGTTTTCTTACTTAAAAAACACCATTAATTTACTATTTTTGAGTAATTAATACACTATAAAACAACAAAAAACCATCCAAATGAACACAGGTATTTTCAAGGTTCACTACACAATAATAGTAGCCAGTATTCACTACTGGAAACATATCCTTTACCAATGGTTTAAAACTATTGGTAAAGGCCAGAAAACCATTGGTAAAACTATAGTAATGGTTTTCCAAAACTATTGGTAGTGGAGCCATAGGGATAGACATATCCCAATGGTTCTATGAGAACCATTGGGATATGGCTGCAGAATGGATTATATACCAATGGTTTCTTGAAACTATTGGTATAAATTCTTACTAATGGTCTAAAACATTTGGAAATATCAAAATTAATGTCTTTACTAATGATTCCTCACAAACTGTTGGTAAAAGATAAGTAAATGACCTACACTAATGGTTTACATGAAACCATTGGTATATGTTTTATTTTCACACATATTCCAACTGTTGTAAACCATTGTTATAGGCTTTATGTACCCACAGTAGCAAGCCTGCCTCCCCCTTCGCACCCACAGCAATGCAATTCCACCAGTAGGCCTACCTCCCCCCTGTGCACCTGCAGCAAACCAAAAACGCATATAGGATTCATATATAATTCTACCTGTTCACCTATTTCAAACCAAAGTCACATATATAATTCATACATAATTATGAATACCTATAGAATACATGCATAATTCTCTAAGATTTCATACAAAATTCATACACATATAGTAATTAACTGTAAGTATTTCCCCATGACACTTAGAGTCACCTTGCATTGTGAATATAAATAGTTCTTTTAGTGGGGGAATAATAGCTATTTTAGTTTCATAATCCCCCATTTTTCATGTATAAGTGGAATAAATATGTTGTCTAGGGAGGGGGGAAATCCAGGGAGGGGGGTTGTCTATGGGGGTTGGGGTTTCAAAGGGTGGTGGTGTCCAGGGGGGGGGGGGGGGGGTGGTGTCTAGGGGTGGAATATTTCCAGGGGAGGGGGTGTTTTTCAAGGTGTAGGGATGTCCGGTGGGTGGGGGTGTCCAGGTGGTGGGGTGGTGTCCAGGGGGTGGGGGATGTCCAGGGGTTGGGGGCTATCCCAGGGGGTAGGGTTGTCTAGTGGTTCGGGGTCTAGGGGTTGGGGGTTGTCAAGGGGTTGGGGGATATCCCAGGGGGTAGGGGTGTCTAGTGGGTCGGGATCTAGGGGGTGGGGGTTATCAAGGGGTGGGGGATGTCCATGGGGGTGGGGGTTGTCCAAGGGGGTAGGGGTGTTCAGGGGGTGGGGGTGTCCGAGGGGAATGGGTGCCCAGGGGGTGGGGGTTGTCCAAGGGTGGGGGTTGTCCAGGGGTGGGAGCTGTCTATGGGGGTGGAGGTGTCCAGGGGTGGGGGTGTCTAGGGGGTTGGGGTGTCCTTAGGGGTGGGGGATGTCAATGGAGGTTGGGGGATTCCTAGGGGGTGGGGGCTATCCAGGGGGTTGAGGAGTTGTCCAAGGGAGGTGGGGTGTCTGGGGTGTGGGGGTCTCCAGGGGTGGGGTGGTGTCTAGTGGGTGGGGTCTGTCCATGGGGGTGGGGGTGTCTAGGGGGTGGGGGTGTCCAGGGGGTTGTGGTTTCCAGGGGGTGGGGTGGTGTCCATGGGGTGGGGCCTGTCTAGGGGGTTGGGGGTTGTCCAAGGGGGTAGGGGTGTCCAGGGGGTGGAGGTGTCGAGGGGGTGGGGTGGTGTCTAGGGGGTGTGGGTTGTCCATAGCGGTGTAGGTGTCCAGGGTGTGGGGGGTTCCAGAGGGTGGGGTGGTTTCTAGGGATGGGGGTTGTCTAGGGGGTTGGGGGTTGGGGGTTGTCCAAGGGGATAGGGGTGTCCAGGGTGTGGGGATGTCCAGGGGTGGAGGCTATCCAAGGGGGTGTGGGGGTTATCTAAGGGGGCGAGGGTGTCCAGGGGGTGGGGGTATCCAGGGGGTGGGGGTTTCCAAGGGAGGGGTGAATCAGTCATAAAAAATAATCAAGTAAAGTTTTATTTTTTATAGATAAATAAATAAAGATAATGTGACCTACTTAATCCCACATATATTCATGCACAACAAATCATCAAACATCAAATGTCAATAATATTTATAAAAAATGTAACTGATCAGTCTGCCCCTCATCACTATCACTATCATCACAATCATTATTAGCCTCACCCCCATCTTCGTCATATTCACCATCATCGTCCCCACCCTTCTCAATGCCCTCCTCCTCACCCTCGTACTCCACCTCGGCCTCCTCCTCACCCTCCTCCTATGCCAAGGCCTCCTCCTTGCCCTCCTCCTCTGCCTCAGTCTTCTCTTTTCCCTCCTCTTCCTCCTCCTCGGCCTCCTCCTCACCATAATCTCGACCACCACTAGGACTTCCACCTATTGAACCATATATAGAATGCATCAATGACATATATTCATCACAAGATGTGATGGCCTCTTGTGGAATTGTTTGATGTCAAACTTCCATCAGTTTCATAAATGCAGTGTTTCCCTAATCAGTATGTTCTTGCATATCTGTGGACCATTTTTCAGCATGTTATGTTTATTCCTTAATATATTGGAACTCTGTGGAACTAAAAATCATACATGAGGAGTTCCAATACCTCTTTGGGACTATACTCTTTCCAGGTCAGTAGTGTACTCTACCAAGGTGCTCATCTCCCAACACCTTATTTAAGTGATCATTTGGCCCAAAATTGTCAGGTTCTTGGGAGTCAAGGGCCTCTAAAGCATCCTGTTACAAATATAAATAGATTATTAAGATAAAAATTATATATTAAAATTTTAAATAAACAAAATAAAACTTACAATCTATTGATGATTTGGTTCAATAATTCCACTTCCATCTTTCTTCCTTCCACTCGATCAAAACAGTTTTGCTTGAGGAACACATCCTTTAGTATTCAATGTTTTCCTCTATAATTAAATTTAATATAGGAAACCATAATTTAAAAAAATACCAATAATTAATTTCATAACTAAAATTATATAAAAACTTTAGCAATCGAATAAATTATAGAGGAAACAATAGCAAGTGAAAGTCATAAATAAAAATTATAAACAACTATCATACATGCTTCCACTCATGATCAAGTATCATAGTACATCCCAATGTGTGAACATATTTTTTAGCATCAATGTTTTATTTATTTATTCCATATGATTCCTAAATAAAATTAAATAATATAAAATAATTTATTAACGCAAAACATGAAATTTTTCATTTAAATACCTCAAATGTGATTAATACCTTAAACTAGATAGACTTCCACTGAGTAATCATCTGATGATACTATTCTATTGGACAATAATCCATGAAATGGACTGCCACTAACTCTATTCTAACTCTATAATGCCATCCAATATACAACTCATTCTTATAGGCTCTCCAAATCTCACCTAAACCCTTTTGACATGTTGGTCGTTCACCCTTTCCATTGGGGAAATTAAACCGAAGCTGACACCAAAATATTAATTCATATAAATAAAAAAATAATATATTTCATTAAATACAATAGAATTGTTTACCCATATTTACGCCCAAGCATTATCCTTGACTTAATTTGGAAACTGTCTCCATGAGAGTAGGCTGATAGGAATGATGTCGGAGTATTTGGAAAGTGTTGCCAAAAAAACTCCAACATCAGTACCCTATTTTTTCAGTCATTTTATTATATTCATTATAGTCCACCATCAACTATGTGTGGAGATTCCACACCACACGCATGTGTGTACACCCCCACCCCCACCTTCTATCCTTAGATGTATCTGTTATAAAAAGAAAAACAAATATTTTAATAATACATGTTATTTTGAAAATAAATAATGGTATAAAAATTTGTTTGGGTTCTATAAATATTCCTACGGAAGTCTAATCAATGGGCATCATTGGATCCACAAAAACAGAAGGATCACCCTATAAAGATACAGTGGGTCCCAATGTATTCTCCAGAGGGATAGAATCTAGTGGATCAAGAGTCATAGAAGATGCAATATAGAAGCTTGAAGAGAAGAAAGTAGAAGCAAAAGAAGATGGCATGGATGGTTGGCTGAATGTTGGATGGGGAGTAGGAATCATCATCGGATATGGTAAATATGGGTGAGGATACTCAGATGTAAAGGGTTATGAAAAAATGGGAGGCCTAAATATCTCTTGTGTCCCTAATGACACATTGGGATCAAAATGTGGGATATATGGTTTGTCAGTGTGAGGGTCAGGGTCTAATCGGGTATGCCGACCAGATCGCCTAGCTCTCGTACCCCGCCCCCCTCGTGCGAACACCCTGAGTACTGGGACCCCTACTATTCTCCTCATCAAATAACTGTCGCCTAATAGGTGGATCCTACAAAAAAATTTAAAAAAAAATTAATCACATGACATTATATATTATTTGAATATATATATATTTGAAATAAAATACTCACTAAAGACAATAGTGGTAGAATGCACATCTTAGCCTTGAAATGATTGTTATCCATCATATTTTTTTTGTTACCACTCTTCAATTGGTTTCATTTCCTACATTTGAAAACATATATGAAATTAATTATAAAAGGATAACTAATTTGTAACCCAAAAACAAAATACATGAGATGGAATAGGTGGATTCATGGATAATTTATCTATCCATTGTTTTAGGTGATCTTGTATATATATATAATGAATTAAATAAATCATACAATATGTAATAAATAAATTTAATTTTTAGTGGGATTTTTATTTTCTAAGTGTCATCAGTCTATTAAAATAATGGAACATTGATTCTGCGACTTTATTTCAATTAAAAACCAAGAGAGAGAGCATACTGAATTAGGCCTCTAGAAAATTCAGCATGGTAAATATTATGAATGATTAAACCCATAAGATTGTTGGAAATGATGATATAAACATATAAACAAGGATAATATATCTACTAGATTCAAATAGGGTAAATCACTTGTCAAAATTAAGGAAAATTTTAATTTCATTAGCCCGGGTAGATGATGTAGGTTTCTATACAAGTTTTGCAGAAGAAGACAAACCATCATGTTCATTATCTGGTGAAATGTTAAAAAGAGTTCTAAGAGTTATACTAATTTTATACATAGTCAATAAAGCATTGAAATGTTCACCAAGTTAGAAATGTTGGTTTCATAGGTTTGAATAAAGTTCAATTCCAAATTAGAAAATTAAATTCAAATAAAATTACAACCAATAAACATTGAAAATTCACATAACGCTCAAGTAAGATACAACATATTTGTAATAAATATTAAATCAATTTGAATAGTAAAAACCATAACAACCCAGGTCGACCTTAAGAAAAATAATTGTGAACATGGATGGATGATTTATATATTTTCCACCACAACTTTAGGATCACATTAAACTCTGAAAATTTAGATATTAGAGTCATCAAAAGTAATAAATGGATCATTTCCAATGGCAGTAGGGATGGTTTCAATTCCATCATCACCATCATCAAAAATATGTCTTAGAATTACTTTAATAATGACACCAAATTCAGTTCAAAGATGTTATTTGACATAAAAAAATTATTTCTCTATTGATTCCAATAGATATGGTTCATTGTTATCAAGAGTGTGAGTCATATCAAATACATGAAATCCAAAATCATTAATAAATGTGACCTACCTTATCATCGAATAAAACCATTGGAATTTCATCATCATGAATCATCCATGAGAATAATAATCTCATATTATTATTATTCAATGACTCCATAATAACCTAAATTTTCCAATCACGTTCTATTATCTAATGTATTGGCATAATAGTCTATTATGGAAGTAACCATAACACCATCATGTTGTGTTCTCATGTTCTTTTCTCATTCAGTGATAATAAATCTTTACCCATTGATAAAAATTGATTTACAGTCACAAACCACGGTATTAGGACCAAAAGTCAATGCTCTTATTTCCTCAGAGATAGATTCAGCAGGAAAACTCAATACCTAAAATATAAATGAATATTAAAACTAATTAAATATTGATTTAACTATTTTAAACTGTAATATTTTTGCCTTCAATTTTATCAAAGTAGAAAACTCTTTGCTATGGAAAGTCTCACTCCTTCTCAAAGATAAAGAATGATGATTTCTATTTATCATTACTTTATGTTCCCTATAGATAAAAATAGGAATATTTTAATATATATATATTTAATATATATATATATATATATTCAAGTTACTTACCTAACGTAGTCATCGAACAAATCACAGTTGAACAAAACTGTGTGATGTACCATCTCCCTCTCTTCAAGGCTTAATGTCATTAATGTATATGATACCAGAATTCCTCCTGTTTGAGGAATTGATGGAAAATTGGGTTCAATTTCCTCATAATGTTCTTCTTAATTTCTCATTGTACTTTTCATTATTATTGTAAGATTGGACAAATACATAGAGAAAAAATCATACATTCTTGAGCCAAGTAACCATTCACGATAGAAGCTTCGGTATGATTCATGTTTTTAATATAAGACTTTAATGTGTACATATTTTTTTTAGTTGGATATATCCAATGAAAAGAAAGAGGTCCTATGAGAAGTATTTCAGTTGGAATATGGACAGTGAGATGCAGCATGCTGTGAAAAATGATGGAGGAAATATTTTCTCTAACTCACAAAAAATTAATGGGGTATCTACTAACATTTTTTGGAAGAAATACTTGGAAAACTTCTTAAAACAAAGATCTATAAAAAATGGAACAACTGAATAACATTCACCCTTAAAATATTGGAGAAAATATGACGGATTTCTATTAGAATCAACTCATGCATAAGGATATGATAATCATGAGACTTCAAAGATTTTAGCTTCAACTCTCTTCTATTGACCCGTTTAGATATGTTTCTTGAATGGCCATCAGGAACATTAATAGTCTCTAGTAATTCCAGAAATTTTTTTTTCTCTAGGTTTCATCACATAAGAAGCACATGAAACATTCCATTTATTTTCACTAATACACACAGGATGAAATTCTGGTGTGATGCCTCCATCCACCAAGTCACCCTGAGACTATAAATAATAGTTTATATTTCCATTAACATTTAGAAGAATCGAAACCAACATTTCACATATATTTTTTTCAATGTGCATTATTTCTATGAAATTACATAACAAATTGGTTGACCAGTAATGAAAATCAAAGAAGATACTTCTCATGTTCCAATTGTAACAGATTTTAGTAAAAACATTCTTTCTCTTTCTAGATTTCATCTGACCCTTCCCAAATGAAAAACTGAAATCTTTCAATTCATTAAGCACATAAGTTCCACACATACACTGAGGTGGATCGTCGGTCTCTATGTTATTGTCAAATCTTTGATGATTATTTCTATATGGATGGTCTATTTGTAAGAATCGTCGATGTCCCCTAAAACTGAAACTACAAAAATGATTCAGTCTTCTGGATTTTTTATTCTTAATAAAAATAGGACATGATAGTTTTCCCATCATGCTTTATCCAGAAATCATTTCATAATTTTTAAAATCATTTATCGTCCACATAAGAGCAGCACACATCTGAAATATTTCATTCAAAAATGTATCGTATGTGCACACACCCACAACCCAAAGAAGTTTCAACTATTTAATTAAATTATTCATGTACATGTCTATATCATTGTCAATATTTGAAGGTCTATATATGAGTATACTCATTAAAGTGACTATTTTTTTCATACACAACCTTAGGGGAGGGTTATAAATGTGTATAAGAACTTCCCATGTGCGGTGTGAAGTAAGAATCTTCCCAAAGGGATTAAAACCATCACATGAAAGACCCTTCCTCACATTACACACATCAGGTACAAAATCAGGATATCAAGAATCAAATCTATTCCATGTAAATCCATCTGAAGGGTGAACCAACTCATCATTAGTCTTATTTTTCTCAGTATCATGTCATCACATTTTTATTGAAATTTCATGAGACATAAAAAAGATTATGTAGTCATGGTATCAATGGAAAGTGCCACATTACTTTCTGTAGCACATGGGATGGTGTTCCATCAGCTTTTGGCTTCCATCAGGATGTGACACATTCTATACAATCATTTCGTTCAGCAGTTTCCTCCCAAAATAAACTGTAATCTATCAGAAAAGCATGAATTGTTTTTCTGGAAAATCTAAGTTTCTCAACTAACTTCCATTCCATATAGTGGTTTGAGGAAATATATGAATCATCTAAAATTAATTCCTTCAAGAAATTAAGAATTTAATCGATGGAAGTATTAGAAATCCCATACATAGTTTTCCCATGAATCAATCAGATTAAAAAATCTAGCTTTTTCATTTTACCGCATTATCAATATGCTGGAGTCGTGGAAGCATTATTCAATTTATTCACCCTGAAAACATCATCATTTTCATTAGATGCATTGTGTGTGCTCATATTGAAGTCTTCTTGGGTTGGAATACTTACTTTTTCATGATGACGAACAAACAAAAACTGGTCACATAACAAATTATCCAATCCATTCCTCTCATTTGGATCATCAGCAATTTGATATTTCATTTTCTCCCCATTACGATACCAAAGATAGTAGTTTTCTTAAAAACCATATTTGGTTATGTTATAGCTGACTTCTACATAGATCAACCAAGGTCTTCCAACACAATTTTAACCTGGTAAATGTATGTGACCACTATCTGAAACATTGTGAAATGAAAAATCTAAAAAGTTCTCCATTTTTTTTGAAAATTGCTTGAGATCTAATCGGTTTCATACATCCAACATCTGTCCAATCTATGAAAAAAAATTATAATTCATTTCGTCAAAATAAATTTAGTATGATTGAATTTTCATCAAAAATATATTTAAGTAAATGATAATTGTTCACTTTATATGAAACCTTAACTGAAAGACTACTCTATATGAGAATCATTATATAAAAGACAAAAAATAATATATTTATAACAAAATATCTTTGAAGAATTATACATGAGTGTACAAGATCATGTACACATATGGAGGAGAATTAATCAGGAGTTGAGTAAATTTTAGATCAAATAAATTTTATATTTTAGTAGATTATTTGATTGATCACATACACTACCCAAGGGGGTGGGGGTGTCCAGGGATGGGGTGTCTAGGGGGTGGGGCTTGTCCAAGGGGGTGGGGGATTTCCAGGGGGTGGGGGTGTCCAGGGGTGGGGGTGTCTGGGGTGGGGTGGTGTCCAGGGGGGTTGTCTAAGGGGGTGGGGTGTCTAAAGGGTGTGGGTTATCTAGGGGGGTGGGGGCTGTCTAAGGGGGTGGGGTTGTCCAGGGGTGGGGAGCTATCCAACAAGGGTGAGGGTGTCCAAGGGGTGGGTGTGGGTGGTGTCCAGGGGCATGTCCATGGGGATGGGTTTGTCCAGGGGGTGGGTCTATCCAGGGGGTGGGGGTTTTCCTTGGGTATAGGGGGTGTTCAGGGGGTGGGGTGTCCAGTGGGTGGGGGTGTCTAGGGGTGGGGTGGGGTGGGGTGGGGGTGGGTTATGGGTGGGGGGATGTCCAAGGGGTGGGGGTGTCCACCCCCAAACTAAGGTCATAGAATCCAATCTCTATCCAATTGTAGCATGACTTCAAGCCTATTATAGATGACCCAGAAGACTATTGGTGTAAAACATGAATATCATACATATAAATCACAAAACACCTAATTGTAAACACACCTCCAAATATCATATGTGGATCGGATTTTATCTTCCACTCTAAATATCACACATGAATTCTAAAAAACACACCTAATTGTAAATACACATCCAAATTTGAACTCAGTATAGGGATTATTGAAGCCTTTAGAGGCTAGCTAAGAGTTAATTCTAGGTTATGATAAAAGGTGTAAATATATTGTTTTCTATGTTTAAAAAATTTTGTGTGTGTGTCAAATATGATCCTATATATGTTTTTTAGGCATATGAGACAAGTTTCGATGGGACACTACTCATGGGAGTATGAGCCTTGTTATATCATTAGGTGATATGGAGTTGTAAGAATGATAAATTTATATAAGATTAATATGGATAGTGGATAAGAACATGATTGATATTTCTTTGCAGATATCACTTCTTCTTGGAAGGGTACGAGTGAGTATTGGTATGAAATTTCAAGAAAAGTATTAATGTGTGAAATCAATTATATATTGTTTATATGTTATTCCTATTTTTTGTAGAGTATTGGAGTGGATATCCCACCCCCTACCTAGACAACCCACACCCCCCCCCCCACACACACACACTCACAAACACCCCTGCAACCCCCCACACCACCTAGACAGCCCACCCACCAACCTGGACACCCCCTCCTCCATGGACAACCCCCACACACCCCTCTCCCACCTGGACAGCCCACCCCCACCCCCTTGGATAGCCCACTCCCCTTGACATCCCACACCCCCCTCTACCACCTAGACACCCCCCTCCCCCATACCCCTACAGCCCCCTATCCCCCCTACAGCACCCTAGGATAGCCCCCCTGCCACCTGGACACCCCACCCCCACCCCCCCCCCCCCCACCACCACCACCTGGACACCCCCCACCTCACCTAGACAGCCCACCTCACCCCCCCCCCCCCCCCACCTAGACAACCCACCCCCTCCCTAGATAGCCCACACCCCCTCCCCCACCTGGACAACTCACCCCCACCCCCCTAGACATCCCACACTCCCCACTCCCCCACATGGACAGCCCACCCACCCCCTGGATATCCCACCCCCTTCCCCACCTGGACAGCCCACCCTAACCCCCCCCCCCCCGGACAGCCCACACCCCTCCTTGGATAACCCACACCCCCCTCCCCCACACCCCTACATACACCCACCCCCCCCCCCACCTGCAGCCCCCCCCCCCCCCCCCTCTACTTGGACACCCCCCTGGACAGCCCCCCTACCCCCATGTATCCCCCCTTAGTGTAATTTTATTTAAACCCATTTTATTAATTAATAAAGTAAAACAATCATGAATTAGACATTTCATTCAAAACAACCCATAAAATTTATCAAAACATGAAAAATTCATTTTATAAGGCTCTATGGGTCACTTAGGAAATGTCATTGGGGAAAGGGGAAACTACATACATGGTTAATTCCAATTTAAAAACTGGTCCAAGCACTTAGGAGCTGGGGTGGTGTCCAGTAGGTGGGGTGGTGTTTATGGGGGTTTTCCGAGGGGGTGGGGGTTGTCCAAGGAGGTTTAGGGTGCTCAGGAGGTGGGGGTGTCCTGTGGGTGGGGGTGTCTAGGTGGTGGGGGTGTCCAGGGGTGGGGGTTGTCCAAGGTGGTGGGGGTGTCTAGGGGTGGAGGGGTTGTCCAGGGGGTGGGGGTTTCTATGGGGGTGGGGGTTTCTAGGGGTTGTCCAAGGGGGTGGGGGTGTCCAGGGGTGGGGGGTCTATCCAAGGGGGTGGGGTGTGTAGGGGGTGGGGGCCATCCAATGGGGGGGTCCAGGGGGTGGGGTGAGGTGTTCAGGGGAGGCAATACCCATATAATACCTTGATATTTACCTATTCCCAATCCAACCAATATCACAATTCCAATCCATCACCCAACCAATAGCTAATTCATCCTCAATATCACTACACTTCCCATTATTCTTTGAACAAAAACTATAAATACAAAATCCAAATCCAATTTTAAACTAAACTAAACTCTATAGAAACTACTACATAACCCCACTAAGAAAATGGAAAACCACCTACACCACTACCCCAAATGTCCCCTATCCCTTCACATGGACCATCCTTATATCCATTTCCCACATTTAGACTATATGACTAAACAAACCCTTTACCATCTTTGAGTGTGTGTAGACATCTAACCAGTACCCATTAGTTCATATGGTTCATGAAATCTACATAGAAGGAGTGGATTTTAATAATTCAAATAAAATTAATTCACACAATTATGACACTTTAAGTGTAGAACAAAAATAGAAAACAAATAAAAGTGTTTGGTATAGCATTCCACAGACTGCACGAAACTCTGGTTTAGGACAAATCAAAATAGAAAACAAAAAAATATATTCATAACATTAAAACTAAGGTACCACTTACTAATTTGAAGTTTAGAGATAAAAAAATCTTCATTGAAGATGGATCTATTAGGTGGAAGGAGTTTCACATCCTAGGGTAAAGGGAGATCTTCAGGAGAGCTTCGGATTAGGGCTACAATTGCACAGACGAGGGGAGTTAAAGCTGCTATGTATTTGGGGGAAACCTTTCCTAATGGTTTTTAAAAACCATTGCAAAAGCTATTATTTACCAATAGTTTTTTAAAACCATTGGTATAAATTACAAAAATCAAATTTTTCCCAATGTTTTGAGTAAACTATTGGTAAATATTCATTCTAAAATCAGAATACCAATGGTTTCAACAAACTGTTGGTAAAGGTTGCTCTAAAACCAGTATATCAACAGTTTGTTAAAACCATTTTCATAAAACCTTTGGAAAAACCTTCATTTCTACTTGTTATTTACCATGGTTTGGAAGTAATCCATGACCACACAACAACATTAAAAAAATCCATTTTGTGGTTATAGTAAGTTGGTAATATCAATCACTTTCATAGAACTATATTCATTTTACAATTAATATACTCATCACATATATAATGTGATTTAATAATTCTTTAAATAACAAACGACCATTTTCCAACAGCCTTCAATATTGACATAGTGTTTCTTAATATTTCTTTACACTTTATATAACAACCAAAACTATTAAAAATTAGATACTCTTATGAATAAAAAATTCCTTATTGAGTAATATTGTTATATATAAAAATTCACTATATTTCAGTTATTGTCTTTAACCATTATAAAATATATCTTTAATTTTATTATAGGATTAAAATAAAATTATGCATCATAAATATTGTTAATATAGAAATTTGATAGTGACAGTTAATATTAGTATATATTAAGGGCTATGAAAAAGTTTAATTAACATAAAAGGAACAAGTGAGTGCCTTGAATAGTAGGTCCATTCCCAATGAGGCCCATCTATCAGAGCATTTTAGGGATATGGAATCACTGATCTCTACACTTGAACAATCCCAAGACAATATTCCATAACTAAAACACAAGAAAAATCATTTCTAGGAGAGTTTCAAGTTTACTGAGATCATGTCCCAAACTATGTTCACTGAAACACACCTAGAAAGTACCACTATTGCACACCGCATCCTTTGGGTGTACATTAGGGTAATAGGTGGTTACGTATCTAGACCCTCATAGTATAAATATCTATATTTTACTTTTAATAAAATAATGATTATATTCATCTCTTTTATTACCATTTTATATATATGATTATATAATTAGTTTGATAAAAAATAGATTTGGATATAAAGATTCCAAAATTATATTTTTGTGAAATAATTAGTTTCAATTAAAACACACTTTTCATAAATTCATGAATTTTGAAATAAATCTTATTTTCATTGAATATTCATATTAAATTATATTTAATTAGATATTAATGATTATATATTTTAATGGAGTACACTTTAATTTTTATAAGTGTCAAAAAAAATCATGCCTTGAAAAATAGTAGTTTCTAATAAAAACTTATTTCTTTATAAAAGTTTAAATTATCATATTTAGAATATTATTTAGGTAAAATAAATATTCTTTTTTAAATATTTTTGTTGAAATTATCCAATGGATATTTTTTCTTAATTTTCTGTGATAGTTAAATTTTTGGTTAAAAATTATATAAGATATAAATATAAGGTATGTATTATAACATTATAATAGAAAAAAGTAATGTAATAAATACTGTAAAAGGGATACCTAACCAAAAATAGGTTTCAATTTTAAAATAATTTATTTTTTAATTTATTTTAATAATATTACAAAACTTTAACAAGTCCTCCAAAACCAATATTATATTTAAGGCATTAAAAATAGTTCATTAGGAACATGAATCACTTCCACATAAATAATGGTATTATTTTAAGGAGTTCTCTTATTATCCTAATAAAATATTGAAAATCAATCCTATTTTTAAGATACCATGGGAAAAACATGTTAAGGTTTTTGGTTTTTATTATTTTATCACATAGAGTCCAAAACCTATTTCTAGAAATTTATAAATAATTCACCTCTATTTTCTATAAATACCTAACCAATATTCAATTATAATTCACTAAAAATATGTTGAGGATTAATTTATTGCATGTCTCCCTCTCTGAATTCCTCCCAAGGTGTTTTTATGCTCTTGTGATCCTCCTCCCAATATTTTAGAAGCACACTCTCAATGTAAGAGATTCTCTCCTCTTCCTTTTTATTATAATACATTATCTTAACTAAGACATTTTATTTAAAATATTTTCATATAATAATTATTTTTAAAAACATTATTATCCTTATCATTACCACATAATTGGATACCACATTTCACTCTCATTAAACACTTACATGAACCTTTTTGTACACTAGTTATGCTGCTGAAATTATCTCATGATTTTCCATGACAAACGTTTTTGTGAATATCCATCCCCATTTTCACAAAAGGGTATTCAACTAGATGTACCTATCCTTTATTTATTTTGTACTTCTATGTATATAACCCATAATCCATAATCATGTGGTTAAAAGTGATTGAAGTCATTCTTATGTTGTATGATCTATGTGGAAAAAAACTATATGTACCTAATATGAATGTGATGGGTGGGACTGAAATTAGTTAACCCTTCAATGCATTGGGTAATGTTTTTTTCTCATGAGATACCATATTTGGTGCATGTGCAGTTAGACAAATACAATTGTATTATGATGTCTCTATGGTTAGCCATGATATATTCAAATGATGTCTTGTTTTATATTATTGTCACATTCATATATTGCCTTGATGTTATCATGTAATGTCATTATTTGATATTCATAATTAGGATTATCACCCTTCTATTGCATCATGTTATTACCCATGACTCACGTGTACTACTTTACATCATGTAACACATCGATTATTCTCTTACTACACTTTATTGATCATATTTTTCATATGTACATCCATAGGTTATCCCAAGAAGAATTAGAAGATCAATGGAATTTAGGTAAATGTTATGGGGATTTTAAATAATTTTCTTCTATACCAATTTTATATTATTGTAACATGTATATAATTACCCAAAGAAACTAGGACTATCTATCTTTTAGGATTGTATTATGTATATCATTATGTAATAAATCATTAAATAAAATGTATAAATGATATGGGTTGTCAAAGTTGGTATCGAGAAAGGTATGGTTATTTTTAGGTATTAAGATTAGATAGACACTAGTGAAAGCCTTAAGGATAAGACTAACAATCGAAAAACATCTTTAAATTTTAATAAAGTATAGAGTGTTTAGTTTTCCAAGAAAATACATCCCTATCAAGATGCTAGAAATTGGATGTAGCTCTGGAATATATGTAACTTATGGTAATAACTCTGAAAGGGATTGTTTGCTATTAACCCAACCTATACCTGGTTTACGATAAAGATTCCTAATATTATACACCTCACTGGACACTCCCATGGGAAATTATTTGTTTAGTACTGTTAGTTTTACAAAAAAACATTAAGGGGACAAAAAATGTCTATGAAATTTAATGTTTGGAAGTAATCCAATGATAAAATTGATAGAAACCTATAAATTCATTGGTTAAGTAATATACTTCATTTATGAGTCATCTATTTAATGTTCATAGATTCTGTTTTATGTGTTTAATAGTTTTAAAATTATCAACCCTAATTTATCTTTAATATAGTAAATGGAAGGAAATAGAGTAACTAATTCAAAAACTAATGTGATTTGAAATATGATGACTGCCCAAATAATAATTCAAAACAAATTGGAGAAGGATTTAAGAACTTTATGACAATACTTTCTCAATTTTGTCTGGTTTTTGATAGTAAAATGAATTATGAGGACCACCCACATCCCCTAAGAAAGATTAATTTTACATTACGGACATTATGTGAAAAATTACTATGAATTTAAATACATATTTTGATCCCTTAATTACATAACAATGTATAAAAAATATTTAAAAGTACTTAATTTTTCATTAATACTTTCAGTAAGAGAAATTCATGCTATCTATTTATCATATGGAGGGATAAGTAGACCAATGGTATATGTTGATCAAGAATATGTATCCCAAATAAGAAATTGATGATATATAATAAATTGAATTAATGAAAAAAATTCAATAAATATTTTTCTCACAATCTCCAATTTGAAATGGAGATGGATTTACTTAGCCTACAAAAAAAGGAGGATGAATCCATCAGTTTGGATGAGAAAAACTTCACAAGACATTCGTGATACACCCCCAATTTTTTCACTGCCCTTAGAAGTAAATTTAATCACTTATTTAGTATGATAATGTTGAATCTATAAAAATATTCGGCAATTTGTAACTTTTATAGATAGGAATAAATTTTTTGGTGAGACCTCAATATCTAAATAGATATGGAACAATCTATGGGCCCTCATTGTTCTAGAGATAGGAATAAAGGAATATAGTTTAGTAATGGTGGAGAAATGGAGACATCTCATGGGGGTAATAAAGTCTAGCATCACACTTATCAAAAGTGTGGCAAGAAGTGTCTCAGGGGACATGGAAATATTAAGGTATGGGAAGGAAAGGCACTTAGAAAAAAAAATTAAGTTTGTAGAAACCCACTAATACGGTCAATCTGAATCTATATTTTTATTTTATAATAATCCCACTTTACGTTTAAGTGGAAACCATAGAAAATCAAACCAAACTGAAAAACATACACAAAAATCACAATTTAAAAAATCACAACCATAATTCAAATTATAAATTTGAAATTTTAAAAACATCAAATATGTGAGTTTTAAAGACCCGTAAATTTCAAGGAAATTTTTTTCTTAATTTTCTTTGGAATTTTACAAGAACGCAGTTTCTGACGGCGCCTGATTCCGAGGCCCGGTGTGCCCGGAATCATTTTCTGAAGTTTGGCTCGGGTACGTTCAGTGAACGGACGAGCGGGTTTTTCTAACTTTTGAACCAGTGCCCGGAATCGAATTCTGAGGGCACCGATGAAATCGCAGCGCCGGTATTCGCTTAGAAACGCCTCTTCCGGAGTTGCGTTTGCTCGGGTGTGGTTTTTAATTTTCGGGCTTAAAGTTAAGAAATAAAATAATTTTGCGACAGCTTTATTTTATTTCACTTAAGCCACTTGGAAGCCACTTGAAGCCACTTAAAGGAGGCTTTAACTAAGTTGAACTGGATAGGATGCTATCCAGAAATATCCTACCCCCTTGGTAGGATATTTGTGAGGTGGGGCCCGCACGAGCCCCGCCGTTTCTTTCCGCTAAGAAACGCACCCGTGAAAACCCGTCTTAATGAAAGTCAACCGACGCGTTTTCTAAATTCTTAACAGACCATTTAATTGGGCAGTTTATTTCATAAATTAAATGGGCTGTTTCTTTCGTGAATTAAATGGGTCGTTTCTTTCGTTGAATTAATTCAACGAATTGATGGATCGTTTCTTAACCAGTTTTTCAAATTCGTTGGCGTAATAATAAAATAATACCAACGCTTAACCTCTGGTTATTTGCGCTTGAGAAGATTTGGGAGAACCCTCGCAACTTCTTCTCCCTCGCGAAGAACGCGAAGAACGCGAAGAACGCGAAGAACGCGAAGAACGCCGAACCCGGAAATCGACGACGCCTTCGCCCGAGACGCTCTTCCGATCTCCGATCTCCGATCTCCGATCACCGACCATTCGAGCTCGCCGACTCAACGCCGGAATCTACGACGACGCGACGCCTCCCCGCGACGACGCGACGATCGATCTCTTCCGCGATGGTCTCTTCCGTGAAGAACGCCCGCGCACGACGATCATCAAGGTAGGGATTCATTTTGGAAAATTACCCCTTTTTAATTTTCTCATGAACGTTCTTGAAAATTAAAAAGCCGGTTTTCAATGAACAATTTTATTTTTAATTAAAATTGTTGGATCATGTGTTGATCATTTTTCTCCCGGTTGTTTATCTCTAACGCGGAGGGTGCGGGCCGAACGAACACGGCCCGACGACCCTCCGTCGTTCTTCGTTTTGTGCGGATTTGACGGTCGATGACGGAACGTGCCGCAGCGGACGGTTGACGATCCCTCAGTAAAGAACGGATCCCGGGAGGAGCAACGGCGCAGACGGGAAGGAAAACGGGCCACCGGAGCGACGCCGGCGGCCCGCGGAAGTTGCCGGCGGCGCGGGTCACCGGCGCAGCGGCGCCGGCGGCCGGAGGCGGCGGCGCCCCGGCGCGCCGCCGGACGAAATCTATCGCGGCTGAAGCCACGGCGGCGGCGGCCAAACGGACCCGCGGCGCGCGGGTCCGGTTCATCCGGGCGGATGCGGCTCAGCGCGTCCGCGGCTCGCCAGCGCGGCCCGCACGCGGGCCGCGGTCCTTCCTCAAGTCGCGGGTCAGCGCCCGCGGCTTCCACCCGCGCGGCTCGGCCAAGCCGAGCCGGCCGAGCCGGGCCGGGCCGGGCCCGCCGGGTCAGACCCGAGTCGGGTCGACCCAGTTCGGGCCGACCCAGGGGGGGTCGGGCCGGGTCGGCCCGGGCCCGTACCCTCCATCTTCGGACGTTTTCGTTCAAACGCCTGTATCTTGAGCTTCTTGCCTCCAAACGACTCGCCGACAGCAGCAACGCGATCCTTGGATCGAGACGGTCGTTTCGGTATATCGCACTCAAGGTTTCGGAATACTTTGAGTTCGGCCGGGTTGGTTCGTACACGAGACCAACCGGGCCCTCGGAGCGGAAACGCTCATATCTTGAGCTACGGACGTCCGATTGACGTGTCGTCAGCTTTGTTGAATTCCTCTAAGTGAGACGGATCTTTTTGCATACTCCGCCCGAGGTTTGGACGCAGGTGGAGTGCGGTCGGGTTGGTTTTGCCTTAAAAACCAACCGGGCCCCTGGGACGAAAATGCCAATATCTCTCAGACCGGGCGTCCGATTGACGCGCCGTCTGCGACGTTGAGTTCCTATTGACGATACGGAACTTTTGGATACATCAACTTCGGACTTCGTGTCAGTTGATGTATCAGCCTCTCGGCTCGTGGAGCGGACCTTCCCGAACGAGCTTGCTGTGTGCGGGAACCCTAGTGCTGGCTGCGACTGCTACTTCGACAGCGACGACCGTGCAGAGATCCTCAGTGGACTGCGGCGACGACTGTGCAGAGATCCTCCGTGGACTCCGACGACGACCGTGCAGAGATCCTCAGTGGACTGCGGCGACGACTGTGCAGAGATCCTCAGCGGACTGCGACGACTACTGCACTCAGCGATCCTACGTGGATCAGTGCTACCGGTCCTGTGTGGGCCCGATCCTGTGTGGGTCCGATCCTGCGTGGGTCAGCGCTCAGCGGTTCTGTGTGAGCCAGCGCCTACAGGTCCTGCGTGGGCCCGGTCCTGTGTGGGCCCGATCCTGTGTGTGTCATCTCTCAGCGGTTCTGTGTGAGCCAACTTCTACAGGTCCTGCGTGGGCCCGATCCTATGTGGGTCACTGCAAGGTTAGTACCTATCGATCCTTCGTGGGTCCGACGACTTAGATGGTTCAATGATCATCTTTATCGTCATCCGAAGAAGTATACCTGTGTGAGCTGAATCTTGTGTTACTCTCCTTTTTGGATTGTGTTGCTCTATCCTGCGTGGGTATACGTTTTGCTTTCCTGTGTGGACTGGGTTGTGCTTGGGCTCGGACGTTGGAGCCGAACGGGAATTGAAGACTTAGGTATATGTATGGGCATATACCTAAGCCGTGTCAGATGTTACTTCGTGATTGTATCTTTCCTTTGTGGATTATCCTTTGTGGATTTCGGGAGACCTTCGGGGGTCTCGGGGTCCCTACTGAGTAGCTTATACTCACCCCTGCACGGGCTATGCCCGCACTTCGTGGTGTTGGTTGCAGACGACGGACAGCGCTGATCGTGGAGGAGGCGTGCGGAGTAGGACAGTACCTGGAGGTGGACCACTGGGCGGGACGTACTCGGAGCGGTTAGGTGGACTCGAGGAGCAGTGGAGGCTATCTGTACCCACCCTTCAGGTGGGACTTCCGGAGGACGGCTCGACGCTGCAGTTTTCCCTTTTCAGTTGTTTTTTTTCCTTTCAGTTGTACTTTACAGTTGGGCTTGTATTTCCGGCCCCTTTTTACTTTCAGCACAGCTTGTACAGTTTTACTTAGTGTTTACTTTTCCGCTTGCTTGCTCTGTGGTGCTTGTTTACTTTTCAAAGGCAATGCCTTCCCTTTTTGTTGGGATTTACGCCTTGGTGCTAGTCGTCAGCCCCTGGCCTATGGAAGGCGGGCTTGGGGTAGTCACGACACGGGCCCGAGGACGGGTCGTGACAAATTGGTATCAGAGCTGGTCGGTTCTACCCCAGACTCTGATCTTTCTTCTATGTGAAGCAAAAGTGTTTAGTGTATTGAGTGTGGTTATCAGTCCAGGGAGTCCAGTGTTGGTGCGGCGGCCGACGTATCCATACACCAGGACCCTGACTTCTGATTCCTTACTTACTGTACGAAAACAGTGTTTGCATGTGTGTTTCCAGTTTTCTTTGTGATTACTTGTGTCAGCTCACCAGGTATACTGTTCTGACCGTGGCATACTTGTTTCCTTTTCAGGATGGCACGACGACAGCAGCCAGCTAGGGTTCCCAGAGTAGGGCGCGACGACAGCCCGCCGAGCGACGAGGCCTCGGTACAGGGCCCGTTGACAGCAGAGGCACCGGCGGTACCTTTACCCGCCGAGCCCCCGATGCTTCCAGCACTGGCAGCTGACGACGCACGACGCCTCGGAGCTCTGCACGAGTTCCAGTGCCAGTGACCACCCAGGTTCCGTGGGGAGTCGGACCCCCAGGCAGTCGAGGACTGGCTGGAGGCGGTCATCCGAGTTTTCAGGCTAGTGAGGACAACAACAGACCTCATGGTGATCCTCGCGGCGAGCTTACTGCACGCAGCAGCCGGACGCTGGTGGAGCCTGATGCTCCAGGTACACGATGAGGCCTCCCTCATCTGGACGGACTTCGAGAGCCTCTTCCGCTCAGAGTTCGTCCCGGCCACCCTCCGAGCAGTGCGCATCCAGGAGCTTCTTCAGCTGCGGCAGGGCAGCTTGACGGTCGCTCAGTACGCGGCGAGGTTCACCGACCTTTCTCGGTACTCGACAGACATGGTACGGGACCCCTTCTTCCGGGCCTGGACCTTCGATCAGGGTTTGAGACACGAGATCAGGGCATCGCTGATCTCCCTCAGCATCCCGACCCAAGCAGGGGTACTGGAGCGAGCCCTCCTGATCGAGAGCTTCCTGGCTGAGTCCACAGCGAGACCCACCGCAGGGCGGCAGATAGCGGAGTCTTCGGCAGCTGGTAGCCGGCGGATGACTCAGGGTTCCAGGCGGACCAGACCTTCCGGCAGGCGACCTCGGGACGCTGGCTCAGCAGTGCAGGGCACCCGGCCCGGAGCCAGCCTTCCGAGAGGCAGACAGTGCTACGAGTGCGGCGGGCAGGGCCACATGGCTCGTGACTGCCCGACCCGTCGTACCGAGGGGCAGCAAACGGTGGAGGGGCCACCCAGGCAGAGGCAGAGGGTCGACCGTGGCGGTCCGCAGGGAGGAGGCGGACGAGGCAGAGGAGCTGGCCGAGCAGCAGGTGGTGGGCGACGCTTTGAGGCTCTGCCACCACCACCACCAGGAGGCCCGCCCCGACCACAGGGAGCTGGCGGGCAGAGACAGGCTCAGCTCCAGGCAGCGGAGGCCTACGACCACGGCGCGCCAGAGATGATTCGAGGTACGATCTGTGTCTATTACACCCTTGCTGCAGTTCTGATAGACACAGGAGCGAGTCACTCTTTCATAGCCACTGCCCTTGTTCGGAGCTCGGAGATTCCGACAGAGCCGTTGGCTCGATCCTTGCGGCTAGAGACTCCTACGGGAGCAGACTCGACGATTACGCACTGGTGCCGGCAGTGTGAGCTTACTCTAGGAGGCGAGAGCTTCGGCTGGGATCTTCTTGTAGCAGCGTCGAGGCCTTACGACGTCATTTTGGGCATGGATTGGTTATCTACGGTCCATGCTCAAATTGACTGCTTTAGGCGCAAGGTGCGATGTGTGCGCACCAACGGGAGCAGGTTCACCTTCACCGGTGAGAAGGGAGCCTTAGCAGCACAGGATGGACTCACGCAGAGGAGAGGTCAGCCCATCACTCATCAGTTGGCTAGCCTCATCCTGGGAGCAGTTGACGTGCGGAGTCCCAGTTTCCCTGCAGTGGTGGATCAGTACGCGGACGTCTTTCCCGACGACGTTCCAGGACTACCTCCTCGCAGAGAGGCAAACTTTTATATTGACCTGTACCCCGGGACAGCCCCGATATCCACTCCAGCATATCGGATGGCCCCCGCTGAGCTTCGAGAGCTGCGAGTATAGTTGGAGGACTTGCAGGGCAAGGGGTTCATCCGACCCAGTGTTTCGCCCTGGGCTTCCCCGATTTTGTTCGCCAAGAAGGCGGACAGGAGCTTGCGACTGTGTGTCGATTATCGTCGCCTGAATCAGGTGACAGTGAGGAACAAGTATCCGCTACCCAGGATTGATGATCTCTTCGACCAGCTCAAGGGAGCACGGTGGTTCTCGAAGATAGACCTCAGGTCAGGCTATCATCAGCTTAGAGTTCGAGACGAGGATGTGCAGAAGACGGCCTTCAGGTGTCGGTATGGCCACTTCGAGTTCTTGGTTATGCCTTTCGGAGTGACCAACGCTCCAGCAGTGTTCATGAGCCTCATGAACAGGATCTTCCAGCCATACCTCGATCGATTTGTCGTGGTCTTCATCGACGACATTTTGGTGTACTCGACGACGGAGGAGGAGCACGCCTACCACCTGCGTGTTGTACTAGACACACTCCGAGAGCACCAGCTTTATGGAAAGCTCTCGAAGTGTCAGTTCTGGTTACGTGAGGTCCACTTCTTGGGGCACGTCATTTCTGAGGCGGGAGTTGCAGTGGATCCCGCGAAGATCGAGGCAGTGCTAGCTTGGGAGCCACCCAAGAGCGTGACAGAGGTGCGGAGTTTCTTGGGCCTAACCGGATACTATCGGAGATTTGTGCCGGACTTCTCCAGAGTTGCGGCCCCACTCTCAGCGTTGACGAAGAAGGGGAAACCCTTCGTGTGGTCAGAAAGATGTCAGCAGAGCTTCCAAGAGCTGGGGAAGAGGTTGACCAGCGCACCTATCTTGAGGTTGCCTGAGGAGGGAGTTGGTTACGTAGTCTACTGCGATGCATCAGGGACCGGACTCGGGTGTGTCCTGATGCAGGAGCGGGCTGTGATTGCCTACGGATCACGTCAGTTGAGGCCTCATGAGCAGAACTACGCTACCCATGACTTGGAGTTGGCAGCAGTAGTCTTTGCCCTGAAGACATGGAGACACTATCTGATGGGCGAGCGCTTCACAGTCTTTTCTTACCACCAGAGTCTCAGGTACATCTTCTCTCAGAAGGACCTGAACCTAAGACAGCGGCGATGGCTCGAGTTCCTCCAGGACTATGACTTTGAAATAGTCTATACTCCTGGGAAGGGGAACGTGGTGGCTGATGCCCTCAGCAGGAGGACGGGCATCCAGCTACTTGAGGAGGCGACAGATCAGCTAGCCGCTTTGCAGATATCCTTCCTGGATAGAGACGGAGCAGCCTTCCTTCAGCCTCTCACAGTCTCTCCTCCACTTCTTCAGCGGGTCAGAGAGGCACAGCATGGGGATGTTGACTGTGAGACGCGGCGTGCACAGATATCCTCGGGACAGGCACCTGATGGTTTATCCCTTGGAGCAGAGCACGATGTCCTTTTCAGAGGACGTACCTTGGTACCAGTCGCCTTATGAGAGGAGGTGATGAGAGAGTTTCACACTTCTCCGTTGGCGGTACATCCTGGAGTGGCGAAGATGTACCAGGATCTCGGGCGACAGCACTGGTGTCCGGGCATGAAGAAGGTTGTGGCAGAGTTCGTTTCACGGTGCCTCACCTGCCAGCAGGTGAAGGCAGAGCATCAGGTACCAGCAGGCTTGGTATAGCCCTTGGAGGTCCCGGAGTGGAAGTGGGACGGGATATCTATGGACTTTGTGACTGGACTTCCACGCACTTCCAGAGGTCACGATTCCATATGGGTGATTGTTGACCAACTCACCAAGTCGGCACACTTCTTACCCATCCGAGAGCAGGGCACAGTGGAGAGCGTGGGGCGTCTCTACATTCAGGAGATTGTATGACTCCACGGTGTGCCATCGACCATCGTCTCCGATCGGGACGCTCGTTTTACTTCCTAGCTTTGGAAGGGGTTGTAGGAGGCGTTCAGGATGCGACTACGTCTGAGCACCGCCTTTCACCCTCAGACTGATGGTCAGACGGAGAGGACCATTCAGACTCTCGAGGACATGCTCCGTGCATGTGTCCTCGACTTTGGTCGCAGCTGGGAGGACCACCTACCCTTGGTGGAGTTCGCGTACAACAACAGCTACCACTCCACCATCAGGATGGCACCCTACGAGGCGTTGTACGGCAGGCCTTGCAGATCTCCTTTGTGCTGGACAGACCCTGGAGAGTCAGCACTTGTGGGACCAGAGATGGTCCAGGCCACGACAGAGAAGGTCTAGCTCATCCAGGAGCGGATGAGGACAGCACAGAGCCGACAGAAGTCATATGCTGACAGGAGGCGGAGGCCACTAGAGTTCGAGGATGGTGACCACGTCTTCTTGCGGGTCTCACCTCGACGTGGTTTGAGGAGATTTGGCCGAGGCGGCAAGTTGTCTCCACGCTTCATCGGGCCTTTCCAGGTCCTCAGCAGGATTGGCGAGGTGGCTTATCGCCTGGCTCTGCCACCTCAGTTGCACCGGGTGCACGATGTCTTCCACGTATCCCAGCTGAGGAGATACGTGCACGACCCGACGCACATCATTGACTATGGGGAGCTAGACGTGGATGATGGAACGACTTTTACGGAGGTCCCAGTGCAGATAGAGGATCGACAGGAGCGGGTCCTACGTGGGCGATCGATTCCTCTTGTGCGCATCAGATGGCAGCACGGGAACCTCCAGGAGAGCACTTGGGAGCGGGAGGCTCAGATGCGTGCTCAGTACCCACATTTGTTTCCCTAGTTTTTGATGTATCTTTACGGGGACGTAAAGTCCTGAGGTGGGAGTAATGTAAAGACCCGTAAATTTAAAGGAAATTTTTTTCTTAATTTTCTTTGGAATTTTACAAGAATTCAGTTTCTGACGGCGCCTGATTCCGAGGCCCGGTGTGCCCGGAATCATTTTCTGAAGTTTGGCTCGGGTACGTTCAGTGAACGGACGAGCGGGTTTTTCTAACTTTTGAACCGGTGCCCAGAATCGAATTCTGAGGGCACCGATGAAATCGCAGCGCCGGTATTCGCTTAGAAACGCCTCTTCCAGAGTTGCGTTTGCTCGGGTGTGGTTTTTAATTTTCGGGCTTAAAGTTAAGAAATAAAATAATTTTGCGACAGCTTTATTTTATTTCACTTAAGCCACTTGGAAGCCACTTGAAGCCACTTAAAGGAGGCTTTAACTGAGTTGAACTGGATAGGATGCTATCCAGAAATATCCTACCCCCTTGGTAGGATATTTGTGAGGTGGGGCCCGCATGAGCCCCGCCGTTTCTTTCCGCTAAGAAACGCACCCGTGAAAACCCGTCTTAATGAAAGTCAACCGACGTGTTTTCTAAATTCTTAACAGGCCATTTAATTGGGTGGTTTATTTCGTAAATTAAATGGGCTGTTTCTTTCGTGAATTAAATGGGTCGTTTCTTTCGTTGAATTAATTCAACGAATTGATGGATCATTTCTTAACCAGTTTTTCAAATTCGTTGGCGTAATAATAAAATAAGACCAACGCTTAACCTCTGGTTATTTGCGCTTGAGAAGATTTGGGAGAACCCTCTCAACTTCTTCTCCCTCGCGAAGAACGCGAAGAACGCGAAGAACGCGAAGAACGCCGAACCCGGAAATCGACGACGCCTTCGCCCGAGACGCTCTTCCGATCTCCGATCTCCGATCACCGACCATTCGAGCTTGCCGACTCAACTCCGGAATCCGCGACGACGTGACGCCTCCCCGCGACGACGCGACGATCGATCTCTTCCGCGACGGTCTCTTCCGCGAAGAACGCCCGCGCACGACGATCATCAAGGTAGGGATTCATTTTGGAAAATTACCCCTTTTTAATTTTCTCCTGAACGTTCTTGAAAATTAAAAATCCGGTTTTCAATGAACAATTTTATTTTTAATTAAAATTGTTGGATCATGTGTTGATCGTTTTTCTCCTGGTTGTTTATCTCTAATGCGGAGGGTGCGGGCCGAATGAACACGGCCCGACGACCCTCCGACGTTCTTCGTTTTGTGCGGATTTGACGGTCGACGACGGAACGTGCCGCAGCGGACGGTTGACGATCCCGCAGTAAAGAACGGATCCCGGGAGGAGCAACGGCGCAGACGGGAAGGAAAACGGGCCACCGGAGCGACGTCGGCGGCCCGCGGAAGTTGCCGGCGGCGCGGGTCACCGGCGCGGCGGCGCCGGCGGCCGGAGGCGGCGGCGCCCCGGCGCGCCGCCGGACGAAATCTGTCGCGGCTGAAGCCGCGGCGGCGGCGGCCAAACGGACCCGCGGCGCGCGGGTCCGGTTCATCCGGGCGGACGTGGCTCAGCGCGTCTGCGGCTCGCCAGCGCGGCCCGCACGCGGCCCGCGGTCCTTCCTCAAGCCGCGGGTCAGTGCCCGCGGCTTACGCCCCCGCAGCTCGGCCAAGCCGAGCCGGCCGAGCCGGGCCGGCCCTGGCCGGGCCGGGCCGGGCCAGCCGGGTCGGGCCGGGCCGGGCCAGCCGGGCCAGCCGGGTCGGGCCGGGCCGGGCCAGCCGGGTCGGGCCGGGCCGGGCCAGCCGGGTCGGGCCGGGCCGGGCCAGCCGGGTCGGACCCGGGTCGGGTCGACCCGGTTCGGGCCGACCCAGGGGGGGTCGGGCCGGGTCGGCCCGGGCCCGTACCCCCCATCTTCGGACGTTTTCATTCAAACGCATGTATCTTGAGTTTCGTGCCTCCAAACGACTCGCTGTCAGTGGAAACGCGATACTTGGATCGAGACGGTCGTTTCGGTATATCGCACTCAAGGTTTAGGAATACTTTGAGTTCGGCCGGGTTGGTTCGTACACGAGACCAACCGGGCCCTCGGAGCGGAAACGCTCATATCTTGAGCTACGGACGTCCGATTGACGTGCCGTCAGCTTTGTTGAATTCCTCTAAGTGAGACTGATCTTTTGGCATACTCCGCCCAAGGTTTGGACGCAGGTGGAGTGCGGTCGGGTTGGTTTTGCCTTAAAAACCAACCGGGCCCCTGGGACGAAAATGCCAATATCTCTCAGACCGGGCGTCCGATTGACGCGCCGTCTGCGACGTTGAGTTCCTGTTGACGATACGGAACTTTTCGATACATCAACTTCGGACTTCGTGTCAGTTGATGTATCAGCCTCTCGGCTCGTGGAGCGGACCTTCCCGAACGAGCTTGCTGTGTGCGGGAACCCTAGTGCTGGCTGCGACTGCTACTTCGACAGCGACGACCGTGCAGAGATCCTCAGTGGACTGCGGCGACGACTGTGCAGAGATCCTCCGTGGACTCCGACGACGACCGTGCAGAGATCCTCAGTGGACTGCGGCGACGACTGTGCAGAGATCCTCAGCGGACTGCGACGACTACTGCACTCAGCGATCCTATGTGGATCAGTGCTACCGGTCCTGTGTGGGCTCGATCCTGTGTGGGTCCGATCCTGCGTGGTTCAGCGCTCAGCGGTTCTGTGTGAGCCAGTGCCTACAGGTCCTGCATGGGCCCGGTCCTGTGTGGGCCCGATCCTGTGTGGGTCATCTCTCAGCGGTTCTGTGTGAGCCAACTTCTACAGGTCCTGCGTGGGCCCGATCCTGTGTGGGTCACTGCAAGGTTAGTACCTATCGATCCTTCGTGGGTCCGACGACTTAGATGGTTCAATGATCATCTTTATCGTCATCCGAAGAAGTATACCTGTGTGATCTGAATCTTGTGTTACTCTACTTTGTGGATTGTGTTGCTCTATCCTGCGTGGGTATATGTTTTGCTTTCCTGTGTGGACTGGGTTGTGCTTGGGCTCAGACGTTGGAGCCGAACGGGAATTGAAGACTTAGGTATATGTATGGGTATATACCTAAGCCGTGTCAGATGTTACTTCGTGATTGTATCTTTCCTTTGTGGATTATCCTTTGTGGATTTCGGGAGACCTTCGGGGGTCTCGGGGTCCCTACTGAGTAGCTTATACTCACCCCTGCACGGGCTATGCCCGCACTTCGTGGTGTTGGTTGCAGACGACGGACAGCGCTGATCGTGGAGGAGGCGTGCGGAGCAGGACAGTACCTAGAGGTGGACCACTGAGCGGGACGTACTCGGAGCGGTTAGGTGGACCCGAGGAGCAGTGGAGGCTATCTGTACCCACCCTTCAGGTGGGACTTCCGGAGGACGGCTCGACGCTGCAGTTTTCCCTTTTTAGTTGCTGTTTTTCCTTTCAGTTGAACTTTACAGTTGGGCTTGTATTTCCGGCCCCTTTTTACTTTCAGCACAGCTTGTACAGTTTTACTTAGTGTTTACTTTTCCGCTTGCTTGCTCTGTGGTGCTTGTTTACTTTTCAAAGGCAATGCCTTCCCTTTTTGTTGGGATTTACGCCTTGGTGCTAGTCGCCAGCCCCTAGCCTATGGAAGGTGGGCTTGGGGTAGTCACGACACGGGCCCGAGGGCGGGTCGTGACATGAGTAATAAAGCCTGAGGTTTACAACACTAAACCTTCTCTCATGTGAAGAACAAGGTTGTGTCTCCTAAGGACCATCCCAAACCTGTCAGTTTATTCTCATCAACAACAACTCAATCACTACTATAATCAACACCACCATATAAAAATAACAATATGATATAATGATTATACCAAATACCCCATGGATGTGGAGAATAAGACAATAATAAAACAATCAAACTAGTAGATAAGATGGATAAAAACCATCACCATCGACAGTACCACTTATTTCATCAACATCAAACACAAAATACAACTATAAAACCAAACTAGAATCTAGGGATACCACAAGATAGGCACACAAAAATAGACTTTAGATAAAAAAAATATTGGGATGACATGAATTTGATAGTAAATATCATCACCAAACACATTTATGAACACCCAAAACTGCCATTTTCACCTTATAAATGGACCAAAAATGGGGTCTAAAGGAATATATTATGCTACAAGAGAAGATTAAAAGGCTTAAAATCCAATGAGTATGAGCGTGAACAAGAAAAAACAAACAAAAAATAAAGGATAAATGAAAATCCGAAAATCTATCCATGAAATTAGACAAGCCCCACATTGGATTCCATGATAAAAAAATCTCATGTCATTATAGTTTCATTGAGTTAAACCAATATAGGGTTTATTCAAAATGGTTCAAGTGACAAGATTAATAGTCATAATAGTTGAGGCCCTCAAATCAGCAATTATTCCCATCATTTTCAGTAAATATTGAAAGGGATAATACAAAAGTTGAGTAAGGACATGAACATGAAATAGGAGGAAAGAAAGGGGAATAGTGTGGAAGATGGATAAGAAGAAACTATAAATGAAATAAGACAAAAAAAACTCATCAGATTCCATCACCAATAGAATACCATATTTCTAGATTTTCACTGAGTTAAACCAATATGGTGGTTGTATGATTGTTCTAGAAACAAGATTAATAGTCGTAGTGGTTTATTCCCTTGAAGAATTAAATAATACTAGAATAATTAATCAAGATGGAAATGGAGAACAAAAAACTAAGTAAAGATATAGACTTTCCCCAGGATTAAAATAAGGGGAATAAATTGACAGAATGAGAATCACACCAGAGAATAACCACTCACCATTATGGGGCGATGAGAGGGAGGTTGTATTGGAACTAGGAAGTAACCCTATAATGAGGATAAAAAAGGGAAACCATGAGAGTAGGGTGCCATCCACCAATGTGATCAAAGAAAGGAATGATCTAAACAACCCTTAGCCTTTTATCCAATATTTCTACTACAAATAACAATGACACTATGAAAATTGATGTACTAAACCAATTTTTGTAGAAGATAATCAAAAATATCAATAATCAATCCTTGGAGATAATGGTTGAGCATATGTCATCATAACTAATGAGGTAGATCCAAGAAATGATGTGGTGATATATATGGTATTTTTACATTCATAGATAGAAAAAATAGTATATTGTTCTATTTTTATGAGTCATTTCATACCATATAAACTTTGTAGAACTATTTAAATATCACCAAAAACATATAAGTCCAGTGGGGAATGCCTCTCGCGAGGCACGGTCAAAAGAAATTATTTTTTTCCTAGTGTAGCAGAGCGGCTGACTAGGGTCTTATCACTTGAGTATCCTTTCATTTTTTTCACATACTTTATCTCAATCACCTAAGCTATCTATTTTTTTTGTTTTAATTATTTTCAAATAATTACATGAAATATGATAATTTATACTAACATGAGGTTCTAAAAATGAGTTAAGAAGAAAGAACATGGTTTTTGAGATTGGTTTAAGGTTTAATAATTATTCTCCATCGTATGTTTTATTTTAGTTTTATAATCCAAACATGAAATATCATGATTTTACTACTATTCTTTGTTTAGAAATTATGTAATATCATTGAATGTAAAAGAAATATTAATTCCACCTCCTCTTATAATCAAGGCTGATGAAACACATTAGGCCAGGGTTTTCCATCTTACAAGACTCATCTCCATTGATATTTCTTCATCCATTGATTATCTCAACTCAAAAATGTGAAGAACTATCAAATTATGTGAGGGATAAGTGATTCAATAAAATAATAGAGATAGAATAATTTTCATGCCATTGGCTATTGTTACCACATCGGGGATATTCGCCTCACCCATGAAAACTACTCAATAATATCTAAAAACATAAAATTAACCACTAAATAAAATTAATGACCATATTTACCTCCCCCCATGGAAATCCTCATAGTCAAAGTCTCATATTTTAGAGCAAGATAATACTTGGTGGAGTGGGAAGAAGAGAATAGAAATAGAGAAAAATGAAAGAAATAATGGTGCGTAAATAAAATAAAAATGGAAGAATGAGGGATGAGGAGAGGGAGAGAGAGCGATAGAGTGAGAGAGTGAGAGAAATAAAATAAAATAAAATAAGAAAATAAATAAAAAATACAATTTATAATGAATTTTAAAATTATAATTATATTAATAATAAATCATATTATTATTATTATTATAAAGAAATGAATTTTAATTGAGGAATAAGGGTAGAAAGAATAAAATAAGTATTTAAAATAAGAATTTTATATTAATAATGTTAATAATAATAATAATAATTTAAATTATTATTATTATTATTAATGAATAATAATGAAAAGAAGAATAATGAAATTGTGGAATAAATTTTAAAATTTATGACTCTATTAGAAATCTAAATTACAATAAAAAACTAAAAAATAATGAAATATAAAAACATGAAGAAAAAGAAATGGGGGAGATTTAAATAGGCCTCCCTGAGTGGATATCTCCTCCTTGATGCCCTGAGTGATGGTATGGGATGGATTGGAATGATTTGGGAATGATAATATCTCCTCCTTTTAAAGGCTAGATTTTCCCTTGTAAATTGTCCATGTGTTAGACCCATTAAATATAAGATTCACATATCTAATCCTTACCTAATGTTTTTCCAAAATTTATGTCACATATCCCCTAAAAATGCCACCACATTTAGCCATGTGTAGAGATAGTTATTCCTGTTTCACTCTGAGAATGTAATCATCCCAGACAGACTCTCCATATTACGCATCTCTGGTTTCCCATGAATTCATGGCCTTGAAAATGACTAATTCACACATGTCCATCTTCATGAATGTTGTTAGAAAATTTCTTCTGCATATCAAATCCAAATATAAGTTCATTTGGGCCATATAATAAAGATATTTGGTCCCACCATAAAAAAATTCAACATCATTGGATAGTTTTGAAGTCTCAACATGTAATATGGGTTTGGGCTTCCAAATAGTTGATTTACCTTTAGGTCTAATAGGGAAATTTTTATCCAAAAGGGTAAGGAATCCTACAAAATACATAAATTGGATAGATAATTTAAAAGTTATGAACAAAATACCAAAGTGATAAAAATATGTCAAAATTACAGGCTTAATTGATTTTCATATTTTATCCCATTTTCATTCAATAATTCTAATTACCCATTATTTTAATAAAACATTGAAATACATGGGTTTTATCATTAAAAATCATAAATAAATTATCATTATTTGAATAAAAATTTGTTCTTAATTTTTCTCTGTAAAATACCCCCACACATAAACCATTCTTTTATTTAAGCATGAAATATCATCAAGGAGTTAAAGAAGGAACCAATGTTGTTAATATTCAAATTTCAATGTAACAAAATCAAAAGATTATCATTGTAAAATAAAATTTTCAAATTCCACATAAAATATTTATTCAATTTCTCATTTTTCAATGAAACTACTAATCCATGTATTTTTCTTTTCTCTTAAAGAATAATGGAGCTTCTCCTTTCATTGATTTAATCTCCTTGATTCATTATTATCAAACATTCTATGTCATGGTTTACCTCACTTTTGAATATTTTATCTCATTTATCATGATAATATTAAATTATAGTTACGCTCAAATCATGAGAACATTCTCCTTATCAATAATATTGTAAAAGAAATACATCCTACACTTTGTAAAGACAAAAGAAAAATAAAATCATGAGGACTTTCAATTATAGTTCAAATGAATCTAAGTCTTAAGAATGGTATTATTTTATGTTTAAAAATAAAGCTTTAGGAGGAGGTTTATCTCTTAAAGCAAAAGCATGATATTCAAAGTAAAGGTTTAATGGAATTCTCCCCTTTAATTTATATCAACTCCCAACATCCCCAAAAGTTCAAAGTAAATATTCTGATCAGTTTAAGAATAATCAATAATTTGTTCCCTCTCTTGAATATATATTTTTTATACTTTTTTTATTTTCCAAATAACCTTTTTATTTTCTTTATTTTTATCAAAATTTTATGATTTGAATAAACCTCACAGGTACCACCTAACCAGTTATGATAAAAATCATTGGTCTAGTAATGGTGGTTTTTTACCCAAATCACAACTTATTTTTTCATTTTTTGGTTATTTTTTATCATTTTCATTTTTTATATATTCAAGAGGGTAAAACAATAGAGTACAATAAATGATTCCACAACTTTTTACAATTCCCATAATGAAAAACCCAACACTTCTTCATTACAATGAAAATTATCTTATTTACTATGATTCACTTTACCCCACGCTTCAACTTTAAAATATCGTGCAATTACTAAGATTAGGGTAGGAATGGATAAAATGGCTTGAAATATAGAGCATTTATAACACGGTTATTCATGGTCTCTATTGGGAAAAGAAATATTAATTTAAAGCTGGTATTTCAAGGATAAGTGGTTTTTCAATGGATGCCTCAATCTTTTGTTTTTTCAAAATCATAGCTTTCAAAAGTCCAAATTCAAGTTCTTTTCAATATCATGTCTTAAGATCACTCAAGAAATATGATCAAAATAAAATAGGAAGTACTTGTTCTATAAATCCTATCATAAATGGATATATGATTTGGGACAATCACTCAGGGAATGTTTAACAATAATAAATCAATTCACATAAATTTAAGAAATTTAAATCATGGAAAATGGTTGGGAAATTTCATTTACATGAATCAATTTTTATAAATCGCATACCCTTGTTTTAATATATATGATTTAATTTCATCATATAATTTTACATTTTACTCATTCAATTTAATTAACATTTGAAATATAAAACATGACGCAATAGGATTCCTAAAAAACTTGTGTCTTATGGACAAGTCAAGTAAATAATAATTTTTTGGGCATACAATTTTAACTTTAAAGCTCAAAATAGGTTTCCAAAAAAAATAAGTATATATTTTGAAAGATAATCGTAAAAAGTGAACTCCCTTTCCCCTGATTGATTGGTCCTCTTTCCTCCCATTACTATTGAGGATTCCTTATACAATTTATGATTTGATAAAATATAAATACACAATTAAGCACAAGAATCGTTTAATTTGTGCTCAAAAGGATAGAGGGAGTGAGGACGCATGATAGACTACTTCTATGAAAGAAAATTGAAATAAAAATTCCTAGAAATAATGTAAAGGGATATGTCTTGGTATGATCCCCCAAATGGGACCTAAATTTTTACTAAATTTAAAGGGAAGTACCAGTTTTTATCCAAAATGAGACAATAGGTGGGGCCTATTTGATTTGAACCACCACGTGTGGTTTTTACCAGCTTATGCTTCATCTTTACTGGTGAGGAATGATCCATGCACAGACTACACCATATCCTCCCCCTTCACAATGATTTACAACTTTCATGGTAAGGGTGGTATGATGTATGAATCATCCTCCTTATTGGTTGATACTTTTGAAACCTCTTTTATATCTTCTAGTGAAATATTTATATTTTATTTAAAATAATTAGCCCCATTCATGATTCCCTAAAGCTTAGAAACATGGATATCATAATTATGGGGCTCCTTCAATTCATGTTCATTGAAATCAAAGAGTTCCATGTGTTCCTTAGTAGGTGCAGATCGAGTTTGTTCATTATCATCTAAGGGGTGGAAATCATTGTTTTAATATAAAAATTCAAAACAATATGGGGTGATGCACAATTAATACTGAATAAAATTATAAAATGAAGAATAAATGAAAGGTTCATCTCCCTATGTTAGATCAGGTTCAATCAATGCCTCATTGGTGAGTTCCTCTTGGAGTCTAATGGTGAAATGTAAAGGTAGGTAGTCAAGGTCATCCACCTTGATATTCGCCTCATGTTATTGGATTTCCTCATAAAAAGCATGAAACACCATTGTCACATCCTTCTTGGACTCTGTAGGTGAGACAAGTGGATCATCTTTTGGTTTAGGTTTTGGCCTATATTTCTTTGATGGTGCTTGGACATATGTAGCTATCCAATCCATTTTTCCTTTTATATATTGTACTACCTCTTCAAGATCATTAATGTTGTACTTGATTTTTTTATTTTCCACTTTATCCAGAAAATATTTTGGAGGATCTTCTTCAAATGTTTTCAAATGAATCGAGGAGCACTCTTCTTGTGTATTAGCCTCTTCTTGATAGGATTCAGAGAAGTACTCCCAGAATTTAGTGATCTCTATGGCTAATAATTCTACCACTGTTTGCTCAAGGGTCTCCTTTAGATCCAGAATGAGGTCCTTGAATTCATTCTATTTTAAAATTTGGCTCTAGGACCACCTGATCTATCTAGACCATAATGAAACACCATCTTCTATAGACTAGGGTTCTTCGGCTACTGGATCATGTACCCAAGAGTAATTGTTCATTGAATTGAATAAATGATCATTAAAAACACCATGGATATATTTTTTTATAAAATCATAAAATCAATCTAAAATGTGAAAATTAAAAAATTGAATGAACTTATGATTGGATCCATGGAAATGGAACCTGTTTTGACGCACACCATTCATGGGGCATGGTCGAAAGAATTAAATTTTTCCTAGTGAAGTATAGTGGAGGACCAGGGTTATCTCACATGAGGATCCTTTCATTTTATCAATTACATTATCTAAATCACCTAAACTATATTTTTTTTGTTTAAATTACATTAATATAATGACATGAAATATGAGAATTTATAATAACTTTTGGTTCTAAACAGAATGAGTCAAGAAGGAAGAAATTGGTTTTGATTTTTTTTTAAGTTTCAATCATTATTATCCATTATATTTTTTATTTTATTTTGATAATCCAAATATGAAATCTCATGTTTGGAGTACTATTATTTATTTAAAAATTGTGGAATATAATTGAATACGAAAGTAGTATTAATTCCACCTCCTCCAATAATCAAGGTTGGTGACACACCATGGTCTAAGGTGTTCCATATTCCATGACTCAACTCTATCGATGTTGTTTCATCCACTGATTACATCAACTCCAACGTGTGAAAAACTAAACAATGGAGAGAGGGAAAACTGATTAAATAAAATAATAGAGATATATTGAGTTCATGTCATTGGGGGAAGTCACCCGTCAACAACGAGTTCTACTCAATTATATCATCAAAATTAAAATTAAACATTAAAAAAATTCATAAACACCTTGACCTCCCCCCAGGCCAAGCCTCGGGGTCAACCACTCATTTTTGAGAGTAACAGATTACTTGTTAAAGTGGGAAGAAGATAAGAGGAAGAGAGAGAAAATAAAATAAATAATGGTTGCTAAATAAAATTAAAATGTAAGAATGGGGGATGAGGAGAGAGAGGGAAATAAAAGGAAATAAAATAAAAAATAAAATAAAATATATAATTTATAAATAAATTTAAAACAATAATTATTATTTTCATCATTATTAAGAAAAAAATTAATTGAAGGAGAAGAAGATAAAGAAGAAAATAAGTTTTTAAAATAATAATTTTATATTAATAATGCAAATAATAATAATTATTATTATTATTATGATTATTATTATTATTATTACTAATGAATAAGAATAAAGTAAAGATAAAGGATATGGTGTAACAAAGTTAAAAATGCATTAATTTATTAGATATATAAATTACAATTTAAACCTAAAAAAATTAAAGAAAACCAAAAAATGAAGAAAAAGAAATGGGGGAGATTTTCAGCCAGCCACCCTTGGTGGAGATCTCTTCCTTGGTGACTCGTATAATGGTATGAGATGGATTGGAATGATTTGGGAAGGATGATCTATCCTCCTTTTATAGGCCAAAGTTTCCATTCAAAGGTTTCTTTGTGTTAGAACAATTAAATGGAAAATTCATGTATTAATGCCTTTATTAAAGTTTTTACTAAATGTCTTTCTCATATACCCTAAAATATGTCATAATATTTGGTCTTCTATATAAGGAGTTATGCCCATTTATATTTTAGATTTTAATTTGCTTAAACAGACACTCTATATTCAATGTCACTTGTTTCCCATGTATTAATGTCCTTGAAACTATCCAATTAATACATGTACATATTCATGAATGTTTTTAGGAAATTTATTTCACATCTCCACTCCAAATTTAAGTGCATTTGTTCCTTCTAATAAATATATATGGTTCAACCATCAAATATTTCTAAATCTGTGAACAATTTTGAAGGCCCGACTAGTGAGATGGTTTTGGGATTTCTAATTGTGGATTTAGATTTGGTTCTAGAATATAATGTTCTATCCAAAATGTCAACTGATCTTAAAAATAATAATTACATATATTGTATTGATAATTTAAATGTTATGATCAAAATACTAAAGTGATAAAAATCTATTAAATTTTGGGACTTAAGTAATTTTTATATTTTAGTTCATTTTCATTCTATAATTAAAATTACCTGTTATTTTAATAAAAAATTGAAATAAATGGGTTTTATCATTGAAAATAATTAATAAATAATCATAATTTGAATAAATAGTTTCACTAAATTTTGTTTCATCATCCAGTTAACAATGAAAATAGAAAAGGTGAAAACTATTAAATCCCTGCATAAACATTTTCCATATAAACATTTACAGGTTAAATTTCCCAAAAAAACCATGTGATACTCTTGTTAGAAGAATTTTATGAAATTTTACATATGTATTGTCTTTACTTGTATAGATCTAACATAAATTGATGAGAGAATGAAATCACATTCTCTATCAAAAAATGCACTATGATTCTATAAAAGTGTAAGGAGGAGAATATATATCCATTGGAATTGTCATATCAGGCATGGATATTATTACTTTATGAGAAATTTTATCTTTATATACTTATTAATTCATAGGAAAAAAATAATCTTTGATGACATAACCATTTTAATAGAATATTCTTATTTATTCCCAAAACATATTCCAGTCTTCCTCCAAGATAAGAGGTTGATTTCACAATTGAACTGATACATAGAGATTTTTAAATATCCAAAATACTATAAGGAAGAACCACTATTGAAATGGAAGAGTTAAATAAGGTACTACATGAGATAAAGATAAATGGTTTATAGGCCCAAGTCCTTCACTATGGAGTGTTTCGGTCCTTTTTTCAAGATGAGGGATTGTCAAATGTGCCTCACATTGATTATTATGAGATTAACAGTATCATGATAAAGAAAAAGTACCCTCTACCATATATTTATTACTTTTTCAATTGACTATGGGAAACCTATTACTTCTCTAAGTTGTTTTTTTAGTCAGGATATTACAAATTAATATTAAAGAAGGAGGATATCTTCAACACTTCTTTTTGTATAAGTTATTGACAATAAGATTTCATAGTGATTCTATTTGGAATCATTAATTTTATATCTATTTTTATGGAATTAATGAATAAATCCTTTAGGTATTACCTTAATAAATTTATGGCATTCATTATAGATGATATTATTATCTACTCAGGTAGTAATGAAGAACATTAGTATCATTTTAATGTTATATTAAATACCATGAAAAATGAAAATTATATGTGGTATATAGTAAATAAGAGTTTTTTATGGAAAAACTAACATTACTAGGGTATTTTATCACCCTAAATGGAATATTTTTTTATCCTTTTAATATAGATGAAATTAAAAAATCCCATATTAATATAGGTTATGGAGATCCATAGTTTACTTAGATTATCTGGGAACTATCATAAATTTGTAAGAAACTTCTAGTGATTTTAAATCCCACTAACTAAGATAACTCATTATTGAGTGAAGTTTTTCTTGATTGATGAATATAAGGAAGGATTTAAATAGTTAAATAAGAATAAAATTATTGAACCTATACTCACATTACCCACCATTAGGTAATGATTTCTATTCCACAATAATGCATCCAAGAAAGTATTGGGTTGTATACTCATCAAAAATGAAAAATTGATAGCCTATGCCTCTCTCCAAATAAATATCCATGAGAAGAACTACCTAAAACATGATTTAGAATTGGCTTTAGTGATCTTCATATTTATTTTTTGGAATAATTATCTCTACATGGAAAATTTTTACATATATACTAATCATAAATATCTCATTTATATATTCACACAAAATGAGCTCATTATGTTGCAATGAAGTTGGTTGGATCATGTATTTTGACTATTCAATACATTACCATTATGGGAATGTGAATAAAGTGGTAGATTATATGAGTATAAAGGATCTTACAACACTATCCGTGATGAGGATTTAAAGGGTTATAATCTTCTTAGACATGTAAAGGATATAAATTAGAATCATAAAAGAAACATCACCCTACCTTTTTTAAATAACTTTTCAACCATAGATTCTTGATAGGATCAAGGTTGTCTAAAAATATTATGAGATGATATAAAGGATGGTAGAAAATATTTCATTCTTTAAATTTAATGGACATGGAGTTATAAATTTCAGAACCTATATATATGTCCCATCAAAACTAGAACTAAATATGGATCATCTGAATCATGTGTGTAGAGAATCCTTCTTTATTAATCCATGAATCGCTAAGATGTTTAGATATCTGAAGACAAAATTGTAGTTGGATAACATAAAGATTGAAATTTTTAAATTTGTATCTCGATTATTTGTATTTATACATGTTAAGGATAAAGTGTGAAAATTTAATGGTATGGATATCATTTCCTATACTAGTATGGAAATTGGAAGACCTTACCATGTATTTAGTAGTAAGAATCCCTAAGAAATCTAGAGGAAAAAATTTCATTTGGGTGGTAGTCTATCACTTTATAAAGTTAGTGAATTTTATTTTTATCAATGAAAAATTATCTCTTGACCAACTCACTAAGATATATATAATAGAAGTGTTAATTATTCATGGAGTGAAACTCTACATTGTATATAATCAATATCTGAGTTTTTCCTTGAGGTTATAGAGAATCCTTTTCAAGTTTAGGATACATAGTTTAGTTTTAGTACTTATTATCACCATCAACAGTATTCTCAATCTGATATATAAGGTTCGGACCATTTAGTTTCATATGAAATAGATGAAATTTCTAGATAAAAGATATAAATAAAAAATTGATAAGAATTATATTTTTATATCAAAGATAATGTGTTCCTTCATATATCACCATGTAATAAATTCATGAGGTTTTGGAATAAGGGAAATCTTAGTACTAGATCTATTATCCCCTTTGAGATCCATGGTCATATAATAGCTAAGGCCTGCTGAAAAAAACTCTCACCTAACATATATCAAGTACATGATGTGTTCTTTGTATCCCTCTTATAAAAGTACATACGAATCACCTAATATGTAATGAATAATCAGGTGGTAAATTTGTAGAATGATCCTTATTATGAGGAGAATTTGGTGAAGATCTTAGATTGTATAGACAAAGTTCTATGAATCCACAAAACTCACCCAGTCAAAGTACTATATTCAAACCAAGAGTTTGATAAGGGAATATGGGAACTGAAATAGGTAATAAAATAGAAGTAGTCTCATCTATTCTAGTGTGTGAAATTATATTTCAATGGTGATATTTTTGAAATATAAGTGATCTCATTTTTAAATTAATTTTTCTCTTTGGCTTTCTTTGTGGGCCTTACACTCTTTATTTTCACTCTTTGAATAAAAATTCACATGATGATGATGATGAAATTACATTATGAATGGATAATGGACTTGTAAATAAATTTTGTTATATAAAATTCATGAACTACGTTTCAATTGTTATTTTGGACCATAAAAGATATATCCATAATTGATATTCATGATTAAAAGACAGTTATCCTGTTGAAATAGTGGGTGGCCAAGACCCAACTATAAATTACTTTTGATTACCATATTGTGTATACAGTTAGATATGCATTATGCTTTCTTATCATTATAGTGTAAATGTTTTTGTCTCCACTATTTAATTGTAATTTCCATAGATTAATGTTTATATCAAAAGGTAATAAAAGATTACAAGCTATAATGGGAACCTTGAGATACTATGACATTAATCATAAAAAAATTTTATGGTCTAGATACATCATACTGACTGGACATAGTTATTGTTTGACAAGGTGTTGGGGGATCATAACCATTGAGACTTCTTCTCATGAAGTTTTTACTTGGTGATCACTAGTAGTTAGATCATGAGTACATACCCACAAATAGGAACACCCCATGTTTTGGGTGTCATTGGTTGTTCCTATATATGAACATGTGTATTTTTCTCATGACTTGAGATCATTACAAGTGTGTTACATTTTATTGAATACTTTGATGTAAGGAAAAAAACCATGAAAATGAAATTATGGGAAGGTGTCTTGTATCGGGTGCATCATTGGTGGTATGGAATTGGTTGAATGATAAAGAATGGATTTTTCAATTCCATGTTAAGGAAGTTATATATCTCAGTCATGGTTTATCATGATGGTTCTACCTTCATAAGTCTATTTCCAAATAAGTCGAATGGTAAATCCATTCGGTTAGATTAACAAATAATAATTCAAGGAAAGGGTGATGACACAAGTGTGCGTCCTACTTTATGAGATATTTAAATAAAAAGATATTATAGTACACCATGTGTGTTATTAGGTTGGTTAGCATTGCAATGACAATCCTTATCTCTTTAGGGTAATTGCTGGTTTTCTAGACTCCACTCTTGGTCTATTGATTTTATTCATTGCTATCAAGATAAGGGCCAAGAGGGTCATATGCAATATCATATTCAATAATCCCCCTTATTTAGTTGAATGTTTTTATTGGACATGGTGGGCCCCACCATGGTGTCTGGGTGTTCTACATGGCTTTACATTTGTATGGCTACTGATCCTTGTCATTTATGAATCCGTCTTTCTCAAAACAAAAACAAGGTTTATGAGTTAATTTAAATGACTCAAGTTTATCATGTAATATATTTTTTAAATATATTAAAGTCATGTGATAAAATAATAAATAATATTTACGTAGTTTAATTCATCATAATTATTTATTTAATGGATGTTAAACTAATGGGGGTCGGGGAACCCTATTAGGTATTTAGAACCTCCAATATAAATAGGGAGAGAGGCTCTCTCCCAATGACTATTCATTCATTCCTGAATGAGATCCTCTCTCTTATCTTGATTTCTAGAGAGAGAGTCTCTCTTTCTCAAGAGGCAATCCAAGAATTATTTCAAGCATCGAAGTTGGTGGATCACTATGATCATTGGGATGTCAAGGATATTTTCAGATCACCGCACTAGCACCCGTAATTCGATGATCAGCAATCCCACTAATTTTGGAATCATGTGTAGAGAATATAGAGGGGTCCTACAATAGATACAATAAGAAACGATTACTATAAAATATTTTATGTTGATTGTGCCTTTATATCCATAAAGGTATGTTTACAATTTTAATTTTTGTGCTCTTTTAATTTACATAAGATCCACAGACCATACAGGGGGCTTAGATCATCAACAACAAAAACATTCATTATCCCAATGATGAAAATTTTAAAATCCAAAACCTACCCAACCTCTATTTTAGGCCTCATTACCTTCAATTGTTATCAGAGGGAATGCGTAAATTTTTTAAGCCCAATTAAAAATAATTTTCATTAATTTATATAGAAGGTTTGAAATCAGACCCAATGATTTAGACCATGTTTCAATTCGATTTAAAATGGTAATGTTATGACCCTTAAAAACGTTTGTAATGGATTTTGTTTGTAGTTTGATCTCGGGTTTTAAAATTTTATTCATTATTTCTTATTATCCTAAAGAACCAGCCATGTTTTGACCAGTATTCGTTCACCATAAATAATACCATTTTTTTAAAATAAATTTTAATTATTATAATTTATATTTTTATAATTATTATACAATTATTATAATAATAAATTATTATTGTATTATAACAGCTTTATTATTATTATAATAAGGCTATGTTAATTTAATTAGGAAACAATTAAAGGGATGGAGGCCATAAGTGTGGAATTCCACACATAAAATTAAAAAAATTGAGAAAAGGGTAGCTGCTTATCTAGTGGAATTAATCAAGGAAAAAAATAAAATAAAACAAATGGGATGGGTAGAGACTAACCATGAGATCAAGACTAAAAAAGGATTTCTTTCTGAAAAGGTTTCCACCCTTCTCATGTACATAGCCACCCCAAGGCACTGTCGACCACCTCCTCAAACCAGCAGTGGAGGTACACCCCTCTGCCAGCCGCAGGGTCCCAACTAACCACCTCCAGTATGAGGCCACTCACCACCTACCATCTTTCACAACTACACCCCGGATACACACTCATACCACCAATTTCATGCCTCACTCATCAAACCAATGTCGCTGCCTCATTGGTCGCGCCACCCATGATATCCCGGTCAGGCTCTACCCTCACTTCTCTCCACCGGAAGGAGTCTCCTCCATAGTGAGATGCCCCATCTGGAAGCCTCCTTTGGCTAACTTGTCTGACCCTCCTCCTCCCCAGGCCCACCTCTGATATGTTCCATTGCATCCGGCCACCACGACCACCACTGCCTAGTACGGAACCACCCTACTACCATTCATACCCACTAATCGATTCTCAACACAACGCTACTGGTGGCATCAATATATGACATCTCTATCTCAACCCTCCTGTGTTGCTTCCACACATCGTTGCTGGAAACCCCTCACATATCCTCTTTCAATGCGCCATCTTGACACTCCACAGGCCTCCTATACTACTTAGTGGGTTGCCCTAGAAGGCTCTCACTGAACCCCCTTTGTCAGCATTATCCAAGACACTTGCCACGCAATAGATGCCGACTGGTATCCTGAACACCGCGCTCGACCACTCCAATTGTGTCGATCGTGTCTCCAACCTATTTTATTTCCAAATCACAGACAATAAGATGGAAATATAATGTCTAGTCCATCACCTGCAGGTGAATCCCCTAACTGGATCTCATCCACCACCGGTGTCGCGATGATTCAGTCATGAGAGGTAACCCTCTACTAGGGTTTCTGGATCCAATAAGGCCCAAAACAAACTCGGTGGGTCTTCCTAACCTGAAATGGGTCTGGGCGGACCATCCTAGCCTAAAAGGCCAAGAATCGGCTTCTCCTGGCCCATTATGGGTCTATCTAGCTTCAGCATGACCCACAATGTGCTAGAGTATGGTTTTTGAGGCCCGGTCTAACAAAATTAATATTCATAATTAATTAGATTTTATAATCAAATTATGTGGATTAAAATATTAATTTTTTTTCAAAAAAATTAATATCTTTGGATTAAAAAATAATATAATTTTTTAATTCAATTAAATTAATTTTTTAAATTTAATTTTTGGAATTAAAATTAAATTAATTAGTGAACTGAATACTGATTAAATTAAATGAATTGTATAATTCATTTAATTTAATTAATTTACCCAAATAATTGTCTTTAATGAAATTTAATTTTATGATGCTTTATTTTACCCATATACTATTCTTGAGTGCCAACCCATGTATGTCTGTATTTAATTATTTATTTATTTAATTAATTTAATTATGTGCGATATTTTTAATTAATTAAATGGTGGACTTCACATCATCATTATTTTCGATTAAAATGTATAGGGGGTGTGTCCAAATCCATCTGATGTACATTACACCCAATTCCCCCTCGCCTATGCATGAGTAATTTTGTATATTGGATGAAGACAGTGTACCACATGGACTCCGCCAAGATGAGGTAGCTTACATTGACCAAGATGATGTAAGACATGACGTCGACCCTACCAAGATGAGCCGATACTCCAGATAAGAAGCAGACATACAGGACGGGGATGAGATACATCAAGAGTCAAGCTAAGACTTGGGTATTATGCCCTTAGGTTGTTTTAGAAGACCAAGACCATTCGGTTAGTTTTTTATCTTTATGAATTTATTTATTATTTTATGCATTTTATAACAGTGGTAAAATATATAAATTAATAAATAATTAAATGCATAAAGAAGATACATATTTTTTTCTATTAATGATATGTTTTGAGAATGAAAATATATATGAATAATATTAATAGAAATGGATTACATTCATCAATTAAAACACAAAATCACTCAAATTAATGTTAAGTCATTACTGCATTCCATCATTCAAGTTTGAGAAAAACCAGATATTTGGTGTGTCAGTCAAGTGAAAGCTAAGGGTGCCACTTTATATTAGGGAGTTCTTATGATATTGTTGGGTTGACTTAACTAAAATTGAAGCAATGAAATATCCAAATCTATATTGTTTTAATTTTAGAGGCATGACTTGATTAAATTGTGTTACGATTCTAGAAGCTGGTAAATCCCTCAACAGATCATGGAATTGTGATTTAATGTGGTTGGACAACCAAAACACCTACCGTGAACCCTTTGAGTAGTGTTTTAGAAAAATCTTGTAGACTATAAGGGGAGGTTTGTAACAGCCCAAGATTTTATGAAAAATATTCTTTTTAATTTTATTATTGTATTGTGTTGTATGATACACCAAAAGGATCTTTCACAACACGCATCCTTGACTTTCCTTCCATTACACGTAATCGCGACCTTCCACGATAGCGTGTGTTGTACGCAACACCAAGTTTCGCTAAACAACGATATGCTATTAAGATATTATTAAAACTAGCCGTTAAGAATAGTAATAACCACTTTTTAAATTTTATAAATTTTAGCTCTCAAAATGGACTTCATTTTTGGATTCGGAGTATCGAATTTAGCCTAAGGTAAAATTTTGGTACATTTCGGATAACTTCCATATTCTGATGAATAGTGAAAATTACTAAATTATAATTAAAAACAACTTTTTTAATCAAAATAATTAATAGAGATAAATTATTAATTTGAGTAGTTTTAAAGTATATTTAGAATATATTTTTACAATTTAATACAATGTTGGTCATTGGTTGTAATTTCACATTTAAACCAAACATAATCAAGTGTCAATCTTTTGATATATTTTGTTTCCTAAAAACACGCTATTTATTCTAACAGCGGGATTTAATTATAAAATTAATTAATGCAACTTCTATGTTATGAATTTGTTAAAACATATTTCATTTTTGAATTCGGAATATGAAATATATCTTAGGATGAAATTTTGGCATTTTTCTGAAAACCTTCATTTTTTGATGAATAGTGAAACTACTAAGCGGTAGTTAAAAAACTGAATTTTTCATAAAACTTAATTTTACCGCTTCTGTGAATGGAATTTCAAAAATCCGAGAGACACGGTTGATGTCAGTAAGTAAAATTTGGTTCAATGAGATGAAAATAATTTTTGGTGAATAGTAACTTTTTACTTTTATTTACCACGGTTAAAAGTAAATAGGGTAATTAAGGGTAAGAATGATATTAATATTACCCTAACACATGTACTAATTCTATTGGACAAGTGTATCTCGACCAAAAACAACCTTAAGTGTAAAATATTATCATTTAGGCCCACTTGGATTAGATTAGGACATTTATTATTATTTAATTCAAAGAAGAGTTAAAAGAGTTAAAATCAAAGTTTATTCACTAAAACATTTTTAATATGGGGTTATACATAAGATAAATTCGACTATAAATATTCATTAGAAATATAAAAAGCTTTCCTATATAATGATATTTTATTTATAATTTTTAGACTTTAAATAAATTAATTTATTTATGACACAACGATGATGCAGTAATTACCCTTTTAAGGAAATATTACATTAATTGATGTTATAAATTCTAAAATGAATGTAATTTGAGACTTTTTATGAATTACACTAATTTTCTAGGTTACTATGATATATTAGTGTTGCTTTAATCAACTTGGTTCGAACATATAATTCTGTTATGACTTTCACAAAAATCATATATCAAATAGTGTCAAAATTGACACAAAATAGTTTTTAAATCAAATATTATATTATTAATTGTTATTTTATTCCTAAAAATCTAAGGTTCGGCCAAATGACTTAGATAAGGATATATCTATTAATAATAAACAATTTGGGGTTCGTTTGGCATGTTATAGTAAGTGTATTAACCATATAGTGAAAGAAAACAAAAAGACACGGTAAAAGTTAAATTATTTAACTTAGAGTTAAATCTAATTGATAAGGTTAAAATAAGAACCTAAACTTGTCTAAATCCTATTGGTTGATAGGATTTAGACCCATCCCCACTTTATCTTCGAAATAATACCCTTTGGAACCATTATAAACCGATTTTGACTTTAATATAAAATAATATTTTGAGATATTCCTAAGGTGCCCATCTCCTCCCTTATAAAAGGACACCTCCTCCCCCTCCTCCTCACACCAATTTGAGCACTCAAGCTCGGCCAACCCCTGACAAAATCTCTTCTCCACTTCCCTAGAAACATCATAGAGGTTCTGGTCTTACTCAAAGACCAATTTTAGTGCCCTAAGAGGAGGTCTCAAAGAGGCGCTTCAAAGTAGAGGTAATTACCGTTACCAATTCTTTCATCTTTATTTCTTCTTCCACTTCTTCTTCTTAGGTTGTTTCATTATGAAGTAATAACATCAGTATCACTCATATACTTATATGTTATTTTAAGTATGAAACAACCCTATTTCACCATCTATCTATCCTACGGAAAAAGAAATCACCGCGCGTGCGTACGTACGGAATACCGTCTCCACGCCGTGGTGTAATCTATTTTCCACCACCACCTTACATGGATGGGTATAATGGTGTAAAGAATAAATATACATAGTCATTAAAACATCATATTGATTCTGATATATTGTATAATCCACTCCAATTCAATATTTATGGAAATGATATCATCGCTCGTGCGTACGTACGGAATACCGTCTCCACGACGCGATGAGATTCATTCTCCATGTTAACCATTTAAGAATGATTATAAAGTATATATAAGAAATAATAATGAAATATATGACATTATAAAGCTACTGGATTTATGTATATATATATATGTATGTCATCTACTTACTTCCATTCAAGACAATAGGGAAAGGAAAACAGCGTTCATGCGTACGTACGGACTACCGTCTCCATGAACGGTGTTTTTCATTTCATTTATCTATCTATTATATATATATATATATACTGAATATATATGATATATAAATCATATTTTATATTCTGGAAGTAAGTAAATCATGATATAAGTAATAATAATGTCAAGAACAACAATTCAAAATACCTACGATAAAAGAAACGATTTTACCCAAAACGCTTCTTTAACATGGAATTTACAAAAGAACGGGTAATATAATGTCATAAGTGAACCATATATGATATCATAACAATTAATATGATTCTGTAATAAGTCAATGACATTATTTAAACCATTATACAGGAGCTTCGGACACGTACAAAGCAAATCGGACCTAAGGTAAGGGAAATATCACAATCTCATTTTTATCCGAGATTGTTTATTCGTAAGTATTTACTGGGGTGTATTTTATCATCCACATCCTTGTTTCATAAATATGTAATATTATTTCCATCCAACTACAATTGTTTAAATCCAATTTTACCCTTTGTTGAGTTTTTAGTAAAAATGAAAGGAATCTTTTGTCGTTTTCCGTACGAGGTACTTTTTGACTTTTCCGACAAAAGAACGAGAAGAATGTTTTTTTTAACTTATACGGCATGAATGGATTTTTAAAACATTATTTCCAAGAAGCTTCCTTTACAAGTTTTCAAGTTTATTTTTAATCAACGTCTTTTATTTTAAAGTTGTATGACATGTTATGAAAGGAAAAATGTTTTTCAAGAAGAAAGGATATTTTCCTCAAGAATTCATTTCAAGTGTTTTATCAAAATTATTTTCCATCTAAGATAATAAAGGGTTCTGTTTCTATCCATATTTTTACATTGATTTGACTATGTTGTGATGGAATTATGTTTATGAATTCCTTTATCTTATATGAATTGTTTTATGATGTCATGTTGTTTAAGAATCTCATTTTTATTACATGGGTTACGCTATGATTTATGATTTATGATTATGTGGCACACATAAGAAAGGATTCATTATAAGATGGGTGGGACCTATATCTCCCTCCAATGCATTGGGTAAAGATTTTATATCTCATGAGATAGACAGGGCTGGAACGGTAGGTTATACCGGTTCAGTGAAACAGGACTGAAACGAGGGTTACTCGATTCAGAAAGGGACTTTGTCCACTAAGATAGTCTTGGCAATTAGTCTTGACTAACAAGAAATGATTCTCTATGATTATGTGTGTATGCCACAAAGTTTCATGTTTTAAGTTATGATTATTGGGATTACTTTTTCACTGCCATGATTTATCCCATGATTATGAAATTATGCTCTCTTTTGCAGGTTATGATTTCCAAAATGTTATGTTCTTATGAATATGATGTGATTGATATTTATTTTGTTTACCCTTACTGAGCATTTGAGCTCACCCTTTTATGTTTTCTTTTCCCCAGGATATATAGAAAGGTTTTAGGTAAAAAAAGGAATATATTTATGGGAGATGTTGAAGATCTTTCACCACGATTAGAAGATTTTATTCCGAGTTTCCAAACACACTAAACTATTACGATCCTTGTGTGTGTGTTTTTGTTATGTACTAAGTATTACGCAAAAGTAATGTAATGTTCATGTACGTCAAGATACGGGTATCTACAAGGTTCTAGGATTCGTGCCACTAAAACACTCAAGCGATAAATTATTTTGATTATAATATAGAGGGTTCCTAAAAATTGATAAAATAGTTGGATACATTTAATGATTAAATTAATCGGTAATGTATCATTCAGTATTCAATATAAAAGTAATAAAGTACTATAATTTTAATTTTTTAGATAAATGGAAACCAATAACACAAGAAAAACTAAAATAAATATTGGAAAATTTTAAATGTACAAACTAGTACAAATTTCCAAGTGTAGTACAGGAACTTTCACACATTACTGTGATATTGTAAGTTTAAGGTGCTAGTGTCTCTACCTGTTAAGACACCTCAGGAAGAGAGGGTGTAAAACTTCTTATAAGAGACTCATTTATGTATCATATTATTGTCAAGTCAAAATGTTTTCACCAATGTCTGATGTTTCTTGTGGTTACAGCATCGGGTCATAGATGATATCGCATGTAGCCTCATCTCTAAGATGCTTTCAAGGACAAAGTGAAGAAATATTTGAATGTGATGATTATTATGGATTTTTTTAAACATGAAATTAATGTTATGATCTTTCATGGAATCCCATTATTATACTTTTTCACCCAATTACTCTAGTTTTGATAAGGATATAAATGAATAGTATAGAGTAAGCACTTTATTACCTTTTAGGTAAGGTTCTCCAGGCAATAAGAATATTAAATAAAGTACCATATTTAGTTATTATGGTGAATAAATTGGAATACAAGAAGAAAAATCCATTTTCAAGTTGCGCCAAAGGATCCTTCGTAATTTCTTACAAATAATAGAGGTTGGATATTAATTGGAGGTTACTTTCATTGCATACTATGAAATAAATTTATGGAAGTTTAAAACGCAATGAACTGAATTAAATAAGAAAGAACCCACTTCTTCTTCAATGTATATTCATCAAATAAAAGTATTTTTCTGATATACTTCTTGGGTATTAAATACAATATTCATTTCACATATGTGTATTTAATTACAGTAACCAAGTAAGTATATAAACTTTATAATAAATAAGGTTTCTTTTCTAAGAATCTGAGAAATGGTGATTCCTAAGTTAGCAGTGAGAAGAACATATATTCTATTTACAAAGTGATTGATTTTATTTGAAAAGGTTGTTGAGTATAACCAGAACATTTATCTCATGTGCCCTTTGGACATAAAGAGACATTATTCCAAGTTTAAGAATGAATGTTTTTTGTTTTGTATCATACTCAATAAATAGTTTATTGATACATGAATCATAGGAAACAAATGAGGAATATAAAAATGTATGATTAATTTACCTAGTTATGGAAAGATAATTCCATATCTAGGAAAACTAAAAGTGGATGTTAAGGATATACCCAGTTTGGTATTTAGCCTCAGTAAAACTAAAAGATGTTGGTATGTTTAATTTATTTTTTTGGAGAAATAATCCTTTAGAAATAATGTTATGCCATAGATCTTACAGAATAATTTCAACAAGAGATATTAAACTATTCCAAGGGTAAGATAGTGGTAAATATACTTTATAAGATTATTTTAAGTTATGAAGAAACATAATAGTGAAGTATAAGAATAGTCATAAGATATGAGTTGATTTAGATCAGCATTTCAGAGAATATCTTGACCAAGAATTCATTAATTATGATAATGTAGCATGGAGTAATTCCTAAATGCACATTTCCTTATCTACATCACGACATTGATACTAATAAGAAGGATCCATGAATATTATTACATGTTATCATTGAACAAAAAATGTAGTGTGGATAAATTCCTAAACACACATTTTATACATCAATGTTATGATGTACGTAGTATCAATGTTACAACCTATAATAACTTCCATTATATTTTAAGACGTTTTGTGCAAAAAATGGTGAAATCCCATAACCTATATTCAAACTAAAAAATGAAAAAGGGATATCATACCAGTTTTAGCATGATGAAAATTCATTATGTCACAGGACATGTGTTTAGATGCAATGAGTTTGTTAGGATATAAACAAACATGCATCAATCTAAACACATTATGCATATATGGTAATTATCCTAATAGTTTCTTAGGATATTACATAAATCCCTAAGATAAAATTTTTTTTGTCAAGTGATAGACTACATTTCTATATAAGGTCTCTCATCTCTATTAGAGATAGAAGAGATATATTGACTTGGATTTAGTCAATGATTGAGATAAAAAAATAATTTTCATATGAACTTATTCCATAAGTGTATGTGGAATAGGAATGTCCTACAGACACATACTACCTAGGAAGGTTAAAAACATAGTGATGGTTTTGAATTCTCTGTAGACAGTGATAAATTATTTATTACAAATAATATTTTATATATGTGATCAGTATATGAAAATTATATAATATTTACATGATCAATTAAAATTCAATAATGGATTCCATGTATCAAATTTCAAAGGGGTTTATTATTATGAATAATGTGGTGGGTACTCAAGAGAGACGATACATGGGTGGTAAAATTGAAGTGCCAATAAGGATCAATTGGTAATACCAAGTTGTTAATCCTAAATATATTATAATTTTACTTATCATAGATAAATTATAAGATAATTTAATTGGGTATTGGATTTCATGACCACCAATCACGGAAAGTTTATATACAACACAACTAGAAAGGGATGATGACACCATTGTATGCTAATAAGGGTTACAAGTAACTTAAATCAAGTTTAGGATTAAAGTAAGAAACAAGATCTTAGATTATTCATATAGAATTAATTTTTGGTATGTGTCTACAAGAGTTTAGTGGCAGAGAAATTTGTTTCAAGAAACATATGATTGGAAACATATGGAGAATATATATTGGTCTTACAGTTAGTTAAGAAAAGGATGAAAGTAATTATCTAGTGATTTATTTAATGTAACAACCTATGTTCTAGGGAACATGATCTATTGAGGTATATATAATTGTTTCTTGGACCTATTAAATCCTATATATAGTGAAATGGTATTGAAAAATAAATTTTGGAACAATTAAAGTTAAAAATTGGTTCCAATGTAACATAGAATAATCTCTCTAGGCTGACATGTCCAAGACATGGGAAGTGATTGATGTTGTGAGTTGAGTCCATATACTTTTGTGATGGATCAATCATATATGCCATGATACATGCAAAAAATTTATATTTCTAGGATATAAATTATAGTATTTATATATCAATTATAACTAAGAGAACTACAAGTGAATAATTCATAACTATCTTTCTATACATCGACAAGTATAAAAGGTATACGTCTGGTAAGTGGAGAAGGGATACTAGTTATGGTGGGACAAAAAATTCTCTTCCTTTGGATAAATTTGATCTAGTATCATAGTTATTATATGATGATGAGCGAGAAAAGTTCATAAGATCTATTGGTAGCCATACCTATAAATACTGAGTATGTTGTGGCTTATGAGGCATTTAAGAAGTAGTTAAATTAAATGATTATTTCCAGTTCTTGGAATCACACCTAGTAAGAAAAGTATTATGATGATGTAAATTATGATATCATTACCATCGTTGATTTCAAGTTATGACATTGTAAAAAAGGGTTATACTTGAGGTTACTATCAATTGATAAGTTTTACTCAAGAAGATGAGGTCATATATAGTAGAATGGCCACATGGAGGAAACATGGAAGACCCAGTAGCTAAATCCATTGCTCAGTAGAAACATGATATTTATCATTTGAGTAGCTAAAAATTATGGTTAGTAATTTGTCTCTAGTTCAAGTGGGAGTATTGAAATAGTTGATTCCCTAGACCCAACTATGCAGTACTTTTGATTACCATATCATGCATACCGTTAGATATACATGATGCTTTCTTAAAATTATAGTTTAGACGTTTTTGAGTTCACTTTTTAATGGTAATGTCCAAAGATTAATTGTTATATTAATAGATTATAGCTAATCTCATGTTATAATGAGAACCTTGATATACTATGAAATTAATCTTAAACAAATTTTATGCAGTCTAGATACATCATAATGACTAGACATAGTTGATATTTGATTATCAGGTGTTGAGGGCCCATAAGCATTGAGACTTATTCTCATGATGTTTTCACTTGGTGATATCTGGTAGTGGGATCATGAAGATTGAACTGCCAATAGGAAAACCACATGTTTTGGGAGTCATTGGTTTTTCTTATATGAGAACATGTGTAATGTTCTCATGAATTGAGATCATTACCAGTGTGTTCCATTTGATTGTGTACTTTGATGCAAGGAAAAAACAATGATAATGAAATTGTGGTGAGTTATCTTATGTTGGGTGCATCATTGGTGGTATAGAATTGGTTAAATGATCAAGAAATGATTTTTAGCTTCCAAGTTAAGTAAGTTATATATCTCAAGACTGGTTTATCAGGATGGTACTACCTTCATAAGTATTTGGAAAAAGTAGTCAAAATCTAAATCTATCATGTTAGATCAAAAAAAATAAAGCAAGAAAAATGCTGATGACATAAGTGTGTGTCTTTATTTAGGAGATATTTGAATACAAAGAGATTATAGTACACAATATATGTTCGTCGATTGGTTTTTGTTACTATGAAACTTCTTATCCTTTTAGGGGAAATGGTGGGTTTCTAGACTCCACTCATGATCTATGGATTTTATTCACTAATATAGAGATAAAGTTCTAGAGGTTCATACATGATAGCATATTCAATAATCCCTCCTATTTAGTTAAATAGGTTTATTGTACATGATGAGACCCACTACATGGTATGGTTGTTTTCCAAGGTATCGATCACCAAATAAATAAATAAATTCATATTATTCAAGGTATTAATAATTAGGTTGAATTTATTTAATGTATATAAAAGTTAAGTGGATATGATAAAATATTGATCTAAGGGATATAATTTTAATATTCTTGGTTCCTTTCATATTATACGAGATTATGAGTGGAGTTAAATGACTTGGGTTTATCATATAAAGTATTTTATAAATATATTTTTGGCATGTGATAAAATAATAAATAATATTTACTTCATTTAGTTCATCATAATTATTTATTTAGTGGATGTTAAATAAACAGGGGTCAGGTAACCCTACCTGGTATTTATAACCTTCACTATAAATATAGAGAGAGGCTCTCTACAAATATTCATTAATTCTTTAATGAGAACCTCTCTTTCCTCCCTCTTTATAGAGAGAGAGTCTCTCTCTAAAGAGATAATCCAAGAATTTTTCCAAGCATTGAAGGCAGAGGATTAGGGTGATCATTGGGACATTGAAGATACTATCAGATAGCTACACTAGCACTAATAATTCAATGATCGGAACTCCCATATATTTTTGAAGTGCATGTGGATGATCTAGAGGGATCCTGATATAGATCCTTTAAGAAACAATTGCTGACGATGACTTTTTGTTGATTTTACCTTCATATCTGTAAAGGTATGTTTATAGTTTTAATTTTTGTGTTATTTTAATTTACACTACATCCTCGGACTATATTGGTGCTCGGATCATTATTGATGATACGTTTTGTCATCCCAATGATGAAAATTTTAAAATATATGGCCCACAGGAATCCAATGTGGGCCTCAGAACCTTCATATCCATCACAACCACAATTAATACATCAATTATATAGTGATCATTATGATTATTATATATTCTGTTTTATGATAATGTTTAAATGACGTTGAAGGAAGAAGCGGTGGCCAAAACTAGTAATACTATACCCTATGAATCTCATCAGTCATAGCTTCCATGGTAAATGGAATCACTTGTATTTTCCTTTCTTAATCCCAGCCTAGGATTAAGGAATTGAAACATGATAAAAAATTATTTATATGATAATTTCATGATTATTAAAAAAATGGACCAAACCATGTTCACAGAACCACCCCATGAAAGTATCATCAGCACACCCCTTACCCTTAGGGTGCAGGCTGGTGTAATAAGGGGTTTTGTATATTGACCCTAATAGTATGAATTTTTATAATTTCATTTTTTTAATAATTATTAAATTCATCCCCTTGATTATTAATTGATATATATGATTATATAATGGGTTTTATAAATTTTATATTTTAAAAAAAAGAAACTAAAATTTCATTTTTGGGAAATATTTACTTTTAATTAAAACACATTTTTTGATAAATTCTAAACTGTTAAATTCAATGTAATTTTAATTAAATATTCTTATTAAAAAATATTTCTCTAAATATTAATGATAATATTATATAATGAATTAAAATATATTTTTTATAAGGGTAAATTAAGTTTTTAGTTTTATAAAAACTAGTGTTTTATAGTGAATAGTTATTTTTATTAAAGAGGAAATTATCATATTTTTAAAACTAAATTGGTAAAATAAACATTATTTTTGAAATAAATACATCAAAATTAGACTGGTTAATTTTTCATAATTTTATAAGTCCAATTTTTGGATTAAAATTAAATACTATATAAACATAAAATATTTATTATGAAAACATAATATCCAAAAGTGATGTAATAAATAATATAAATTGTATCCATGATTAAAAATAAATTTACAAATTAAAATAAAATATTTTGGAATTATTTTTTTTATTTTATAAAGCTGTAATGAATCCTTCAAAACCAATATTATATTTTAAGGGTTTAAAAAAATTATATGAACATGAATCATTTCCACATAAACAACCGGTTTAATTTTATAAATTTTGGTACTTAGACTAATAAAATATTTAAAAACAATCCTTTTTATAGAAAACATGGGAAAACCATGATAAGCTGTTTTATGATTATTTTATCACATAGAATCAAAAACCTAAGTATAAAAATTAATAAATAATCCCCCTCTAATTTTCAATAAATACCCACTCAATATCCAATTACACTTAATTCAAAACCCATTTATTACTAAATTTGTATCCATCACCATATCTAAATCCCTCCCATGTTTTTTTGAAGATCTTATGAATCTCATCTCTATATTTTAGAAGAACGCACTCACAGTAAGAGATTCACTTCTCTTCCTTTTTATTCAAATAATTTCTTTACAGTACGCCATTTGATTTCAAATTGTTTTTATTTAATTTTTGTACACATAAATTTATTATCCTTATGATTCCTAAGATACAAGAGACCACCTTTCACTAAAATTAAACATTAACATTAACATTTTTGTACTCTCGTTATGCTGCCAAAATTATCTCATGATTTTATATTCCATACCTTTTTGTTGTGAATATCAATCCCAATTTCCACTCAAATGTATTCACCTAGATGTACCTATCCTCAATTAATTTTTTAATTCTATGTATGTAACCCACTCTTCTTAGTCATGGGATTAAAAGTGATGAAATGTATTCATCATTTGTATGATCTATGTAGAACAAAAATGTCAGTACATGATATGAATGTGATAGGTAGGCTTGGAATTTCATAGCCCTATAATGTAATGGTAATGTTTTTTAACTCATGGGATGTGATGTAATGTCTATAAAATGATATCCTAAGCACACTATGTTATGATTTATTTACAGTTATTCTTTACTTATGCTTATGATTCCACGTTTTATGTTGTTTCCACATTCCTATGATGAGTTCTTATTATCATATTATATCACACTTTGATATTCATGATTAGTATTCTTACCCTTATACATCATCATGATACACTCATTGACTCACATGTTCTACATTATGTGATTATATTATTATTTTTCATTATTAGGATTTATATATTACCCCATTCATATATATGACCCTAGGTTATCTCATGCAGTATTAGAAGATAAATCAAATTAAAGGGAATCTTATGGAGTTTTTAAATAATTTTGTTATATCCATGTTTCATGTTATTATGATATGTGTATAATTGCATTAACACACAACACATCTAAAACATTTGTTATTCAATTATGTTTATCTGTATGTAATAAATCATGAAGTAATGTGTATAAAAGATATGTGTTTTTATATATGCCTTATTAAATGTCCTTCTTCTTCCTCTTCACCTCATTGCATAAAAGTGAGAAAAAACATCTCTATAAAAATTCTCATATTAACATGTATGTCTGATACACAAAGTTTGATGCCCTATGTTTGGTATCCCTATCCTGATTTCCACTTTCCATTACTTCATTTGATAGAAACCAACTAATAGAGAAACTCTTTCTATTACAACTATTAATTATATAAATTCAGTCCCTATATTTATGATCATCTCTTCAACTAGTTCATATAATACAAGATTATTGGAATAATATTTTTGGTATCACTCCACCATATACTACTATCTAAACTACTTTGGCATAGGATATCTCACAAACTCTTCAATCATCACCTCGAATATTCATCACTTTACCTAGTAGTAATAGCATAAGAATCTTCCATTGCATGCATTATCCCCTATACATTGGAAAAGAATCTTAAAAAAATCAAGGATAGGTGTGAAATCATATTTCAAATTATTGATTCCAAATTTGAATATCCCACTCAAATCATTCAACATTCCTCATAGATATTTGACATCATTTAAACATATTCAAAAATAGGAGGCAACATTATTCTAAGGAACATTCCTTAAATATCAGATTTCACATTCTTCAAACCATCCTAATATATTTCCAAGAATCCTGATGTTTCATTCATGATTATTGAAGTAATTATTGGCCATATCATCATCATAAAAATTAAACATATTTATAAGAACATTGAAATGATCCACAAAAAAATTAACCAATTCACATTTATAACAATTTATACATTTGGTGATACTCTTTCTAGTAACCTCACAATGTTATTATTTATCCAGTAATCCTATATCCACCAGGATTAATATTTGTATCTTTGGAAACACTTTTATGATTCTTCTTATTGGTTAAAATCGAGTTACTTCCTTTGATATCTCTTCTTAGAATCCTCTTCCCATTTTCTTTACACACATTTTCTTCATCCAATGGACTTCTTCTTCAATCCTATACTTAATGGACTCATTTGAATGCCCCTATTTGATATTTATTCTTGGAAACATATTTCTGATAAAATTCTATAAACCCACTTTCATATATATCATTAATAACATCTTCAAGTTTGATGATTATCTCATGTTTCTTATGTTTAATCATTCTGGTACATCTATCTAATTGATTTTGTCTAATCAAGTTTGTATGATTGAGTGTATTTGATTGAGTTTGTCAGATAAATTCTATCTAATCATATGCTCAGAGCTTCTTTTGTCTCTTTATTCTCTATCAAATGGAATTAAGAATTTCAAATGATATATTTCATACACCTATCTATTTGATCCAAGTTTATCAGTGGTTTCTATAACTCTTCTATTCGTTGATCTTACATAAATTATTTATTCATACAACATAAGTTAGAATCATGAATACCATCATATAAAAAATATGTTTGAGTATATTAAATATCAAAAAATCATCACCTGATTTACTTTATCGAACATCATTATCCAATTGAACTTGTGAATGTAATCTGATTTACTTTTAGTGTTACACTCTATCTGATAGATTCAGTCTATTGGAATTCATATATTGGACTCGGTATCTTAGACACACTATCCATTAACCATTTTAAGAAATTCTCAAAATCATTTACTAATTTTTGTTTTACAAAAAAAATATAAAAGAAAACCTTCATTCTTCTCAACCATATTATTTTTAACAAAACAATATGCCAAAGCCTCTTGGCCTCAACAGTATCCCCCAATGAATTTTGATTCCAACCAAGGATTATAAATCATTGAAACTTAGAAACTCGAGTTATGGTTCACTTGTCCAATAATTCTAAGACTATTTGAGTGCACTCGATATAGGATACAAGAATCATTAAACATAAATACCATGTCATCTATAAATTAGTGATTGAAAAACTTTTATAGATTCATTCATTTAGACATATTTATAATTAAAACCTCAACCTATACAAAAAACACCATAAATACACTCCATAAAACTATTTGAATAGTTTACATATGTTTATATCATAGAAAACCAATTTAATATTCTCCCCCTAAATATATTATCTCCCCAAAATTGGTAAAACACATACCAATGATTATATTTTTGTAACATATTTTCTCCCCCTTTAACAACACTATCCAAAGACAATATGGAAGAGGGGATGGAATATCATATATGTTATATTTGAAGATATGTAGGTTATAATCCCATAATCAATATAAAATTCTGAAATATTTTATTTGTTAATAGTTTAGTGGAGATATCAAAAACCATCTCCACTGTAGGAGAAAAATCTATAATTAGTTCATTTCTTTCCAATTCTATTTGATGAAGTCAAATTTAATACCAATTTTCATAGATATATAATATTTCAGTAGTTTTTGTTAGTTTTATATAACTTTGATAATTATAGACCAAGATAAGTGGAAACTACACATCAAATATCAAATCTTATATAAATGTATTAATCCACATTAACAATGTTGTATCTTGAGTTAGAGATTCATACTTAACCTCTATAGTACATAGAGTTATGGAATTTTTCATGTTTTTATTCTAACTGACACATATTTCTCCCAATAAGAAGACTCCACCAAATGTGGATCTTCTATTATTGGAACAACCTTCCTAATCTGTATCTTTATAAATAAAATGAGAAACTTTTACACTACTATTGTATTTTTTTTTTCTAAAATCATTTATTACTTGAATATTTCTAAGAAATATTTTTCTATCCATAAGATGAGATTTATTTGGAATAGTTTTATACAATGAACAATGTGTAAAAATGCACTATATATGTCCCTAAACACATTATATGTAGAAGGATTCCAAATAACTACCTAAATTAGTGTGGAAATAGTCTTGGAATATTCCATTCCAAATTTCAATAGAATTTCATTATAATACATCTCTTGAGATATTAAAATGTACTTATTATTTTTTGATATTTGTAACCCAATAAATTATTTTACTTTTCCTATAATATACATTTAAAGTAACTTCTTCATCACCTAAAAGAATTATCACAATATTATTCTTCACTCCCTAAAACTATGATATCTTAAACATAAATAATTAAAATGATGGAATCCTCTTGATTTTATTTTATATAGAGGTTACTATCAACCCTTAATTTCTTAAAATTTATCTTCCTTAAACAAGTATCCAATATTGAATACTAGTAACTCCACGTTTTTTCAACCCATACAAATACTTATTCAATATTCATATATAATTTTTATCTTGATAAATAACAAAGACACATAATTTCTCAATATAAACATCTCTATCAAAATCTCTGTTAAGAAAAGATGACTTGACATCCATCTGGAATATCTTAAATCTTTTCTATGAAACAATTGTAAGATATATTATGATGGTTTATTATTTTTCAAATAGGGGAAATGTTTCATCAATATCAATTCCTTAAACCTGTGAGTAGCCCTAAAAAACTAGTAATGCCTTATTTACCATCACTTTTCCTTTTTCATTAAAATTTTTCTAACAGGCCAATTTTTTATAATATAATTCTTATTTTCTATATTGGGTGAAATTTCTCATGTATATTTCTTCTCAATTTGATTTGATTATTCATTCATGGGATCAATATTATCTCAATTATCTAAATATTATTCATTATATCTTGGCTCAACATGTGAGAAAAGACATTTTTTAAATTATCCTTAACATTATTAAAATTTTAACTCACATTCCTTGATCAACAATCATAATTTTGGACCAAAACTAATTTTATAAACTTTGTATGAGATAAATATGAATATACATTATCACAAAAAAATATGAGTTAAAATATTAACCTTTTACAGATTTAACTTTATCACTTCTAGTAGAAACATTTTCAATTTGATTAATTATACCCACTTAAATTTCACTTCCACTCATATCTATAATTAACTATGAGAATTTTCTTTTAAGATATTCTAGCACTTTCACATCTACAGAGTCGAAGATCTTTCTTATTTCATTTTTGTAGAAATTGCATCATCTACCATTATCAAGGCATCCAATAAAGATACTGTCAACACCAATATTATCATACGTCGCAATATTATCACCAATAACATTCATAATTAAATTAATTACAAATATTATTAGTCATTTAAAACTTTGGGAATATTTTTAATACATCTCATAAGGATTTATATTAGAGTATTTGCTATAAAAATAGTGATTTTGAATGTGAAATACTACTCCAATAGTTTTCCTCTAAAATAATAAATATGTATAATGTTTGATAAGAACTATTTGATCCATATATAAATAATATATTTATTCTTATAGTAAAACCAATTTTTTGTGGTGTTTATTGTGCACTAATTTCATAAAGAGATCCATTATTTCTACATAGTCTTTAAACTTTCCATTCATTTATTCGACACCATTATGAATTTTAATATTATTTATGTAATATCCACATTTTATTTGTCCCTTCTCTATAAACTCTTAAACATTATGAGATCCTCTCATTTATGTTACAAAAACATGACACATGCAGTGGAAGTAAAGTCATCAATAAAAAATGAAATTACCTATCTCCATTTATTGATTAATTTCTTGTGGTCACACATATTTCAGAATGGAAATCCTCCCAGGTATTCATTGAATGTATCTCAACATTCATATATATTGATTTTGTAATCTTCGGTTTCTATAATATTGAAAAACAAAAATCTATTCTTCTTATCATATTTTTAATATCAGGAATACTTTTTACCCATGTTATATTTCTCATAATCCTCTATCATATATGTCCCAGACTATTTTACCATATTTATTTTCTTCCATCATGATCAGATAACATGAACCCCATGCATCACCATATTAAAACAAGTTTCTATTGGTTTATTTCCCTCTTATAACAACATTCAATAAATAATTATCATTTTTATTTTATCATTTATATTACTATAAAATAATATACAATGCCTTTCACTTTAAGGGACTCATATTTTCCAAAATTTAGTTTCCCTAATTTATATTAATTCAAATTATTTAAAATCCATAAATATCTATTCATATGTAAGGAAAACCCAATATCTAATATCTAGGGTCATTCTCCTTTTATATATTGGATAATAGTTTATACAACTATGGCCTTCTCCATGCCTTTTCTTCCTTCACATAAGGATTTTAAGATTTATCATATAATAATTAATGAGAAGTTAGTGTAAAAATACACCCTTTATAAAGTTTTATAGGCTCATCGCATCTTACAAAAATATTTTCTAGAGGTTGAAATATATTTTCAATTTTCAAGAAGTATTTTTTAGGTTGCATTCATAGAGTGAGATAAATCCCCCTAAAACATTGCATCAAGTTCATCATGGATCCATTCTAATTTTGTTTATTGAACCATCACATTTTTTATGTATGATTAAATAATCCATAGTACAAAAAATATCCATAGAAATCATATTTACCTTTGTAACTCATATACTCTATAGAGCTGTGTACTTATATTTGATCATATTTATTACCATAAATCTTTTGTATTTTATATGAAATAATATTTTTTTGGATTAATAATTTTTTTTATTTATATTATATTTCTTATCATCATTAATATAGTCTTATTTTATATAAACATTTTATTTTTTCCTTTCATACCTTTGAAATTTCAGGATATTCAACTATGCTTATTTTGGATGCATACATTCTATTAATAACTTTATATTATTTTTTGAACTTATTCAACCTTGTTATTAACCTTTATGGATAGTTTTTGGTGATCCTAATGTGTTTTATACATCTTATAAATTTCACTATCTTTAAAAACTGATTTTTGGATTTTTTTTATTCCACAATGACTTCACTAATTGTTTTTGAAAAAGATAAATTTCCTTCTCCTTCATCATTAAGTTTTTTTCAAGCTTGATGCTGAAATTTTTTTCTTTATCAAGAAACTTATTTAGATATTAAATATGTTTTAATAACCTATATTTTTTAATAAGTCTAAAATCTAAAATGTATGTTTATAGATCCCCTTTCTTCAACTTATTTCCCTGATTTTCATGTCTAACAATATTTGTGAAGAATTTCCCTAAATTATATTTTAATAAAAAAAATATCCTCCTAGGACTATTATAATTCTTCTTTAGAACCCCCACATTCATCACTAGAAAATTTCACATCATTCAATTTTTCAATTACTACCTTCTCAATAGCATCATTATGAGAGTTTCTAAATTCCACTTCACTATCATCGCCTACCTCATATTTGGAAAAACGTTTATCTTATTATATTTAGAGAACTTATTATCCTTTCCCGTTGGATATGAATTTGATTTTCATTCATTATTATTCACGGATACTATCAACTATCTATCTTATTCATCACTATCTTGATCTTTCTTTAGCCTTCTACAATTCATAAAAAAATCCCACATATCGACAACCAAAAAAAATTAGTAGTAGCATTTATTTGTACATAAATATGTCTATTTTATCTATTCTTGAAAATGAATACATAAATTCATCAAAAAACTTTCTAACCTCATCATTAATTTCAGAGTAATTGTCGTCATACATGGGAACTTTCTTAGACTTTATTTCTTTGTATTTTTTATTTTTATTTTTGAATCAAATTTTTATTTATTCTTGAAAACATTTTATCTTATAATTTCATAAGTGATGATAATGCTATATAGATAATCAAGATATAGAGTTTCAGCATATTTATTTCATAATTTTGATACCATATAATTGAATTTATCTAGAAGAATTATTAGAATATTTTAAACAAAATCTAAATCTTATAAAATCTCACAAAAACATGTTATGGTGATAGAAATTTCATTAAATCTTGTAAATAAGTCCCCAATAGATGCATAATAATATATTTTAATATATATGTTCTCTAATATATAGATCTATAAATTTAATTTATTCATTTTCATATTTTCTTTAAAAAAATTATTCAACTTTTTTATAGATTCCTTTACCTATTCAAATAAATTTGAACATTAAAAGTTTTCTTTTAGATAGTAAGAAATGTATAGAATTTTTAAATCAACCATAAATCGACAAATTATTTTTATATTTAGTTGTTAATGGAACACCCTCAGTAGGAGGAGGGAAAAATTCAATAGTAGCTTCAAGAACATCATGTCCTTTGGATATAAGATAAGGTAACATTCTATCCTTATAGGTATTATAGTTCTTACCATCTAAGATATAAATCCATATACATTTGACAGAGTTATGAAAATCCATGGAAACCTTTCTTTTTCTTAAATAATAAAAATGAGTCAAAAAACGAAACTATCACTCTAGTACCAATTTAATAGAACAATCAGGGTTCGTGTGATCACTGAGAGGGGCAGGGGTGATTCATTGGTCCTTTTTTATGTTTTCTTAATTAATAAAAAATATTTTCCTATAGATAATGAGAAATTACTTTGCTTTGAAACAAAAAATAGGCACACCCATATGAACATAGGTATTCATATTGCATATTACTCAATAAGAGTATATAGTTCTTAACATAGTTTTGAAGCAATCTAAACCACATAAAAACTTAAAAACTATACATTTTTTGTTGAAATAGGTAGGTAATATCTTATATAGGTAATATGATATGATATTTCCCCAAAAACAGAAGAACCTTCACCAATAGGCTTCAACCTTTCAACTATTCTTCTTGAAATTTCTTTACGCTTTATTTTTTATAAGTTATTATACTTCCTCGTCACTTTATTAAAAAATAGTAAGAAAGAAGTTCTATAGTAAATTGTTTTATTGAACCTATCTATCCCCTAAACTCAGTCTGATACCCAATTTTTAATTTCCTTAGTATGATGCCCTCTATCTATTACTTCATTCAACTGATACCAACTGATAGAGAATAATTCTTCAGTACTAATTACACCAATACTAACTGAATCCATGTTTATCACGGCATATCTTCATCATGTTCTTCTCAAACAAATTTATAGGAATACTATGTATAGTATCACTCCATATGATTCTACTATGTCTAATACTTAGACACAAGATCTCCCATAATCTCTTTTATCATAACCTCAAATATGCAGTAAATCACTTAACAATAATAGCATCAGAATATTCCTTGAATCTCTTTATACACTTTATATAGGATAACAATCCTTTAAAACATAGGGATATACATAAACATGAATTTTAAACTATTTCTTCTTCATTTTAATATCCTGCTCAAATCTTTTAACATCCTACACAAATATCTGACAACTATCAAACCTCCACACAAATAAGAGTTGAAATTCTTCTAAGGAAATTTGCATAAATATTAGTGTAAACGTTATTCAAACCTACCTAATATCTTGGATAGAGTCAAAGACATTAATTTATGATTATTTAATCAATTAATTACTATATTTTCATTATTATAATTAAATATCATTATAAAACTTTTCAATAATCCATATAAACATTGTCTGGTTCAACTTTATAATAATTATAATATCCTTTGATACTCTATCTAAAAAACTCATAACATTTTTCTCTATCTATTCATCCTATCTTATGTTGGATTAATATTTTTATATTTATAAACACTTGTATGATTATTCTTATTATTACACATCGAGTTACTTTCTTTAATGGATCTACTTGGAATCCTTTTCCCAATGTCTCTCCAAAAATCCTCTTCATCCGATGGGAATTTTCTATGTTAATTTGAATAATGGATTCATTAAAATTACTCTATCGAATAATTTTTCTTAGAAACATATTTTTCATAAAATTAATTGAACTCCCATTAATATTTAGCTTCCACAATTAATTCTATTTTTATGATCATCACATGTTCCTCATGTTTCATTATTCTGAGTCTTCTTTCATGCCGAGTCGATTTGATCAATTTTGTATGACCGATTGTATTCGATTGATTTTATCTGATTATATACTAAAATATCATTTTTTTTCATTATCACTATGATGGAATCACTAATTTTATCTAATAATCTCTTTATGCCTCTCCATCTGATCCAACATCATCAGTAGATTTCACTGATGTTTTTTCGTTGACCTTAAAAAAGATCTTTATTAAAATAACATAATGTAGAATCATAAATAACTTTGAATAAAAATTAATTTTGAATAATTTGAAATTAAAAAATCATCTCTTGGTTTACATTATATAACATCTCTATCTGATTGAACTTATTAATATAATCAAATTAACTATTAGTTCTACAATCCATCTAATCACCTCAGTTTATTGGACTCCATCTATTAGACACAGTTTGTTGGAAACTCTATCTACTCAACCTTTTTAAGGAATGATCAAAAAAAAATTGGTTTTTTTATTTTTGTGAAAATAATACAATACAAAGGAAATCATCATTCTTATCAATGATCTTATTCTTAACAAAACAACATTGAAAAATATATTGGTCAAAAAAATGAACATAATCATAACATTGTTTCTAGAAATACATCAATAATAACCAAACCATGAATGGGGTGGTGAAAGATTCAATAATTATGTCTTAAAATTAGGTACCTTAAATTATAAAATCAATATTAGTTATTAGACATATATAGTTTTAATCTCATAAAACCAAAATATATTATTTATTTATTCTTGGTAAACTAATTAAAACCATATAGAAACAACTAATATCAATTGTCTCATATTGTTGGTGCATTTCATATGTCAACCAAATAATGTTCCCATGATGTCTTGTTCTATAATATGGTTCATATCTCGCCCAATCATATACTTAAATGATTTTGGGTAAATTCCAAATCTTGAAATATCATATGTTGGAAACATTTTATTATCTCAAGTCTAAGGAAAAATATTTGTTTACAATAAAAAGAAACCTCAAAATTATCACATTTCAATCCATATAAGGTTTTTTAAAATTTTAAAAATTCTAATTTAAAATATAATAATATTTTCCCTTTAGTGAATATCATATCTCATACATGTATCTATCATTTTAGTTATAACATATCACTAAAAATAACTATATCTATGATTATTATAATGTAGGGACACTTGGGATAATTTATTCCAAATGGTAATTGTTTTTTAATAACTCATATAAAATATAATAAAAATATATTAGTTAGTACCCTTGAACTAACTAACTTTTTTCTTTATAGTAATCTAATATTAATAAATATTTTATCCCGTGATGATTATTATTCTATATAACAATAATGTGATAATTATAACGGAGTATTTATTTAATAATAATGTTATAAAATTCCCTACTATAATGATAACTAATAGAAACTATGAAAATATTATTAAATATATGTTCAATGGTATAAGTTACATCTATTTTTTAGGACACATATAATGCTTGACTATAAGATGTTGGAGTCTCATAAGATACTGATACTTCGTCTCATTATATTCTCACTTGGTGATCTCAAAGGATAGAGACCATGAGAATAGACCCCATAATAAATATTAAACACTTTTATATGTCATTTTATATTCCTATCCATTAATATGTATGAAGGTTCTTAGACTTGATATTATTATTAATATATGTCATGAATCATGTACTTTAACATATGGAAAAAAATATGATGATTTATTCTTTTGGAGTGGTGGAAAAAATTGGGTGATTCATAAGTGATATGACATTAATTTAATAAGGTAAGAAATTGTTTTTCTCTTAAATATTCATGAAAGAAAATTTATATAGTACTTTCATTGAAATGAAACTGTCTTATTAAATCCATGAACATGGTAGTATACTAACAAGTTTATTTAAAAAGGTCGAAAAAAGATATATCAAGAATATATGATTATAATAATAGAAGTCATAGAGGTAAAATGAGACAAATAAACACATTTAATTTATTATTTTTCATCAATAATTCTTTCATATTACAAATAGTTACATAATCCAATGAAATAGAGGTTTAGTAACTTTAATGAACAACAATATAAAAACATTTTTTACAATACATGTGAACATTTATAAATAATATATCCCCTATATACCCCTTTTATTCTTCTCATAAATTTTACTCATCTTCATAACCTTTGGACTAGAAATATAAGAAAGTGGTGATCTAAAACACTTAGTAAGGGAAAACATATCAACATGTCATCAATGGATAGATCATACACATATATGAAAACATGATAAGGGTAGAAACGACTTATTAAAAGAAATCTATAATAGTAATACATTTTCATAAGTCATGATAGAAGGATAGGTAATCTCAATTGATCAAACATATTCCCTAGAAAAATAGTTTATAAAAATAACATAATAAACATAAGCCTTAGATCATAGTCATAGGCCTATAGAATCAAAATGTTACATTCCCTTGAAACATATCATAAAAAACAACATTGTCACGTATATAAATACATGGTATCATAATATTGTGAGAATATCCAAGAAGGATCACCTATTAAATTATGAGAATTTCCAAGAAGGATCACGATTTAATTTGTGATCATATCAAATAAGGCCCATTCTATATTATCTGATAAGATATAAAAACATGACTAATGTGTTTAAGGGATATATGAGACCCCAACCATCATCATCCATAACTATTTATTCCATAATAAATAAATCATATATCATATCATAAATAAAACAGGGATAAAAAATAAGTTCTATTCAATATATCATAAGAAATGGGTTTTATTTCTTTTTAAAAATGGAATTTCATAACATGATATCAAAAGTAGATTATTTTAAAACCAATGTTAAATCACTCAAAAGTAGTATTTAATTAAGAAATTTATAATATAGTTCAAAAATGAAAAATCTATAAGGTTTGTATCTTAAAATAGGAGAATAGATTCACAATCATGAAAATGGATTTCTTAAAACATCTTTATCATTATAATAAATTTTTTAGATTCATTAAAAACTAATTTCCTAGAAGGTAACATGAAAATATTTTTAAAATTAAATTTAAAATAAAATAACACCAACAAAACCTCAAAAAAATATATAAAGGTTATATGGAGTAAAATTTAGAGTTAATGATATAAATATTAATCTGAATGATAAATCTTTTTCAATATTTGGAAAATACCATTATTGAAACCCACATCATAAAAAGGGTGAAAATTTTCTTTTTAAAAAAGGGTAAATTTAATGTTGAATATTCCTAGAATTAAAACATATTTGTATTTAAAAATAATATATGAGAACATTAGTTTGAATATTGAACATGGAATGGAAAATAAAGTTCTCATTTAGAGAGGACGAGAATTAGTCTTAACATTTTTAAAAAATTAATAATGAAATTCATCAATATAATTTCCCAAAAAATAATAAGGAATGGAATTATAACCTAATAATATAAAATAATAAAATTATCTTTTAAAACTATAGTAAGGAGGAATCATTTAGACTCAATAAAAGAAGATGAGTCAAAAACACCTTATGGTTTGAGTAACATCTTAATCAGAACCCCGTTAAATAGGAATCTTGAAAATAAAATTAAAATTACATAAATAGAAGATAATTCGTGACATATAATCTAATATGGGTAGTGTATACAATATATAAAAAGCATTTTTTGAAAATTAAATCATGTATCATGAATTTAAAAATGAGATAAGGAAACCATTAACTTTATTCTCCCTTAACTAAATGTGCCCTAACATCTGGAATAAAAAAAGTGACTATCTTAATCAACTAGTTTAGAACATTATACATAACTATATCCATTTATAATATTCATTTATTACTGCTTATTTCATTTATATTAGTTAATTATATTCTAATTTGATCATCATATGTTTACTAGTTTTGATTGTTTTGTTTAAAACTAGTTTCAAAATGGCGATGTTGATTCATATTTCAAGATTAAAATTTCATCATTTTGATATAATTAAAAGTAATACAAGAGGTGTTTTATAATGATATATAATTTTCTAACATCATTTTTAAATTGTATAGTTATTATTTTTGATGATGAAGTTTATCTTGTATCGGTAATTTATAGTGAATAAAAAGGAGGAACAACAATAAGCTAAATATTTATATGACATTTCCAAAACCAAAAACTAATCATATTTTTCTCATTAATGTATAATTTAAATAGTAGTTATGTTTCCATTTTCATTAATGATAAATATTTATTGAATTTATCATGTATATGTTTAAAATGACACAAATAAGAACATGATATAATATATGGGTGAGTATGATTATGAAAGTGATTATTTTGGAATAATATCATTATTTAAAAATAATAAATATATTATTTATATGTTTTTAAGTTGTCAATTTATATTTAAATTTTTATGAGGAAATAATGAATAACTAGACTGGGAAAAAAAATATGTTACTTCCAAGGAAGTGGTAGTCCACACGTACACACCTACGAAACATTCATTTTAAATAGATATAATGGAATATAGAAAATGGTATATGATTTTAGTATACTAATAATGTTATAAATATTATATTCATCATTTTAATTTACTTTAAAAACCATACATGTCAGGAATTGATGAAAAATACATCACATCTTTCATGGAGATGGTAGCCCGCACACACACATGACGATGCATTCACTTTTGGAATATATATAATGGAATATAGAAAATGGATATTCCACTATTATGATAACATTTAATAATATTAATAATATCTATTTTATCACAATTTAATGGATATAAAATATTGTACATGGTAAAAGGTGACAAAAATTAAGAGAGCTCAGTTGAGAGTATTACCTATCCCTTCGAATGTTATCCTTTGGGTAACACTTTAAGTATTCTTATATTCATCTTATTGAATATACAAGGATTTTAGGACATGATTAGAGATATTATAAGAGACATGGGAATATTTTGGTTGAGAAAATGATTTATAAATGGTGTAAAAATGTTGTAGTGGTGGTCTCTATAGGTAATTGAATAAAATAACTTATTTATAAATACACATTATTATTTTAATTAATGAATGAAAATATTAAATGTGAAATGGCTCCAAAAGTGGGTAATAATTATGTATGGGTGAGATTGTGATTATAAAAATCAACCATAATATTTTCACATATTTTTAAAACATTTTTTGAGTCATTTAACTACAAACCTTATTTTACACTCCTAGGGGATATGATTTAATTATTCACAAGAACTTTATAAACCATTCTCAAGGGATTAATGGGAATTTGATTATTTAATATATAACTAATTGGGTAAGCAAAACTTAAGTTTAATATCAAAATTTACTTTATTATCCTAAAACCATGTATTCTAATGGAATAAGCTATAAGATACTTTGAAAACTATGAAGAGGTTCTTCGATGAGAACTTACTGTATAAATGGAATATAGATAACTTTATTACTCCAAAGAAAATAAAAGGAATATGTAGATTTAGGGTAACTCAGAGGAAAAAATCATAGAAGAAAAAAATTTCAACCTCATACATGTGAAAAAATTGGAAAGAATCACAAAGTAACCTTTCAAAAAGAACAGGATAATGTTTTTAGTGTGAAAGGATTATCCATCAAACTCATGATTTCCAAACAGATATAAAGAGGATATCCAATTCAATAGAAAAGAATAAGGTCTAATGACTCAAATGAAAATTGTATGAAAATTAAGAAATGTAATGCCCCAAACCAAGGGCTAATTAGTATAATAAATTAAATTGACCTCCTAATCCAAGGGAATAAGGGAAAGCCTTTATTATCACTACTACTGATGTTGGTCATAAAAAATAAGGGTAAAAGGTACACTCTTATCCTCCAAAGAACATCAAATTTAAAATTTGATTTTTTATCCACCCATTATTCAATACCTAAAATGTTTTCTAAGATCAAATACTATTTTATATCAAATAATTGTCTATATATTCATATTGTATGTTGGTTTCATCCCAAGTCTATAATATTCTTCGATACAAGTTTGTGGGAATGTTCTTCTTACATATCTTATTATTATACCTTTAGTGTAATTTGATGTCATTTTGTACATTGATTGGAAGTATCCACAAATAAACCATATCAATTTTCATGAAACCCCATTCACCATCAACCCAAATGGGGTATAAGAGGTGGGGGTCATGAAAGTCATAGGATATTTGTGTGAATTTTATGATATAGTTCTACTCACAACATTATGATATGACTTTTTTCAATTATACAATAATATTGGTTTGGAAGTGGCATGACATAAACATAATGATTCATTATGATATAACTTTTACATGGATTATAACATGCCTTTTTTACATATGTATATATCTTAAAAATTATATAGACAAACATCATATGCTAATGGATTTAGGGAATATCTCAATACCATAGATTAACATTTAATCAGTGATAGATTTTACCAACACTCAAAATAAAGTACTAATTAAAGGGATACCTTTATCATTGCGAGCTAAAATCACTAATAAATGTATCTTTTATCAACGCTAAAAAAGTGCAGATGAAGGTGTACCCTTTATCGGGACTTTCGTTTTCCTTGATAAAGGAGAATATTTATCAGCATTATTCTTATTATTGTTAAAAACTTTTAATAAAAAATATTATGAATATATATATGAATAATTATCATATTTATATTCAAAAAATTATATTTATTTATATAAATTAATTAAAAATCATGTTTATAATTAATATAAAATTTATATATTAATATATTTTTTTAATAATTCAAATATATATATAACGTTTAAAAAAATATTAAATTATAAATATATATATATTTATTTAAATAATTATGAAATTATGGTCATATGGATTATGATAAAAAATGAGCCACTCGGGTTACAGCATATATTCAATTTGATCAGGAAGAATTATTAATTACATCTTTTGATTGCAAAGAGAATAAAAAAAAGTGATGTTGAATCTTGTGTGTAGGTTGAAACATCTGAAGAGGAAAATAAAAGAGTTAGTACATGCTTACTAATTATTTACTAAATGGATAGGAGAAGGTCATTACTTCTTGGTTTGATGTGGTGTAAGAGTATTACGGTGTCCAAGGTCATTTTCCAAGGAATTCTGGTAAAAACAATGTTAGCTTCTGTGATATTTTAAACTGTTCCAAAAGTAAGGAGTTATTCAGTGATGAATTTGGAAGTGTCCATGGTGCTATCCCTATTGATGGAAGATCTTCAGGTGCTAAGATTGTTAAGTCAGTGTTGGAAGGCTTAGGTTTGGTGGAAGGTCAAATTCTATCAAATTAAAATTAAGATGAATGGCAGTAGATGAAAACATGGAGTAGGGGCCTTAATCTAAGGGGGAGATGGTTGATCCCATAGATGATTTTTTATTTGTTTTTATGTGGTTCTTCACATGTTTCTAATCCTCATCTCTTTTGTTCTTTTTATTTGTTGTCTTTATTTTCAATAAATTTCAAAATCATGGGTTATAACCAATGGTTTTCACCATTCTCAGTAAATACATATTTAAATAATTATAAAATAATAATAAATTAATTTAAATAATAAATATATATATTATGTTTATAATTATATATTTAATAATTTTTAAAAATAATTTTTATATATATTTATTTATATATATATATATATATATATTTATAATATATTTAAATTATAAATATGTCTATTATAATTTTATAAGTATATATATTTATATATTAATATTGATATATATAAATATATAAAAAAAATGGCTCGGTCATGGATTTGGATACCAAATCCATGACCCCAAATTTACTAAAAGAAGAGGAAAGCATACAAGGATGAAGATAGGTCAAACAAGGCATAGGATGCCCAAATCAAAAAGAAATAAGCTTAAAATAGAAATTCAATCTCTTCTAGTCCCTATGGATCCAAAATTTCATGGATTTATTCCTCTTACCTTTGGATATCAACCACTCTGGCATGTCTAGACCTCTTTTGGGACCTCATATTCCTCTTCTGATGACGATTCATAGGAGTCCGTGTAAATGAATAAAATCCTGAATTTATATGATAGATCCTGAAATCCCATCTCTCAATTGGAGAAAAATATGTCTTAAAGGTTAATTGATAATGTCTTATTAATTATTATGTAGTCATTAAACACAAAAACATCATATTCCATCAAAGATTTTGCAACTTCAAGCTGCAAGAAAAACCATTCTTCTGCTTCCTTTCTAAGGCCTTCCATGGTTCTTTCACCTTCATGTTCCTCTAGAAGTATGATAGTAGAATTTATTCCTCATGAAATATCATTATATTCATATTAGGACTTCCAAAAATTGACATATGACTTTTTCATAAAATTAGTAAATTTATGTGGATACACCCCCTCCATATTCACACAATCACTTCGATGCACAATTTTCAGGGGGGAGCCTACAAGGATTTTCTACCTAAAAGGTCAACCATAATTTGAATCAGAACGGGTGAAACCAATGGGGGATATGATTGAGACACTTTTTTTTGAATTTTAGAGGGATGACTATTTGGAATCCCTCTGTATCCACTAAAATTTTCTTTCCTTTACAATCTCTTGCTTCAACCATTTGATTCGGCCTTAAATGTTGGTAGGTTAATTCATGAATAGTATCATCATCAATGGATTTTTCATCCAGTGATATCTCATTAGTTCCACCATTCATCATGTTATCAAATATAATTCATATACCTACAGTGACAGCAGCCTCACCAAGATGAAAAAAAAATCCCTTTTATTTAATAATCCCTCTACACGTGCTTCTGACACCCCTACAACATGATCAAATGGACAGTCAACTATCTTCCCCTCCTCTACAATCATAACCCATCTATTCGATCATTTCCCACTACCAACCTAACCTGATCAAGATCATCCATAATATTACATTCCATCTGACCATCTCTAATATGTGCATCACAAGTAGAGTCATCAATAGGATCACCCATTTCTTTCCAAAAAAAATCTAGGGTCATTCCCATTTTGATCAACTTAAAAGTTCAAACCATTCTAAGAAAAACCCTTACCAACCCCTCTCATGAAACCTTTAGTATATTTCTTTACACTTCTAATCCTTTTAAAGAATGAAAGTTCATTATTCCCAACAGAGTAGAAATAAAAAAACAACCAACTTTTTATAGTTTGATATTTCATGACCAATTACCTTATAATTCAAACAAAATAGGGAATTTTTTCATACTCAATTATCATGTATATTTTATCATCATATGTTAATATAAAAAAATCTATCAAAAATAATAGAAATAAAATAAATATTGTTTGAGAACCATGCATAATATCAGAATCTGGAAGTTTCAGTTTCATTGCCCAATTTATTCTGAACCCCTATGTCCATCACAATGTCATAGAGGATACTGTGATACCACCGGATCTAGTTCAAACTGAATAACTTAAACCATACCTACACTAACGAGAAGCCTACCCCTAGTGGGTTAAATGTATAATCCCATTCATAGATACGTAGAAATCTCATCTTGAGAGAGATCGATCCAAATACAAAAGACCACATCTAAAAAATCTATGGAAAGGAATAGTATATGAAAAAAAACTAAACCCAATGAGATGCACATCTAATCTGAAAAAACCAAAATTTCTGAGATCCTCTCAATCAGGTCTCTAAACTTCCATCTTGTCAAGCCTCTTGGAAAAACTAGACACCCAATGAATTAGTTTTCTTCAAATTCAAGTCATTTTGAGATGGCCATTGGGTTGTCCCTTACATGGGAAACATTTCCCTTCCAGAGAATACCACTAGCCATAGAACCATTAAATATAGAGAAACTATTGTGAGAACTAACCACAACAGCAACTACATCCTTCCTTCTGCCAACAGTATCTCATCCTTTTGTTGGAACACCCACATACCAGTGGGAGTTGAAATGCTAGTGCCCAAAGAGATCAACGGGATACTGGACTGATGATGAAATTATTAAGGAACCATATTCTCCATTGTGACCTAAAATGAGAAGCTTCCACAGAACCATCTCCTCACTATCAATATATAATTATATAAATATATATATATAAATACTTTTTAAATATATTTATTTATAATTATAATTATAAAAAATCATATTTAAATAATAATAAAATTATAATAAATATATATATTTTATTTATAATTATTTATTTGTAATTATATATAAATACTATTTATTTATAATTATAATTATTGGTAAATAAATATATATTTAAATAATTAACAAATTATAATAAATATTTTTAAATAATTAGTATAATTATTATATTAATAATTATATATGTGTATACTAAAGAGGCTTGGGTGTGATTTGACGATGAGACCCACACCCTCAAAATTTATTATCAAAAAATTAAATTGTAGATACAAGGGGGTGAAAAGACACCTAAAAGTACAAATCTGCCATCACAAACAAAATCCAAAGAAACCATTGTTCAAAATCTTCCACACACAACACAAAACAAAATTATTTTTTTGTTCCTATTTTCCATGTTCTGAGAACCACATCAGATAGCGGGGTGCCAACCCCTCTACTATTATATATGGGTCGATGAGGGATAGTCTAGTTATCTATATTTGTAGAAGAACACCCCTCAACTACAGTAACATATTTTGTTTCAACGGTAAGTTCATGCCCAGGAACATTCCCTTACTTTTGAACATCCCTTTTAAGCATGAGCTCATCCAATTGTGTAGTGGAATTTTCACCCTACAAATAAGCTACACAATAGGGGATGATCTCACCCCTATTACTAAAGTTACAATCCTTATGAGGTGCAGCATCTTGAGGGCCAGTGGAATCCTTAACATCATTTTCTTTCATTGGTTCCACTTCACCAGCATTCCATAGTTCATCCTACGTAGGATCTGTAGTATATATTGTAATTCAAAGAACTGAATTATGATTTGATCCTAAGTTTCAGGATCTCTCATTGCATTAATTATAGATCCGTCCAAAATCTGGTGAACTAATAGAGTAAAGAATTTCAATGAAACTTAGAGGAGTATCAATTTTATCACCTCCCTTCTCTGTGCTAAGGAATGAAGGTTCCTTTGGGAGAATTTTTTCTGGTCTATAATTCCAAGATAGTGGCATCCACAACCTCTCCTTACATGCTTCATGCAAAGTGGGGGAGCCCTTCTGTTTGATAGTGAAGGATCCCACATTGCCAAGATTTTATTCCCCAACAGTCACTAGTTCTATAAATATTTTCATCTTATATATCTTCTTCATTAAGCCTTACTTCACATTAAATAAAAATCTAATCCCCATCATCATAAATTAGGCCTTAATAATTATTCCTCTTGGATTCCTCCACTTTTCTAGTGTGAAAAATAGATTTGAACACCTACTAATCCACTATAGAATATATCCCAGAATATAAATTTCCATCCACTACTTGCTGATTATTATTATCCAAAGACCAAACTACTACTTCAAGAAAAAAAATATGTCTTAAAAAAACCTCAGTGGACTTTCTGTCCATATTAAGAGAATTCATTGTGGTAGTCACATCACTAACTTGGACATAAATAATGATTAATTTGAACTTACAGCTTTAATTGGAATGTATATCCTTCCTAGAATTAGTGTAGTGAATATTCCTTCGATACTCTAACTCAAAATTTCCAATATTGACACATTTCTTGAAAAAAGAGGGATTATTTTTTATTTCAATTGATAATTACAGCCTTTGATCAGTAGCATGAAGATTGTCTGGATCAACAAGAGTCTATCAGAGATCAATTCCAACAAGCACTCTAGAAAAGTTCTCGTACCGGGCAATCTCGGTTTCCTAATCAAAATTAAATAGATTACCAATAGTAGAGGATATATACCAAAGAAGTTAGGGATTCTAGAAAAGCCCAAGGAGATCATTGGATTCGAATATATATCTTTGAATTTGAATTATTTGTTGAAGATGATTAAATAAAGGATCCAAATATTGGATCTGTAATATGCCAAGATTAAGAGAAACAAAACCTATGACCCATGCCTTTGATTTGAGCTCAGCCGAGGGGAAAACAATATGAAAAAAACCCTTTCCCTATTATGTTTATTTTCCACCCACTAAATCCTCAAATTTTGAGGATCTATCTTCGTAACTTCTCAATCATCTAGGTATTATCCATCCCTTGAAATGTAAAATGTGACAAAACTTAATTCTTTCATTCCTCAAGACTCTCTATTACCAACTTCCAATCTTCATTATCCAAATTAAGAGATCTATTTTTCATGATTCTGGAGGAAGTGAGTGCAGATCTTGGTTCCATGAAGAAACCTTTTACTCTTCACCTTCATAGAGAAGGTGTCAGGATTAATCATCATAGCTTTAGAAGTAATTGGGGAAGATAATACTTGTAGAGGGACACAAGGAGAAGTAGAACCAGTGGAATTCAGTTATTTCCCCAAATCATCCATCTTTGAAGGACCTTGAAAAATATTTTCAGGAATAAAGTAAGAATCCAAGAGGTAATCTATCAGGACAAGAACCCTAATTGCCATAGGATCACTAGGAACAGAGCTCCCAAGTCATTGCACCACCCATATTAATAATATATATTTATTTATTTATTTATTTATATTTATATAAATATATATGTGTATATATATATTAGGTGCTTAGGGGTACAATTACATCAAACACACACACCCCACACACAGGCTAGAAAGGTAGGCCATATCCCCCCCCCCAAAGGGATAGGCCACCCATCAATCCTTATTAATTTTTTATATTCATTCCCCAAAATCCTGGTGGATATGAAGCCCATTGCATGGATCAAAGGCCCAATACATGACTCATAGTCCCTTGATTTGGATTCCTATACGTGCCCTAGCATAAATACCCACACCTGTAGCCCAAAGATGCATGTACAGCCCACCTGCACGGATCCCATACCTGTAATCCTCCCATATCATTCTTTGGATTTGTGTCCCACTATTAATTTTAGTGACCGCCAATGCGTTCCATCATTCTCCTGTCGGTGGTCGTTCGGCTGGAGTGCCTACGAACCGACATGTGGCTTCATCTCCAGAAGTCACTGGTCATCCGCCTAAATCATCTGCACTTGCTAATGTCATTCGGTCTTTCATCACCCCTATAAGCCACCAGATGGTCTGGAAAGTGGTCCCTCCCATCAAATAAAAAATGAGATACGATTAGTGTTCAAACACATGACCCCTTTTCCAAGATACGTTGCAGTCGAGTGAAGGTTACCAACTAACCTCCACCCCATTGGTAATATATAAATATTTATAATTATATAAAAATACCAAAGTGGTATAGAACATGAGATATAATTATATAAATATATTTATAATTATACATAAATATTTTTAATTATATTGATTTAGAATTATAATGCAAATAAATAAAACATATATTTAAATAATTAAAAAATTATAATAAGTATGTTTAAATAATAAATATATTTATTATAATTATCTGTATATATTTACATATTAATAAATATATATAATTATATAAATATATATACAATTATATAAATATATTTATAATTATATAAAAATACTGAAACATTTGTTTATTTATAATTATAATTTTAAATAAATACATATATATAAAAAATTGTAAAATTATAATAAATATATTATATTTATAATTATATATTTATAAATATATATATATCAAAATATTTTTAAATATATTTATTTTTAATTATAATTATATATATATATATTAAGATTATATCCTTATTGGCTTTTTTAGTGTTGATATGGATTGGAATTTATCAATGATAGAATTTTAGCAATGATCAAGAGTAGTTTAATCAGCACTTTATTTTTTAGAACTAATAAAAATACTCTTCATTAGATTTTTTTTATGCATTGTAAAAATCCTTACTGGTTCCTATAAAAATAACATTAACAGAGTCGTCTCCTTTCGCACCTTCAAATTCTCACAAGACCCTACTACTACTACCTTCACTGCTCTTGCTGAATCCTGTTTCTGTCACTGCTGCCACTCTCAATGAAGTAATCCCCTCCAAATATAATGTATATGTTCCTATTTATTATGTGTTTCATTGGATCTATATTTCCGTGATTTTTGTTGACTTTTTCGTTCAATTTGATACCTTTTTGGTGGTTTGACTTTGGTAGGTGCGGAAACCGATAGGTCTGGCATTCAGCCTTACCAAGCGCAGCATCAAGTACTTCAACCTCAGTGGTGCAGTCAAGATCTAGGCCTCCCACCACCTATTGATACCTCTCCTCCCCTCCCACCCTTACAGTTGGTCAATTCCCACCCTCCCTCACTTGACGTCTTCCTACTACCCACCCCCCTTGTCACCACCCACTGCCCCTCCCTTGCCACTATCTTCTACACATCACCCCACCCTTGCGGCCAGCCGGTACCCATTTCCCCTCCCTTCTTACTACCCTCTACCCCTCCCTTTATGTAGGTCACAACTTTTCAATGCTTCTATCGAGACCCCCCTCCCCTACCTCCCTTGATTCCTGCAACCTCCCAACCTTTCCCTTACCATCATCTACCTCTCACTACCCCTCTCTGTCGTTGTCTATCACCCACCACCCCTTCCTTTCATTTGGTCACCACCCAGATTGGCGCCAAGGTTTTTTTAATTCTTTTAACATTTATTTTTTTTAATTTTTTTATTTAAATTTTGAAGAATATATCAATTTTCGATTCACTATTTTATTCCATCCCCCAATTTCTATTTTAGATTTTTCTATGGGTAATTAGTTTTTTTATAATCAATTTTGGTCCATAAAATTTTGATATTTTTATCTATGATAATTGCAATTTGATAATTGAAATTTGATAATTTTTATATATGAGTAATTAAAATATATACATATAATGTTTTTTAAAAAGTATTTATATAATTATAAATATAAATATATATGAAGTTGGTCTATCCACAATCCTGTGATCCTGACCATTTATTAAATGCAAAAGAAAAGGGAAACAAGCAGATAAAAATGAAAAGGGTCAAACAAGGCATGCCCTCATCCAAAAGAAACATCAGGATCATTCTCGTAATTGCTTTCAGATCTATCATCCTCATCAGTAGTATCCCACTTTGAGTTTGAGTTTTCCTGATTTAAGATCAAAGTGTACTTCTCCCTGGTCTTTAACTTCTCATAACTGAGCTTAATCTTAGCTTCCATACAAAAAGATCTTGTTGAAATACCACACCCACACCCCAGTCCGCAGCCCAATTATCTCAGCCTCATTGTTGACCATGACTTTTTGGATGCATACCTCTTCTCCATGATTTTTTATGCATTATTCCTTTAGGTTATTACTTATCAGCAGTTATTCAAGTAGAATCATCCTTTCTTGACTCTACATTGAGATAATCAAGAACCCCAAAAAAATTTGTCCCTTCTATAAGCTAATGATCAGAAGCCTTAACTAGCCCAGATTGAAGTCCATTTTTTATATGAGTAATAATTTAAAATCATTCACTATACATAGAGACATTTACTTGAGTTTTACTCTTCTATTTAGCTTCAATTAGAGAAATAGATATTTCTATTCACTTACCTTTACTGGTTCTTACCATTTATTCATGCATGAAGCATTCATCATCTATACATTGTGTGTCAATATCTATGGTGTCTTTCTCACCTATATGTTCCTCCACCATAGGTGTTTGGTCATCTAGGAGAAATATATACAAACTATTCACCTTTTCACTTTGTCCTTCATTAACAATAATATCATACCGGAACATCTTCTCATAGCACTCACAAGGAAGTAGTGTAGACAGTTATACATCTTTCCTAAATTACCCAGCTTGAAAGACTTCATTACCAACATTTAAATAAATGGAAGCATTCCATAACTACTTAGCAGAGTTAGAAGAGATAGGAAAAACATTGCCCAAAGGAGGTATTCTAAAGGTTGAACCCCCATTTTGCATCATTTTAGATACATCATTCACATCTATAGAAGTAGCTAGATTATTTATTGCAGCTAGATTATTACTTTTAGGGGAATTTACCACCAGTAACTCCCTTTCCTCCTCATCCTTACTGAATCTAACATCTCATGCATTTGTAGTACGGAAAAACTAATCCCTCTTGTTGTAGTTGATTTCCTCATGTCCGCAAGCCGAACATAATAAAAAAGATATAGATATTCTAAAATTCATAGATTCATGTCCAATTATCTTGCATATTGAGTAGAATTTAGGTACCTTATCATATTAAATTTGATGTTCAATATAATTAGATTCAGTGGAGAAATAAATTTTTCAACAATGGTAGTACCTAGATCAACCTCAACCAGAAATTCGACATTGTGTCCAAAGTGAGCATACTCAATTTCATTATCACATTTTATGGGAACACAAATTGTAAATGCAAGATCATACAAGGTCATTTGGAGCCACAACAGCCAATTAAGACCAAAAACTATGACCCACAATTGTGCAGATGAGTTACATACCTCAAATCGGTTGAATCTTTTGTCCCATTCACGCAAATGCAGAACGTAAGGCTTGAGAGAGATTGACCAAAATCCCCACACTCGCAATTTCAAATACTCTGAGGGAAATAGAATGTGGAAGAACTATATTCCTAGTGAGAAGAGTATCAATTTATAAAATCCCCATATCAATGATAGTCCAATGACTAAATCATCGACTTTCAAAGGTTTAAATTCCCAGGGTAAAATGAATATTGAAATAATATAACAGTTACCTAACTTCAAGCATTCAAAGACCATTTCTTCATCAACTCTCACATGATTAATGATCCCCTTTAGAAGGATATCCCTAGTAGTAGAACCTTTGTATATCAAAAAAGGGTTTTTTCTCAAAATATCCTAAACCCACACATTTGAATTGAAATCATTCTGCGTGGACCTGCAATATTCAGATCTGAAAACACAATACCTATGTGAGTTGAAATGTCCCTGACCCAAAGTTTCTTCAGCAAGAGAATTCACCATCTATTGAAAAAATCCATGCGACATGAGATGGGCTTGGGGCGTACATTGTTGAAGATCATGCATGGTAGCAAGGTGGGATCAAGGATGACAGGACTTCCCTGTAGTGGATGTGATGGTCAAGGGTGGATCCTAAACTTCACTCACAGTGAAGTCTGTGAGGTAGGGACACAGAGAAACCCTAATCGCCATCTCTGGGAGATGATAGCACTTGACGCCCAACTAATTTATTTTAAATATACATATATATTAAAATAATAATAAAATAATAATAAATGTATTTATTATATTTATAATTATATATATTTATATATTAATAAATATATATTAGTATATAAATATATAAATATATATAATTTTATAAATAGATATCATTATATGAATATATTTATAATTATATACAAGTATTTATAAATATATGTATTTTTAATAAGAATTATAAATATATTTATTTATTTAAATAATTGTTAAATTATAATAAATATATTTAAATAATAAATATATGTATTTTTATATAATAAAAGATACTCATATATTAATAATTATATAGAATTGTATTTAAATATATATTGAAATGATTATAAAACTATAATAAATATATTTAAATAAAAAATATATTTTTTATATTTATAATTATTATTATTTATATATTAATAAATATATATATATTAGCATGTAAATAAGTCAATATGGTGGTTGAGTGGTCCTCCATATTCTGTAATGCATCCAAAGTGGGGGTTCAATCCCCCGCGGGCCCTTCAATTTGGTGGTGGTTTTGACTTCATGTCACAGGATCGAAGGTTTGGTCCCCAACTAATGGAAAGGGGATGGGAAATTCAAAAATTATGATGTAAGGGGTAGTGGATCACCAGTGTTATAGTACAAAAAGTGATGGAAGTGATGACTGGGAGATGAAATTCCTTAGTGGTATGTGAGCAATGAGTAACATCACTATCTGATGTTGGTGAGTTCGTTGAACGACAATGGAAGGGGGCAATGACTCACTAGTGACATGATATAAAGAGATAGTGATGATGGCTAGGAGGTCTATATGGATGGATTTGTATCAGTGTGAGCACTAATGATGGAGATTTCCATCTGCTTCCCACCACTTCTTCAAAGGAGTTTGGCGCACCAAATCCACCTACCTTGGTTGGTGGTAGCCATGGGAGAAGTACATGGTCAGTGGGGGTTGGTGGGAGTTGGTTCAAATGTGACACCTCCCACTATGAATTTTTAAGGTGGTCTTATGGTGCTTCTTTCCATCACCAATCGGAGCCAGAAGATCTCTTCCATCCAGTAGATCTATGAGAGCTCTGTGTGTGAGAAAAAAGGAGGTGTGGGAGGGATACATTATAAAATTTATTTTTGGTGTAATACAATATGGTTTCCCCTTCCAATCAACACTTTTAGTAGTCCTAGAACCACAAAAAGTGGTATCAAAGGAGGTTCTAGTGAAACGGAGGTGACTGGTTGAGTTTTTCCAGTGATCGGAAAATTAATGGTGCTTATAATTCTGTTTTGAAGGAATATTATGAAATATCATGGAGATATGATTCCATCAGTGAAAATGGAATCGAAAATGGATCCATGACAATTTCCATAGGCTTGGTCAATCCTTGAGTGCTAATGTACCCCCTTACTAAAGAAGAAGTCATTTCCATGCCATCGGATGATATTAACTATTGATACTTTTCTGATCATATCTTGATCAGTTAGTGTCCTATTTGGATGATATAGGGGTTGATTATAAAATTTTCAACCATTTCAGACACAAAAGTAGGCTCCATTTTTTCAAATTCTACACAAAATTTTTCAGAATTAAAATTCACTGGCGGGATCATCCATGGGAGGGATGATTAGGTAGACTTATTCAAACTACTACATTTAGAAGTCTTGAATGGAAGATATCATCAATTCTAAGGATCCTTTTGACCCCATTGAGAATAAGGGATTCATCCTTGATGCCACCAAGGAAGCGTAGTTGAAAAATCTAATCAAGAATTTAATCGATCAAATCCACCAATGGATTGATCCTAGCATTTACCCCCATGTTTTTCAATAGACCAGTGTATACGAACTTTGGATGAAGTTAGAAAATATATACCATTAAAAGAAAACTTGAAACAAGATACTCTTATTGAAACAGTTGATGAATCTTCGACTACATATTGGAATCTCTATAACCGAACACACCAACGAGTTCCAAAGCCTGGTGAACCAGTTGGTGGTTGCTAGTAAGACTCTAAATGATGAAGATCAAAAAAACCACTTACTCTGCACACTTCTTGATATTTGGGATATTATTTTCATCTCACACTGAAACTCAATGCCTAGAGGAAAACTTACCATGGTGATGGTAAAAGATACACTATTCAATGATGATTCCCAAAGGAAGGATGCAAGTTACAACTAGACGCAAGCACTCATTCTAGAGAATTGATGGAGACAATAAGGAGGAGTTCATGGGGTAGTAACCATAGGTCGACATAATAATAAAGTAAGGTCCATGGATGGAAGGATTCCAACATACAAATTCTTCCATTATGGAAGAGAGGGAAACATAAAGAAGAACTTCTGAAATTTTATACAAGAAAAGGGTTAAAGTAGAAACCTGCAAAGAAGAATTAAAGATTCACATGTTAGAATCACTAGAGAAGTTATTCTTTGCGCTAAAGATGAAGAAGATAAATGATTTTATACATTAGGACAATACACAGAATGGGTTGTTGATATTGTATCATCATACCAAGTCACTCAGCATAGTGAGTATTTCTTAACTTATCAAGCTAGTAAATTTGGTGCAGTCAAGATGGGGAATACCAATTTAGTGGAGATTTTTTTTATGGGTGATAACCAATTCAAGATGAATTTTGGATACACAATCACCATGAAATATTTTCAGCATGTTCCAAGTCTTCGACTCAACCTGTTATCAGGTATAGCCTTTGATCAACAAGGCTATGACAGCATCTTCAGAAATGGAGCATGGAATATAAAAAAAGGATACATCATCATTTCATGAGGACACATAAGTGGTACGTTGTACAAAAATCATGTGAAGATATGTACAAATAGCCTCAATACGGTGAAATGATAGACATCCAATATGTGGCATATGAGACTTGGCCACATGAGTGAAAGTGGGTTATCTACCCCGATGAAGAAGAAGTACATTAGTATTGATAAGGATGCATCACTTGATCCTTGTAAATATTTCTTTTATTGGAAGTATCATAGAGTCTCATTCAATAATTCTTAATCAAGGAGATCCGAGTTTTTTGATCTCATTCACTCTGATGTATACAGACTCATGGAGGTGGATTCATTAGGAGGTAACAAATATTTCATATCATTTATTGATGATGCATCTCAAAGGGTGTGGATTTTCTTCTTCTAGATGAAGAACTAAGTACATATCTACTTCAAGATGTTTCATACCATGGTGGAGTGTGAAACTAGAAAGAAGCTGAAGGATATTTATTCAGACAATATAGGATAGTACACATCTGGGGAATTTGATGCCTATTGCAGGAGTCAGGGCATCTGACATGAGAGGACAATCCCACGCACCCCAAAAAACAACAGATTAGTGTAAAGTATAAATAAAACCATCATGGAGAATATTATAAGCATGATGAGTTTTTCTGAGATCCATAATCCATTTTGGGGAGAAGTTGTTCAGGTTTAATGCTACCTCATCAATAGATCACCGTCAGTCCCACATAATTTTGAGATTCCATAAAATAGATGGTCTGTTAAACATCTCTATTAATCTCATTTAAAAGTATTTATATGTTTTTCATTTTCACATGTATCCAAGGATCTTAGGGTAAGTCTAGAAGGGAGATCTACTCCATGGATCTTCATCGGCTATGGAGATGAGGAGTTCAGATACAAGCTTTGAGACCTAAAGGAGAAGATGGTTATTAGAAGCAGATATGTCGAGTTAAATGAGAACCAGAAAATCTTGGACATTCAAAATCCTAGAATTTCTTGAATGGAAAGTTTTGAGGAATAAATTCATGATCCAACACTTTTACCAGAACCACTTATCAATGAAGAGGATGAGGTGCAAGAAGACTCGTCGGCAATGTACCAGGAGGCAGTGGAGGAGGATATTGAGAAAGGGGAGACTCAATCCTATCCACAACAAGTTGTATAACCATAATAGGAGATAGGTGGTGTTGTGCCTCAAAAACCTAACATTTCATAGGTTCTATGATATTCAAGAGGAAGGATTCCATCAACAAAATATTTGTTGTCAGGTTACCTTTTGCTGAATGATGAGGGGAAGCCATAAGGATACTAGGAAGAAGTGTCTTATCCTGAAAAAATCAAGTGGATACATTCAATGGAGGATGAGATGGGGTCTTTTAGGAAGAACTAGACATATGATTTGGTGAAATTACCCAAAGGTAAGAAGTCACTAACAAAAAAATGGGTGTTCAAGATGAAGAAGGATGGAAACAAAAAGGTGGTCAAGAACAAAGCTTGGTTAGTTGTCAAGGGATTTATTCAGAAGAAAGGATTTGACATTGATGAGATTTTTTCACCTATGTTGAAGATGGATTCAATACAAGTCATTTTAGGATTGATGGATATCATGTACTAGAAGCATGAACATATGGACATGAAGAAAAATTTCCTTCACAGTGACCTCTTTGAGGAGATCTATATGAATCAACCTGAATGTTTTGAGTTTTTTGGACAATAAAACATCATCTTCAATTTGAAGAGGAGCTTGTAAGGATTGAAACTGGCTCCCAGACAGTGGTATAAGAAGTTTGACTCATTCATGGTGATTCATTAATACAAGTGGACACAGGAGAATTAGTGTGTCTACATCCAGAGATTTTAGTATGGTGAATTTTTTTCTATTCTACTTTATGTTGATGACATGTTGATTATTGGGAAGGATGCAATGAATATTATCCAATTGAAGGAGTTATCCATGTTTTTTTATATGGAAGACTTGGGTGCAGCTCAACAAATTTTCGGAATCCAAATCATTCATGACAGAAAGAATATGTTATTATGTCTATATTAAGAGAAGTATGTTGAATGTGTTCCAAAACGTTTTAACATGGACAAAGACAAACTAATGATAATTTTTCTTCCTATCCATTTGAAGTTTAGAAAAATTCTGTGCACATCATCCAAGGAAGAAATTGAGGTGATGAAGATGATAGCATACTCCTTAATAGTTGGAAGCTTGATATACACTATGGTGAGTATGAGACCTAACATTTCCCATGAAGTGGAAATTGTGATCAGATTTCTCTCCAATCCTAAAAATGAGCATTGGGATGCAGCCAAGTGGATTCTGAGGTATATTAAAGGTAATTAAAAGTTATGTTTGTGCTATGGGGGAGTTGAAACTATCTTGGAGGGTTATAAAAATGCATATATGGCTGGATATTTTGAGAGCAAGAATTCTACATTGGGATATATATATACATTTTCAGGAGGAGTTGTATCATGGCAGTTAAGGTTGTAAAATTTTGTTTCTTTATCCACAACAGAAGCAGAGTACATTGTTGCTTAAAAATCTGACAAGGAGATGTTATGGTGAAATAATTTTCTACAATAGATCGTATCCATACAAAAAGAGTACATGGTTCATTTTGATATTCAATGTTATTTGGACTTGAGAAAAAACTCCATGTACCATTCCCAGATAAATCATATCGACATTATCTATCATTGGATATTTGAAGTGATGGATCGACAGCTGCTGTGACTTGTGATTATCGATAGAAAATAGAACCCAGTGGATATGTTGACAAATGTGCTTTCTCAGAAGAATATAGACTTTTACATATTCTCCAGTGGATTGCATCTGGATGGAGAGAATTGATGTTGATTCCTAGATACTTCCCACCACTTCTTAAAAGAAGGTTGGTGAACCAAATATACCTACCATGGTTGGTGGTATCCATAGGAGAAGTCCATGGTATGTGGGGGGATTTGTGGGATTTGTTTCAAGCATGAAACCTACCACCATGCATTTATAAGTATGTCTTAGGGTTATTCCTTCCATCACCAATCAAATCTAGGAGAGATATTCCATCCAATAGAGCCTTTAGAGCTCCATGTGTGAGAAAAATGGGATGTGTGGGAGGGGTACAGTGTAAAAAAATCCTATTGTAATAAAATATGGTTTCCCCTTCTAATCTTCTCTCTTAGTGGTTATCGAACTACAACATCTAGGACACAAGATGTCAATGGGAAGATAGATTGGTCAATGGAGAGAAACTAGCAGTGGGGTAACACTATTGGTGTGAGACTGCTATGTGGGATGTGTGACGTCAGTGAGATAATGTGTTAGAAAATGGTGATGGTATTGGAAGTAGTGCACCACTACTAAGAGAGGAGGTTTTTTAGGTGATGATTACACAAGTGTGATAGCAACAGGAGGGTGCTTTGACCAGAAATTAATATCGGCGAATACCTGCTCAATGGTAGAAATGGAATGGTAGTAGTCTATGGCTAGAGCCATGGTGTTCTGGTTAGATGATGGCAGGTGTGGTTTGAAGGAACATGTCCATCATTGAACTACATGAGAGACCCAATTGGTGGAAACAACGCCTATAGCTTCCTGACAGTTCTTAGGGGTTGCATCTATGGTATAAAGGTTGGCTTTTAGGTCATTGTGGTATGGTCCCTATGGGATGTATGATGTAACTTTTGGTGAATAAATAAAAAAATCTGGATGGGTGGGTTATACCTTAGGGGGATATGACCTCCCATAGGCCTCCGGTCACTTTGATGAACAGTAATAGAAGAGGGAAGTGGCTCCATGGTGACGTAGTTGATAGCGATGGCGGTGATGGATGGGAAATCTAGATGGGTAGCACTGTATTAGTGGGAACATAGGGAAATGTGATGTCGGTGGGCCGATAGACCTACCAATGGTAACAAACCAATAGTAGGGCACCACTACTAGTGTGATAGAAATAGTCGGGATGTGTGACATCGGTGGGTCAATGGTCTGGACAATGGTGATAATCCTGGTTGTGGGGTAGTGCTACTAGGAGAGGAGGGTTTATAGATGACGACGACACTAGTGTTCCAACAATAGGAAAGTGATTTGACTAAAAATTTAGATCAGTGAACCCCCCTCTCAATGAATATAATGACGATTTAGCTATTGTCTAGAGTAGGATCCATGGATTTCTGATGAGAAGATGGCAAGTGTGGGTTTGATGAGATTTATACCACAGTTAAAACTGATGGCGGTGATGGCTAGTCAGTCTGAACGGGTAGTTTTGTATTGGTGGGAGCACTTAAGGATGTGATTTTGGTGGGCTAATAGGCCTGATGATGGTGAAAACCAATGGAAGGGTAGTGATACTGGTGTTACCACAATAGGCATGATGTGTGACATCAGATGGACAATGCCGATGGGTCTGAAAATGGGGCAGTACCACAGGGAGAGAAAGTTCTGCAGATGATGGGAGCACTAGTGTGAAAGAAATTGGTGGGTTCTTTGACCAATGTTTTGGATCGGTGAACCACTACTCAATGGTGGTAGTTGTGTTATGTCATTCATCTATAGAAATAGACATTGAATTCTGGAAAGATGATGGAAGGTGTGTGTAGGAGGAGCATGTCCATAGTTTATCTACAGGATAGGCACAATCAATAGAAACAATGCATGCAGCTTCCTGACAGTGGTTAGGGGCTACATCTTTGTTACAAAGGTGTTCCCTAAGGCCATGTTGGGCTAGGACATATGGTCTCTATGAGTAGACCTTTCAGGGCATAAATAAAGAGATCTTGATGGGTGGGTAAACCCTTAGGGGGCTATGGCCTGCCCATCGACCTTCTATGGTTGAGGTGTAGGTGTGCCTATATTTTTCTATAATTTTACAACTAAGTACCTATAATATATATATATGTGTGTAAATATATATATATAATTATATGAATATATTTATAATTATAAACAATAATTTTTAAATATATATATTTATAAATAGAATTATAAATATATATATTTATTTATTTATTTATTTATGGCATTCGAGTTTGATAGAAGAGAATAAAGGTGATTCAATGGCATTTTTTGTTGACCCCTTTTGGTTAATCTTTTATGGATCTCTCAATCTCTAATCAGGATGTTGCTAGTGACCAGTTTATTCCTATTTTCCAGTGTGCAGATGTTTTTTATTTGAAACCTAAGTCTGTAGATCATGCCTCTGATGATTGTCATGGGGTTCATTACATGGATGTTATTCAGATCGGGGTCTCTTGTATTGATCAGGTTGGGGAGCAACCTGAACTAGCTTGTGTGGATGTTCCGAACCCTCAATCTATAGATCGGGTGGATGTTGTGGTCACCTCTAATGATCGGGATTGGATGAACCCAAAGATTGTAGATCAAGAAGCATTATCTGTTCATACTGGGGATGTATTGTTCATTGATGAAATGTCTTTCCATGCTTCTACATCTGGTGATCTAGGTCCTTCAGATGCTTTTCACAAGTCTGTCCATAGGAAGGGTGTCTCTTTTACAAAAAATTTATCTAGGAGGGTTGGCGATTCCTTGGACTGGGTTGTGAATTAGCTGTGAATCTTCATAAATGAGAATGATATATTTCATATCTCTATTTTTCAAGTTATTTTTTAGGAATGGATTTATTTTCTTCAATTTTCACTCATTGGATTATTGATCCTTTCCAAATGGGACAAGACAATTAATTTAGATCTTTTAAAATAGAAGCTTTGTCAAATCTGGTGTTTCAATGACTGAAATTTTATTCCAATTATAAAGGGATATTTTTATCTTGTCTTTAAATATGTACTACATCATTCTGATTCTTTGAAATTCAGTTTTTATAATCTTAATTCAGGTGAATTTTGACTTTAGACATGATAGCTTGATTTTAATCCTTTTAATCAAAATTATACTGATGTGAAGATATAGGTATGCATTCATGGGCTCCTATGGTTTCTTTGACATCTGCGAATCTTAAATGACATCACTTATTGGTTAGGGGAACCTCTGAAGCTTGATGATAATTCTATGTAAGTTAAATTTGGGTATTATTCAAGGTTTTTGGTTGATGTTGATCTTCTGTATCCATGGACAAGTAATGCTACTCTACTGGTTGATGGATTAATTATTGATGTTGAGTTTGAATATGAATTTGTTCCCCCTTTTGGGTATTTTTTAAAAGTTTTTAGATATCAATTTTTAGGATGCATACATGTCCTTAAGATCAAAAAGAAGAAGGTTGGCTCTGTCAAGCATAAGGAATATGGGAATTTATAAAAGTAGAATATAGGAGATGTGAATTCTTCTAAGCTTAAAGATGGTAATGTGGGAAAAGAGGTGCTTGCACTTATGGTGGGGGATGCCTCTAAGAGGCCTTCTGATCTCCTCGTAAGAGATGATAACATGGATGGTTAGGAATGGAATTCCTTAATTGAGGAGTAAAATGTTCAAGGTTGCAAGGATGATCAGTGGAATGTCATAGCTGTTATTTTTTGAACTTCTCGAAGTAATAAGGATCCTGGTGATGGTCTTGACTGTTCTAGTAAGTCTTGGGTAGTTGTGGCTGGAAGCTCGATTTCCCGATGAGAAGGAACTTGATGTGCTGGGTAGTGGCAAGGATGAATTATAGAAAGAAGTGTATATAAAATTGGAGTTCTCTTTATCTATCTAGGGAAAGAGAAAGATGGTGAAATATGTCTCCCCAACTTCACACAGAACATATCCTCACTCTAAGGGGAATCTTCTCATGGAGAACATTTCTCACTTGGAAGGGGAAGAACTGGAAGGGTCTTAGAAACATACCAAGACATGAAAAATGGGAGTGTCATCCAAAAAATCATGGTTGAGGATGTGGTGATGATTGGTGTGGATGTGGCTGGTCTACCAGGTCCTCTTCTAAGGATCTCACTTTGGAGCAGGTTAAACTCGGGGAAAAGTACTCTACACTCTTTAATCAGAAGAATTCATAGTCGGAATGGGAATCTGTTGATTATATCTCAGATCATGATTATGGGTATTGTCTTGTTTCTCCTCATTTGTAGTTTTCTTGTTTGGTTGAGGTAATGATGTTTTTTTGAACCCATCTGTTGTCTTTTTCATGTGTTGTCTTTTATTTTTCAATAAATTTTGGTATGAGTGGGTTTTCCTAGCTCCTGGACCCTTTTGGTAAGAATTAATATTTATATTTAAATAGTTATTAGATTATAATAATTAAATTTAAATAATAATTATATTTATTATATTTATAATAAAATATACTCATATATTAATTAATATATATAATTATATGTAAATATTTATATAAATAATTATAAAATTATAATAAATATATTTATTATATTTATAATTATATGTATTTATATATTAATAAATATATATATATATAATTATATACCAACATTTTTAAATATATTTAATTATATTTAGAATTATATATATATATATTTATTTATATATATATTTAAATAATTATAATATTATAATAAATATATTTAAATAATAATTATAATTATTATATTTATAATAAAATTTTCTCATGTATTAATAAATAGCCAAATGGGGGTTTGTTAAGTTTTACCGTGTAAGGCGGTCACTCCTTAGCAACGGAACTGGAGTAGGTTTGAGTCCTTCCACACTCGAATTTAGCAGGGGCGTGCAGCGCATAGGGGGTGGGTTGGGCCTATGACATGAGTGGTGTGGTGCCCACCTACACCTCATTACCCAATAACATGTTTGCAATTGGGGGCTTGCCTGAGTGGTAAAGGCTCCTTATAATCCTGCATCATAACTAAGTTCAAATCTGTGTGGGAATGAATTTTCACAGGCAGGAGGTGATGTAGGCATGATGCAGGCAGGCGGTAACACAAGCATGATGTAGATGGTATGATGCAACCATGACACTACACTGGGTGTTCATGCCAGTTTGTGTGATTTTGAGTCATGTAATGGGCTTCATGCCCACTAGGTCATCGGGCCATGTACTAAAAAAATAAGGTTTGATGGGTGTGATATCCCTTAGGGGACTATGGCCTGCTTTAATGGAGTGTGTGTGGTGTGTGTGTGTTTAATGTAATTGTACCCCCAAGCACCAAATATATATTTTATTAATAAATATATATAATTGTATATAAATATATACATAAATATATAATTATATTTATAATTATAAACAAATATTTTTGAATATATTTATTTATAATTATAAATATATATATATATATATAATTATAAAATTATAATACATATATTTAAATAATCAATATATTTATTATATTTATAATAAATTATACACATATATTAATAAATATATAGTATTTTATATATATATATTTATTTATTTATTTATTTATTTATTTAAATAATTATAAAATTATATTAAATATATTTATTATATTTATAATAAATTATACTCGTTTATTAATAAATATATATATAATTATATATAAATGTATATATATATATATAATTATATAAATAAATTTATAACTCTATACAAAAATTTATAAATATATTTATTTATAAATATAATTATAAATAAAAATATATATATTTAAATAATTATAAAATTATAATACTCAAAAGGCTCAATCGTGGATTTGGAAACAAAATCCATGAATCCAAATTTATTAATAAAAAGGGAAGCATTAAAATAGGAGAGCAGGTCAACTAAGTCACATATTCACACATCAAAGACAAAAGGTCACTTTCTATTACTCCCTCTAGTGCCTAAATGTTTAGGATGTCTCTATCTACCCTTTGGGTTTTATCTCCTCCATCATGTCATGGACTACTGTGGTGTCACATGATCCTTTTCGGATGAAAACTCAGAGGATTCTTCCATAATGGAACAGATCTTGAACTTCCAAGAGATATCTCTAAAGTCCATCTTCGGGTTTGAGCGAAATCCATCTTCCATGTTAATAGCCAACAACTTCTACACAATAGGATACTCATTGAAGCTGAAGTCATCAGGTTCCATCATTGAGTAGATAACCTCAAACTATAAGAAGAACAAGTTAGCCTCATCCATGTTGATTCCATCAATGGGCCTTTCATATCTAGTATTAGTAGGAGGAATGATAAGGGAATTTTTATCCCATTCAATGCCACACTCCTCATTTGAATCCTTACCAAAAGCCTCATATCCATTATTCATAAGACCAGAGAAATTGGATGGATAACACCAATCCAAAAACCTATTTCCCACTGATTCTTAAGAAAGTGGTTATAACAACCTAGGTTTATTCACATGTTCCTTAGACTTTTTAGGGGGAACCATTTGAAATCCATCCTCATCCACCATTACTTTCTTACTTATAATCATGTACTCTACACATTCATGGTTGATAGAATCCTATGCTGACTGAGAAGTGGTAAAACCCCCCATGTAGGCTGGTCTCATTCCATTGCTCAGAGGCCTAGTGGCCCGAAATCCTTTGATGGCCTGAAGGCCCTACTGCATCTACATGTTCTTGGATTTCACTTCTTCCTACATCAGGCATGCATCACCGCCTACATGTATCATCCATGCATCACTTATATATCATAAATCCCCCTAGGGGGATTCCCTAATTCAATCCTCGGTCTTTTGAATACCAAGAAGGTAACTTTCCCTCTCGAGTACATTCTTGTTGGACAGAAATAATTTATTACTCAAAAGTATTACTAACTAATAATTAATAATAATTAGTAGTCATTGATCATAATTAATTATTATTAAGATAATTAAACATTATTATAAATATTTTAATTAATAATAATTAGTCATAATTAGTAATTTCTTGTTTTTTTAAACAGGTTACTAATTAAGATCACGTTAGTTAATTGTAATTATAACATATTAGTATTTAATTATTATATTTTTTTTAAAAATAATAAAAAAATTAATCATTGTTAAATAAAATTTTAATGGTATTTGATGAACCTTTTGGGGTATATCTGAATTAAAATATTATTGATTTGAATTATGAAATATGAGAAAATATTGATATCGTCAACTCTAATGATTATATAATATATCAATGAAAAATACTTATCACCAAAAATTATTACTATTTTTTTGAAAAAAAAAATTATAGTGATAAAGAGACAACAATGATAATTATACTAGTGTTAGGAATACCTAATACCATTTTTTATAACACATCCATATATGAAGTTGACATTTCTATTATTGGATTCCAACATTAAAATGTAAGTTGAATAATTTTCCCATATCACCCACTTCAATTATATTTTCACTTTAGTCATTGGCCTCTTATCAAAATACATTAATAAAATTAGGGATTTCTATTTTTATATGAAGTATGAAACTAGAAAATGGAAACAATGTATTATATTGGAATCATCCAAGAAAATATTCCACTCCAACCAAACCTAAGGAACATTGATTATTCTGGGGATGAGGTAACTTATCACTAATTCATAATGAAACCCTAGTAAGGTAATTTCAATAAATCCATCCAACCCATGGGATATCCATCATGACCCCCACTCCCACAACCATTATCCTCATAGGAATATAAGTGCTACTAAAATTTAGTCCTAAGTCCAAAATTCTTTTCATTTTTAAATATTGGGTTCCCCTTATTTAAAAGACCCCCATATTTATTTATTTATTTATTTATTTAATAATATTACCATATAAAATAGGATGGATATGTATAAAAAATGTCTAGAATTAAATCATATGAAAAAAGAGTGTGAATATAGCATGAAAGAGTTCATCATGTTTGAAAACTATCATGCATATGACCCTTCTCAAATCCATTTTCCATTTTACACTATTTTTATTCTGGACTATTTTTTCAAGGGAGTTGGAAAACCACTTGATCTACCATAGAATAAATCAAATCGATAAATGTTGGACTAAACGCATGCAATATGTGAATGTAACTAGTGACTATGATAACACTGGTGTGTTTTATGGATCTTCTAATACGATTGCATGTGTGTCAAATGAAGAAGATTGTATCGAGTATGTGATTATAAGTGTGAATTATGATGAATATCATATTGAGGAAATAATAATAATAGTTGAAGATGAACATCATGAATGACCAAAATTGTTTGAGAAGTTAAAGATTTGTACAAAGATGACATGGTATGTTGGTTGTACTAAATATATAGCATTGTCAGTTGTACTGAAGTTTTATATTTTAAAATAAGAAAATGGATGGAGTGAGACCATTTTTACTAAACTGCTTGCTCTCTTGGATGATAATATACTAGAATATATGAGCTTCCTAGCCAAAAATATAATGCTAAACTAATTCGTTTTTCAATAGTTATGATCTCTAAAATAATACATGCATATCTAAATGACTATATACTATTTATCAAGGACCAAAAATCACTTAAATAATTTCCAATGTGTGGTGTTTCTCGATACATGAAAGATGAATCACTCCCTATGAAAGTTTTATGGTACTTTCCAATAATTACAAGGTTTATGTGCCTATATATAAGTGAAGAGAATAAAAGAAAATTGATGTGGAACTTAGATACAAGAATTAAAAAGGTGAAATTAATTACCCGAAAAACTCTCCTTTGTAAAAGAGAATTGATCACGAGTATCATGGATTTGGAAACGAGCCCAGAAACCTTAATCTTATCTTATCTATAGATGGAGTGAATACTTTTGGTTTTAAAACTATCACTCATAATACATGGAAAATTATGTTGGTAAATTATAACATTCCACTATAGTAATGCATGAAATAAAAAATACATTATGTTGTCTATGCTTATATCAAGAAAAAAACTAAATAATGATATTAAAGTTTATTTGGATCCATTGATCAAAGATTTAAAATTATTATTGGATTAAGGTGTTACATTGTATGATGCTTACATAAATGAAGATTTCATGTTGATATCCATGTTATATGGGATGATAAATGACTTTCCTACTTATATAAAGTTTTCAGGATATAACATTAATGTACCTCAAGGGCTTCCCATTTGTGAACAAGATATGCAGTAAATTAGGTTGAAACATTCATCGAAGACTATGTTTCTAGGACATCACATATTTCTACCTCAATGAAATAAGTATGGATATTATATTACATCATTCTATAAGAGTTCATAAGAACATACAAAACCATCTCCACTAATAAGTGGTCAACTATTTGAGAAAGTAAAAGATATGGACACTACTTTTGGTAAACCATTTTTGAAAAACATTTTGAAAAAAATTTGGAAAAAGAGGTCGTTTTTTTAAATTACAATACATGAATTTTTTGTATGTTAGATATTTTCTTGATTTTATTCATATTGAAAAAAAATGTATGTGATGGTTTTATTATCATGTTAATAAATACACTCCACAAAATCGATGATGGAATGAAGTCTTGGTTGGACATGAATGACATGAGAATACGAGAAGATTTAGTGTTAGTAATGGGTGAAAAACAGAATTTTCTTCCCCTAGCTACATATACTCTTTCCAAGAAAGAGATATATTAGTTTTTCAACTTCTTGAATGGTCTAAATGTGTTAAAGGGGAATTCATTGAATATCAATAATATTGTGTCAATGACCAGTTTAAATTTAAAGGGACTGAAAGAAAATGACTGTGAGGTTTTGATGAAAGATATAATGTATGTTGGTGTATGTTTCATTTTTTCCAAGAATTTACATCATATATTCACCAAGTTCTATTTCTTTTTCAAATCTATATGTATCAAATTTATAGACCCTGTGAAATTTCCAATTGTGGAAAATATAATTTTCATCGTATTATTTGAATTGGAAATATTGTTCCTACATAAATTATTTGATATAATGGTTTAATTTATGGTTTAACATTGGTGATAGAGATTAGACTATGTGGTATTATACATTATAGATGGATGTACCCAATTTAATGGTACATGAATATTTTGAAAGGGAATGCCAAAAATTGAAGTTATCCAGAGGGTTGTATTAAGGAGCGATATATTGTTGAAGAATTCATTGAATTATGTACCAACTACCTATCTAGTGTGGAAATCATTGGTTTATCGAAATCTTATCAAAATGGGTGGCTTGTGGGTGAAGGAATTTATATAATATATTTTTAAACTATTTGATATTACAAATTAGTAGTAGGCCCAGCTTTATGTTTTGCATAATAGTTTAGAGGATTTCCCATATATTAAAACCCACAAAAAATTCTTAGGCATTTGAATCCACAAAGGGAAGAAATATGGATATCAAATAAAAATAATAAAAAATTTATAGGATATTTTCGAGACCATATTTTTAAGGATTGAAATGATAATCCAGATTTAATTTTATAATGACTTCGTTGGATAACCAAAGGACCAAGTTTGCATGAATTATCTTATAATGTTTATATAATTAATGGTAATATGTTTTATAAAAATGAACATGATGAAGGAAATACCATGAAAAGTAGTAGATTTACACTTGTGGTAAAATCTATGCATGAATATGTTACCAAGGATAGAAATCCAATTTATACAGAAATTTCATAAATTGGCACCATCAAACAAATATGGGAGTTGTATTATACAACATTCCAATTGCCAATTTTTTCATGCAAGTGGGTTGATAAATAAAGTGATATTAAAATAGATGAATCAGGAATCTTGAAAGTAGCTTTTAGTAAGGAAGGGTTTAAATATGAACAATTTACAATGGAATCATAGGCAGTACAAGTATTTTATGTTTTAAATCCAGTAAACCAAAAGTGGTCAATTATTCTGTTATCGATCAGAACAACTTATGGGTTCAATGAAAATTCAACTGAGGATGACACTTTCATTGGTACATCATAATAATTTGGTATTGGTACCAATGTAGAAAGGGTATTGTATTTCAGAGGAGAGTTTGGTGAAGGTATTTGGATACTCGAAATAGGGGTCATATACCTTCAACCTTTTTCAAAAAATAGAGATAAATAATATGGTTATATTTTTATTGTAATATATATTGTGTTACCTCATGTTATTGTCTATTCACTACTAAATTTATGTAATATAAATTATAATTTGAACCAATTTTTTAGTTAATTACTTATGCATGTGCTGATGCTCCCAATCTTGTAGAACAACAGGTTTTTTGACCTACTATTTCTCCCAGTGTAGAGGAACAAATACCTTCTACACATGTCGATGCTACCAATCCTAAGGAACAACATATTGATGGTGTTGAACCTAAGGAAATGGTATAGGGAGAAGAATATATGTCCAAAAAAATTTAAGTTTCGTAGTGTGACATTGTTATAAAAGCTTATTAAGGTGAAAAGCAAAGGCATAAAATTTGAGGTCAGATGGAATGCACACATCCAGCCAGATAACCCCAATAAGTCCATGTTAATTAGTTTCAATGGGCCCATTACTCGGTAGCATGTGTCAATTGATGTATATTCATAGCACTGTGTTGTGACCATATTTAAGAAAATGATTTGGGAGGATATTAGGGTAACATTATGATATCCTTACTTTATTTTAAAAAAAATTAAAATAATGATACATTGAATTACTCTTCATCATCCCTTACAGAGTGCATGTATAGTAGATGGCTACCACAAGAAATTTGTATTAATGATTTATGGAAAGGCTCACAAATGCTTACTGACAATTCTAATGAAATTTAATCTTATATATGTTGAAGGGAAAATAAACCCACACTCTTCATGTATGTATGCACACCTGATAAACCATGAAGTGTAGGATGAATTTATTGGCTATCATAGGGAGAAATATTAAGTATAATGTGGATGGAAATAAATTGTTTAAAAATATGTGTATTAATCACTTTGTTTAATAATTTTTTATCATTGAAATAGAAATTAAGTGTTGAAAATAAGGAACAGGCAGAAAAAACAATGTACCCCTATCGTAAGGTAAGGCTGGGGTATGCTTCACTTGAAAAAAAAATTGTTATTTATTTTAAATATATCATAATAAATTTATGTGAATTGAAAAAACATCATATTTATGTTCCTCTATTTATATACATATTGATGTATACAAATCCAAATCCACTTCAATCCCATTTAATATGCTATGGGAGGAGGCACATATAAATAAATATTGGATACTAATTAATGAAAACACAAAAAAAAGTGTGGGAAACATGTATAATTATGACATAATAAAAAAATCCTTTAAATTTATATTAAATAACAATAATTACTTATTTTCATAAATTTTCTATCTGAAATAGACACATTGATCATCAAGAGTTGTACTGGGTGAACACCTCCTGTCAATGGAATTAAAGTGGCCAGAACACTATAGATGCATCAAAGGTTCAGGTTTTGGGGAGACACCTCGAACATATTTTGAGAAAAGAAAATAACAGGGGGATAAGGATAGAAAAATTGAAGATATACAGGCATGATTAACTTCCCTTGAATAAAACATTCATTAGCAATCTGAGTTACTTGAATATTTTATGGGGGTAAGAAAAGTGAAGAAAAAACTCAAGTAAAACCAATGTATGAAGATTCCCCCAAACCCCACCATATTTGAGGTGATCCATTCACCTCATAGATATGTATTTGATGAGGTAATAAATATTATCATATTTTTTTGTGAAATTTCAAGCAGGATGACATTGATACCTTTCTTATACTGATATTCTACCATGTAAAAATGAATGTGATTTATATCTATCAACACCCACACTTTGCCTTACTGTGAGGGCTACCATGTTCAATATCCATGAAGATACCCTACATAATAGAAAACTTCTAACAAGTCATGATAGAGTGGGTATTACCATATCTCATGAGTCAAGCACTGATCTACCAGTTTGACTTGATAATGTAAATATTCATAAGGATGATCAAGATATTGTAACATTCATATCATGGACATTAGATCTTTTAAAAAACATATTGACAAAGAGGTATTCATTTCCAATTTATTTTTCATACTAAACCTTTAAAAATTAATTTTAAAGGTGTAAACTAATGAATTTTATTATAGATGTACAAAGGGAAGGGGTGAAGGGAAATTTTGAATCAAAATCTTATAAAGGATCAACCAAATGATCAAAAAGATCTTTATAAAGAACTATTACCCCCACCCATTTTATATTTTCATTTACTAACATTGAAGGTTCGTGAGGATACAGGGTTATTAAGTGGTAGTAATCACATAGTTTATTTTGAAGAAAAAATGTATAGAGAGGCCATTGTAGACTTATTTTATCTTGATAATGTTAATGAAAGACTCATGTATAATTAGAGGTGATTCCTAGTTGTAAACGTATACATAAAGTGTGTTTTTATGATTTTTTTCCAATAGATGATCTACTTTGTTAATTATAACTAAATACAACTCCTATTTTTTGAAGGTATATATATGAATACCAATTGAAGGTATTAAATCATGAACATAAATATGGACTCATTAGTCCTCACAACATATTTATAGACCAAACCAAAATTGAATTAGTTAAAATTGATGAAATAGTGGAAAACTAGCTACATCATTTGAAAGGAAATATACAGATGATAAAAACATCTTAATACCACTGATGTAGGGGTAAAACTCTACAATTTAATCATATAAAATATATTTTCATTCATTTAATTTCATTTTATTATTTATTTTTATGCAACATTGGTTACTCATTATGGTCAATTTGGATACTCCAAAGATTTATTTTCTGGATTCATTGTATGGATACCCAACAAACTAACCACATGTGATGAAATTTTCTGGTTTGTTATACACTACATCCAATGTTTTTGAACTAAAATTCAAGTTATACATATTATATTATTTTTTAATGATAATTTAGTAATGTTAAGGTGTTGTTTAAATATCATCAAAATCAAGGCATGAGGACAGTCCATGCGAACAAGTAGCCTATCCACTTTTATAAGTGGATAATTATAAGGGTATATATAATAATATTTCAAAAAAGAAACACGTATAAAAACAAATTACTTATTGTTTTCAATTTTTCAATAATGTCCATATCAAACAACTAGATAAGATTTTGGTTATCATGTTTTTATATTTATGAGAGATATCATATACCATGAACAAACTAGCATATACATAGAGTTATTTTCGAAGATAATTACTATTTAATTTAAAATATTTATTAAGACTTTTTGTATTTATATTTTGTTATTACTACAAGGACTTTTGAAAATAATCATATTCACAAGAAGAAATGGTTTTTTTATAAATTAATGGGCATCATACCTAATGTCATAATGTACACATATATCATGAATATGTGACTTCCTACTTATATAATTAACTTTCTCATCATTTTATCTATGTTTTTAGTAATTTTACCCATTATTTCAATCTGATACTTATTTTTTTAATTTTCATAGATATCATAAAGAAATGATCGAATTTTTTAAAAAGAATTATTCAATCATGTATTATGATCATGCACTCAATCTGATGCATGGTGTACCCATTATGACTCAAATTGTATGGTTTTAGTTTAAAATTGACATTTTATTAATGCATTGTTTCATATATATTTTTAATTTATTTATTTTAGTATTAATAACATTAGAATTATTTTCGTATACAGGTGGATTATTTTGATCAGGTTGGGGTGGTTTTTTCAAAGGTTCTCATGCTCATGCGAGATAGGAATTCGAGGTTTTGACTAAAATAATGACAAGGAAATGGATCAAGAATGTATACAACCAGCGTTAAAAGGTGAAATACTACTAGTTATTTAATTAATTTTGTCATCATTTTATCTATAATTTGTATGTTATTTTCCTAATATTTTTTATCTTATAATTATTTATTTTTTTCATAGATCTTTTAGGAATTCATATTTTACTTTCAACTATCTACAACATTCTAGAAAATAGAGACCATGTTCCTTTTTTATGGAAGAGGAAAGCCTATACTATTAAGAGAGAACGTTTTCCTTTCTTATGGAAGAGGAAAGCCCATAATGTTGAAAAAATGAAGTGTTTTAGGGAGCATGGGGTTTCTCTTACATTAGAATGGAACATGTTCTTACTTTTCTAGCTTTTTTTAGATAGTTTAAAGCAAAAAATATATATCATACTCAATCAGTTGTACCTCAATCTGATACAAAATGTTCTTGCAATGACTCATACTGTATTTTTTATATTATAACTAACATTTTAGTTCAAACCAGACATCACATAATCAAAATCTATAAAATTCATTAAGATTGTTTCGATACTTTAGGACATCAATCCATAAGTCATTTGTGATATGTAGGAACCAGTATCACCTAAATCTGATGAATAGAGTGTCCTTTATGACTCCAAGTGTTCCTTTTAATTTAAAATTGATATTATTTTGAGTAAAAAGAACAATTGGAATACTAAATACCAAGAAAACACATTAATATTTTTTTGATGCTTTAGTACAATGATCCATAAGTCATTTTTGATGTATAGGAATCAACCACACCACAATCTGACACACAATGTGATAGATATGACTCCATGTGTAACTTTTTATTTAAAATTGAAATTTTATTAAAGTATTATTTCATATTTATGAATAATTTATTTCTTTATAGTATTATTAATATAAGATTTGTTTTTGTATACATGTGAATTATTTTTATTGGTTTGGGGTGGTTTTTTTGGAAACTGATACCATAGTCGAGTATTTATTTAAAGGGGTTATGATTTCCAAATATGATGAAACATTAATGTTTTTTAATTGTTTCTGGATAGTAAATGTAAATTTAATTATAAAAAGTGTTTTTTGAAATGTATATTGTTGTGTTTATTTTCATTTGTGATGTAAAAAATATTTCAATTAAATTATTTATTTTCATTTTGGACTTTATTAGTGCAATTTCTAGAGGCGATAAAGGCCCCCTTTATCAACACTAGTTTAGAATTGATAATGTCTCTCCTTTATCGGTTCTAATCAAAACACTGATAAAGGGGAAATTTATCATCCCTAAACTAGCACAAATAAAGGGGGACCTTTATCAGTGATGTTTTAGCACTGATAAAGATATCCCCCTTTAATGGAGTTAAATACAACATCACTTTTTTAGGGATATTAAAGACCTTTTTGCATGCTATTAAAGGGAAAATCTATAGTAGTTTATCTATCAACTAAAATAAATAATTATCATATCCTTTGGTTGAAATTGTATTGGGAAAATATTTATTTCTTTCTTTATTATTAAATAATGTTGAAACATTGTTGTAACACCATCTTGTCATTTCCTAGATCATTATATCATGATACAATGTTTAATTTAACTCCAATGAGTAGATGGAAGTTGCAATATTACATTCATGATTTCACAACCAAGTTTATATCCAAACCATAATAGAAATATTTAGATACACTTCCATAGACATATTTAGATACACAATGATCATCCCAAGAACACAAATTCAATTTATTATACCCTTCCACTTGCCACCACTAAAAAATTGAAAAACAAGAATAAATAAAGAAAAAAATATAGTTTTGTAGCATAAACATGGTCATAACATACATTGGGATATATTGGTCATCTTATTTAAGTAAAACCTTCTTATTTTTAGGAATATTTTTTCCCATCCATCCTAGAAACCCCTTCACAATTACGATTATAAAAGAACTAAAAATGTCCATTTAAACCAATCCTTCAATATCTTATTTACTATTTATAATGTATCATATCATACAATATATAAAATATTATAATTAATTATTTATTATAATTTAGATTGTTTAGTACGATTGGTAAGAGTACATGCATAGAATGATGAGGTCATTGAGTTCAAATCTTACTGGAAACTTCGAATGTGAATGATTGATAATAACTAATAATAAATTATAGTAAATTATATCATAAAGGCGTATCCATGGAGTTGGAAAAACCCAATTCCATGGCTCCAAAATTTAAGAATAAAAATAAAAGTACAAGAGGAAGGAGGGGAGAATTTTTAAGTGTGACACCACCACACCAAGGAATAAATAATAAGAATATTTCCACATTAATAATATATAGAATAGATCATCCCTTCCTATATCGACCCTGACATCGAGACCCCCCCCCCCCTCCCACTAATCTGGGTGGTTCTCTCTTCTCCACTGTGTCGTCGGTTGCACATGTGATGTTGCATATTCCAAGTCTACCACAGCCTCCAACTGATGTGGATCTTTAATGGAAAGATCATCCTGCATTACCATGTCATCCCAAGCAGCCTTTTCTTGAACATAAAAGTCTTGTATTGTTGGATTATCTTTGATAACCTCATTTCAAGGTGAATCATCATCATCCTTCACCTCTATGGCGAACCCATTTTGTGATTCAAAAGCATCACCATCTTTGGAGAGATTCATCATAGTAGAATTCCTTTGTTTAATGCATCATAAATTCTCAAGGTCTTCTAAATTAAGAAAGTAAAATTTAGGTTTATTAATATAATATAGCATAGAAATGAAATTTGTAGTAGTTTTAGAAGTATTTTGCTTAGGGGACTCATTTGCAAAAGCACCCTCATTGGGGACTCTCCCTGTTGAGATGGGATGGCCATGACTAAAACAATTGTGATCCTTCTTCTCAATAGACTACCCAGAACCCTTCAGGTGTCCAAACAAGGGAGAGAACTCAATCTAGACACTAGGTCAACAGACCCATATACATTATCAGAAATCAAGGTTGGATTATTGAATCGGACATCCTCCATAACTCTAGGTGCCTCTTTATTTTGATTAAGATATAGGGCCTTGGATTTTTTAGGCATCGCAACTTGAAATCCATCACCATAAATCAATATTTTCTTACCCATAATACGAACAGAATTTGTGGAAACATGGCTCATTTCTAGGTTGACTTCCTCCTGAATAGATACCTCACATTCAGATTGGTTCCCTTCCTCTTCATCAGCCACACCAGCCCAAGTTTTTATTAACCCATCCAAACCACCAGAAAGATCAACAACATCATTAGGGACACCATTGACTGTAGAAAATTCATGCTGAGATCGATTCTCCATCAAATAAGTTCCATGAACTCCATTAGAAGCCTCTAGAATTCCTTTCTTGAGGACCTCAGTAAAGGAGGTCGTACCCTCCTTCTTCTTGAAAACTCGTCTGCTCCCCTCAGGACCACTTCTAGGTCACTTCAACCTACACTAATCAGATAAATATCCTAGAAATTTTCAAATTGAACATTTATTATTCCTTCTACATTGTTCAAAAGAGTGACTAATTCAAATACATGATTCACATAAGCTAGGAAATCACTCATAATTAATTGAAAATTGAATCCTAAAATCACTCATAACTAGAATTATAGTTTCAATAATTTCATGACATAGATCAACCTCTACCTGAACATGAGAGAAATTGACATACCTAAATTGCTCTATTTCTTTATCAACATTGATCAACATGCCTACCACTGATGTAACTTCCCATAGGATCACTGGATTTCAGAAAAACCAACTAAGACCCCTAATTATAATCCATGTTTGTGTGGAGGAACTCCTGGTTGCAAAAACAATCTGTCAAAGGATCCCATTGTTGGATCACAATGAACCCAGGATTCAGAGGGATCGGTCTGAAACCCTAGGAAATTTTTTTAAAATACATCTATGGAAAGGAAATATGGAGCATACCTTTCCCAATGTAGATCAAACTCTAATTTCTAAATCACCAACATTGAAGCAATCTACCTCTAAAATCATCAAGTGTGAAAGGGGAATCCCTCAGGGAACCTAAGATATGAGAAAGAAGTGAATATTTTCATACCCCAAGATGACCTTCAAGGATTTGTGGATTCACTTACACAAAATAAATCAACCCATTTTTTTATTTGCTTATTAAAGGAATCCAAATCAGGTTGGATATCGGAGAAAAACCTACTCCATGATGGAAGAAGTTTCGATCAATCGAGATTCTTCATAGGGTTCCATTCATCACACTTTATCATGTCAATTAGATCTAAATAACCACTTATATCCACCTTTAAGGGAGGGATGAATACATCCCTTGTAATGAAATAAAAATCCAGCAAGTTTCCCATGGATATTTTCAACATCGGTTTTAGAAAATTGCCAAAAAAATCACCAATCGAGATCGAACAAGCATTTCCTCCTTCATCAAACATTAAAATATATAATAATGACTCAAAATAAATGATAAATGAAAATTATAATAATAATATATAATTATTGACATAAAATAATATTTATAATAATAAATTAAATAATAATAATTTATTATTTTTTATAATTACCAAAGGGGTTTTAACCACTAATAATTACTTGCTTCTAATTATTTAATAAAAATAAAAAACCGTGGTCACTAATAAATATTTTTAAATAGTTTTAGATTAATAATATCTATTAATTTTACAAAAAACATTGCTAAATGATTATTTTATATCAGGTTTCGAAAGTAGTCACTAGATAATGAAATCCATCACCAATTTTTTTTCAATGTAGCTGTATACTATGGTTTTGGGAGATCATTGAAAAATGTAGAAAAAAAAATAAATTACCTATTTCATGTAGTGTTATCTCACTACCATAGATCCGGGCAATTTATGCTCTAACTTTTATCATCACTAAGAAGAAAGTGCTGATAAAAGGTGCACCTTTATCAATGCTAGCTAAAATCATTGATAAAGGTATGCTTTATCAATGCAGGTAAAGGTGTATCCTTTATCAATGTTTTTTTCACTGATAAAGGATATATTTATCAATGATATTATTAGCACTGATAAAACAATTTTATAAAAAATATTAATTTATATATAATTATTATATTTATATCTAAGAATATTGTTTATTTATATACATTAATTAAAAAATGAATGTTTATAATTAATATTTTTTTTAATAATTCAAATATATAAATATAATGTTTTAAAAAAAGTATTTATAAGATTATGAAAAAGGTCTATCCAGAAGCCAAATATCATGGCCTTTCATTAAAGATGAAAGAAAACAATAACAAGAAAGTAAGAAAATGAATGAGGTTATACAAAGAGACATTCCCTCATTCATAATAGAAGACTACTAATCAAAATATGAATAATAATTTCCATAATCATAACCAAAATCATCGGTATCATCAATAGTTTCCCACTCTAATTTTTAATTACCTTGATTGATAATCCCAAGGATCCTCTAAGTGGACCTTTCTTGTTCCATAGTGATCCTGACCTTTGAATCCCTGGAATAGATCTGGTAGACACATTCCTTGTCAAAATGGAATAATCCTTCAATGGCCTTCTTTTTAGAGGAACTAGAGCTAAATATTCACTCTTTTATTTTACATTAAGGACAGAAACCTTAAAGTAAATGACTCCACCACTCCTTGAAGTCCTAATTTTAGTGGTGTTCAACAAAACCAACTACCTCTCTTTACTTCCACTACCAGAGATGTTACCCCATTTCCCAATCACTGAGGAATAGAAGATATTTTGAATCTATTGAGAATACTTTACATCAATCTAAAAATAATATTTCCCAGACACATCATAATGTGTATCATTTACTAAGAAATCCATTGTTAGTGTCCTCACAATTCATTCTTTAACTTCTGTTTATGAAGGAGTATCCTTAAGTGAGGCACACTAGCTAAAGGCCTCATTTACATACACCTATATCCCCTCCCCTTGCTGAAAGGTATCCCCTAAGTTCTTCTCTCTAGAACATTGGTTAACAACCAAAATCAAATTACAAGTATCATTAGTCATAGCTTCCTGGCTAGAACACAAGGGATCACAATCATCTTCTATATCCATTCCATTAGAAAAAGAGGGACTAGCTAGATCAATGTAAATGTTTCCATTTCCACATATCAGCACCTCAATATTATTTTTACCCTTATCACATCTTATACATCTATCCACATTTTCCCCTTTCATAGAGCATGAATAACATACTAACTCTCTATGGAACTTCTCCATTGATTGTCCCAGCATCTTGGAACCAACATAGAAGAAAGGAGTCTTATAATAAATAATATTAAGATCAATATCATAATCGTAATTCGAAAACACAATTTTCTTAATAAAAATGGAGGAGAAATTTACCACAAAATTAATCCGATAAAAGGGACCAAACTTGTAACAACTCAAGATTCCACGGTACATTTTCCTTTGAATAATGCAATGGCTTGCATTGTACGAAACTTCGAGTTCTAATACACACCACAACCAATCAAACTAGATGTTATGAATAGTAATACCTACTTTTTGAAATTTTATCTCTCAAAATGGACTTCATTTTTGGATTCGTAATATCGAATTTAGCCTAGGGTGAAATTTTGGTACTTTTCGGATAACTTTTATATTTTGATGAATAGTGAAAATTACTAAATTTTAATTAAAAATAACTTTTTTAATCAAAATAATTAATAGTGATAAATAATTAATTTTATTGGTTTTAAAGTATATTTAGAATATATTTACACCATTTAATACAATGTTGGTCATCGGACATAATTTCACATTTAAACCGGACATAAACAACTGTCAATCTTTTGATAGTTATTATCTCTTAAAAACACGCTTTTTGTTTTAACAGCGGGAATTAATTTTAAATTAATTTCTACCACTTCTGTGTATTGAATTTAGAAAAATGGATTCCATATTCATAATCAGGAGGTCCAAATTGTGTAAATAGGTAACTTTTATTTTTAGACATTTTGAATAATTATTTCAGTAAATATTTTATCTACCGTGGTTAAAAGGTAAATCCGGTAAATAAGGGTAAACAAATAATATTATAATAATACTAAATTACCCTAAAATGTGTCCTAAACCTATTGGTTGATACAGGTCTGACCATGGGCATCTTTGGGTCGATTTTGGGACCCCGTGGATCCACTTGTAAGTGATAATGACACTTTATATTAATTAAGTTAAAATAAATACAAAAATGACATAAGCATGTATCTTTTAGAAAAACAATTTTTACATAGGGTTATATATGATGGATTTTAGATTATAAATATTCATTACAAAGATAAAAATATTTCCTACAGAATTTTATTTTATTTATAATTTTTAGACATTTAATAATTAATATTATTTATGACACAATAATGATGCAATATTTTCCTTATTAATGAAAGAATCAAATAATTGGTATTATAAATGTTCCAATTAATATAATTTGAAAGTTTTGATGATATATATGAATTTAATTTCTTAATATGATATTATGGGATTTCTTAAATGATTTTTTTTAATTAATAAAGTTGTTAAGACTTTAACAAAAATCAATTATTGAATAGTGTCAAAATTGACATAAAAGAGTTTTTAAAACAAATATTATATTATTAATTTATATTAAATTTCTTAAAATCTAAGGTTTAGAAAATAGACTTATATCATGATAGGTGTATCATTAATGGACCACTTGGGGGTTTTTTGGATGTATATAGTAAGTTTATTAACTATATAATATAAAAATAAAAAGTGACATGGTAAATGTTAAACTAATTAACTAAGAGTTAAAACTAAAATATAAGGTTAATTTAGTGACCCAAACCTGTATAAAACCTATTGGTTGAGTTTTTTTAGACCTATACCCACCCTAACCTTTAAATAATCCACTTTGGAGCCATTAGAAACCGAATATAAATTTATTATAAAATAATACTTTAATTGTTTCCTAAAGAGCCCCTTCCTCCCCTTATAAAAGGACACCACTTCTAACCAATTCATCACACCTTAAAAGCCTTTTGGCTCGTCCAACCCCTTCCCAAATATTCTCCCAACTTCCCTAAATTCAACCTAGAGTCCTTATTTTGATCAGAAAGACAACCTAAGGATCCATTTTGATCAAATTAAAAGGAAGAACCCGAAGAAGAGGTAATGATTTCACCACACTCTTTCAAGTTACTTTCTTCTTCCACCTATTCTTTATTTGTTATTTCCATTATAAAATAATAACTCCAGTATCTTCTATATTCTATGATTTTTTTATAAATATGGTATAACCATATTCAGTATTCTATCCATCCTTTGAATGACATGTCACCATACGTGCATACGTACGGCCTACCGTCTTCACGTCGTGGTGTAATTGTTATTCAATATATTATTATTTGGATGGGTATAATAATGATGTTTGATTCATGTAAATAATAAATATAACATGATAATTATTTTTTATATATGATATACCATTCAATTATATATTATTTTAATATCAAAATAACGATATTGTCGCTCGTGCATACGTACGGATTACCGTCTCCACGAATGCAATGAGATTCATTCCCCATCATATCCATTCAAGAATAAATTTCATTTGATGAATAAAAATAATTTTTAGAGACATTATATCATTCTGGATATGAATAAGATACATCCCATCCATAACAAATACGGCTTTCATAACAAATAATATAATGGAAAACGAATCCGTTAACACCCGAAACGATGATAATACTATGATATTATTAACAAATCAATGTTAAAAGATCATATATGATATCATATTAATGTAAATGATTCTTGTATAATTCAATAACAATTATTTAACCATTATACAGGAGGTTAACCTACCGTCGACCAAGGAAAAAGTACAAAGTAAGGGTTTATTTCGCAATCTCTTCATTATCCGAGGTTGTTTATACGTAATAATCTACTGGGACTTCTTTATCATCCACATCAATGTTTCTTAAAAATTTATTTCAAAACATTTTTTACTATTTACTAGAATATGGGGTAAATTCACTTATACCCTTGTTTTACTTTTTATAAGAGGTTTATAAAGGAATCTTTCCGTCGTTTTCCAAACAAGGTCCTTTTTAACCTTTTCGACAGAATTAAGGTAAGAATGTTTTTTTAACTTATAAAACAGGTGCGGTTATTCTCCGCCATTATTATACCTTTGAAGCTTACCTTACATGCTTATAAGGATATTTTCAAAATAAAGGTTTTATTTTATAAATATGTGATTTTCAAATGATTTCAAAAAAGATGTATTTCTCTCAAATATATGAAAACCCAGTGCAAATGTATACGTATTTAACGCAAGCTTAAAAATGTTTTCAGAAAACCCGACTCTCGAGTGTGGTAGATGGGAAGGGATTGAGCACGGACCCATCATGGCCTGTAATTAGTCGAGCAGTCTCAGAATTAGTTATTTTGTTTTCAGAAGCTTGCATAATGTTTTCAGGAAAAACACTAGAGTATATTTGAGCAATTTTAAATGTAAGTGTCTTCTAAAAAATTGCATCGGTAGGTCTCATGAGACAAACTAGTGTCTTGGCACGAGGCCTTGCCAAAATATTATTTGTAGTCTTGGCACGAGGCCTTGGATACGTGGTTATGATAGTCTGGCATTATTCATTCCATCATTATGAAAGTGGTTATTGATATTGCATGTGATTATTCAACTAGTAGAATATCCATGTGAATAAGTAAATGGAATTATTTCATTTTATATTTTCCATATTATGCTGAAGTTCAATTTTAAAAGGCTTTTGTTTTAGTTATACATTGCCTTAAATGTTTATGCTTATCTATGAAATCTTATGCTATATTGTTATCCTTACTGAGCATCTGAGCTCACCCCTTTCAATGTTTTATTTTTCCCAGGATTGTGAAAAAGTAATTTATGAATGACCTACAGGGATATTATGAGTGGATATGAAGACAAGAAGTTGATGTAGTTTTTTTTACCTTATAATTTAATGTAAGATTTGTGAATATATCTAGTGTTTCCAATACTACTAAACTAATCGGTTTTTCGAGACTTGATCCTTTGTGATCATGCCAATGTTATGTAATAATGCACCGACTCTGGGTAACTGGGGTCAGGGCGTTATAGCTAGTATCAGAGGAAGTTTAGTACAAACCTTAGAATCTAGATTTAGATAAACTCTGATTAGATCAAATAGCCCTAAGATATACTTTGAGGATTAGTATAGAAGAACATACTCTAATTTTGGTATTATAGATATTTTTTGAATTTTCTGAGCAATACATCCCTGTCTGGATATGAGCAGGTAGAGGCGGCTCTGGCACAGATGTACCTAGGGGTAAAACCTGAAAACACCGCTTTGAGCTAGACTCGAATGGGAACTGGTGCACGACAACGGGACTTTCTGCACTCTTGGTTACAACACTCCCGTGGGATATGCTTTGGTAAATTCACAAGATTAGTATGAACCATTATAAAGGGAATAAAAAAATGCCCCTAAGAATATATGTTGGGAAATAGATAGTGGATAACCTAGATTTTAACATAGGGTACCCCAAGTTAGGATATATTGTTCAATTACAATATTATCCTATTATGTCTAATTTTATTTACATTCTTATTAGATAAGTATTCAAAAACCCTAATTGTATTTTCTTTTTGTTAGTTAAAAAATGGATGGATCAAGATCACTAACAACTCTTCTCTCTCTTCCTGAATAACTACTAACAATTATTATCCAGAAGTCATGCGCAGATGGTGTTGAAACTTTTTCAAATGTCCAAGTTACATGCAAACATCTTTATGAGACATCCAATACCTCTAGCATTGCATGATTCTTTCAAGGATCAAGTACCGACTATGGGATAATATTGTGCTCTCAAATTTCTTACCACGCTAAGTATGGGAAGTACCATCAGTGTCTTTTCAAATTATTCACTTTATCTCAAAATTATGATGCACTAAATGATTTTTTATATGCTTCAGAAGAGGGAGACCTTCGAGTAGCCTATACGTATCAAATTATATATTTATGTATTTTGGGACATACGGAAACTGATTTACCAAAGCCTTATTTTGAAATATTTGAAGATGAATCGGTAAGAATTTTTCTAAAAAAACATGTTAAAGACGATGTATCAAAATTATATATAAGAAATACCTATTTTTTTATGATGCATCGATGCTTCCATCGATATAATCCAAGATGGATGAGGAGTTTTTGGGTAAAGGAAGTAGATGATTTTGAAAAATTCCTGAGGTACCATTGTGACACATGAAAACATTCTACCAAAAGGCAATTTTGCCTAGTCTCTCTAGAGTTCATGATGTGTTCTATATATCACTAGTGACAAAATACATGCCTGACCCAACGCATGTACTCACCTATGAAGAATTAGAACAGGAACCCGATCTATCTTATTGTGAAGATCCTATCAGAATTCTTCATACCAAAGATCAAGTGTTGAGAAACCGGTTGACTCATCTGGTAAAATTTATATGGAGAAATCATAAGATGGAAAAGGCAATGTGGGAACCCAAGGAACATATGATGAAGAACCTCTGTGGAAATAAATGGATGGTGAAATGTTTAAAAGTTTTAGTGCTCTTTATTGATGGGATTACTTTGGAAGAATTTTCTCTTGTATGTGTAACCCTACAATTTATCATGTGAAAATGATATTTGAGGAAGAATTATCTTTTCTCTTGCATATATAGTTATAAATAACCATTTGGTCTTATATGATCATTGGGTTTGAGGAAAGTACAAGTTATTATATTTTGGGATGAAAATGAAAGGTATGAGATAACATTTGTGGTTAAATTATGTTATGGTTATTTTGAGGAATTTATCTAATTTTGGTAATATTATAAAATATGTTTTTTAATAAGGACAACACGTAGACCGTGTGACAACCTGTCGCGTCGGACAAAGCCGTCGGAATCGAACCCACAACCAAAGTGCGATTGGGATTTATCGCCTACCACTAGACTACGTGAAGTCCCTAGTTAGTGTGACTAGTTATTTTTCGTTTAATGATTTTATTGATCAATAATAAGTTGATTTGGGATCTTATATTTTACCAAATGAATGCCCTTAGTATAGGAAAATGATTTCGTGATTAAGTGATAAATGTTATTTTAGAAGATGTTCGCTTTGTTGGCAACACTATATGCCCAAGGAAAATAGAATAGTATGGGATTTCATTTGAGGAGTAATGGTGCATTTTTATCTATGTATTTATTATGTATTTATAGTAATTTGGGTTATTTATAGAAATTATTAACCTATAATAGAGAATATGTGATTAGGTTAATCACTTTTAAGTGTGTGACTTTAAGAGTAGTTGATGTCATTTAGAGATACAATTTAATGTGGAAGAATACATAACCAAATTCTTCTAAGTTTTGGGTTTCAATATTAGTTTGGATTATATTGAAGTATTTTAAGGAAAATTGATTATTGAATGGTATTTATTTAACTTTGGGGTATTGTTGGTTTAATTTTAGAAATTAAGATTAGCGTTTCTTTCTCTAATGAAATATCCTTTTGGGGGATCATCAGATCTTATACTAACCGTTTTGGTTTTGATTGATCTCTAAAGACAAGGTGAATATATAGTTTATCCTATGTGGATCATGTTATTCTATAGAAGTTTATTCTAGATCTTCCAGTGTGACCAAGTCTTCTTGAATACTCATTGTTCAAAAAAATGAGTTAGTGGTAGGAATTTATTAAAGAATGAAACTCTACTTAAAAATTAAGTATATATATTTATGTTCTTAGTCAATATCATAAATTAATTCCTTGTCCCTATGTAATGAAACTTAAAACAAAAAATGTTGTCTGTTTACTTTTCCTACTGAGAGACTAATGACTGTTTGTCCCAACACAAGTTTGTGGTTTTTTTATTGCTAACTTTCTCCTGATCATGTTTTCTATCCCCCCCCCATCAGAAATTGAAACTTATTTTATTGTCCATATCCATGTTTTCCTACATGGAATCCTAGTATGGGTTATCTTGGGTGACTTTTATACTTCTCTTTCTTTCTTTTAAAGTGATAGTTTTATTGACTCTTTTTCCAATGTGGGACTTTCCATTATATTCTCAAGCCCAATTTTAAAAATTGCGAGGATGCAATTTATTGAAGGAGGGGATAATGTAACACCCCAAGCTTCCAAGGTACATTTCCCTTTGAATAATGCAATGGCTTGCATTGTACGCAACTTCGAGTTCTAATACACACCACAACCAATCAAACTAGTCGTTATGAATATTAATACCTACTTTTTGAAATTTTATCTCTCAAAATGGACTTCATTTTTGGATTTGGAATATCTAATTTAGCCTTGGGTGAAATTTTTGTACTTTTTGGATAACTTTTATATTTTGATGAATAGTGAAAATTACTAAATTTTAATTAAAAACAACTTTTTTAATCAAAATAATTAATAGTGATAAATTATGAATTTGAGAGGTTTTAAAGTATATTTAGAATATATTTTTACCATTTAATAAAATTTTGGTTATTGGACATAATTTCACATTTAAACCGGACATAAACAATTGTCAATCTTTTGATAGTTATTATCTCTTAAAAACACGCTTTTTGTTTTAACAATGGGAATTAATTTTAAATTAATTTTTACAACTTATGTGTTTTGAATTTAGAAAAAAGGATTTTATATTCATAGTTAGGAGGTCCAAATTGTGTAAATAGGTAACTTTTATTTTTAGACATTTTTAATAATTACTTCAGTAAATATTTTATTTACCGTGGTTAAAGGGTAAACCCAGTAAATAAGGGTAAACAAAATAATATTATAATAATACTAAATTACCCTAAAACGTGTCCTAACCCTATTGGTTCACACATGTACGACCATGGCCATCTTTGGGTCGATTTTGGGACCCCATGGATCCACTTGTAAGTGATAATGACACTTTATATTAATTAAGTTAAAATAAATACAAAAATGACATAAGCATGTATCTTTTATCAAAAAAAAATTTACATAGGGTTATATATGTTGGATTTTTGAGTATAAATATTAATTATAAATATATAAATATTTACTACATAATGTTATTTTATTTATAATTTTTATACATTTAATAATTAATATTATTTATGACACAATAATGATGCATTATTTTCCTTATTAATGAAAGAATCAAATAATTGGTATTATAAATGTTAAAATTATTATAATTTTAATGTTTTGATGAAATAAATGAATTTTATTGCTTAATATGACATTATGGGATTTCTTAAATGAATTTGGTTCAAATTAATAAAGTTTTTAACACTTTAACAAAAATCAATTATTGAATAGTGTCAAAATTGACATAAAAGAGTTTTTAAAACAAATATTATATTATTAATTGATATTAAATTCCTAATTATCTAAAGTTAGGGAGAGAGACTTATATCATTATAGTTTTATCATTAATGGACCACTTGGGGGTCTCTTGGATGTATATAGTAAGTTTATTAACTATATAATATAAAAATACAAAGTGACATGGTAAATGTTAAACTAATTAACTAAGAGTTAAAACAAAAATATTAGGTTAATTTAGTGACATAAACCTATCTAAAACCTATTGGTTGAGTGTGTTTAGACCTATACCCACCCTAAAATTTAAATTATCCACTTTTGAGCCATTAGAAACCGAATATGAATTTATTATAAAATAATACTTTACGTTTTTTCAAAAGAGCCCCTTCCCCCCCTTATAAAAGGACACCAGTTCTAAACAATTCTTCACACCTTCAAAGAATTTTGGCTCAGCCAAACCCTACCCAAATATTCTCCTAAATTCCCTCACTTAAACCTATAGGCCTTAGTTTGATTAGAAATCCAAACTAAGGATCCCTTTTGATCAAATCAAAAGGAAGAACCCGAAGAAGAGGGAATGATTTCACCACCCTCTTTCAAGTTCCTTTCTTATTCCACTTCTTATTTCTTTGTTATTTCAATTATAAAATAATAACTCTAGTATATTATATATTCTATGATGTTATTATAAATATGGTACAACCATATTCAGTATTCTATCCATCCTTTGAATGACATGTCACCATACGTGTGTACGTACGGCCTACTGTCTCCACGTCGTGGTGTAATTGTTATTCAACATATTATTATTTGGATGGGTATAATAATGATGTTTAATTCATGTAAATAATAAATATAACATGATAATGATTCTTTATATATGATATACCATTCAATTATATATTATTTTAATATCAAAATAATGATATTGTCGCTCGTGCGTACGTACGGATTACCGTCTCCACGAACGCAATGAGATTCAGTCCCCATCATATCCATTCAAGAATAAATTTCATTTTATGAATAAAAATAATTTTTAGAGACATTATATAATTTTGGATATGAATAGGATACATCCCATCCATAACAAATACAGATTTCATAACAAATAATACAAAGGAAAACGAATCCGTTAACACCCGAAACGACGATAATACTATGATATTATTAACAAATCAATGTTAAAAGATCATATATGATATCATATTAATGTAAATGATTCTTTTATAATTAAATAACAATTATTTCACCATTATACAGGAGGTTAACCTACCATCGACCAAGGAAAAATTACAAAGTAAGGGTTTATTTCGCAATCTCTTCATTATCCGAGGTTGTTTATACGTAATAATCTACTGGGACTTCTTTATCATACACATCCATGTTTATTAAAAATATATGTCAAAACATTTTTTACTATTTAATAAAATATGGGGTAAATTCATTTATACCCTTGTTTGACTTTTTATAAGAGGTTTATAAAGGAATCTTTTCGTTGTGTTCCAAATAAGGTCCTTTTTAACCTTTTCGACAGAATTAAGGTAAGCATGTTTTTGTAACTTATACGGAAGGTGTGGTTATTATCCACCATTATTACACATTTTAAGCTTCCCTTACATGATTATAAGGATATTTTCAAAATAATGGTTTTATTTTATAAGTATGTTATTTTCAAATGATTTCAAAAAAGATATATTTCTCTCAAATATATGAAAACCAAGTGAAAATGTATACGTATTTAATGCAAGCTTAAAAATGTTTTCAGAAAACCCGACTCTCGAGTGTGGTAGATAGGAAGGGATTGGGCATGGACCCATCATGGCCTGTAATTAGTCGAGCAGTCTCAGAATTAGTTATTTTTTTCATAAGCTTGTATAATATTTTCAGAAAAACACTGAAGTATATTTGAGCAATTTTAAACGTAAGTACCTTCTAAAAAAATGCATCAGTAGGTCTCATGAGACAAACTAGTGTCTTGGCACGAGGCCTTGACAAAATCTTATTTTTAGTCTTGGCACGAGGCCTTTTCTATGTGATTATGATAGTCTGGAATTATGAATTCCATCATTATGAAAGTGGTTATTGATATTGCATGTGATTATTTGACTAGTAGAATATCCATGCGAATAAGTAAATGGAATTATTTCATTTTATCTTTGCCATATTATGCTAAAGTTCAAGTTTAAAAGGATTTTGTTTTAGTTATACATTACCTTAAATGTTTATACTTATCTATGAAAGCTTCTACTATATTTTTATCCTTACTAAGCATCTGAGCTCACCCCTTTTAATATTTTATTTTTCCTAGGATTGTGAAGAAATAATTTATGAATGACCTGCATGGATAGTATGAGGGGATATGAAGACAAGAAGTTGATGTAGTTTTTTTTTACCTTATAATTTAATTCAAGACTTATGAATATATCTAGTGTTTCCAAGACTACTAAACTAATCGGTCTTTCGAGACATGATCCTTTGTGATCATGCCAATGTTATGTAATAATGCACCGACTATGGATAACTGGGGTCGGGGTGTTATAAAACTGAGCATTCTCCATCACATTTTCTATCTTGACAGGAACACCAATCATAGTGGAAATTTCAAACAAAATTCTTGGATTCCAGAGAACCCAGTTAAAACTGAATACACTGACCCAAAATTACACTCAAATATTTCAAACAAAAAACAGTTAAAATTGGAAAACCACTCTTGGATGTAGAGCATATATGGTCATATAGATAACGATCCAAACCCGCAAACTCTCATTTCCATATCATCATATGGAAAAATAAATTGAAAATAGCCATGACCAAGTGGATAAATTCTCCAATTTTCAAAACCCCAAATCTTTATAAGCTGATGAAGAATTTCAAACACCCTCCATGGTTGAGAACCTGAAAGAAAAACAATCCAAGAAAGAATAAAAAACTTACACAGATTAAGCCTGTCGACAATCACTTTTTGATTTTCACAAATGTGAATAGTCGATCCCCTCCTAATGATTTTATCTAAGACCCCTTCCTTGATATAAGAAAATCATTGGTTTCTATAGCCTTTAACCATAGCCTCCTTCAAAGAATAATCAATATTTCTAGTCTCCACCTTTGGAACCAGTTTAATGAGGACTCCCCCCACAAAAATCTCAATTTCCAAATATCTTGGAAGGGCTATGAAATCTTTGCAACCCTAAAACCATGATCATTGCTGCTCCACCCCAATCATCATCTACCCAGATCTGAGGAAACTTTGAACAAAACATGTACAACATTCTACTAATCCGTTGATCCACTGAACCAGAGAACCATGACCAGAGATCCAGAAAATCCTCAGTCCAAAAATACATATATCAAGAAATCAACAGTCAATATTTATAAGATTATAAATAAATAATTATATATTTAAATAATTATAAAATTATAATAATTTTTTTATAGAATAAATCAATTTATTATATTTTAAATTATAAATTTATAATTTTATATAATTAATTTTAAAATATATTTATTTATAATTATAATTATATAAATAAATATACCAAAACGGTGTGAAAAATGGGTTAAACCCATGGTTCCAAAATTTGGTCAATAAATATATATATCAAGAGATAATGATGAAATTCATGGACTTGACTTGCATTATTTATGTTCATAAATTGATGTTTGGGTACATATAATTAATGTTATATGATCATAAGTTTATTTGCGGAGATTATTTTGGAATGTTACCTATATTATGATGACACATGCTTATGTTATTTATTCATGAATCATGGGTGTTAATATATACATTTCCACAATTATTAATCATGATTTCTATATATATGTGATGAATAATTTTTAATCTATAACTTATTAGGTATGATTCCCTTATGTTATACACATTAACTTATTATGTTCCCATTAATACTTATAAAATTAAAAAAAAAATTTATTATATTTATAATTATAAATTTTAATTTATATATATACTTTTTAAATATATTTTTATAATTATAATTATAACTATATATATTTAAATAAAAGATGGTGTAAAAAGTGTTGAAGCACTTCCGTGGTGACAATTGGGAGATTTAGGGTTCATGGGTCTTGATGGATGACTTTCTATATGTGTTTGAGGTTGAATACACTGTTATAAGATCAAAGGATCTAGGGGTGTTTGAAGAAATAATATTGTGGTTCCAAATATGGTGTTGTGGCCTTAAATGATTTTAGATGCTCTCAGTTTGTTTTTGGTGTTTTGGGTAATGAGGTTTCCGACACCAGGAAGGTGGCTGCTAGCTCTTTTTCATAGATCGTCATGGGGAGTTTTTTCAAGGACATGAGGCTAGTAGATGCTTCCACTTATAATGATCCCTCAGTGATTAGAATCATAGATTCAGGGGCTATCTCCCCTGGTGAAGTGGTTGGTCCCGCTATTTATCTTTCCTTGATGAAGGCAATCATTTCTTTCCCTTTATAGTCTGTTGACCAGGAGTTTCCCTTTCCTATTCTTAGGGATGCTTCAAAGAAGGGTTGTCTTCTCCATGCCCCTGGTGAATCAAGGAAAGAGATTAGGTATGGAACCTATTTTGAATCTAGTGGACTGTAAGATATATTTGGTGATCAGTAGACTGTAGTTGAGGGTGTTCTAACCCTAATTCGACATGATGATTTCAAGTAGTGTTACATCTCCTCAGCTAGGGTCTTTGATGACTTTTGATTTGGGTCCTATTCTTTAGGAAGGATCACGAATAATGGATCTCTTTTCATTATTGATGTGAATAATTCAATTATCTCTAAATGAATTGATGAGTGTAATTATTTGATTATAGCTCAGTAGGTGATCCCGCAAGGGTCTAACCCGTGGAAGATTAAGAGCCTATGAAATCGTCGTCTAAAATTTTGTGGCTATTGAGGATGAAAAATTGCATCGATTGGTAAGGTCTTCTTTCATATTATTTTTCCATCAATAAATATTAATGTTAAAGCATGGGTAATGGGTTGTATCCATATCAAACCTATAACTCTATGAATTCAAGACCAGGACCCTCACTTTAATCTGAAGAATGTGGGGAATTCGATTACCCAAGTGTTGGTTCATGTTTTTGGCCTAAGTTGGTATTTATGGAACCCACAAATTCATGGGATGTGGAATTTTTGGTTGAGATGCCAATTAAATTTGACAAAGAAATGCAATGTTAATGGTTTGGGCAATTTGTTCGAATTCTCATAGAGAATGATATGATCTTGAATTTCACTGACACTGTAATGCTGGTGGATGATGATTACAAGTTTTAACTTCATATTGAAGCTGAAATATGCCTGATTTATATCATAAGTGCTGAAACATTGGACATACAACTGATAAATGTCATAAAGGAATTCATTATTCTAATTATAGAAAAAATTTTAATGTTCCTGAGCAATTCAAGTTCAATCTTCCATCTACAGATACTTTGAACAATCTAGATTCTATCATTATGGTTTCCCAGTCAAAAAAGTAGGGCACGGATGGGATCATGGAAGATGATCATACTCGATCTACTATTGTGTATGGTGAAATCAACTCAAGTGACCCTGCCGGCAGGTTGAGTGATTTTGCAGGATGTCATCCTGGTGTATTGGAATCATTCTCTAATATTGTGAATGCCACGCAGAAGCTGGGGTAGGATTCTGGTGGTTCTTATGTCTAAGCCAAAGATGATGGTTTCCTAAGGAGGAGCTAGTTTTTTTAGCTCAGTTAATTCCTATAGGATAAATGGTTTTTATGGAGGCACACAAGCATCTGGAAAAAGGCAATAAATTTTTGGATGATAAGGGCTTTCAAATGGTCCTTCCTAGAAAAACTAGGTCTTATAATGCATCTGATCATATGGGGAATGTTTCTCAAATATGTGCGGTGGTGGATGTCCCTGATACTAGTGACAATGAAGAGGATAACAAATAGATTTCCCATGTAGGGGTAGACATGAAGGATGGAGGAAGTGTTGTACATCCTACTCTATAGGGGTTTGTTCAGTTGCCTAATCATATGGCCTCTCATGCTGTTGATGCTCAACATGATTTGTATGTGTTGCAACCCCAAGCAGTTGTTGAGGTAAGATCTTCTGATTCTAATGGTTTTTCAGATGAAAATGTGAAATGGTCTAACCCATATCAATTTCCCAAGATCATGAAATCTACTTATGAGACTTTTGGAAAGGCATCACTCATGGAATGTAAATATCCAAGGGAATAAAATGTCAAGGATCCCCTAGTGGATTATGAGGGTGAGAGGTACCCACAATTCCTTACAAATTAAATGGAAAAATGGTTTGATTTTCAGCTCGAAGTAACCTTTGACCAAATGGAACGGGATGTTTTTGGATATAGGTATTATTTGACGGTTCAAAAATTGTTATCAAAGAATATTGAAGATGCTTTTCGGCATAATCTTAAGTTTGAATTTCAATATCTTTCTTCAAAATATATGGGCAACATCATTCTAGAGGACTCCTCGGATTCAACATCGAGTGATTAGCTTGTGCAGCCACAATGGGCCAAGTCATGGCGAAGAGGGCGACATCCAAAGGACACGGGTCGATACCCCAAGAATTTGGGCTCATGAGGGAGCGGTAGATCTCTTGTTTTATTTGTTGTGGTCATTTCTTACATTGTTGAGTCGTGTATTCCTTTCTTTGTTGTACTTTAATATTTTTCTTATAACTTTGGTGGGTGTGGGTTGGTTTTTCCAACTCGTACTCGGATTTTTTCGGTATATATATTCAAATAATTATAAAAATACAATAAATACATTTATTATTAGTTTATAAATAAATATATTTATATATTAATAAATATATTTATAATTATATACAAATATTTATAAATATATATATATATATATATTTACATATTAATAAATACATAGATATAAATATATTTATAATTATATGTAAATATTTATAAATATATTTATTTATAATATAATTTTAATTATAAATAAATATATATATTTAAATAATTATAAAATTGTAATAAATATATTTATTAATTTTATAATTTTATAAATATATTTAATCATAAACATATATTTATAAATATATACAAATATTTATAAATATATATATATAATTATATATATATATAGTTATTTATTTAAATAATTATAAAATTATAATAAATATATTTATTATATATAATTATAAAATTATAAATATAATAAATATATTTATTATGATTTTATAATTATAAATGTTTTTTATTTATTTATAGTTATAAGTATAAATAAATATATATTTGTTTAAATAATTATAAAAGAATAATAAATATATTAATTAAATTTATAATTATATAAATATATATATAATTAATATATTTATTGTATATAATTTTAAAATTATAGATATAATAAATATATTTATTATAATATTATAATTATTAATATAAATATATATTTATTTATAATTATAACTATAATTTAATATATATATTTATGTAAATAATTATAAAATCATAATAAATATATTTATTATAATTTTATTAGTATTTAAATATGCCCATATTTATTTATAATTAAAATTATAAATATAATAAATATATTTATTATAATTTTATAATTATATATAAATAAATATATTTATTATAATTTTATAATTATAAATAAATTTATTTATTTATTTATTATATTTGTAATTTTATTAATATATATAATTATATAAATATAAAAAATATTTATTAATATATCAACTATATATATAATTATAAATAAATATAGTCTTATTTAAATATTAATAGAAATTTAAAAAATATATTTATTATAATGTTATAATTATTTACATAAATATATATTTATTTATAGTTATAATTTTAAATAAATATATATTTATGTAAAGCCAATGGGGTATTGTTCAAGTGGTCACCAACACCTTCCTACGATATCTTATTGTCGAGGGTGTTCGACCCCCGATGGCCTCCTTTGATGGTATATTTGCAGCTATAGTGTTGGTAGTTATTTAGGAAGGGATGCGACGGGTGTCCTAATATATGCAGATGCGACTTGAATGTATGAGGTAGGGACGTCTAGTGGGTGGATGTCTTTGGATGCAACATGAAGGATGGAGGGGGCGGGGTCATCCAGTGATGGTGTGTTGTGTGATGCCCGGCGGATGCGACTCTCAAGATAGTGTAGGCGGGATGTCCCGGTCGATGTTGGATTCGCTAAGGTGGTTGTGTGCAATAATCATGCTGGTCATGTGCCAAATGGTATGGGGATACTGAGGACCCGCAACGTGCATGGTGGGTGGGATGGTGCCACTGCAAACGAGGCTCGACGACGAAGCATGTGTTGGGCGTTGTCTCAGACAGTGTTCCCGATATATGTAGATCATGAAGGTGAGCCTATAGGGCGGGTCATGTGTCGGCTTGTATGGGGGTCATATATTAAGGGCATGTGGGACACAAATAATAAGAGGAGATTAATGGGTAGGTTATCCCTTGTGAGGACTATTTGTGTGATGTCTGGCAGATACAGCCCTCAAGAAGGAGGCGGGATGTCCATGTCGATGTTGGATTCTCCAAGGTGGTGGTGTGAAACGATCATGCTGTTCATGTGCCAACTGGTATGGGGATACTGAGGACCTGAAACGTGCGAGGTGGGTGGGATGGTGCCACTGCAAGCAGGGCTGGGTGGCGAAGCATGTGTCGGACGTTGTCTCATGCGGTATTGCTGATATATGCACATCATGAAGGTGGGCCTATGGGCTGGATCATGCGCCAACTGGTATGGGGTCATATATTAAGGGTTTGCGGGCCATAAATAATAAGAGGGGCTCAATGGGTAGGTTATCCCTTAGGAGGGATATGATCTTCCTGTTTGGCTTTATGGGTGTGAGGCATGTGTGTGTTTCATTGTAATTATACCCCAAGTCACTTAATATATAGCTATGTAATTATGAGATTATTATAAATTTATTTATTACATTTAATTATAAAATTATAAATATAATAAATATATTTATTATAATATTATAATTATTTACATAAATATGTATTTATTTATAAGATTATAATAAATATATTTATTATAATTTTATCATTATATAAATATGTCTATATTTATTTATAATTATAATTATAAATATAAAAATATATTTTTTATAATTTTATAATTATAAATAAATTTATTTATTTATTTATGATATTTATAATTTTATAAATATATATAATTATATAAAGATACATTCATTAAATTTATATTTTTATATATTGATTTTGGCGATTATGGCTTGGGAGATTTCGACCGACGACTCTCATGACTTTTTCGGTCTTCTCCTATGATAGATCTGAGCCTAGATGCATCCCTCGATCTGGTGAAGGTATTTTTTGGATCTCTGATGATGATGGATGTTGGATCCGGATTGATCGGTGTGTTTTCCCCTTATTCGGATGTTGTTCGGGACTCAAAGCAGGCCAACAATGTTTCTCTCTCCCTGATGCTAACAGATCTCCATCATGGTGAATCTGCATGAAACCAGTCTTCAATGGGGAGGAATGATGTTTTTGGTTCATGCAGGGTCCGATTGCGATCTTTAGAGGGAGATCGTGCCCTGTCTTCGGTTCTAATTTCAGATGCTACGGTTATTTCAACGAAGGATTGATTTCGGTTGCTTCTTCCTTTCACTCCGCAGTCCGTTTCGATGTTTCAAGGGGGTTTATGCCTCATCCCATCTTCAAACTTTGGATGCGGGATCGAAAGGCGCTGATTTGGTGTTGGGTAATCCTTTGACTAAGCCTAATGGTGATCTTATCAGAGCGAAGGAGAATCTGGTGGGGCTAGATCCGAAAGCCTCCTAGGTCTTGACTGATGATTGGATGCCCCCATGCCTGTTGATATGAATGTCACATTGGAAAAGGATTCTGGTGGTGTATCTAATTGCATTCGTGACATCCCGTCCGGTCCTATGGATTCAGATAAAAGTGATTTTGATGGGATTCATGGTCACATGAAGCTATTACCTCTGAAGATAATACCGAAAAGGGATACGACATCTAGTACTTTATCAAATTAGATCAATGAATTCAGCATTCAATTATTGCTCATCTTTATCAATTAGGAAAGTATTTTTTTAATCAGGTTGTGCTTAGGAAGCGACTTATTGAATGTTGGGGCTTTGAAGAATGGAAAATGACCTCCTTGGGTAGAGGTTATTTTCATATTGTTTTTGCATCTTCATTAATATTAACCCAAGATCCTCATACTCCAAGACTGGGATCCATATTTTGATCCCTTAGACGTCAATAACTCAATCAAGCATGTTTGGATACGTGTTCCTAGTTTGATTTGGTTCCTGTGGCACCCTCAAATGATGTAGGAAATTGAATCGGCTAATAATGAAAGGTATGTTCACTTTGGTTGGCTACAGGTTGAAGTTGATATCATCTGTATTTTGGTTAAGTCTATTGTGTTGACACAAGGTGGCAACAGATTTGATCTATTGGTTGAATATGAAAAATTGCTTGACTTCTGTATAAGATGCAAAAACTTAGGAAACACTTATGATAAGTGTTTTAGAAGGATGGTATGCAGTTTTTGTGGGATGAAAGGGACTCCGTTGATTTTTTTCAAAAAGCAATCTAGTTCTAAAGTAGAGGTGGGGGTGGCAGCTATTGAAGCCAACCCTCATCCAATGACGGGCCCTATTTATAGTGGCCTTAGGGAAGAACTTGTAGGGATTACCTCATTTGTTTATGTGCTCAAACATATTGTTATATCTACTCCTACTAGTGGCTCCAAGGTTCCATGGGATGAGATGGATGTTAATGAAAAGGAGAACTTGGTTGATAATGAGGAGGTTTCTGTTCCAGTTCCACCCTTCTATGATTTTGATGTTTTGAAGCAGATTGAAAAGGATATCCAAACTGAAGTGGACAAGGAACTGATCCATGAACAAGATTTTATTTCCCCTAACTGGAAGGGTAAGGATAAGTTTTCTCCTATATCCCTTTCGCATAGCATGGGTATGGTGTAGGTGACCACCTTAATTATATTGATGTGCTTGATTCGGTGTAGGCATAACCTACTAATGAATGCTGTAATGAATTTGATTTCCCCTATATGGGCATTGAGACTCTTAATGTTAATGAGAAAACTGTCAAGGAGATTTCATAGTTGGATAAGGAAGACTCAGAAGGGGATTGGAAACAACCTAGGACTTGGAGGTGGGGTCATCATCCAAACAATCGTGGTTGAGGATGCGGACGGGAGGACTGGGTTGCAGCACGAGGGCATGGAAAAGGTATGTCTTCTAGGACACAGCTTAACCCCGATCAAGAGCATATTAAGGAGAAACATATTAAAATATTCAATCAAAAGAACTCCCAGTAAGAGTGTGAGTCTGTCGATGATGTTGGAGATCCTGGTCATGATTCTAATCATGATTATGGTGATTTCTAACATGTTGTTTCTTTCTATGTATGAGGGTGTGCCCTATGTTCGACCCCATATTTCTTTTCATGTGTTTGTTGTACTTTTTGTTTAATTTTAATAAATGGGAAGAAACTTTGGCTTCTTTCTAGACCTCTTTCATATAATTATATAAATTTATACTTATATTAATAAGTATATTTTTTATATTTATAACTATAAATAAATATAAATTTATTATATATATAATCATAAATAAATATATATGTAATTATAAATAAATATTTATTTATTTATTGTAATAAATATATATTATATATACATTTATAAATATATATAATAATATAAATAAATTATTAATATTATATCTTTATCAACTCTTTTTTATTGCTCATAAAGATTTCCCTTTATCAGTGTTAAAAACACTAATAATACTGTTCTTTATCAGTGTTATAATTTTAGTGCTGATGGAGGATGGAGAGATTCTCTCTCAAGGATGGAGAGTTCATCTCTCTTCAATCTCATGGCCAAATTCAGGCACCAATCATTCAAGATTATGCAATTGTTAGTCATTTTTAGATGTTTTCCACTTGTGGAAAATCCAATTACCACATCGTTTGGTTTGGGGTTGGGGAGGAATCTAAATAAATCCCCTCAGAGAGGAGGGGTCCCAAGGAATCGAGGGTTTCTCATGGCTATCAACGGAGGAGGGAAGCCTGTGAAAATAGTCGAATTCAGTCCAGTTAGGAGACATCGGTGAACAAGGGACAACGTGGTGTTCTAGCACTAAATTTTGGTCTGGTTGGGAGACGCCATCATGTGTTGCATGGGGTTGACATAGATATGGGTATATCCTTTGAGATTTGTGGTGATGTAGGTCATTCCTGATGATTTTAGGTGTGGGCAGTGAAGGCCCATTTTGTGTTGTAAATCTGGGTGTGGGATCCCAAAGGTGGACGAGTGTGGTCATTGTGACCACTAGGAAAACTGATCGAGGTTTTCAGGGGCTTGATGGGTGGAGCGCAATGGTGAATTCCTCAGGCATAGGATGGTCTCAGGATCTGGGATCCCAGTGGGGCGACTGGTCTGCCACTCGGTAGGGTGGAACTAGGGAGTGCTGGTGATCTAGTGACGATCGTAAAGAAGATGGGGCATCAGAATGGCTCGTGGTTCTAGCAACGTGATGCTAGATTCATGATGTCGCTAAGGCTATGAATCAGGATCTGGTTTGTTGCCAGCAATAAGGGCCATATGGAGCGACTGGTGCGTCACATACTAGTGATGGAATGACACAGGCGGCGCGTCAAGTGTTATAGTGAGGTATCAACTTGGTGATTGATATGTAGGGAGCCATTCACGGTGTGATGCTCTAGGAATGTGGGAGCGAGACCTTGATATTCAGGGTGGACCTCAGGATTCTTTATGTGTCTCTATCATCATGGTTGTAGAGACTAATGACTATTATCTAGGATAGAGTGCAGCGTTTTGAGAAGGTGTTTTACTTAGATTTGGGGTCTCTGTGTCTTTTTTTGTGAGTCTTAGGATCATCTTTATGTTTGGGTGGTGATGTTTTTCCATTTCCCTGATTTGGTGGTATTTATTTGTACCTAATGTTAATTTTTTCTATGTCTTCATTTTAATTTTCAATAATATTTTTTAGGTTCGAGTACGCTCGACCATGAAATTTAATGGTATAATTTTAGTGCTGATAAAATAACTCTTTATCAGCTCTTTTTTTAGAACTAATTAAGATATCCCTTTATCTGTTCTAAATAAGTTCTGATAAAGAATTATTTTATAAGTGGTTTTTATTTTAGCATAGATAAAACGACTCTTTATCAACTCTTTTTTAAAACTTCTCATAAAAATATTATCCCCTTTTAAAATAAACCCTAACATGATGTCTTATTCACACACTTCAAATCTATAATAGAAGACAATTGATTTCCCTTCACCACTCTTACCGAACCCCGCTATTTCCACTCTTGCCAAACCACACTAGTGTCATCTTGCCGCCACTCTCACCAAAAAAATATTCCAACGCGGTTACTCTCACCAAACCCTTCTTCCACCTCAATGAACCCCACTTCCACCTCTCCCCACCACCTTGCTAAACACCACTTCTACCTCTCCCCACCACTACACAGAACCACACCGCCACCTTGTTGTACCCCATTTCCAGTTCATCTCTATTTCTGAACATTTTCAATGAATCAAGACCCTCAAAACTAAATCTATTCCATTTGAATCTTATTTTTATGTATTTCCCAAATTATTCTCTTCACACTTCACCTTTTCTTATTATTATCGAATAACAGTGTGTGTGGAACCCCCTTTATGTTATTCTTGTGAAATTTGGTGTGTAACTAGTTATGGTATTAGTTTGTTGAGTATTAAATATGATTTTAATAAATTGATGTGGTCTAGTTATGTGATGGGGAATTTGGTTTGGAAAGGATTTATTTAATTGTGATGAATGTCATCCACTAAAATTTGGATTTTATGTTTTGTGTATAATTAATAATCTTTTTGTATAGAAGTTTCTATAGGAAGGAGATTGAGTGTTAAAATAGTAATGATAGTATTTGGGTTTATTCAAGAGATTGAGGTGATGATGATAATTCATTAAAATTTTTGGGGAAGTGTTTAGATAATAGTTTATGTTTCGATGATTTGGTAATGGATTATAGATTCCTATAGTAAATCATTGAAATTTGTTAATTTTGTTAGTCATTGGTTTTGAAGGCTAATTTAGTGTTGTGGGAATTGTGAGTTAGGGTACCCTAGACTCATTATGATAAAAAATTAAAATTCTTCATGGGTTTTCTAACATGGAAGGATTTTTTTTAATTATGTAAATTCTTGGTTTTCATTTGGGTGGATCCTTAGTTACTTTTGGTGTGTGTTCATATTTGGAAAAAGATACATTCAATTTGTCTATAATAGTTTAATTCATATTAATCCAAATATAGTAACATTCCATAATTAGATACTTTTAGGTATTAGTAATGTCATAAAGGAGATTCAACATCAAATTAAATAAATTAACCCAAAATGGGTGAATTTCAATAGATGCATGGCTCCCCAAACTATGTATTTCACTATAGGGTTTTTCATTAGTGCTTAGTTTATCCAATTGAGAATCTAAATCATGTATTTTGGAAAATGTGTCATCATTATAACTTCTTTCAATTATAATGATTTGATAATTTTTTTTGTTTTGGTGTTTTGGTGAATACGTTCATTCGTTAAAATAAGGGAAAATAACTGTATTTTAAATTAAAATATAATGTGAATTTTGGAAAATATAACTCCTTTTAAAATGAATATGGAAGGTAAAATCAGAATTTTTTAAAGTGGATTTCATGATTTATTTTCAAATGATTATGGAAAGTCGTGTTTGATTTAATAAACTTATAAAGAATTCAAGGTTTTCATGTTTTTTATTTTATAAAAACAAAATCGCATGGATAGTGTAAGACTCAAGATTTAACTATAATAAATATTTTATTATAATAGACATTTCACAATACATTTTCTTTTATTTAATTACTGTATTGAAAAACAAAATTATGAAATTAATTTAATGAACCAACTCAGGTCAACTATCCATGTCACCCGAGTCAATTTGTCATAAGGCCCAAAGTATATTATCAATATACATAGGCTAGAAACAAGAATAGGGAAAATCAAACACTACCGAGAGAGGAATTATAGGAGGATACATTAAGGGTGAAATAATATTCATGTGGATTCTAAGAAAATAATTCCATGGAATAACGAGAGAGGAATTATAGGAGGCAACCCGAAGGGTGACATAAGTGAAATTGTTACTATGTAATCCAAAAATAGATGTGCTATGATAATCCATAAGATGATAACATGTGGTAATATGGTTATGAGAGGTGGTAACCCTAGTTGAATATGGATATATAACTTTGGTTGGAAAATTTACAACCTCTTGAATTGAATATTTATATTTTTAGTTGAGAAAGTCCCAAGGGGTTTTTGAAAAATACATTTGTATCAAAGGTTTTTTCATAAAAATATCTTACTTGTGATTTTTAATAATTTTAACCCATTTAAACTTTTTAGTTTATATCCCAAAATTTGAAAAATATAATATTTCCCTAGATTTATTCAAAATCATCAAAATCAAATTTAAATTTCTAAAAGTGTTAGATAAGTATTTCTATCCATTTAAAATTTCATTTCAAAACCCCCTCTTAAATTTCAAATTCTAGTTTACACGTAACATTTTAAATCTAGTCACTTTTCCATTTAAAAAAATTACTCACATCTCTATATTAAATCCCTTAGGTCTCATGTAATGACCTTGATTTTCTCAAGGATATAGATTTTTTTCTTAAAAATATAATAATATCTTTTTTTATTTGTGAAAACATTATTATATTCAATAGTCATATTTTCAATTATGAAAAAGGTTTTTCAAATAACATAGATTTTATTTTTATTATAATTCGATTATTGCATTCAATATCTCTATTTATAAATTTCCTTCAATAATTTTTCGATTTTTTTATCATGTGGGATGATAAACCATTTTTCAATATTTCCACTTTATTTCAAGAAATTCATGAGATCCATCTTCAATTGAACATATTTTTTTTATTAATTCTGTTTAATATTAATATTACGAAATGAAATAGGATTTATATGAATAAATAATGGGTATATGTCAATCGTATGACAAATGAGTATGAAGATGGAGTGAAATAGTTCATCATGTTTGAAATATATCTTGCATATGACCCTTCTTAAATCCTTTTTCTATGTTTACACTATTATTATTCAAGACCAATTAGTCCATAGGAGTTGGAAGAACACTTGATATATCATGTAATTGATCAAAGTTATTAATGTTTTAATAAACACGGGGAAAAGTAAACATATCTAGTGACTGGGATAAGACTTTTTTTTATGGATCATTTGATATGATTACAAGTGTGGACAATGAACAAGACTGTATCAAGGATTTTATTAAAGGTGTGAATGATGATGAAGATCATTTTTAGGAAATGAAAAGGGAGGTTGAAAATGAACTTCATGATTGAATTTTTTTTAGAAGATAAAGAGTTGTGAAAAGATGCCATTGTATGATGGTTGCACTACATTTATAGAATTTTCATCCAAACTAAAACTGTATAATTTAAATAAGGAAACATATGGAGTGATGATAGTTTTACTAAACTAATTGATCTCTTTAATGACATGTTTATAGAAGATAATGAGATCCCTATCCAAACATATGATGCCAAACAAATGATACATTCAATGGGTATGATCTCTGAAATAATACATGCCATACCACATGATTGTATACTATTTCACAAGGACCATAAATCACTTAATGAATTCCCGAGGTGTGGTTCTTATTTATACAAGAAAGATGAATTGAATCTTAACAAAATTGTATGGTACCTTCCAATTAGTCCAAGGTTTAGGATCCTATATAAAAGTGAGGTTGTAGGGTAAATGATATGGCATGTAGATACAATAAATAAATATGGGAAACTACATCACCTAGTAGAGTCTCCATAGTAGAAGAAATTTGATCATGAGTATCCTGAATTTGGAAACGAGTTGAGAAACCTTAGTCTTGCAATATCTATATACTGAGTGAATCCTTTTAGTTTTCAAAAAAGAACTCATGGTACATGGCCAGTAATTTTGTTAAATTATAACTTTCCACCATGGTTATGCAAGAAATTAAAATACATCATGTTATCTATGCTTATATAAGGACTAAAAAAACATGGTAATGATATTGATGTTTATTTGGATCTGTAGATTGAAGATTTTAAATTATTTTTGGATTCAAGTGTTATGTTGTATGATGCTTATAAAAATAAAGATTTAAAGTTGAGAGCCATATTGTACGGGATGATAAATGAATTTCTTACTTATGGAAATTTTTCTAAGATATAGAATTAAAGGAACTCAAGGGTGTCCCATTTGCGAACAAGGTACATAGTCAAATAGGTTGAAAAATTCATCGAAGATTGTGTTTCTAGGACATTTTATATTAATAACCTGATGACATAAGTACCAATCTTAGAGGACATAATTCAGTGGAAGTTTAGAAGAATGTACACAACTTTCTCCACTAACAGGTGATCAAATGATTGAGAAAGTAAAATATGTGGACAATGATTTTGGGAAACCATTTACAAAAACCCTTACAAAAACCATTAGAAAAAAGAGATTTTTTTTTTTGAATTACCATACTGGAATTGTTTGTACGTCAAAAAATTTCTTGATGTTATGAATGTTGAAAAAAATGTGTGTGACAGTGTAATTGAAATGTTACTAAATGCACCCAGAAAAACAAAAGATGGAATTAAGGCTGGTTTAGACACATTTTACATGAGAATATCATAAGAGTTGACACTAATGAAGGATTAAAAAAGAACATTTCTTCCTCTAGCTACTTTCACTCTTTCCAAGGAGAGATATCAGTTTTGAAACTTCTTGAATGATGTAAAGCTTTGAGAGGGGTATTCATCAAATATCAAGAATATCATGTCAATGAATGATTTAATGTTAAAGGGTTCAAAATCACATAACTACTATGTTTTGATTCAAGATCTATTTCATGTAACTTTATGTTTCATTTTTCCGAATAATGATCACCATACATTAACCAAGCTCTGTTTATTTTTCAAAGTAATTTACAGCAAATTTATAGACTCAAAAAAATTTATGACTATGGAAAAGGAAATTGCTTTCATATTATGTGAAATGTAAATTTTATTCCCACTAGAATACTTTTATATGATGGTTCACTTGATGGTTCACTTGGTGGGAGATATTTGATCATGTGGTCTTGTACACTATAGATGGATATACCCCATTGAATGATATATAAATATTTTGAAGGGGTATGTCAAAAATTGAATTCATCCATGAGGTTGTACTGTGAAGGGATATATTATTGAGGAATCCATTGAATTATTTACTGACTACCTATATGGTGTGGAAATCATTGGTCTACCAACATCTTATCACACTAGGTGGCTTATGGGTAAAATAAGTTTTTGGAAGAGTTGTTATCACAATCAATATTATAGATCAGGATCCGACTCACCTTTATGTTTTTCATAATAGTTTTGATGTTTCCCTATATGTTGAAACCCATAAATAAATTCTTAGGAATTTAAATCCATCAAGGGATGAAATATGGATATCAAATAAACATAATCAATAGTTTATAGAATAGATTTCATATTTTTATGGAGTCCGATTGAAATCCAGATTTAAGTTTAGAATGACTCTGATGGCTGGCCAAAGGAAAAAATTCTATATGTATTATCTTACAATTATTATGTAATTAATGGTTATATTTTCTATAAAAATGAATATGTTGAATTTAGTACCATGAAAATTAGTAGAGTTACACTTGTGGATGAAGCGATTCATGTATCTTGTACTAAGGATAGAAATCCAATTTATGAAAATATGTCATACTTTGGAATCATGAAACAAATATGGGAGTTGGTTTTTACAACATTCCAAGTGATGATTTTTCAATACAAGTCAGCTAATAAAAGGAGTGGTGTTAAAATAGATGAATTGGGGTTCATGGAAGTGGATTTATGTAATAAATTGTAAAAAAGATGGACCATTTAAAATAGAATCACAGGTAGTATAATTATTATATGTTCCGGATCCTGCTAACCAAATGTGGTCAATTGTTCTATTATCGACCAAAACCACTGAAGGATCTGGTGAAACTTCAACTGAGGTTGACCCTTTCATTAGGATTTCACAATCATTTCAAAGTGGTCCTAATGTATATGGGGTTTTTTATATCATATTATACCATAATGAAGGGATTAACATACTTGATAGAGGGTTGGAATCCCTTCAGCCTTAAAAAAGAGAATTCAATAATCAGGTTATATTTTTTGTAATATATATTACATTACTTCATGTTATTATCTATTCGTTTCTTCATTAATATAATCTAAATTATACATTAAAACACTTCTGTAGATAATGAATTATTCATGTGATAGTGCTCCCAATCTTGAGGAAAAACATGTTTCTCAAACTGCTACTACTCACATTTCATATGAACTATGACATTCTACAGACTTTTTTGCTTCCAATCCTAAGGAACAACATGTTTCCCATCCTGCTAATGTTCCCAGTTCAGGGGTAAAATGACCTTATACACATGCTGATGATACCGATCCAAGGGAATGAAATATTTATGATATTGAATCTAAGGAAATGGTGGGTGATAAAGGATTTATGATGTAGAAAAAATAAGAGCGTCTTAGTCTGACAGTGTTAGCAAAAATCATTAAGGTAAAAAACAAAGGCATCAAATTCTATGTTGAATGGAATGCACAAGTCCAACATGTTAACCCCAACTAGTCCATGATCAGTAGTTACATTGGGCTCATCACTCAGTAATGTGTACCGATTGATGTAGATTTGTGGCATCATGTTGTGCCCAGGCTTAATACACTAAAGTGGGAAGAGATTACAGTGAAATTATGATATCCTTTCATTATTTTACTAAAAATAAATTAATGAAGCATTGACTTACTCTTCATCATCTTTTTAAGAGTGCATTTATTGTAGAAAAATCCTACAAGAAATATGTATTAAAACTTTATAGAAGGATTCATATATTCTTTCACACAGTTCTAACAATATTTCATCTAAAAGATTCTAAAGGGAAAATAAACCCGCACCCTCCACTTATGGATGCACACTTTATAAGACAATAAGCATGGGATTCATTTACTTTCCATTGCGTGGAGATTTATTTTCAGGTACATTGTGGTTGGTAAAAAATTGTTTGAAAATATGTGTATTCATCACTCTGATTGAGAATTTTTTATTTACAAAACTGCAACTGAGTGCTAAAAATAAGGAACGAGAAGAAAAAAATGAACCCCCACTAAATATCAAGGATGGGGTATTCTTAACTTCAAAAAAAATTGGTATGTATTTTAAATCTATCATAATAAATTTATGTTATATGAAACAAAAACATAATTATATTCCTCTGTTTATATATAGATTGATGAATCTAAGTCCACATCCACTTCCATCACATTCCATGTTCTATGGAAGGAGGCTCATGTAAATAATTATGGGATACTAATAGATGAAATCACACAAAAATTTTGGGAAACATGAGTAAGTATAACATAATAAAAATTTATTTTGGTTTAAGTAGATATTACATAACAATGACTACTTATTTTCCAATATTTTCTATATGAAAAATTCACAGGAATCACTAACACGTGTACTGAATAAACACCTACTATCGGTTGCCTTGAAGCAGCTAGAACAATATTTCCTCTTTAGAGGTTTGGTTTTTGGTGTGACACCCTAAACATATTTTGATAAAAAACAAGAGGACGATAAAGATAAATAAATAAAAGAGATGAAAGAAATATTATATTCCCTTGAAGAAAATTTTCAATAGTAGAATGAGTTTTTAGTAACTGTTATGGGGGGAAGCAAAGAGAAGAAAGAAATCAAGAAAAACCATTGAGTGAAGACCCCCCCCCCCCAAACACACACAAACACACACACACCTACCCCCACCAACTTTGAGGCAAGCCATTCCCCCTCAAAGAGCTTTCTTAGTCAAGGTAATTAATATTCTAATAATTTTTTCTATGAAATGTGAATTAGACAGACACTAATACATTTCCTGTAATGATATTCTACATGGTGAAAATTATTGTGATTTATATATATAAACACCCTTCCGTCTTATTTTAGTAAGGTCTAAAATATTAAATATTCCATAAGATAAGCTACACAACAGACCACTTCCAATGAGTCATGTAATAGTGGAGATTAGCATAGATCACGAGCCGAGTGTTGAGATACATGTTCCACTTGATGATGAAGATATTCATATGGTCAACCAAGATATTGGAACATTCATAAAATCATTGTAAAATATTGTAAAAACTCATGTTGACAAGGATATATTCATTTAAAATTTATTTCTTATGCTAAAACATATAAAATTAATGAAAATGGTATGAATCGATGAATGTTATTACAGATGGAAAAAGGTAAGGGGTAAAATGAATGGTCAACAAAAATAAATCTAAATTATCAACCAAACAATCAAAAATATCTACCAAAATCACCTTTACCCCACCCATTGAATACCGACATTTAAAAACATTAAAGGTTCATGTAGATATAATGTTAAAAATGGATAGTTTTTACGTAGTTGATTATGAAGAAAAAATTTATCGAGAGGAAGGTACAGACTATATTTCTCTTGACAATGTAAACGAAATACTTAACTATGAATGGATAGAATCCTTGAATGAAAATGTATAAATGAGGTGTTTTTTGATGATTTGATTTTCCAAAAGATGATATACTATGTTAATTATTACCAAATACCTTTCATATTTTTTGAAATTGTATATATCAATAAAAATTAAAGAGATTTCCCCATGACAACTATTTGGACTCATTAGTCCTCATGTCACCTCAATAGAACAAACAAAAATAGAATCCAAAAAAATGGATGAAATAGTGGCAATCCTGGCCAAATCATTTGAAAGAAAACGTATGGATTATAGACTCTTCTTAATACCAATGATACATGGGTAAAACTATACAATTTAATCATATAAAATATATTTTAATTTCTTTCATTAATTATTCCTTTTTTTTTGTTTCTAAGAAACATTGGATGCTCATTGTGGTCAATTTGGATACTCCACAAATTTACTTCTTGGATTCAATACATGGATGCCCAACATTAAGACCATACATGATGGTGTTTTTCAAATTTCAATACATTACATACAATTTTTTAGAACTAATATTTAAGTTATATAATTTGTATTATGTTTTAATGAGAATTATTTTATGATATGTTGGTGTATAAATATCATAAAAATCTTGGAATTTGGACATGAATTTCATACAATGACCCTGGAAAGTTCTAAAACTATACAAGTACTGGGATATATATAATAAGATTTCTCTGTCCAAACATATATCAAAACAAATTTCTTATTTTTCAAAAAACATCTAAAATGTCTGAAATAAATAAATAGAAAATATTGTGGTTATTATGTTTGAAAATTTATGAGAGAGATCATATTCCATTAAGAAACAAGCATCATAGAAGAGGTATTTTTGACAATAATTACTATTTCATTTATAATATTTATTAATCCTTTATTTATTTATATTTTTCTAGTACTACTATGACTATTGAAAATATTCATATTAAAAAGATGGTATATATTTACCTAGAAACTAATGGGAAACATAACTGATAGCAGAATATACACTAATAACATAAATATGTGACTTCCATAGAATTAATGGATTGTTTCATATTTATTTTTAATTTATATATTTTTAGTGTTACTCACATAAAAATTATTTTCTTAAATAGGTGATTTTTTTTGTTTGATTTGGGTTGGTTTTCTTGAAGCTGATAATTCTTGTGAGATATTGGACTTCGAGGCTACAACTAAGATAATGAAAATAATGAAAGGGGTCAATAATGTATACAACCATCATGAAAATTTGAATTCATACTTCTTATTTAATTAATTTTGTCATAATTTTATCTAATATTTGTAAGTTAATTTCCTCATCATTTTTACCTAATACTTATTTACTTTTTTTCAAATATCATTTGGGAATTCATTTTTTTCTTTCAACAATATGCAACAATCCATAAAAGAGATAAAATGTTCCCTTCAACCAATGTTATGATGATTTCCATTGTTCTTCTTTTTCGACCATCCAGCACTGAAAATTGAGTCAATTTTCTTACCCAAAAAAAACATCATTATTGATGAAATCTAGAAGAGTATAGGAATATCTTATGCCCACTGTGGTGACTTATCATTATATAATAGGTATGATAACTTTCTCTACTCTTATGGTTTTCAATAATGGGAAATATTTTTCAGCTAAGAACATCTACTCAATATGAATTGTTGATAATTTGAAAAATAAAGGAAATGGTAATCATGGTAAAATTAGAAGTGAATATTATTTTGAGACTTTGGGATGTGTAAGAATCATCCACACCTCAATATGACACATGGTGTGACCCATTTAACTCCAAGTTCTTCTTTTTATTTAAAATTGGAATTAATTTTAGTTAAAATGAAAACTAACATACTCAAAACTGAGAAAAGATATTCATATTATTTTGATACTTTAATAAAAATATTCATAAGTCATTTTTGGTGTGTATCAATCAACCTCACCTTAATATCATACATTATGTGCCTGGTATGACTCAATGTGTCTGTTATCAGTTTAAAATCGATATTTTAGTTCAAAATGTGTCACTCACTAAAAGACAAGAAAACACACTCATATTTTATTGATAATTTACGAATTAGATTCATAAAATATTTTTGATATGTACTAATCAGTCTCATATAAAACTGATACACGATGTGATCGATAGAGTCAAAGTATGTTTTTCCAGTTTAAAATGATATTTTAGTAAAAAAGAATAGTTACTTTTTAGAAATTGAGAAAACATAATAAAATTATTTTTATATTTAATTAAAATGATTAATGAGTTATTTGTGACTTGTAAGAATCATGAACACCTCAGTCTGACACACAATGAGACCGATATAACTCCAAGTGCGTCTATTTATTTAAAATTGACACAAATTTTAGTAAAAAAATGAAAATATAACCTACTCAATACCAAGAAAACAAATTCATATTATTTAGATACTTTAAGAAAATGATAAATAAGTCATTTGTGATGTTTGTGAATTAGAAACAACTCAATCTGACATACAGTGAGATCAATATGACTCAAAGTGCATCTTTTTATTTAAAATTGACATCAATTTTAGCAAAAAGGAAAATCAACCTGCTAAAAATTAATCAAATTCATTCGGATTGTTTTGATACTTTAGGAAAATGATCTATGAATCATTTTTGAAGTGTAGGAATCAGTCTCACCTCAATCCAACACACGATGTGATCGGTATGACTCCAAGTGTGTTTTTAATTAAAATTAACATCAATTTTAGTAAAAAAGACAAATGAATGACTTAAAATTAAGAAAGTGCATTCATATTGTTTTGATACTTTAGGAAAACAATCCATATATAATTTTGGATGTGTAAGAGTCAAACAAACCTCAATATGACACACGATGTGAAAGATATGACTCCAAGTGTATCTTTTTATTTTAGATTGACATTAAATTTAGCAAAAAGAAAATGTAAACAACTAAAAACTAATAAAAGGAATTTGGATTTATTTTATACTTTAGTAAAATTATAAATAATTTATTTTTGACATTTATAAATCATCCACACCTCAATCTAATGCATGGTGTGACCGGTTTGACTCCAAGTGTGTCTTTTTTATTTAAAATTAACATCAATTTTAGTAAAAAGGACAACTAACCAACTCAAGAATGATAAAATGTATTTAAATTTTTTTGATTCTTATAGAAATTATTTATAATCCATTTTATACTTGTAGGAATCTTCCTCGCCTCAATCTGATGCACGGTGTGACTGGTATGACTCCAAGTGCATCTTTTTATTTAAAATTAACATCAATTTTAGAAAAAAGGAAACTAACATACTCAAAATCAAGAAAAAGAATTAAGAGTGCTTTGATACTTTTTTAAAAGGGTCCATAATACATTTTTTATGTGTAATAATTAACCTCACCTCAATATGACGTATGGTGTGACTAATATGACTCCATTTGTGTCTTTTTATTTTAAATTGACATTAATTTTAGCAAAAAGAACTAGTGTCATATTGAAAACTAAGAAAACACATTTGTATTTTTTTGATACATTGTGAAAATTATCCATGATTCGTTTTTGATGTGTATGAATCAGACATATCTCAATTCAAAACATGTTGTGACCATTATGAATCCTAGTGTTTTTTTTTTAATTTTAAATTGACATAAATTTTAGTAAAAAGCACCACTTACCCACTCAAAACTAATCATATAAATTCATATTGTTTTTATATTTTATTTCAATGATCTATAAGTCATTTTTTATGTGTAGGAATCAACCTCACCTCAATTTGATGCACGATGTGACATATATGACCCCATGTGTATTATTTTATTTTAAATTGACATTAAATTTAGAAAAAAGAAAAAGTGGCATACTTAAAACTAAAAAAACTCATTTGGATTGTTTTTATAATTTATAAAAACTAGTAATTAGTCATTTGGGATGTATAAAAATCACCCAAATATCAATCCGATGAACGGTGTGACCAGTATGACTCCAAGTACACCTTTTTATTTAAAATTGACATCAATTTTAGTAAAAAGGACAACTGGCCTACTCAAAACTGGGAAAAAACTTTCGGATTGTTTTGATAATTTAGATAAGTTATACATAATTCATTTGAGATGTGTAGGAATTATCCAAACCTATATCCAACATATGGTATGACTGGTATGACTCCAAGTATATCTTTTTATTTAAAATTGACATCAATTTTAGTTAAAAGGACAAATGACATACTCAAAGAGGGGTAAACGCTTGTGGATTATTTTGATACATTAGGAAAATGATTTATAAGTCATTTTTGACATGTAGGAATCAGTATTACCTTGATCTGATGCACGATGTGATCGATATGACTCCAAGTGTGTCTTTTTATTTTAAATTGACATTAACATCAGCAAAAAGAATAAGTGGCATACTGAAAACTAAAAAAATACATTCATATTGTTTTTATAATTTATAAAAATGGTCCATGAGTTATTTTTGATGTATAAGAATTAGATTCACATTAATCTGATGCACGGTGTGACTGTTATTACTTCAATTGCATCTTTTTATTTAAATATACATCAAATTTAGTAAAAAGGAAAACTGAACTACTCAAAACAAATAAAATGAATTCATATTGTTTTGATACTTTAAGAAAATGATCTATAAGTAATTTTGTATGTGTAGGAATCAACTGAACCTCAATATGATTTACGATGTGACCGATATGACTCTAAGTATGCCTTTTTTTAAATTGACATCAAATTTTTCAAAAATAAAAAGTGACATACTAAAAATTGAAAAAATGAATTAGGATTGTTTTGATACTTAAGGAAAACGATCTATGATTCATTTTTGATGTGTAGGGATCACCCTCACCTCAATATGATGAATTATGTGATTGGTATGACTCCAAGTTAATATTTTTATTTAAAATTGACATAAATTTTAGTAAAAAATACAACTGACCTACTCAAAACTGAGCGAACACATTTGGATTTTTTGATACTTTAGAGAAATTATCCATAAATCATTTGAGATGTGTAAGAATCATTCACATCTCAATATGACATGCGATGTGACTGGTATGACTCCATATGCATCTTTTTATTTAAAATTGACATCAATTTTAGTAAAAAGGACAATTGGATTACTTAAAACCAATAAAATGAATTCATATTGTTTTGATACTTTAGAAAAACAATACATCAATCATTTATGATATGTATGAATCACCCTCACCTCAATATAACTCATGGTGTAACCGATATAACTCAAAGTGTTTCTTTTTATTTTAAATTGACATAAATATTCGAAAAAATAAAATGTAACATACTGAAAATTGAGTAAAAAATTTCGTATTATTTTGATACTTAAGGAAAATGATCCACGAGTCATTTGTGGTGTGTTGGAATTTTTCGCACTTCAATCTGATGCACAGTGTGACTGATATGACTCAACATGTCTATTATTAGTTTAAAATTCAAATTTTAGTTTTAAAAGTGTCACTCACTAAAAACTAATCAAACATTCTCATATTTTGTTGATAATTTAGGAAAATTATTCATAAGTCATTTTTGATGTGTAGGAATTAGTCTCTTGTCAAACTAACACATGATGCGACTAGTATGAATCAAAGTGTGTGTTTCCAGTTTCAAATGACATTTTAATAAAAAAACACAAGGTACATATCCAAAATCAAGAAAACACATTCTGATTATTTTGATAATTTAGTAAAATAATATATAAGTCATTTTTGACATGTATGAATTAACCACACCTCAATCCAACAGCCGGTGTGATCATTATAATTCAAATTGTGTCTATTTATTTAAAATTGACACTAATTTTTAGTAAAAACCCAAAATGACATACTAAAAACCAAGAAAATGCATTTGGATTATTTTTATATTTTAGAAAAATGATCCATAATTCATTTTTGACATGTAGGAATCAACCACACCACAATCTGATGCATGGTGTGACCGATATAACTCCAAGTGTGTCATTTTATTTTCAATTAATATTAATTTTATCAAAAATAACATGTGACATAATGAAAACTGAGCAAACACATTCGTATTGTTTTTATACTGATGGATAGTGATCTATGAGTCATTTTTGACGTGTAAGAATAAGCATCACCATAATATGATACACAATGTGCCTGGTATAACTCAAAGTGTTTGTTATTAGTTTAAAATTTACATTTTAGTTCAAAAGGTGTGTCACTCACTGAAAACCAAAAAATACGCTATGATTGTCTTGATAATTTTGGAAATCAATTCATAAATAATTTGTGACATATAGGAAGTAGTATCACATAAAACTGACACACAATGTGACCCGTTTCACTGAAAGTGCATGTTTCCAGTTTGAAATTACATTTTATTAAAAAAACAAAAGTGACATACTGAAAACTAAAAAAATGTATTCATATTGTTTTGATTCTTTAGGACAATGATTTGTAAGTAATTTTTTATGTGTAGGAATCAGCCACACCTCAATCCTACGCATGGTCTGATTAGTATATCTCTATGTGTTCTTTTATTTAAAATTAACATTCATTTCATTAAAAAAACAATTGAAATACTCAAAACCAAAAAACACATTCGAATTGTTTTGATACTTTAATACAATGATCCATAACTCATTTTGTGATGTGTTGGAATCGACCGCGCCACAATACAATGCACAGTGTGACTGATATAACTCAATGTGTGTCTTCTTATTTAAAGTTGATATTTTTTAATGTATTCTTTCATATTAGTGTTTAATTTATTTATTTATAATATTACTAAAATAAGATTTTTTTTTCTTATATAGGTGGATTCCTTTTCCTGAGTTGAGGTGATTTTTTCAACAATGAATTCCATGGGTGGACCTTTTTAAGAGGGGATCGCAGGTGCAATAAAACATTAATTTTTTTAAATGTTTGTGGATAGTTATTGTAAATGTAAATCAAGAAAAAATGGTTTTAAATGTATATAGTAGTGTTTTTTATTTGTGATGTAAAATTTATTTTAATTAAATTATATTTTTGTATAGGTTATAGGTTGTTTTAGAGTGCTATTATACAAACAACACACTGTAGCTGGTGGAACACTTATTAGTGTTGTTTTTATGGATGATGAAGGCACCCCTTTATCAGTGCTATTTAAAGAACTGATAATGTTTGTTGAGTGGATCCTTTTCATTTTCATTTTTGATCTAGTTTTGATAATTACATCAACCCATCAACCTTTTTTTCTAATAAATTTGTTATGTGTTTCAGATTTAGAACATCAAAGTATTTATTTTATATCTGAAAAAATATTTATTGGATTCTTATGTTGTTTATTCCATTTTAAGGATAAGAATCTCATCATCAATTCATCTATTTATGTAAAAATCTAGTTCAATTGTTTTGATGGTGAAAAAATTCACCAAATATATTACAATTTGTTCAATTGATATTGTAGTTTTTAGATTAAATTCAATTCAAAATTATAATGATATATCAAACTAAATTTAATGGATTTGTGGATTCATTATACCATTGTATAAATAATTGAATTATCTAAACATCATTAGATTATATGGAATTCTAAAAAGGATGTTTCGATACTCTAAAAATCACCCAAATTTCTGAATCAATTTTTTCAACTTTATAGTGAATAGATTTGAAAACCTATAGTATTTATTTTATTGGAAGTTCTATAGATGTTATAATTTCATGAGATCTAGGGAGATGTAAATCCAATAAGTTTATCTTGATTTCATCAGTTTACATCAAAGGTTGAAAAAGTGTTTTGGATGGTTAATAAATTCCCTGAATATTGGGAATGGAGTTTCCCAACTACAGTTTTCCAAAATGTTATTGCTTAATTTTTTAAAGATATCGGTAGAAGTTGATGTTTAATTGATTTGATTCTTTATCCTTTATAAATATATTAATATTAACTATATATAAGTCTTATAGGATCAATGGTAAATCTTCTGTTAAAGGTCTCTAAAAAATATTTGAAATATTTAAATGCAAGTTGTCCAGATTTATGAAGGTTTATTTAAACCCTACGTTTGAAATAGTAAACTTATGGATCAGAAACCCTAAATTAGGAGAACGAATGTATATAGTATCAAACCTACATTGGATTCTGGAATCACAGCTCATACCCTACATTTTGAGAATAAACACATGGATAATAAATGCTATGTATGTAATCTTATATTGAAAGGATGAACATATGGATTCTCATCCCTACATTACTTTGATCCCTATGTTATGTGCAGATGAAAGAATGGTTTAGGAACCATACATTGGTTAGAACCCTATGCTATTCAAATGAACCCTATGCTATATAAAGGAACCATATGCTACATTGTTGAACCCTATGTTTGGTATTTTATCGTTACATGAAGGAACCTTACATTTGACTTTTCAAGGATGATGCTTTAAATTTGTGATAATTTGCATGATTTCGGCAACAGTATTCTTAGTATTAAATATCATTATAAATCTATTTTGTGATCAATTCAATGGATCACATGAAACATATTAAATCATTCATGTATATAAGGGATGTTATGAATCTCTTTGAGTGGTTTGATTTCGAATATTCATGATTAAATGTGATGCTAGTTTTCACAAACTATTTTGACTATATTTAAAAAGTTTTGAATGAATTTAAATATTAGTTTTAAATTGGTCAACACTGCTATTATTATGGAGATACTTTTGGAGGAGTTATTCAAATTATTTTGAATGCATTTATTAGAGATTTATTCAACAGGCAGAAAGAGGCAACGGTGCTATGCTATTCTTGGAATATTTATGAATTTTATTGACTCTATTTATTTTGGGTATCCTAATAATAATGAATGATGTTACAAATATTGGATATTTATTCTCTATATATATCTCTCTTTTGAAGGAAAATAATATACACAATGAAGAAAATCGGGGACGTGAATACTATATTAAATAGAAGATGCTAAAAATATTCATATTAAAGCTCGATGCTTTTGAAGAGAAAATTGAACTAATTTGTTCATTATTATACTCTCATAGTGTAAATAAGACAAAATCCTTCACAAAAATTGTCTAATATATTTACTGTTTAAATATGAAGAAGTCTTCTTGACATTGAAGATTATTTTGCTGCTAATATTGTGCTATATTAAAGATCTAATTTCATCTTTCAGTTACTCTAGAAAACTGTGAAGTTCAACCTATACCATCAAAAAATAAATCTTTATTGATTTGGTGGAGTATCGGCTACTCAAACTCAGTTTTGGGGGAGTGTTAGCTTCTCAAACTAAGCTTTGGATATTTCAATTCCCTATAAAAGAACTATAATGCCCTGTAAAAGCCTTGTAAGGTGTCAACTACTTGTACTCAGTTGTGGAAGGTCATGTGGTATGTAGACTGACTAGTGAAAATCCCCAACCACATGGAGTATAGCTTTAGTGGAGTAGACTATGGTATTTCTATGCCCCGAACCACTGCACATCCTTGTGTTCTTTTCCTTTATTTATTTTCTATGCACATTTTACTTTAAGAGAGAAGGAAAGGATCTCTTCATTTCAATAAGGATGTTTTAATATTTTCATGATTTTTTAAAGTACACAATTCACCCACCCACCTTGTTTATTCATCATACACATCCTTACCTAACAAAGGTAACCACCTTTAACAAAGTTGATGATAACATCGCTGTTAAAATCCCTTCCTGTACACTGTAAAAGGGCATATGTGTAGTAGTTCTGGGGATTATTTGAGTTTGAGTGAGTTTGTAATGTCCCATAAATTATATGTAATTTTTTTTATTATATGGGATTATTTTGAGACAAGGTAATCATACATAACTTTATTATGAGGCCCGGTGTGCCTGGAATAAGTGTTTGAAATTTATTTAAGTTTATTTAAAATAATGTGCATGCATTGTTTTGGCAGCTTCCAAACAGGAGGCTAGATTAAAAATACGAGGGAACTATTGCATCCATAACAACAATGTTACCTAAGAAAGGACTTAACCTTGACCGGTGTGGGTTGAGGGAAATAGTTTATTTTTAGGATTTTTAAGGAAGAATAAAATAAACTTAAAAAGTTTATTTTATTTGAAATTGTTTCACTGCGATGCAACGTCACATTGGATGTTTCATTTCATAAATAAAATAGTGTAACGACTTTAAAACTAAAGCGTAATAGAAACATTGAAACACATTTACCCCTTTTAATGGATTAATCAAATACGGGGTTGTGGGAAAAAGATCCAGGATTACTCAGAACCTCTGGAGGATTTGCATTGGTGAGCGATGAATGATGAATATCCACCAATGGTGGATTGAGGATCGAGGAATGATGGGAAACGATGGTGCTACTCCAGACTTCACCACCGAATGAAACAACCTCGATGTAAGGGGTTATTTTCTATGAGCTTTCCACTTCCCTGCTCTTTCTCTATAAAAGATGAATGCGGATCAACCCTCTAACAAGTTGATCCATGGGTCAATCATTCTTATGGGTTTGTGAACTCTTTTGGGAGGATTAAAGAAAGGGTGATATGAATTAATAAATTTTCTAAATCTTCCCTTTTTCTAATGAAACGAATTAAGGCCAAATGAACAGGGCCAACATTCATCACTTTGGGAGTTCCTTGTGATCTATCCTCCTCCTTGCGTTCTTTGCGGACGAACCCACGTGGTCGGGTAAGACTTTGTATGAAGGTTATGAGTGTGACCAGACCCCCATATCAATGGAAAGATTAGTTTCAGACCACGGTAGGAGACACGATGATCCGAGGACTCTAGAACATCCTACAGATCAAAGAATAGACGACCAGAGCAAGTCCGGCAGCCCATAGAAGAAACTGTCTGCGCACCACAGCGTCGAAGGCCATGACCAGCATACTGCCGCATCAGGTCGGATGACCCACTACCGATATGTGAGTCTATTATGGAATGTAGTCTATAAGACCGTGTGCGATTGAGGCAGTCAACCAGTAGTTGACCGCATGACGTGGAGGGGACACAACCATCGTCGTGTCTGGTGGAGACCAAATCGACCCACATCAGCGGGTCGGGCTGGAGAAGATGGGCCACCCCAGGCGACCCAGTTGGTTTGGGTCAGGACTAGAGGGTCGGGTCAGATATGGGTCAGGTCGGTAAACCCCAGACCGGATCCGTCCGATCGGGTCAGACTGGACCTGGACCCAGCCGACCCCTTTTCAGTAAAACAGGCATAACTTCCAAACCGTGTGTCTGATTGATGAGATGTTTGCGATGTTGGGACCCTCATGAAAAGATAGTCCTTTTGACATAATACATATGTTTTTTTGTGGAAGTTGAAATATGAATGATGGATTGAGGAGTATATTTTCTTGGAATCTAGTAAGCTACAAACAAGAATCGAGCAAACCTTAGTGGCCCAACAGATGAGTGGACTTGAGTGGCCCAACAGATGGGCAGACCTCAATGGCCCATCATATGAGTGGACCTCAATGGCCCAGCAGACGATCAGACCTCAGTGGCCTAGTAGATGAGCGGACCTCAGTGTCCCAACAAACCACAGTGACTCATCGAGGATGATTCCCTCGGTAGTACAAGATGTTCAACATTACCATCGATAGTTTGGATTTATATAATTTAGGTTATACCTATGGTAGTTGACTCTAGTGACTCTCTCTCTCGATTTTACTTCTTAGAGGCTACACATAATGTACCTCTTTGGTAGTATAATTTTTAAATACTTTTATTTGTGGTAATACCTTTTTGTTTTGGGGTCCTTACTGAGTATTGTGTTACTCACCCCTACATGGGCTCCACCCGCATGTGTTGTGTCTTGTGCAGATGATAAACGCTTAGACAGAGATTGTGGTGGTACAACACTAAGTAGTGCCCAGTGAGATCCAAAAGACAAGGTGTACTTATATGACTTCAGGAAAAACCCCCTTCACGTACCCTTTAGGTAGGGTTTACCATAGACATACTTTAGGAGCTTGTACTTATCTTTTTGTTGGGCTTGTATTATAGCCCCTTTACTTATAGTTTTGTACTTTTACTATTAGTGGTTATCTTAGTGGAACTATTATTTACTTTTCATAATTTTGGTTTTGGATGTGTGTCTGTGCATGTGTATAGGTACTTAGGAAAATGCCTCCCACTTACAGGATAATGCCTTCAGCAATATTCACCAGCCCCAGACCATCAAAAGGCGGGCTTGGGGGAGTCACAAAATAGGCCCCTGGGGACGGGTCCTAACAAAGTGATATCAAATATTGTCAGTTCTACCTTAAATACTGGGATTCTGTGGTTTTTTTGGGACAATAGTGTTTAATGTTTCGAGTTCAACTTTTAAACTCAGGGAGTCCAGTATTGGTATGGCAGCTGACGTATCCATACACCAGGTCCATGAATCCTGATTTTGAACTTGGTACATGAAAACACTGGGTGCATGAATCATATAGGAATTGAGGGTGTTCTCATGTCCTTATTAAGTCAAAGTTAGCTCACCAAGTATAATCTTTTGACTATGGTTCATCTTGATGTATCTCAGGATTCCACCACATAGAAAACCATCTAGGATTTTGGTGCATGGCCATGAGGATGGTATTCCTAGATTTGAGGTGTCAGTACAGGGACCAATACTATAGATGAATCCACTAGGAGTTTCACCAAGGTTTCCACCACCCGTTGATTAGCTGTTCCTACTGGTGATACTAGTAGATGATGAACACAGGCTTAGTGCCTTACATGAGTTCTAGAGGCAAAGGCCTCCCAGGTTCAGGGGTGAGAATAACCCCCAGGTGGTCAAGGATTGGCTCGAGGCAGTTGCACAAGTCTTCTATCTAGTGAGGTTGTCTATCGAACAGATGGAAATTTTAGCCGCGAGCCTTCTTTGAGGCTCAGTGGGGAGATGGTGGATCTTTAAGATCCAAACATACGATGTGGTGACAATCACCTAGACATACTTCAAGTGCCTCTTCAGAGAGAAGTTCTTTCTAGTGACTCTATGATCAATATGTATCCAGGAGCTACTGTACCTATAGCAGGGTAGCATGATAGTAGCAGGGTACTCAACAACATTTACCTAGCTTTCTCACTACTCTACAGACATGGTTTGAGACCCATTCTTCTGAGATCGAAATTTTGATAAGGGACAATGCTGAGAGATCAGGACTTCCATGGTATCTATTATCATATGTACCCATACTATGGTGCTAGAGTTAGCTCTACTCATGGAGAGCTTCCTGAAAGAGAAGGCTCCAGTAGTAGGAGCTACCAGTAGGCACCAGGCGGCGGAGCCTTCGGTAGTGGGTAAAAGAAGCTGACACAGAGATCCAATCGAGTCCATCCATTCATGGGATAACCCCAGGACATAGTATTGGTATTTAGAGGGCCCCAGGGTAGAGGGAGTTAGTAGAGTAATAGGGTGTGATATTCATGCAGTGGTAAGTGACACATGGCTCGCGACTCACTGACTCGTCGTGCATACGATTAGAGGACGGTCAAGGGACCAATGAGGTAAAGGTATAGGGTTGAGAATGGTGGTCCATAGCAAGGAGAACGTGAAAGTGGAGCTGACCGAGTAGTAGGTAGTGGACAAAGGTTTGAGGTGCTGCCACCACCACCCCCAGGTGGTCCAGCATGGGCTGCAGGAGCCGGTGGATAGGGGTGAGGCCAGCTTCAAGTGATGTAGGATTATGAACCCTGTGATCCAAATATTATTTGAGGTACAATATGTGTATATTATACCTTAGCTACATATCTTATATACATAGTTTCTAGTCACTCTTTCCTTTCCACAGACCTTGTTTGGTGTTCAAAGATTTCGGTGGAACTGTTGGATCAATACTTACAATTAGAGACTCCTGCAGGAGGGGATTCAACGATCACACACTGGTGTTAGTAGTGTGATCTTACTCTTGGAGGTGAGAGATTTGGATGATATCTCTTAGTAGAGACATTGAGGACTTATGAAGTCATTCTGGGTATGGACTGGTTATCCATAGTCCAAGCTTAGATTCATTGTTTTAGGAATAGAGTGTGGCTTATTTTCAGAGATGAGACTAGGTTTTCCTTTATCGCTAAAAGGGGAAAATTTTCAGTACAGGATGAACTTTCTCATAGAAGTGTGTAGTCGATCACTCGCTAGTTTTCTAGCTTCACCCTCATTGTGATGGACAAGAAGAGTCCTCACTTCCCAATAGTGGTTGATGAGTACAAATACATATTTCCTGAGGATGTTCCAGGATTACCCAATCATAGGGAGGTTGATTTATATACCCTAGGATGGAATCAATATCCACACCAACATATCAGATGGCTCCAACGGAGCTTCATGATATGGGAGTATAGTTCGAGGATCTATAGAGGAAGGGCTTCTTGAGGCCTAGTATTTCACTGTAGGCAGCCCCAATTTTGTTTTCCAAGAAGGAAGACAAGAGTTTGAGGTTGTGTGTGGAATTTAGGAAACTGAATTAGGTGACAGTGAAGAACAGGTATCAACTGCCAAGGATTTATGACCTCTTCGATCAGCTTAAGGGAGTGAGATGGTTCTCTAAGATAGACCTTATATCAGGTTATCATCAGCTTCATGTATGGGATGAGGATGTACCAAAGAAAACCTTAAAGTATCGATATGGCCACTATGAGTTCTTGGTGATGCCTTTTGGAATGACCAATTCCCCATCAGGGTTCATGGTACTCATGAATATGATCTTCCATCCTTACCATGACCATTTTATCATGGTCTTCATTGATGACATCCTGGTGTACTCGGTTTCTGAGGAGGAGTATGTGAAACACCCACAGATAGTCCTGGATACACTCCAAGAGAACCAACTTTATGGGAATCTCTAGAAGTTTCATTTCTATATTTGGTAGGTCCACTTTCCAGGACACATCATTTCAGAGGTTGGAGTTGTTGTAGATCTGGTAAAGATAGAGGCAGTGCTTGCTTAAGAGCCACCCAGAAGTGCGACTAAGGTAATGAGTTTCTTGGGCTTGGTAGGGTACTATCAGTGTTTCATTCCTGAATTTTCTAGGGTATCATAACCCATATTATCTTTGACATGGAAGGTACAACCCTTCTTGTGGACATAGAATTTCCATCAGAGCTTCTAGGAGCTGAGGTGGACGCTGACGAGTGCCCCCGTCTTGAGACTACGAGGGGAGGGCATTGAGTATGTAGTATTATGCAATGCATCGGGGACTGGAATGGGTTGTTTCATGATTTAGGATCAATTATTGATGACCTATGGTTCACGAAAATTGGGGAAGCACGAGCAGAATTATGTGACTCATGACCAGAAGCTACTAGTAGTGGTTCTTACTTTGAAGATGTGGAAGTACTACTTGATGGGAGAGAGGTTTACCATCTACTCTGACCACAAAATTACTAGTTATATCTTCTCCCAGATGGACCTAAACTTGAGATAGTGGTGGTGGCTAGAGTTCCTCAAGGACTATGACTTAGAGATTATATATATTCTTATGAAGGGAAACATGGTGGAAGACTCGCTCAACAGGAGATCTGGGTTGCAGTTTCCAAGTTAAGCGTCGAAGCAGTAAACCATGATGCAGATATCCTTCGTAGATAGTGATGGGGTATCTTATCATCAGTCGATGGATGTCACTCCCCCACTCATACAATGAGTTAGGGATACACAACTTGGTGATATTGACTGTGAGACCCTATGTGCTCAGTTATCCACAGGGAAAGCCCCTAATGGATATTAGATAGGTGGGGAACACATTGTCCTTTTTAAAGGGTTCATTGTTGTAAAAGTGGAATTGCAAGAGGATATTCTGAGGGAGTTCTACACCTCCCCCATAGTGGTGCATCTAGGAGTAGCAAAGATATACCAAGATCTCAGACGTCAGTACTGGTGGTTGGGGATGAATAAGGCAGTAGCGGATTTCGTTTCTTGATTCCTCACTTGTCAGCAAGTGAAAGAAAAACATCAGGTTCCAGTAGGATTTTCTCAACCACTTGAGGTGCCGAAGTGGAAGTGGGATGGTATCTTGATGGACATCGTGAATGGTTTACCACGCATGTACAAGGGGCATGATACTATCTGGGTGACTGTGGACCGACTCACCAAGTTGTCCCACTTCCTACCCATCCAGGAGGAGGGTTCAGTAGAGGGATTAGGATGACTCTACATTCAGTAGATAGTGATACTTCTTGGAGTTCCTTCGACGATCGTGTTAGAATGTGATGCTCGCTTCACATCCTGGCTACGAAAGGGATTGCAGGAGGCATTCGGGACTCTATTATGTTTGATCATGACTTTTCATCCCCAAATGGATGGTCATATGGAGAGAACTATCCAAATTTTATAGGACATGCTTCGTGCTTTCATCTTGGACTTCGGTTGCATGTGGGAGGACCATCTACCTCTAGTGAAGTTAACGTACAACAATAGTTACCACTCCACCATTGGTATGACCCCGTTTGAGGAACTGTATAGGTGACCATGAATATCCTCATTATGTTGGACAAACCCAAGGGAGTCAGTGCTCATGGTTCGAAAGTTGGTACATACTACTACTGAGAAGGTGCAGGTCATCTAGGAGTAGATGAGGACTGCACAGAGAAAATAGAAATCATATGATAATAGGAAACAAAGGCCCTTAGAGCACGAGGAGGGAGACCATGTGTTCCTTTGGGTCTCACCCCGACGAGGATTGCAATGATTTGGCCGGGGCAGAAAGTTGTCTCTGAGATTCATCTACCCTTTCCAGATTCTAAGAAGACTTGGTGAGGTGGCGTACCACCTATATCTTCCCACTTAGATTCACCAGCTGTATAATGTCTTTCACATTTCATTGTTGAGGAGGTACATGCATAACCCATCTCACATCATTGACTAGGGATAGTTGGACAACGACGATGGGGCGACATTTGTGGAGTTCACAGTGGATATTGAGGAACGATGTAAAGACCCAGATATTTCAAGGAAATTTGTTTTTAAATAATTTGGAATTTTACGAGTTTGTGGATTCTGAAAGCGCTTGATTCTGAGGCCTGGTGTGCCCGGAATCAATTTTTGAAGTTTAGCTTAGGTACGTTTAGTGAAAGAACGAGCGGGTTTTTCTAACTTTTGAACCGGTGCTCGGAATTAAAATCGGAGGGTATCGATAAACTCGCAGCACCGGTAAATTCTTAAGGGGACACTTACCATAGTTGCATTCACTAAAGAGGAGAAGATAATTTTTGGGGGTTTGTTTAAGAAATAAATAAAAAATGTCGGAACAATTTTTATTTCTTAAGGTTGTTTTCCCTCCCATGGGTAGTTAAGAGTGGGTCCCACGGCCACTTAACTACCCAGGTGTGGATGTTAGGGAGGTGGGGCTCACACGAGCCCCACCATTTAATTTCCTCTGACCTCATTTATTCCCCTGTTGTTTCCTTGACTTTTCCTTCATTAATATCCCTTGTTTAATTCTTTGGTAACTCCTCGTATTGATTGTAATGGAGCCTTCCTACCTCCCTCATCCTTTTTAAACGTTCCAACCAATTAATTTATGTGAGCGTAAATTAATTTGGCACCACGTTGAAATTAATAAGAATTGCATGACAATTCTATTAATTTGTGAGCCACCTTAAACCTTGAACGTTGGAAAAACACTTTGGAGGAAGTCTCTGGAGAGAATTAAAAACGTAGGCGAACCGTTCTTCAATGAAGAACGAAGAAGAACGCCGGCCTCGGACTAAGAACGACGAAGAATGCCGGTTCCTAGGAGATCGACGACGCGCCACCCTTCTCTTCTCCACGACAAGAGAAGAGATGCCACTTCCTCCTCGGCGTGCCCCGACGATGCCTACGATCCTTTTCCCCGTGACGCCGATGATCGTCTTCCTTGTTGAGGTAGGGGAATTTTTATATTCTTTCTTATGAGAATTATACCCTCGTGCTTGGTAATTAATTTGCTGGTAATGTTAAGAACCACTAACGCGGTGGGTGCGGACTAACGAACAAGTCTGAACCCACCGATATTCTATTCTTGTTGCGTGGAACGTTTGGCGACGATGAAACGGGACCTCAACGACATTTGGAAGCCGTCGCAGTGAAGAGCGGGTCCCGAGACGACCGTAGGCGCAGACGGGAGCAAGAACGGACCACCGGAATGATTCTGGTGGCCCGCATACATCTCCGGCGGCTGAAGGCGGCGGCCGGCACCGGTCGGCCTCCCGGAGGCGGCGGCGCCCCAGCGCGCCATGGTGGCGAAGAGCTGGACCCGCAGCCATGCGGGATCCTGGGAGACGCGGCGTCGATCGCCGCGTCCGCAGAGTGCAAAGGGGGGGACCGTGTCTCCCCTGCTCGGCCTGTTGGCCGAGCCAGCGCACCCCCCCCCCCCCCCCGGCCGGGCCGGGGTGGGTCGCACGGACCGGGCCGGGCAACGCCCAGCCGGGCCGGACCCGGACTCAATTCAGGTCGACCTGGTTCGGGCCGACCCAGGGGGGTTGGGCCGAGTCGGGCCGGGCCCAAACCCCCCACTTCGTACTGTTTTATTTCTTTTGCCCATAACCTGAGATACGGACCTCCGATCGAAGCACCGTTAGTTGTGTAAGAATCCTTGGATCGATACGGTCATTTAGGTAAATTACACTTGAGGTTTTGGCAAAGTTTGGGTATGGCTGGGTTGGTTCGAACTCGAAACCAACCGGGCCCTTGGAGCGGAAACGCTTATATCTCAAGGACCAGACATCCGATTGATGTACCGTCAATTGTGTTGGGATCCTTTTGTTAAGACTGTCCTTTTGGATTACTAATCTTGAGGTTTGGATGAAGCTGGAGTATGGTCAGGGTTTTTTAGCTTAAAACCCAACCGGGCCCCTGGAACGGAAAAGCTAATAACTCTCAGACCGGGCGTCCGATTGACGCACCGTCTGTCGCGTTGGGTTTCTTTTGGCAAGATGGAACTTTGGGAAACATCAACTCTGGAATTTGTGACAGTTGATGTATTGACCCTCTTTTTCTCGATGAGCGGACCCTCCCGGAATTGAGCATGTTGTATTCGGAAACCCTAGAGTTGGCTGCGACTGCAACGACTTCTGTACTGGAATCCTCTGTGGGTTCGACAACGACGACGACCGTACTGGAATCCTCCGTGGGTTCGCCACCGAAGACCACCATACTGGAATCCTCCATGGGTTCAACGGCGATGACTACTGTTCTTGTATCCTATGTGGGTCCAGCAGTATTGACCTCTGTACTTGTATCATGTGTGAGTCTGGCAGAGTAGCTGGTCTTGTATCCTGTGTGGGTCCGACAGCTTAGCTTGTCTTATATCCTATGTGGGTCCGGCAGCTTAGATGAATCAGTGGCTACGTCTGATCATCTCTATCACCTTACGAAGTGTATACCTGTGTGAGCTGATTCTTGATTTTCAATCATTATCATTGATGTGGTTGAATTTCATTCATGCATGGCTTAGGTTGTTCTTTCCTGTGTGGATTGGGTTATGCTTTCCTATGTGGACTGGGTTGTGCTTGGGCTCGAGAGCTGGAGCCGAACTATAACTGATGACTTAGGTATATGTATGGGCATATACCTAAGTAGTGTTGTTGATACTTCATGATTGTATTTTTTTTCCCTTTTTGGTTTATCCTTCGTGGATTCTGAGAGACCTTCAGGGGTCGTGGGGTCCCTACTGACTATCGTATACTCACCCCTGCATGGGATATGCCCGCACTACGTTGTGTTGGATGCAGGCGACGGACAACACTAATCGAGGTGGAGTCTTGTGGAGCTGGACAGTACCCGGAGGTGGACCACTTGGCGGGGCGTACACAGAGCGGACGGCCAGACTCGAGAAGCCGAGGAGACTATCTGTACCCACCCTTCAGGTGGGATTTCCGAAGGACGACTCGGTGTTGTTGTTTTACTTGCTGTTGTTGTACTTTCCTTTTAGTTGTAATGTACTTTTAGTTGGGTTTGTATACTGAACCATTTACTTTTTCAGCACTTACCTTGTACCCAGTTTTACTTAGTGCTTACTTCACTTGCGTGCTCTGTTGTGTTTTGTTTACTTTATAAAAGGCAATGTCTTCCCCTTTTTATCGGGATTTACGCCTTTGGTGCTAGTCGCCAGCCACTGGCCTATGGAAGGCGGTCTTGGGGTAGTCACGGCACGGGCCCCGAGGATGGGTCATGACAAACAATGGGAGAGGGTCCTTCATGGATGATCGATTACTCTACTGTGCATTTAGTGGTAGCATGGGAATCTCCAGGAGAGAACTTTGGAGCAAGAGGCTCGGATCCGTTCTCAGTACACCCATTTGTTTGTTTAGTCTTTATTGTGGCTTTCGAGGATGTAGAGCCTTAAGGTGGGGAAAATGTAATGAACTGAAAATTACATCTATTTTTTTAATTAAATGGGATTATTTCAAGACCAGGTGCTCAGATGGAACTTAATTTTGAGGCTCGGTGAGCCCGGAATAAGTGTTTCAACTTTATTTAAATTTATTTAAAATAACGCGCGTGTGCGGTTTTGGAAGCTTCTAAACAGGTACTCGAATTAAAAATATGAGGGCACCATTGCATCCGAAACAATGACATTACCTAAGAAAGGGCCTAACCTCAACTGACACTGTTTGAGGGAAAAAGTTTATGTTCGGGCATTTTAAGGAAGAATAAAATAAACTTACAAAGTTTATTTTATTCGAAATTGTTTCTCTATGATGTGACGTCACGTTGGATGTTTCATTTCATAAATGAAATAGTGTAATGTCTCTGAAACTAAAGTGTTATAGAAACATTGTTTCATAAATGAAACAACGTAACGACGCTACGACTCAGCGTTACGGAAATTATGAAACACATTTCCCCCTTTTAATTGATTAATCGAATATTGGGTCGTGGGAAAAAGATCCAGGATTACTCAGAACCTCTGGAGAATTTGCGTTGGTGAGCGACGAAGGACTAATCACCACCAATGAAAAATTGAGGACCGAAGAACGACAGATGATGACGGTGCTATTCCGAACTTCGCCATCAAACGATCCAACCTCAAAGTAAGGGGTTCTTTTCTAAGTTATTTTCCCTCCCCTATTTTTTCTTTATAATCGAATAATGCGGATCAACCCACTAACAAGTTGATCTGCGAGTCGATTGTTCTTGCGTGTTTGGGAACTCTTTTCCAGGTATTAAAGAAAGGGGGATATGAATTAATAAATGTTCAATGTCTTCCCTTTTTCTAATGTGACAAACAAAGGCCAAACGAACTGGGCCAACGTTCATTGCTTTAGGTGTTCCATGTGATCTCTCTTCCTCTGTGTGTTCTTCACCGACGGACCCACGTGGTCGCGTCAGACTTTGTCTGGAGGTTCTGAGTGCGAACGGACCCCCGAATTGACGGCAAGATGAGTTGGAGCAGACGAAAGGTGAGACGACGATCTGAGGACTGCGGGACACCCTCTAGATCGAAGAACAGACCATTAGATCAAGTTCAGTTGACCGTGGAAGAAACCCATGGCGACGACACCAGCAGCAGAGTGAAACTATGACGCCAGTGGGGCACCACGTCATGCCGGATGACCCGCGGCCAGGCCATGGGTTTGTGAGGGCACGCGGGCTGTAGGACCGCGTGTGGGAGAGGCGGTCGGCCAGCTGCGAGTCGCGTGATGCGGAGGGGATGCGGACATCGTCATGTCTGGTGGTGACCGAACCGGCCCGCAACGGTGGGTCGGGCTATAGAAGACAGGCCGCCCTGGGCGGCCCAGCGGGCCGGACCGGGCCCAAACTTTCTAGGTCGGGTCAGAACCAGATTATGTAGGGTCAGACCCGTGTCAGGTCATTGAACCCCAGGCCGGGTCGGACTGGACCCGGACCCAACCAGCCCCTTTTTAGTAAAACAGACATAACATCCAAACTGTGCATCCGATTGACAAGTCATTTGCGACATTAGGACCCTCATGAAGAGACGGTCCTTTTGACATTATCCATGTGAGTTTTCGTAGAATTTAAAATATGATCGATGACTCGAGGAGTAGATTCTCTCGGAATCAAGTGCGCTACGAGCAGGAATCGAGCGGACCTTATTGGCCCAACAGATGAGCATACCTTAGTGGATCAGCATACAAGTAGACCTGAGTGGACCAACATACGAGCATAACTCAGTGGCCCAACAGACGAGTGGATCTCAGTGGCACGACAGACGAACAGACCTCAATGGCCCAACTGACCACAGTGACTCATTAGGGATGAGTCCCTCAACAATACAATATGTTCAGCATTACGACTGATAGACTTGCTTTCTATACTTTAGGTTATACCTGTGTGAGTTGACTCTAGTGACTCTCTCTCTCTCTCCTGTACTTCTTAGAGGCTACACTTCGTGTACCTTTTAGGTAGTCTACTTTGTGCATACTTTCCTGTTTGATATTGCCTTTGTGTTTGGGGGTCCTTAATGAGTATTTTGTTACACACCCCTACACGGGCTTTGCCCGCATGTGTTGTGTCTTGTGCAGATGACAGACACTTCGATAGAGACCTTGGTGGCCCAGCACCAGGTGGCGCCCCATGAGATCTGACAGATGAGGTGTACTTCTACGACTTCAGGCGGCACCCCTTTCATCTACCCTTCAAGTAGGGTTTGCCGCAGATGGATTTCAGGAGCTTGTGCTTTTCGTTTTGTTGGGCTTGTATTCCTACCCCTTTACTTCCAGTTTTTTACTTTTACTCTTAGTGGTTGTCTTAGTGGCATTGATGTTTACTTTTCAGCATTGTGGGATTGGATGTGTGTGTGTGTGTGTGTAGGTACTCAAGAAAATGCCTCCCACCTACGGGATAATGCCTTCAGCACTAGTCGTCAGCCCCTAACAATCAGGTGGTGGGCTTGGGGTAGTCACGACACAAGCCCTGGGGGACGGGTCGTGACAGAGTTAGTTCATTTGTCATTCCAAATGGTTTATTGAGTTATTCAATTAATCCAGTTAATCATTATTAGGTTGAGGTAATATAGGATGGATTAATATTTTTATTCATATCACAGAGTGATAACTCTGGAAGCAACATATTTATTATTCATTTAATTACATTATTAATCAATCGCCAATATAACTTGGGAAGCAACATATTTATTATTCATTTAATTACATTACTAATCATTTTCCAATATATATAAATATTTATGTTTATATATTTTTATATAATATGTGGGTGTATATATAAATATATTTATATTTACTTGTGTTTATATTTATATAAATATACAGTTTTATATATATGTTATATATATTTATGTATTATAATTGCGTGTTCATATATATTTATGTAAATTTCAACATCTGTATATAAATATATATACTTATAGATATTTATTTCCATTTATATATATTAATGTTTATTTATAAGTATGATGATGGTATACATATTTATATGTATTCTGTTGGTTGGTATCAGTGTGTGTGTGCGCCTTTGTGCTTGTATTTATAATCATTTATGTAACTTTATTTGTATTTATATATTTTGATAAGATATATATATATATATAACATCATTTATATCATTTTTTTGAAAGTCGTGGTTAGATAATGAAACCCATTTCCAATTGATTTTATACACTCGTTTAGGGAGATCGCAGGGAAATGTTGAAAAAAAAGCTAAATGCATGATTTCCTATAGTGTTATCTTGGGGGACTATTTGAGTTTGAGTGAATTATTTCATTTGTTTTTTCCAAATAGTTTATTGAGCTATTCAATTAATTTAGTTAGTCATTATTATAGGCTGAGCTAATATTGGATGGATTACTGTTTTTATTCAAATCACAAAGTGATAACTCGGGAAGCAACAAATTTATTATTCATTTAATTACATTACTAATCAATCTCCAATATATAAATAACACATCAACCTGTATTTATATTTATATAATTATTTTAACTATTAAGCAGATAATATTATTTAGCATTTAACCAACAATTACTGTTAAATTATTAATTAATTAATTAATAGTATATTATTTGATTATTATTAATTACTATTAATCCAAAATTTTGGTGACCAAAATAATCGTGGAAGAGGGTATGGGTATGTGGACCTCCTGGTATCATTTTAGCAACAATTGCACTCCACTACGTACACCCGCACAGGCTGTGTGCATGTGAGCCGTTGTGGCATTATTGTCATAATAAATGCTGCACTGGTCGCAGCCGCAGAGGAGTGGGTGTGGATGACCAAATCCCCAGTAATTGTAGGAAACGGTAAGCCTGGACACTGCTATATATAGAGAGGCGAGGAACTGAGTGGGTAGTGTGCGAGCCTTGGCTTGATAGATAGAGAAGAAGGAGAACAAGTGATGGAAGTTGCGAGAGGCTCCTCCTTGGTGCTCCTAGTGCTCCTGCTCGGTGCCCTTCTGGCGTCGAATGTAGAGTCCAAGAGCTGCTGCCCCAACACGACCGCACGAAACACCTACAACGCTTGCCGCTTTGTCGGCGCTTCCCGCGAAACCTGCGCCAAATTGAGCAGTTGCAAAATCATATCTGGATCAAAATGTCCAGACGGTTATAAGAAGTTCTACTGCACCTTGGGCTGCGAATCCTCCAACTGCCCTTCCATAACCACTCCGGCCAACTCCAGCACGTATGGATAATATATAAAGTGTGACAGTGACTTATAATTTTAATATTTATATGTGTGGGTGTGCAGATGGCGATGCTGAAGCGGTGCGTTGCAGGACCGCATGCTCCCACCTCTGCAATCAAGAAGACGATGATGCGTAATCAAGGAAGGAAGCACGGGCGTGGCGCGGGCCTCTGACCCGTTTCCCTCTCGTCAATAAATCTTATGTGCTAGGTGTTTGCATGTTAACTGCACTTGACTCATGCACCGTCCGGTATGGAGTAGCTGCCGTTTACCTAAATAAAAACATGCTATCTCTTTATTTTTCCTCTCTATCAAACATTGGTATGTTTTTTTTCCCTTTAAAAAAGTAAAAAATATTATAATCAATTCAATATTTCGGGATTCACCAGGATTCACCAAAAAATAAAAAAATAAGACGAAAAAAAGATAAAATAATCCCTCCTAGGTCCATAACCTTCATAGGTTGATTTCCGAGAGCAGTCCACCATGAAATAATTATAGTTGTATATTTATTATAATAATTATATAATGATAGTAATTGTATATATTTATATAATTATAATAAATATAATTAGTTATTATAATTATAATTGCACATATATTATAATTATATAATTATTATAGTTATATATTTATTATATTTATAATTATATAATTATTATATTTATATTGTAATTATAATTGTACATTTATTATAATTATATAATTGTTATAATTATCTCTTAATTATATTTATAATTATATAATTATTGTAATTATAATTGTGTATTTATTATAATTATATAATAATTATATTTACAATTATATAATTATTGTAATTATTGTAATTATATAAATATTATATTTATAATTATATACTTATTATAAATATACAATTATTATAATCATATATTTATTATATTTATAATTATATAATTATTGTAATTATATAATTATTAAAATTATTGTAATTATATAATTATTATAATTGTATAATTATTATAATTATATAATTATTATAATTATATAATTATTATAATTATTGTAGTTATATAATTATTATAATCGTATATTTATTATAATTATATATTTATTATAATTATATAATTGTTATAATTATAATAAATATAATTATAAATTTATTGTATTTATTTTAGTCATTATATTTATTATAATTCTAATTCTAATTATATAAATATACATTATTTATATATATTTGGGGCGGGGTGGCGTGGGGAGGAAAAAAAAAGAACCCAAGAGCGCCAAATGAATTGGCCCTCGACACACCCATTTCTCAAAATAAAAAATAAACAAACCCATTAAATTAAAAAAAATTAAAAAAACCCTATGTCCTAATTTTGCCAAAAAGCAACGATAAGGGTACTGATATGTTGGGGAGCCCCTAATCGACTGTGACTGTGCGACGCTTGTGCAGAAGCTTGATATGTTGGGGAGCCCCTACAGGGGCCTAGTGACGTTCTTGACATGACACACGATTTGGGGAGTGGGTGCTTTGGTATCAAAGCGGGGTAAGTAGGCAGGATCTGTTTGATGCCAAGCCCAAATGCGCTTTGGGTAGCGCGGTGGGAGTATGGAGAAATGCCTGCAACGCCTGTGAGCCAGGTGATCGTGCGATCTGCCTTGGCATTGTTGAGATGCCTGAGGCATTTAATTGGAATATACTGAAAGGCCTGCGGGGCAAGTTCACTAGGTTAGGCTTGTGGGCGTAGGTTAACATATAAATAAAGTGTATTTTAAAAACAAATTTAATATCCAAATTTCTACAAGAAATTTACAATTCAAAATTTCACTTAAAAATTCAAGGTAAATATATTAATACATAAATAAAAAATATAATTTTTTACTGGAAATTTACATTAAAAACTTCTAATGTAAATTGTAGGGATTTCAATGAGTCTATAAACAATTTATAAATCATGCGTAAGTAGAAGAATCTCATCCCAAGATCCTCATGTATACAATTTGGAAATAAAGAGTACTGTAAATGCATGTACTTATCATAGTAAATGCCGTTGAGAATTTGTACAAGAAACTTGTAGTGGAAATTTTCCACGAAAATTTTTAGTTCAAATTTCTACGTAAATTAACAGTGAAAATTTCCACTGAAAATTTCTAGTGTAGATTTCAACAATAAAATTCCAATGAAAACTTCAACAAATTTGCAGTTAATTTTTTTCTTAAAATTAGAATTCAAATGCATCGATACATAAATAAAATTTTTATTTTTTCACTGGAAATTTGCATTGATAATTTGTAATAGAAAATTTTTGTGTAAATATCCATTGAAAACTTTTCACACAAATTTTCAATTAAATTTGAAGTGAAAATTTTCAGGTATATTTTCCATGCACTATGTGTGTGTGTCTATATATGTTTGTGTATATATCCAAATATAAATATAAAATTTATTTTCTGTGAGAATTTTTAGTGAACATTTTTATCGCATACATACATGCATACATATGGACATACATACATACATCATATGCATATACATATATAGTAACATAAGTATATAAATATATACATTCACAAATTTATATTGGAAATTTGCAATGAAATATGGCATTGCGAATTTTCCATAAACATTTTCAACGAGAATTTCCACTGGAAATTTGTACTGAAAATTTTGTGTTTAAATTTCCAACGTATACCGACTACACAACATGAACCATATAAATTTGAATTGAAAATCACACACATGTGCACACACTAATATCAATATACGCCATAATATTACATTATACATTTTTGTAAAATATATAGGAAATTTATAGTGAAAAATTTACACTGAAAAATTAAAGTGACTGTTTCCAGTGTAGATTTGAATGAATATAATAAAAACATATATGTATATGTATGCATTTAAATTTACAATGTAATTTTATTGTAAAAAATTACACTATAAATTTTTAGTGCATATTACATAAATGTAAATTTTCACTGAAATGTTTCGTTGCAAATTTACTGTAACATCATGGGACTTTGAATCGGGTTGAAACCATCCCCCGTTTTGAATTTTTGAATTAGTGGCAGTTTCGTTTTCTTTTTCGATGAGCGGAACTCAATTTCGAGAGTTCTGTCATCTTTATTTCATGTTTTTGGATGAGTTTAGAGGCTTGAAGAGCGCTCAAGGGTTCAGATGGGTTTTAGGAGCATTAGTGGCCCAATGATCAAGTTTTGGAGTTGCAGGTCAAGGTGCATGATTTAGGGTAAACTGTGCGGCCTCTTCCAGCCAACCATGGGACCCATATTTTCACTAAGTATGGTATGGGAAAACCATGCAAGTGGGGCACACGACAGTGCGACCACCTCTTCAATTTTTGATAGAGGGAACCCACACGGTTCACACACGATTTGGAAAACATTGCAGCTATACCGTGCGGGCTTGGGGCTTTGGGTAGTGGCTGTCACACAGTTTCTACATGGTTTGACAAACTGTGCGACACCATTAAAAAGAAAAAAAATACTATTTTCCCCTGATCCCTTTATCATTATTTTTTCTTTCTATTTCCCACTTGGTCACGCGGTGCACAAGGGGATCACCCCTTTTTCATTCCTCTTCTTTTGATCCAACTTCTCATCCAGTGATCCGTTTTCTGATCCATCGGGGGCTATAGAACCATATCGGTAAGGCTTACCTCACCTATGCCACTTCTTCTCTTTACTTTTGCCTCATAGAGCACTAAATCTATTGGGGTCGTTTTCCCCTATTTTCAGGTTAATCGATTGAAACATAGTTTTCCTCAAATCTAATTCGAGTTAGATTTTGATATTGGATGTGTTTATGTCTATGAGTCCAGAGGTAGGTACTGCATACCTTTCTTCATGTTTTTATAGACGTTTGGGGGCATGAATTTTAGTGCAAATTTGGGTAATTGAGAGAGACCCCCTTTTCATTTATTTCTTGATGTCAAATTGACCGTGTGACCCGATGGGATGTTGATGGGCATGACCAAACCTTTTCCACTCGAGCGAGGTTGGGATAGAGGATGTCAATCTTTGGGTGGTCTGGCCGAGAGTGTTGTTTATGTTAATAATTTTTTTTATTTGATTATAGATTCTCAATTCAATTTCCTTGAATTTTTTATTTATCTAAACTGTTCAATTCAATCATATTAATTTGAATTGGTTTTTATATATCAATTGCTTGAGATGCATGTGATGGGACCCATGGGGTCGTGATGGGCTTGACTCGAGGTTGGGATGGTGTCGGCCATTCAGAATTTAGGCGATGTGATCGTCTGGTTAGGCTTGGACTAGATTACTTGGGTGATGAGATCATCAGTTGGGTGTCATGGACGTCGGTTTGAGGAGGTGAGTCCATCAGGTGTTGGGAATTTCCCATGATATTGGATGGAAAGACCATCAGACTTGAGCGACATTATCGTAGGGGCTGAAGGTGTAAGTGTCGATGTGGATTAGGTACTTATTGGTGACTTCTACTAACATGGGATGGACAAAGTGTCGTTTGGAGTTGTGTGTATAGGTTCCGGGCGAATCAGAAGCACATGATGGGCGTGTACCCACCTTTGAAAATTTCCATAATCAATGAATAATCTGGGTTCAATACAACGATGAATACTAGTATCCACAGAATTGAATCAAAGATTAAATAAAAAGGAGAGAACCCAAAACTGAGAAGAGAGAATCAACATATTTTGTTTATAATTAATTTAATTAAATTATAGAATTACCTCCAAGGTAATTCTTTCTTCATTGATGCGTCCGACCACGATTTCGAAGTATAGATTCATTGTGATGTAGAATCCAAGGATATGAATCCTCTAGTTGTGATCCATACGTGCTCCACGTATCTCCAGATGTCGCCGAAGGAGTCTCCAGGTTCTAGCGCAGAAGATCTTTGCGCTTGTAATCTCTGCCATCAATTGCCTTGAGAATCGCTTCCAAAATGTTCTCCATAATTCAGTGGAGGAGGATCACTATCGTTCTTGAGAGAATTCTTAGAGAGGGAAGAGTTCTATAGGCTAGAGAGCTTTTCTTCAAGGATGTTATGCACACAATGATTGGTTAGCTAGTGGAATGACCCCTTGGCTTATATAGATAATAATAACATAACAGGGAATTTAATTCATTAGGTAATAATATATTATTAGAACAGGTTCTGTTACTTAATTTATTATTCAATGTAAAAACCTCATGTCAAATAATAATAGCAATGCTATTATTTCCATGACATGTGCTTAATAAATTTAATTCAATAGGTAATAATAAATAATTAGCACATGTGCTGTTACTTAATTTATTATTCCATGTGAAAACCCCATGTCAAATAATAATAGCTATGATATTATTTCTATGACATGTGCTTAACTTGCATGCTATATTTAAATATTATTTAATAAAATAATATTTAATATTATTTCTCACTGGACCCATAAATTGGTCTTCCAATCCTCCTCATTATTTTCTAGGGCTTGAATAATGACTATTTATTTATTAAATAAATATAAATGCATTATTCTATGATAAATAAATATTTTATCCGTAATATATTCTCTCGAGTAACTAGCGATGAAATAAATGAGATCAGACATACTCGAATAATTATTAAACCACAACCGGGATTAATATTTATTCAACTTTTTAAATAAATAAATTATTTAACTAAGACACTGGCTACAATTAGTGTGTGACCCTCTTGGCCTCTTTCTCATTGGCATTAGGCGGGCTTGCCTAAAGTCCAAGATTACTGTCTAGTAATGGGTTAATGAACCCAAGATAAATAAGTTTATTTTGCAATGACATGTCACCTCATACAAATTCTTACCATGTAATATAATCCATTTGTCCAGATATCTCCAATCAAGTGAGTTGAATGCAAGTTCCATCAACCCATGTGATCAATTTCTCATTCTTTGAATTCCCAAAATTGAACTTTCCTAGTTAACACCATGGCCATGGATTTAGTTAGGATATATCATTTCAATCAAAGGGACTAGGATATCTACTTCCATAGAAGTGGAAAATCCTTTTTTTCATTACTCATTAATGCAGTATTACTCGTGATGCACCCAACATATCCTACCTCACCATGAACATCCATCGTCGTGGTTTTTATCCATACATCTAAGTGAACGAGTCATAATACCCATTAATAATAATGTTAAATTCTAAGGACCAATACACACGTTCGCAGATAAAAACATACAATGACACTTATGAAGGTGGTTTTTCTACAGGCATCTCTTGTTCTCATAATATTCTCCTCGATATTAACAAGGGAACACACCATGAGAAGTCACCTCAAAGTTTCATGGCTCCCCACCACTGATAGCCTATATCATTTATGTCCCTTCAAATGATATCATCCAGCCATAGAACATATATTCAAGAATAGTGTCATGGAACTTCTGGGTTCTCATCATAGTAGGGATCCGCTATGACCTTTTAGTGCGACAACTATTCTTAGGAAATTATCACATACTATTGTTGGAGTTGGTGGCCTAGAACCGACTACTTTGTACTTTATTCATTAATAAATGCCTTATCACATCTTGATTGTTCTTCTACGTGACAATGCATGTGATAATTTCCTAAGGACAACTGTTGCATTAATGGGTCATAGCGGATCCCTGCTATGATGAGAACCCGGAAGTGCCATAACACTGTTCTTGAATATATGTTCTATGGCTGGATGTTGTTATTTGAGGGAAAAAATAATACATTCCATTAGGGGTGAGGAATCATAAAACTTTGAGGCACCTTCTCATGGTGTGTGCCCTTGGTAATATCCAGGAGGATATTATGAGAACGAGACCCGCCAGTAGGAAATCCACATTTCATAGTGTCATTGGATGTTCCTATCTATGGACATGTGTATTGGTCCTTAGACTATAAGATTATTATTAATGGGTATTACAACTTGCGCACTTAGATGTATTGACGAAAAATGTGATGACACACTGTTCGCAGTGAGTTAGGATACGTTGGGTGTGTCACGAGTAATACCACATTAATAGATAATGCGAGAAAATATTTGTCCCTTATGTTCCATAATGGAAGTAGATATCTCAGGACCTTTGATGGAATTGATATATCCTAAATAAATCCATGGCCATGGTATGGTATGGGCGAGTTCAATTATAGAAAGTCAAAGAAAGAATAATCGAGCACGTGGGTTGATGAGACTAGCATGCAACTCACTTGATTCGAGATATCATGACAAAGGGATTATATTACACGGTAAGAGTTCATATGAGGTGGCACGTCATTGTGGTGTTAACTTCTTTCTCTATGGGTGCCTTGGCGTGTTGCTAGATGCTAACCTTGGACTTTAGGCAGGCTCTGCCTAATTCCAATGAGAAAGAGGCCTAGAGGGTCACATACTAGGTGTGTCCATGTATCTTAGTTAAATATTAATTTAACAAGTTAAATAAAGATTATTCCCGACAGTGGTTTAATAATTATTTGAGGATGCCTAATCACATTTATTTTGACACTAGTTATTTGAGAGAATATATTGTGGGTGAAATAATATATTTATTAGCAAGTAATGCAGTTACATTTATTTAAGAAATAAATATCCATTACTCAAGGTCTAATAAATGTGGAGGAGGAGATAAATGAAAGTGGAAAATAAAATTACACGCCATGTATATTAAATATACACGACGTGTTGTTTTATGAAAACAAGTACACGTCATGTATTAATGATTACACGCCGTGTAGTTTTTCTAGTCGGGATTTTGAGGAAATAATATCATTATTGTGATATTAATTATAATAAGCATGGGAACATGTCAAGGAATTAATCATTTGATATGGGGGTTTTCAATAAGAGTTAATGAAATAAATAAAACACGTAACATGTTTATTTATTGTCATAACTCTATAACCTCAAACCCGATTATAAATATCCTCACAACCCCAACACATTTCCTAAGAATCGTTGTGCACAACAATTTTGAAGAATTCTTTCACGACCGAAAGAACTCCTTCCTCCAAGAACGCTCTCAAGACCGAGAGACCAAGGCGATCGAAGCCAGACATCACAAGCGAAGGTTCTTCCATGCTAGCACCTGGAGATCCCTTCGGCGGCGTCTGGAGATACGTGGCACACGTGTGGATCACCACTAGAGGAATCCCACACTTGGATTCTAAGACGTAATGACAGATCACAGGATCGTGACCAGAGACATCAACGAAGAAATAATTCCACCAATGTAATTCTTGTGAATTAATTAAATTAATTATAACCAATATATGATGATCCTTTCTCTATGGTTTTGGGATTCCCTCTTATGTTTTTCGTTCTTTGTTCTATTCTGAAGATTCAACATTTTAAATCGTGAAGGATCTCGGATTGAACGTTGCTTAACGTTAAAATTAAAGTTGGGAAAACCCACAAACGCGCTTTCATTGCGCTCGGAACCTACAAGTGGTATCAAAGGGGTCATATCGCTGATTATAATTATTTATTTTTTCATTAATGTTTTACGCATTTAATAATTTAGTTGTTTCAATTCAAGTTTAATCGTTCTGGAAATATGAATCTTGAGATCTGTTCCTCCTCCCTCATTTCTCATTCACCTCACAGAAAAAAAATTTTCTTTTAATTTTGATTAAAATAAAATAGAGGAACTCATCCGGAGGAGACAAACATTTCTGGCTGTACAACACCAGAATAAACATCGTGTATTCGGAAGTACACGTCGTGTAGTCTAAGTTCATGCATCAGACTGGTCTGCCAAATCAGGCCATGTATTGATCCTATCTAAGTCATTTATGACACCGTATGTTGATCAGGAAAAGGTGGCACACAGTTTCCAGATTACACGCCGTGTGGTCCAACGGAACACGACATGTAGTCCGTTTGGGTTAGGGTTTGACCGTGTACCCCGTACACGGCTTGTCTAGCTAGAAACCGTGTAACACGGAAACTACACGGCGTGTGTCCCACTGTACATTCCGTGTACTCCGAAAATTTCCGAAGTACATTAACACGCCATGTACCTAGGCGTGTACTTCGGATGGACTGTGAAGAAAATTACACGCTGTGTAGACGGAACTACATGCCTTGTACTCACCCAAATTACGCAGATTTATTAAAATTTATTATTATATTATATAAACCCTTGAGACGTGTACCATAGTGCAGGCGTAAAGCTGAGGCACAACACGTGATAGGTGTTTTTTATATATGTGTTTAATTTAACATCTGCGTAATAAATGGGAATTCACCAGGTTTCCTCCAAGGTACAAGTTACGTACAAGGATAATTTTAAATGAATTTATTTGTTTAAAATTATGATGGATGAGAATCTTAAGGAAGTTCAGAAAAGGGTTTAAGATAAAATGATTGATTAATTAAAGATAATTAATTGATTCGAGCATGATTTATCTTAAACAAGAATGATTAAAGAATTGAATGATAGTTTTATTTATGCATAAATATCGTTGCATGTATGGATGATCATGAGCTAGACCGAGACCTTTGTATGTGAATGGTTTCTTTTAATTTATTTATTTAAATTAAATTTGTTGGCCTGCGAGCCATCTCCTCATTAATATGTAAGGCCTGCACGCCCAAGGATTATTTTATGTAAAACCCTCTTTTTACCCCTCACCCGCGTGTGAGATAAATGCACATGTAATGGATGGAGCTCCCAAGCTAGTGGAGGCAGATCAAGTCAGGATCCAAGGTGAAACCAATCCAAGGGGATACAAAGGTGGGCAAGTGGAAAGCTGTAAACACGAACACGAAAGGTTCAAGGTGTTTCTCCCCTTGGTCTTGGGTTATTTTACCAACCTCTTCATAAACTAAACAATAGAAAAGCTCATGATCATAACATTTGTTTTATTTATGTCAGTTGCATGGTATATTTATTGCGGGTGTGTTGTCATGATCACACAATTAATGAATTAAATGAGCATGCAAGATGGAACTAAAATAAAACCGAATCATATATGAATATTATATTTGACATGGTTAATCAATTAAGTAAATCCCACTTAATATTAACAATAATGTAATAAAAGATAATAAATTGGAAATTTACGTATAAGTATAAAATCCCTCAAAGAAATATTAAGTCGGTATAGCCTTCCAAAATCTTGGTTAGAATCAAACTATAGTTCAAAGTGCTTGACCAACCCTAGTTGGGGTGCCTTCAATTATTGGGGAATTATAATTCAAGATTTCAGGTTGACTTAACTTGGTTCACATCAAGGGTTGACTGCCACAACAGGACTTGGTGTGGCTAAGAGGAAAAGGTTGAGGAAATCCAAAATAAAAGGATTTCAGGATTGGGGAGTCCACTCAGCGGATTAAGGAGCTGCGAGTTAATGCAGTTGGCATTTAGAATGCCTACCTAAAACCCTTCAAGTTTCTTGACAAACCCTAGTTGGGGTAATGCGAAGGGCAATATGGATCCTTGCCACTAGAATATTCAGGCAACAGAATATTCCGAAGTCAATGGCGAGGGCTATTGGATTTCGATAAAATAGTGGGAGACTAATAAGTATTAATTTATTTATTTTTCTCAGTTTTGTAATAAATTACTAAACCTTTGATCATATTAATTTGTATAAATGACAAGAAAATGACTTCAAACATATCATTGCGAACCATACTCGAGAAGGAAAACCTTCTCACTGACACCAATTTACAAGAGTGGCAGAGGCGTTTACGCGTCATCCTTCGCCATGAAAGGAAATTGTATCTTCTGGAAGAGCCTATTCCAGTTGCACCTGGGAAAGAGGCCAGTGATTAGGAATTATCTCTCTATATTAAACACATGGATGATTCCACAGATGTCCAGTGTTTCATGATATCGCCCATGTCCAATGAGCTCTTGAAGTGACATGAAAACATGGACGCATATAGAATGATGTCTCACCTTAAGGATATCTACCAAGAGAAGGAGAGACAGGAGAGGTATGAGACCTCCAATGCTTTGTTTACAACTAATCTTGGAGAGTCTGTGCCATCTGGGCCTCATTTACTCAAGCTTATTGGCTACATTGAACGCTTGAACATCTTAGGGATTAAATTCCCGGATGAGTTGCATACATATCTCATCCTATCATCACTGCCCAAGACCTTATCTAGATTTATTGTCAACTACAACATGGGAAATAATGATAAGAGTCTATTAGAACTTCTGAACTTGATTTGCCAGGTAGATAAGGACATGGGGCGTGACAAACCTGCAGTCCTTATAGTGAATAGGAAAAGGAAGGACAAGGCAAAGGGGCCAAAGACTTATAAACGATCTGAATCCCCTGAGCACCATCCTTCCAAGAAGGGGAAGATCCAGAGGTAGGGAAAGGAATGGGAGGCAGTGTGTTTTTCATGTGTCAAGCAAGGCCACTTGAAGAGGAACCGCACCCAAAAGCATGGGGACGCTAAAGGTGTGTTCATTATCAAGTGTAACCTTTCTATTTCTACAAATTGTGTATTAGATATAGCTTTTGGGGATCACATCTGTATTCAAATGCAGGAACTAAGTATATTTATAAAGATTTCTAGAGGAGAGGTGGATCTTCGAGCTGCCAATGGTGCAAGGCTGGCTACGTTGGCTATTGGAGATCACCACCTCTCATTGCCGACTGGAATGATTTTGGTTTTACATAACTGTTATTATGTGCCTAGTGTTACCAAGAACATAATTTCTATATCTTTTTTGGATATGGATGGATTTATTTTCACATTTTCAAATGAGGGTTGTCTCTTTTATAAGAACAATGTATGCTATGGTATGAAACATTTAAATAATGGTTTGTATGTATTAAATTACGAAAACCAAGTGTTGGTAATCGATAACGAAACAAACTCACATGACTCATAAATCACCCAGTTGTGGCATCACCGTCTCAGTCATGTGAACGAGAAGCGCTTGACAAATCTCTACCAAGATGGCTATTTGGACTCTACTGAGATAAAACCACTTGATAGATGTCACGCTTGTTTACAAGAAAAAATTACCAAGCTACCTTTTGGTGGATAGGGTGAAAGGGCCATAGAGCTTCTAGGATTGGTACACACAGATGTGTGTGGACCATTTCCAGTAGAAGCTAGAGGTGGATATTCTTACTTCATTCATTTTACTGATGATTTGAGTAGATATGGATATGTCTACTTAATGAGGTATAAGTCAGAGGCCTTAGAGAAATTTAATGAATTCAAGAATGAAGTAGAGAATCATCTTGGTAAGAAGATAAAGAAACTTTGATCAGATCGAGGTGGAGAATATCTGAACCAAGTGTTCATTGATCTTCTATAGAAGTATGAGATTCTATCTCAGCTCACTCCTCCTTATACACCACAGTGGAACAGTGTTAGTGAAAGGAGGAACCACACCTTGTTGGACACAGTGAGGTCGATGATGAGTCATGGAGTTCTTCCATTAACCTTTTGGGGATATGCATTACAAACTACAACATACACATTAAACCGAGTACCAACTAAGCTGGAAAATGGAATTCCATCCGAGTTATGGAATGGAAGGAAACCCACATTGTCACACACACATGTATGGGGATGCGAGGCGTTTGTTAAGGCCTTCTCATGCAACAAAATAACACCCCAGGGCACGAGGTGTATCTTTATAGGATATCCCAAGGAAACGAAAGGATATTACCTATATAACCCTTCAGACAATAAAGTGACTATCGCCAGACAAGCCGTATTTCTTGAGAGGGACCACATCCTCAAGGATAGTGGGAGCAAGATTGACTTCGACGAAGTTAATGCACAAGATACATAGGAGTTGGTACAGGAACAAGTTCCACAGGTCCCCATGAAAGAGGTTCCAGAAACACAAGTACTGCGTAGGAGCTCAAGAGAGGTAAGGGAACCAGAGAGATTTGGTTTCCTAGTCACCGAGGATGGTGAATCATTATTGTTGGAAAATGATGAACCTCTCTCCTACAAGGAAGCAGTAGAAAGCTCAGAAGCTGTAAGATGGCTAGAAGCTATGAATTCTGAGATGGATTCCATGTATCAGAACCAAGTCTGGGTTCTGGTCGATGAGCCAGTTGATGTAAATCCTGTTGGATGCAAATGGGTATTCAAGAGAAAGCTGGACATGGAAGGTCAAGTTAGCACCTATAAAGAAAGGCTGGTGGATAAAGGGTTCATACAACATCAAAGAATTTACTATGATGAAACCTTCTCACCAGTTGCCATGTTTAAATCCATAAGAATCATACTTGCCATAGTAGCTTACCATGACTATGAGACTTGGAAGATGGATTTCAAAATATCATTCCTTAATGGGAACATTCAGGAATATGTCTATATGACACAACCAGAAGGTTTTGTGACACTAGGTGAAGACAAACAGGTTTACAAGTTGCAAAAAATCCATTTATGGATTAAATCAAGCATCCAGGTCATGGAACATTCAATTTGATGAATCCATAAAGGAATTTGGGTTCATTAAAAATGAATGTGAACCATGTGTTTATAAACGGTTTAATGGGAATGCGATCCTTATCCTAGTAGTATATGTTGATGACATATTGCTTATTGGAAACGATGTAACAGTATTATAGTAAGTTAAGGACTGGTTTCAGAAGTGTTTCTCCATGAAGGACTTGGGTGAAGCAGCCTACATTCTAGGGATAAAGATCATTCGTGATAGATCAAAGAGGCTGCTTGGACTAAGTCAGAGTACATATATTGACCAGATTCTAAAGAGATTTAGTATGGAACAATCCAAGAGGGGATTGGTTCCAGTGTCACATGGCCTACATATTTCTAAGAAAATGTGTCTTAAGACACAACAAGAGAAATATAGAATGAGTAAGATCCCATACACTTGGGCTATAGGATCCATCATGTATGCCATGTTATGTACCATGCTTGATGTTTCCTATGCACTGAGCATGGTTGGCAGATATCAAGAAGATATAAGAGAACAACATTGGACTGCTGTTAAGACTATCCTTAAGTATTTGAGAAGAACTAAGGATATGTTCCTGGTGTATGGAGGAGAATAGGAGCTTTTCATTAGAGGGTATGCTGATGATGGTTTTCAAATAGATCAGAATGATCTGAAGTCGCAATCTGGAAATGTTTTCTGTCTCAATGGAGGAGCTGTGAGCTAGAAGAGTACAAAGCAGCTAGTTGTCGCCAATTCTACTGTAGATTATGAATATATAGCGGCTTCTGATGCATCCAAGGAAGCCGTATGGATTTAGAACTTTTTCTAGGAGCTTGATGTGGTTCCTATAAGTAAAGATCCCATTACACTGTATTGTGATAATACTGCAGCGGTGACTCTTGCAAAAGAACCAAGGTCACATCAACAGACAAAGCACATACTCCAGAAGTATCACCTCTTGAGGTATTTCTATCAAAGGGGTGAAGTTGCAGTGAGTAGAGTGTCCACAGAAGATAATGTGGTGGACCCCATGACTAAAGGCCTATCTCAGCAGAAGCATGACTATCATGTGAGAGCTAGCAGGTTAAATTTTGTTAGCAGTTGGCTCTAGTCCAAGTGGGAGTCTGTTGGATTTGGTGGCCTAGAACCAACAACTTTGTACTTTATTCATTAATAAATGCCTTATCACATCTTGATTGTTCTTCTTCATGATAATGCATGTGATAATGTCCTAAGGACAACTGTTGCATTAATGGGTCATAGCAGATCCCTTCAATGATGAGAACCCGGAAGTTCCATAACACTGTTCTTGAATATATGTTCTATGGACAGATGATGTTATTTGAGGGACACAAATAATACAGGCCATTAGGGGTGAGGACTCATAAAACTTTGAGGCACCTTCTCATGGTGTGCACCCTTGGTAATATCCAGGAGGATATTATGAGAACGAGACCCGCCAGTAGGAAATCCACATTTCATAGTGTCATTGGATGTTCCTATCGGCGAACGTGTGTATTGGTCGTTAGACTTTAAGATTATTATTAATGGGTATTACAACTCATGCACTTAGATGTATTGACAAAAACTTTGACGACACACTATTTGCAGCGAGGTAGGATACGTTGGGTGTATCACGAGTAATACCACATTAATAGATAATGCGAGAAAAGATTTGTCCCTTCTGTTCCATAATGGAAGTAGATATCTCAGGCCCTTTGATGGAATTGATATATCCTAAATAAATCCATGGCCATGGTAAGTTATGGGAGAGTTCAATTCCAGAAAGTCAAAGAAAGAATAATCGAGCACGTGGGTTGATGAAACTAGCATGAAACCCGCTTGATTCGAGATATCATGACAAAGGGATTATATTACATGGTAAACTTTCATATGAGGTGACACGTCATTGTGGCGTTAAATTCTTTCTATATGGGTGCCTTGGTGTGTTGCTAGACTCTAACCTTGGACTTTAGGCAGGCTCCGCCTAATGCCAATGAGAAAGAAGCCTAGAGGGTCACACACTAGTGTGTCCATGTATCTCAGTTAAATATTAATTTAACAAGTTAAATAAATATTATTCCCGACTGTGGATTAATAATTATTTGAGGATGCCTAATCGCATTTATTTAGACCCTAGTTATTCGAGAGAATATATTGTGGGTGAAATAATATATTTATTAGCGAGTAATGCAGTTATATTTATTTAAGAAATAAATAGCCATTACTCAAGGTCTAATAAATGTGGAGGAGGAGATAAAGGAAAGTGGAAAATAAAATTACACGCCATGTATATTAAATATACATGCTGTGTATTTTTATGAAAATGAGTACACACTGTGTATTAATGATTACACTCCGTGTAGTTTTTCTAGTCGGGATTTTGAGGAAATAATATCATTATTGTGATATTAATTATAATCAGCATGGGCACATGTCAAGGAATTAATCATTCGACATGGGGGTTTTCAATAAGAGTTAATGAAATAAATAAAACGCGTAACGCGTTTTTTTATTGTCATAACTCTATAACCTCAAACCCGATTATAAATATCCTCACAACCCCAACACTTTTCCTAGGAATCGTTGTGCACAACAATTTTGAAGAATTCTTTCAAGACTGAAAGAACTCCTTCCTCCAAGAACGCTCTCAAGACCGAGAGACCAAGGCGATCGAAGGCAGGCATCGCAAGTGAAGGTTCTTCCGCACTAGCACCCGGATATCCCTTTGGTGACGTCCGAAGATACGTGGCACACGTGTGGATCACCGCTAGAGGAATCCTACACGTAGATTCTATGACGCAACGATGGATCATAGGATAATGACCAGAGACATCAACAAAGAAAGAATTCCATCAAGGTAATTATTGTGAATTAATTAAATTAATTAAAACCAACATATGATGATCATATATCTATGGTTCTGGGATTCCCTCTTAAGTTTTTCGTTCTTCGTTCTATTTTGAAGATTCGGTGTTTTAAATCGTGACAGATCTCGGATTGAATGTTGCTTAATGTTAAAATTAAAGTTGGGCAAACCCACCAACGTGCTTCCGTTGCACCCGGAACCTAAAAATATGTCATGTGAAGAGAAATCATGATGTGATAATAAGTATATTAATGTTCATCCAATGAATACAGGTTTATCATAAAGTAAAAATAAATTTGATTATAGGGAACCAACTCCAACATACTCCCACTTTCACTAGAGCCAACTACTAACAACCTTCAGTCTGCTAGCTCACACATGATATTTATGCTTCTGCTGAGAAAGAACTTTAGTCAAGGGGTCCACCACATTCTCTTCTATGGACAGTCTACTCATTGCAACTTCATCCCTTTTATATAAATCCATCAAGAGGTGATACTTTTGGAGTATGTGCTTTGTCCATTGATGTGACCTTGGCTCTTTTTTAGGAGCTACCACTGTAGTATTATCACAATATAATGTAATGGTATCTTTACTACTAGGCACCACATCAAGCTCCTAGAAAAATTTCTGAATCCAGATGATTTCCTTGGTTTCATTAGAAGCCTCTATATATTTGGACTCCATTGTAGAATCAGAAATAACCAGATGCTTTGAAATCTTCCTACTCATAGCTCCTCCATTGAGATAAAAACATATATTGATTATGACTTCTGACCATTTTGATCTGTCTGAAAATTGGAATCAACATACTTTCTGATGAAAAGATCCTTGTATCCTATATACACCAGGAATATATCATTAGTTATTCTCAAATACTTAAGTATAGTCTTGACAGGAGTCCACGACTGTTCTATTGGATGTCCTTGATATCTGCCTACCATGCTTAGTGCGTAGGAAACATCAATTCTGGTATATAACAGGGCATACATGATATATCCTATCACTGAAGCGTATTTAATCTTACTCAACCTATCTTTCTCATGTTGTTTTTAGGGACATATTTTCTTACAAAGATGTATACCATGTGACACTGGAAACAATCCACTCTTGGATAGTTCTATACTAAATCTATTAAGTATCTAGTCAATTTATGTACTTTTACTTATTCTAGTCAGCCTCTTGGATCTATCACAAATGATATTGATCCCTAGAATGTAGACTGCGTCGCCTAAGTCCTTCCTGGAGAAGCACCTATTTATCCAGTCCTTGACTAACTGTAAGAATGGCATGTAGTTTACAATAAGCAATATGTTTTCAACATACATGATGTTATTAATTTATTAATACCATTTTATATACTCCCTCTACTGATTTTCAATTAAATGTGCATAACTTATGTGAAATACTCATGCTTTAATATTAAATATTATTTTGGAGTATTGTTTCGAATAATACAGATTCATGTCTATTTAGTATTTTAAATATTAATTTCACCCTACTAATCCAAATTGTGTGATTCTTGTCTTTTAGGGTTCTAAATTCAATTTCCTACAAATCACTCAACTGGAGCATTGGCTAATTCGGCCATTTGAAGGGCCATATGGACCACACAAGATGACCCACCAGATCTTCCTAATTTCTGGACCAGCCTTGAAGATTTCATTACTGGGCTCAATATCCCAGCCCAAATGAGTGGATATTCTTTTTCAATCTCGGGAATTTCCTAAGGAGTCACGGATAAAAATTTAAAGGCCCAACTCTACCATTTTGGGGCCCAATGGATCCATTGAAATCAAGCCCACCATTCTGTCCGGGATTTTAAATCAGCCCACCATTCTTGACTTTTCAACTTATCCACTTTTCCAAAGAAGCTAATATTTTGTGGTGTGAAATATAAGATATGGGGGAGAAACTTTCCAGAATAAATGGTTCGGATTTGAAGGAATCTCTATATCCATAAATGCATTCACATTTAGGCCATGGAAACTTTCTGGATAAAATTGGACAGTAGAAAGGTTTTTAGTAATCCGCCCATAACTTTGGCCAAAAAAGTCCAATGAAAGACAAATGTTGAGGGTGACTAGTACACATCCATATCTACAATATTGAAGAAGTATATATCTCGAGATTCAGCTGTCTGAAAGGTCATATTGGCGGTCCAACTTGAGGGGAAGTTTGGGAATGAAAACAGTCCACTACCTTTGGCTATAAATTCACTCCCCTCTTTTCCTTGCAAGGGGTTGGAATTTCAGAAGAGAGGAGATCATATTGGCCCGACCAAAGCTTTGAAAAAGTCTTGGGAGGACCTTCCATACTCAAGTTTTCACTTGAGAGACCTTTCCTCCTCTCTTTGTTTTCACTTACTTTTGTGTTCTTCGTTTTTGTAATTTTGTAAGTCCTTTCTTTGTAATTCTGTTTTAATGCAAGTTACTTCTTCAATATCTCTTATTCTCATCCAACTTCTGTAGTTTAATATTTATGTTCTTAAAATAGTTTAAATTCAGTTGAATCCCCTTCCCTTCTTTTTCTTCCTCATTCAATCGAAAATCCGTTTTTAATTATCATCATCGTTCGTGTGTGTGTGTCAACGTACCACTCTTCTCTAATCCCTTTCTTTTTCTTCTATTCTTAATTTATCATCATAATTATTTTAACCATAATATTAAACATCCAAATGGCTGAGTAAATCTCTCATTGGGGTGAGTTATAATTCGGGGATGTTAAGTGATTGATAGTTTTGCTCGATGAGTATTCTTTAAATTAATATTGTGTATGTTAATCTTAATATGTCATGGATTAATGATATGTTTTGTTTAAAGAGTGGTTTACATGGATTATTAGAACCATAAATACACTACCATAAATAATTTTTGATTGATATTAGAACCCTAAGTTAAGTTAAGGCTTGGATTAAAGCCTTCACACTTAGGAATTCCAATCAACGTCAACTTATGACATGAGTGTTAATTTAATGCAATACAAAGTAAGGCTTAAGGATATCACATGCTTAACTCCCCAATGATGAACTCACCCCAATCTTTATCAATTTGGTAAATCAAACATCATCCATAAATCATTTCAATTAAGCTCTGCAAACAAACCCCCCTAATCAAAATACAATCAATTAAAAACAAATGACTATTACAAAGTATCATCGCCGAGGATTCGACCCGAGTGCTGCTATACACATTAGCAGAGCACCGGAATTTTGACCGGTCGATAGGCGACAATCGGCCGTGCGTTTTGAAATGGCGCCGTTGCTGGGGATGGTGCATAATTGTAGTTGATAGTTTCTGATTTTTGAAAAAAAATACCAAAAAAATCAAATAACCCACAAAAAAATATCAAAAAAAAAAAATTAGACAGAGAAAAACCCTCCATCATCTTCAAGTCTTACTCTGCTCTTGATGTCCCGTAGCCTCCCAAACAATCCCTTAGATTTGTTTGATCTTGAGATTGAGCAAACTATTCGCTGAATTAGGAGGAACCTTAGGGACAATCAAAACAACCAAGGCCCACTCATTCCTAGACCAATTGATTTAGAGATGGCTAATCCTAGGGAACAGACCCTTAAAGAACTCGCTGCCCCCGATATGAATTACCAACCTCTTGGTATTCAATATCCAAACATCGAGGCTGATTTCGAACTCAAATCAGGTTTGATTCATCTTCTCCCTCATTTCCATGGGCTAGCTGGTGAAGATCCTTATCTTCACCTCAAAGAGTTCCAAGTGGTCTGCTCAACCATGAAAACTCAAGGGGTTTCTGAAGAACAAATCAATCTTAGAGCTTTCCCCTTTTCCCTAGCGGATTCTGCCAAGTCTTGGCTCTACTACCTCCCACCTGGTTCCATAAACTCATGGGTTGACATGAAGAGACTTTTCCTTGAGAAGTTCTTTCCTGCTTCCCAAACAGCTTCTATCCGAAAGGAAATAAGCGGCATCCGTCAATTCCCTAATGAATCACTCCATGAGTATTGGGAGAGGTTCAAAAAGCTTTTGACAACTTGTCCACACCATCAAATCCCTAAACAACTCTTGATACAATACTTCTATGAGGGGTTATTGGCTATGGAGCGAACTCTCATTGATGCCGCAAGTGGCGGTGCTCTTGTTGACAAAACTCCTACAGCTACACGAGAACTCATAAGCAACATGGATGCAAACACGCAGCAATTCCATACTCGAGCACATGCTCAAGTGAAACAAGACCAAGAGAATCAATCCATAGAGCCCAACAAAATGACTGAGTGGATGAGTGAACTTACAGGTCTTGTGCGTCAACTAGCTGTGGCTTCCAAAGCCCCAAACTCCTCTCCTCAACAATCTCTTTTCACTGGGCCTGTCAAGAACTATGGAATCTGAAACTCACCAACTCATCCGACTGACACATGTCCACAACTTCAAGATGATCCATCTGATTCATCTAGTCCAATGGAGCTCACTGTGGCATATGCTCAGCCAAACTTCAACCCTCAACAATCAGGTCAGTTTGTTAGAAAATTCAACCAACCCCACTCTGAGCCCTTCTCTTCTACCTTTAACCCACCTCTGAGGTATGGTAATCCCATTTCTCATCCTCCTCAGTTCCCTCATCAAAATCCAAAACAGTTCTAATATGGTCAAAGTGGTGGTAACATCCATCAACCTTATCCTTTTGTTCCTCAACCCCAAAGGAACAATCCTCCTCCTGGATTCCACTATCCTAACGAGCCTTCACAATTCCCCACCCAATATAATCGCTTTCCCAAGAACCAAAATCAAGGCCAACCCAATTTGGGACAAGCCTCTTCTTCTAAACAACCATGGGAAAGTGCTGTAGAGGATCTTGCTTCCTTCACCCGTTCTAGCCTCAAGAACATTGAAACCCAAATAGGTCAACTTGCATCCCACCTTAGCCATAAACAACCATCCAATTCATCCCAACTCCCAGCTCAACCATTACCCAACCCTAAGGGTAATGTAAGTGCAATTGCACTTAGATCGGGAAAGCAAATTGCTATGTCCCATGCTGATTCCTCTACCTCCCCTTTCGATGTTGATCTAGAAAATAAAAAGAACAAAAAGCTGGAAAAGGAACTTGAATCCACTCCTTCACCTCCTTCCATTCCTCTAAGGAACCCAATTCCTTTTCCTCAAGCCATCTCCAAGCCTAAGAAGTCCTTTTAACCTGATACTGAAATGCTTGACATGTTTAGACGTGTTGAAGTGAACATTCCCCTCTTAGATGCCATAAAAAAAATTCCTAAGTATGCCAAGTTTCTCAAGGAGTTGTGTACCCACAAGAGGAAACTTAGGACCTTTGAAAATGTTTCCACCCAGCATTCTATTCCCATAAAGTGAAAAGATCCAGGGACCTTTACGGTTCCATGCCAAATTGGAAGTTCCAACTTTGATGATGCACTCAGAGACCTTGGAGCCTCAATAAATGTCATGCCCAAATCCATTTTCTCCAACCTTGGTCTAGGTCCCTTGCACCCAACGGGTGTTGTCATTCAATTAGCCAATCGAAGAACTACCAGTCCTGAGGGGATAATTGAGGATGTCCTTGTCCGAGTCAATGATCTTATCTTCCCTGCTGATTTCTATGTCCTTGACATGGAAGCTGAGACGAAATATTCTCGATCTCCCCTAATTCTAGGAAGACCATTCCTTATGACATCTAAAACCAAATTTGATGTCCATGCTGGCATCTTATCCATGGAATTTGGAGACCAAATGGTCAAGTTCAATATTTTTCAATCCATGCGATACCCATTAGAGAATCAATCTGTATTCTATATCCATGTTTCTGAAACTCCCTTTGAGAGTGTGTTGAATCCTAATCCATCATGTTCTTCCTGTTATACTAATAGAGGAGTTTGTGAATATTGCATCCTCATTAACCAAGTGATTAATGGAGAAGTTGATGTTGACATTACAAATGCAAACTCCATTGATCTAAAGGATCTTGAAAACTCTTTGGAATCTCATCTCAGCTCTGACCTCCAATGCTCCAACATGGATGGTAATGAGAAAAATGAACTAGAATGATCATTTGTTGATTCAGATCAGATTATCCCACATTCATCCTTTCCTATCCATGATTCTGAAAATTCTGTTATATGTGAAGTGAACCTTGAACCAATGTGTTTATATTGTCCTGATGGTAGTGATGTTTGTGATATTTGTACCCTAATTAATAAAGTGATCACTAGTGAGGTTGAAATTGACCATTCTTTGGTGAACAACATTGAAATAAAGGATATTGAAAATTTTATTCAGTCTTATGACTCCACTGATCCTCATTACTCTACATCGGTAAGTGATGAAATAAATGAGTCAAAAACAATTGGGATCTCATACTCTGCTTTTGTGTTATCTGATCCTTAAATAAATGAACCATCAGAATTGATCCATCTTCCTGAATTTCCAAGAATAGAAAACCATCACTTTGTGGATAACATCATTCCTCAGGTTGAAGACCAAAGTGAGGATAGAAATATTCTCTTTCCACCCCCATTGAATTGCAAGCACATCAACAAGGATGGGAAGAAATTATCCAATGAATCATCAGGCCTCCCAAAGAAAACGTTTTTCTGGAAGCACACTGGAGTTGAGAAAATACGATGGCCACCGTCAGACTATGGGTAGTCCACTGCAATTGTCTAGCTGTAGACAAATAAATGCAGCGCTTCTTGGGAGGCAACCCATGTTTTCTTTTACTTTTTTGAAATTTCAATTTATTTTTAGTTTTTCATTATATGAATAATGATTTTTATTTTTTAGGTAACATCCCACAATCTTGGATCAACATCGACTTCCATTGGATCCCCAACTTCTCCAGTCGACCTACCACTAGATGGAGATGACGACCCACCAAATCTAAACCAGGGGGCACCTATTTCCCTTTAACTCTCTCTCTCAATCTCTCTTCCCCCTCTTCTTCTCTCTATTTCTTCTTCTTCCTCTCTCCCTCTCATTTTTTTTACAACATTCTTCCACAACTTTTATTTCTATTTTCTCTTTTGTGTGGATGTGTCATTAAAAATAAAAAAATTTAAAAAATTTAATTAAAAAAATGAAAATTAACAAAAAAAAGGGGTGTCATAATTACTCATCATCAAATATTGAAATTCTGTCCAACCATTTTGGGGAGTCAAAAGGCTTGTTTTAAACTCAAATATATTGAATTTTTATCTCAAACTTGGGTAAACAATTTTGTGTCAATAAAAAACATTTTGAATGAACAATTTTTGGTGGAAAACGATTCTCCCCTACCGTGAGAACAAACATTTTCTTTCATTCCAAGGCCACCTATGGCCATCTTTTCAAAAATGTGTGTTTTCACCCCCATTTGTGAGTCTTGAGTTTGTGGACCTTCGAGCTGAATTTCCTACCTTAGTGTGTATTAATATGATAGAGGCATTTTCTGAACCACATGAAAATCACAATAGCCAAATAGCCTCCCATTTCCCTTACATTAATCCTCCTTTTGAAAGCCCCTTCGAGCCTATGAAAACCTTTTATTTGATAGCCACATTACAAGCCCAATACCTTATCCCACCTAATATTAACATGGATTTTCATTGCATAAGTTTTTGAAATTTAAGTGTGGGGGGGAATGGATTTCATTTTTGGGTATCATTTCCTTACTTTATGGTGTTTTATCATATGCTTGAGGGCAAGAATCCATTTTAGTGTGGGGGGAGGTTGTCATTCAGTGAATGTATTGTACAAATGATATTGAAAAGTGTTCAAAAACAAATCAAAAAAAAAAAAATCAAAAAAACAAAAAAAAAACAAATGGGTTGTGTCTTGGGTGGGTCAAAAATCATTCATCATCAACCTTTGATCTTGTTATAACTACTAAAATTAGTTCCATGAGGAGATCAAGCATGGGTTGGGAGATGACTGTGAGACTTGTTCCAAGCACAACTTTCGAAAAAAAAACAAAAAGAGAGAAAAAAATAACACTTGAATCATCTTGTATTGTGTCATTATTGGAAGTCTTCCATGTTGTACATATTCCATCATCTCACCCTATTCCATTTTCTATCTCCCTCACTTTTCATTCATCACACATTCATGCCCTTGTAAATATGTGTTTCTATTTCCTTTCAAATCAAATTTCAAAAAAAAATGTGCATTGATTTTTCCATGTTGGTGTTTTTAACCCCTCTTTTCCTTTGGACATTATATACCTACCATCCCATAGCCACTGAAAAACCCCTTAAAAGACCTCTTGATTCTTGTACACATTATATTTGGGAATGGAAGCTGAGAGCTCTTACAAACTCTTGATTTTCACTTTTTGTTGGTGAATGAGTGAACCTCCTAAAATACATTTTTATCATCTTGAGAGGAGTAAGTTTTGAGTGCCTACATTTTCCAATTCAAAACTTGAACATGAAAAAATGAATTGTTTTTGATGAATTATTGTAAAACAAATTTGTGATGGAATTCAATATGTATGAGTGAAATAGTCTAAACCTCCCCTGATTGGTGAAAACAAAATTTTAATATTTGTTGGTGAATGAATATGGTTTTGTTTTGATTTTCTTTTGTGTTTGTTGTACATGAGGACATGCACAATATTAAGTGTGGAGGATTTGATGTTATTCATTTATTAATACCATTTTATATACTCCCTCTACTTATTTTCAATTAAATGTGCATAACTTATGTGAAATACTCATGCTTTAATATTAAATATTATTTTGGAGTATTGTTTCGAATAATACAGATTCATGTCTATTTAGTATTTTAAATATAAATCTCACCCTACTAATCCAAATTGTGTGATTCTTGTCTTTCAGGGTTCTAAATTCAATTTCCTACAAATCAATCAATTGGAGAATTGGCTAATTCGGCCATTTGAAGGGCCATATGGACCACACAAGATGACCCACCAGATCTGCCTAATTTCTGGACCAGCCTTGAAGATTTCATTACTGGGATCAATCTCCCAGCCCAAATGAGTGGATATTATTTTTCAAGCTCGGGAATTTCCTAAGGAGGCATGGATAAAAATTTAAAGGCCCAACTCTATCATTTTGGGGCCCAATGGATCCATTGAAATCAAGCCCACCATTCTGTCCGGGATTTTAAATCATCCCACCATTATTGACTTTTCAACTTATCCACTTGTCCAAAGAAGCTCATATTTTGTGGTGTGAAAGATACGATATGGATGATTAACTTTACATAAGAAATGGTTCGGATTTGAAGGCATCTATATAGCCATAAATGCATTCACATTTTGGCCATGGAAACTTTCTGGATAAAATTGGACAGTAGAAAGGTTTTTAGTAATCCGGCCATAACTTTGGTCAAAAAAGTCCAATGACAGCCAACTTTTGAGGGTGAATATTACACATCCATATCTACAATATTTAAGAACGATATCTCTCGAGATTAAGCTGTCTGAAAGGTCATATTGGCGGGCCAACTTGAGGGGCAGTTTGGGAATGAAAACAGTCCACTACCTTTGGCTATAAATTCACTCCCCTCTTCTCCTTGAAAGGGGTTGGCATTTCAGAAGATAGGATATCATATTGGCATGACCAAAGCTTTGACAAAGCCTTGGGAGGACCTTCCATACTCAAGTTTTCACTTGAGAGACCTTTCCTCTTCTCTTTGTTTTCACTTACTTATGTGTTCTTCGTTTTTGTAATTTTGTAAGTCCTTTCTTTGTAATTCTGTTTTAATGCAAGTTACTTCTTCAACATCTCTTATTCTCATCCAAATTCTGTAGTTTAATATTTATGTTCTTAAAATAGTTTAAATTCAGTTGAATCCCCTTCCCTTATTTTGCTTCCTCATTCAATCGAAAATCCGTTTTTAATTATCATCATCGTTCGTGTGTGTGTGTCAACGTACCACTCTTCTCTAATCTCTTTCTTTTTCTTCTATTATTAATTTATCATCATAATTATTTTAACCAGAATATTAAACATCCAAATGGCTGAGTAAATCTCTCATTGGGGTGAGTTATAATTTGGGGATGTTAAGTGATTGAGAGTTTTGCTCGATGAGTATTCTTTAAATTAATATTGTGTATGTTAATCTTAATATGTCATGGATTAATGATATGTTTTGTTTAACAAGTGGTTTCCATGGATTATTGGAACCATAAATACACTACCATAAATAATTTTTGATTGATATTAGAACCCTAAGTTATGTTAAGGCTTGGATTAAAGCCTTCACACTTAGGAATTCCAATCAATGTCAACTTATGACATGGGTGTTAGTTTAATGCAATACAAAGTAAGGCTCAGGGATATCACATGCTTAACTCCCCAAAGATGAACTCACCCCAATCTTTATCAATTTGGTAAATCAAACATCATCCATAAATCATTTCAATTAAGCTCTGCAAACAAACCCCCTAATCAAAATACAATCAACTAAAAACAAACGACTATTACAAAGTATCATCGTCGAGGATTCGACCCGAGTGCTGCTATACACATTAGCAGAGCATCGGAATTTTGACCGGTCGATAGGCGACAATCGAACGTGCGTTTCAATACACTACTAGGATAATGAACACATTTTCATTAAACTGATTTTAAACACATGGATCACATCCATTCTTAATGAAACCAAATTATATTATGGATTCATTTAATTGAATGTTACATGACATGGATGCTTGAATTAATCCATAAATGGATCTCTGCAACTTGAATACCCTTTTAGAATCACCTGGTATCACAAACCCTTCGCGTTGTATCATGTAGAAATCTTCCCGAAGGTTCCCATTAAGGAATGCAGTTTTGACATCCATATAAAAAATCTCATAGTCATGGAAAGATGGTATGGAAAGTATGATTCTTATGGATTTAAACATGGAAACTGGAGAAAAGGTTTCATTATAGTTAATTCCTTGACACTTTTTAAAACCCTTATCCACTAGCCTTGCTTTATAGGTACTAATATGAACTTCCATGTCAAGTTTTTTCTTGAATACCCATTTACACCCAACAAGATTTACATCAACTGGCGCATCGACCAGAACCCAAACTTGGTTCTGATACCTGGATTCAATCTCACAATTCATAGCTTCTAGCCATCTTTAATATCTGATATTTCTACTACTTCCTTGTAGGAGAGTGGTTCATCATTGTCCAATAATAATGATTCACCATCCTCGATGACAAGGAAACCATATCTCTCTGGTTCCCTTACCTCTCTTGTAATCCTACTCAGTACTTGTGTTTTAGGAACTACATCTTCCATGGGGACCAATGAAACTTATTTCTGTACCAACTCCTATGTATCTTGAGCATAAAATTCATTGATGTAAATCTTGGTCCCACTATCCTTTTTGAGGATGTTCCCCCTCTCAATAAATATGCCATGTCTGGAAATAATCAATTTCTTGTCTGAGGGGTTGTATAGGTAGTATCTTTTTATTTCCTTATAATACCCTCTATAAAGATACACTTTGTGACCCGGGGTGCTAGTTTGTTTCCTAATGAAGCATTAAAAAATTTCTCGTATCCCCATGCATGTGTATGCGACAAAATGGGTTTCTTTCCACTCCATAGCTCAAAGGTAATCCCATTTTCCTCCTTAGTTGGTACTTGGTTTAATTTGTATGACGTAGTTGTAATGCATATCTCCAAAAGGATAATGGAATATATTTATGACTCATCATCGAACTTACCATGTCCAACAAGTTATGATTCCTCCTTTCACTAACACAATTCCAATATGGTGTATAATGTGGAGTGAGTTGAGATAGAATCCCAAACTCCCATAAAATTTCAATGAACTCTTGTTTAAGATATTCTATAATTCGATCTGATCGAAACTTTTTTATCTTCTTACCAAGAGGATTCTCTACCTCATTATTTAACTCCTTGAATTTCTCAAAGGACTCAGACTTATAAATCATTAAGTATACATAGCCATATCTACTCAAGTCATCAATAAAAGTAATGAAGTAAGAATATCCACCTCTAGCTTTTACTAGAAATGGTCTACACACATCAGTGTGTACAAATCCTAGAATCTCTGTGGCCATTTCACCCTATCCACCAAATGGTGGGTTGGTCATTTTACCTTGTAAACAAGAATGACATCTATCAAGTGGTTTTAGCTTAGAAGAGTCTAAATAACCATCTAGAATGATATTTGTCTAGTGCTTCTCATTTATAGGACCAAGGTAGTGATGCCACTACTGGGTGTTGTATGAGTCACATGAACTTGGTTCATTATCAATTTCCAACACTTGGTTATCATAATTTAATTCATAAAGACCATTATATAATGTTCCACACTATTACATATGTTATCCTTATAAAAGTAACAACATTTATTTCTGAACTTGAAAATAAATCCATATGTATCTAAACTCGATATAGAAATTATGTTCTTCGTAACACTAGGTACATAATAAAATCCATGTAAAACCAAAATCATTCTCGTCAGAAATGTGAGGTGGTAGTCACTAATGTAAAGAGCTATCAGTTTCACACCATTGACAGCTCACTGATTTGCATCTCCTTTGGAAATTTTTCAAAATATACTTGTTTCTTATATTTGAATACAAATGTGATCCCCACAAGCTGTATCTAATTCCCAATGTGTAGAAATAGAAAGATTGAACTCAATAAAAAACAAACCTTTGTATTCCCCTTTCCTCTGGGTGCAGTTCATCTTCCAGTGTCCTGACATGCCACATAATGCCTCCTTTTCCTTGCCCTAACACTGAGTCTTCTTCCTCTTGGTCAAATGGTTCTTGGAGGATTTAGATTATTTATAAATCATAGGCCCCTTTTCCTTGTCCTTCCTTTTCCAATTCACCATAAGGGCTGTGGGTTTTTCATGCCCCATGTACTTATCATCTTGAAGAATTAGTGTAAGAAGCTTTGATAGACTCTTTTCATTATTGTTCATATTATAATTCATAATAAAACTAGAGAATGTATTAGGAAGTGATGATAGTATGAAATCTATACACAACTCATCTGAAAATTTAATCTGTAATATTTCAAGATGCTCAATGTAGCCAATAAGATTGACTACATGTAGTCCAGTTGGAAAATAATCTATAAGATTATTAGTGAACAAAGCATTGGAGATCTCATACCTCTCATGTCTCACCTTATCATGATAGAGATTCCAAAGGCGAGACATCATGCTATAAGAGTACATTTACTCATATAACTTCAAGAGCTCATTGGTCATGGATGATATCATGAGTACCTGAACATCCGTAATGTCATTCAAATGTTTCTCATGCACAGAGAGTTCCTCATCACTCACCTCATTTCCAGGCGCAACTGGTAAAGGTTATTACAATACACTCTCATGGATAAGGATAATCTGAAGGGGCCTTTGCCACTCTTGGAAATTAGTGATGGTGAGAAGGTTTTCCTTCTTAAGTATGGATTACGATGATATTTTTTAGGTCATTTTTATTGATGTTTCTAAAAATTAAGATGAACAAAGTTTTAGTACTTTATCTTCCTAAATATAAACAAATAAGTAAATTAATATCTATTAGTCTCCCACTATTTTGTCAAAACCCAATAGTCCTCACTATTTGATTTGAAATATCCCATTTCTTAGACATTATAATGGAAAGGATCCATATTTCCCTTTACATTATCCCATATAGGGTTGGTCAACCAACTTGAAAGGTTATAGAGGCATTTCAAATGTCAACTACATTAACTCATAGCTCCTTGATCTCTTGAGTGGACTCCCCAATCCTAAAATCCTTAATTTTTTATTTTCTCAACATTTTCCTCTCAATTACACCATTTCCTACTAGGGTAGTCAACCCTCAATGTAAAATAGGTTAAGTCAACACACAAATTCAAATTAGAATTCCGCGATAATTGAAAGCACCTTAACTAGGGTTGGTCAAGCACTTTGAACTATGATTTGATTATAACCAAAGTAACGGAAGACTATACCAACTTAATATTTAATTTAGTGATTTTATCTTTTATGCATAAATTTCCACTTATTATATTTTCACATGCTTGTTAATGTTAAGTGGGATATACTTAAGTGATTAACCATGTATAGACATTATCTATGCATAATCCATTTTTTAGTTCCATATTTTATGCTTTTTAGTTTATTAATTATGTGATCACGTCAAACATCCATAATGAATAACCATACAACTAATAGAAATAAAATAAAGGGAGTGATAATGAGATTTCCTATTGGTTTTTTATCTAGAGATTTGATAAAATAACCCTGACCTAGGGGAGAAACACCTTGAACTGTTTAAGGTTCTTGTTTATAGATTTCCACCTGTTCACCTTTGTATCTCCTTGGATTGGTTTTTCCTTGGCTCTTAACTTGAACTGCCTCTACTAGCTTGCTGTCCATTACATATACTTTTAACTCACATGAAGGTGAGGGGTAAAAGGGAGTTTACAAAAAAATCCATGGGCACCCAGGCCCTACATATTAATGTGGAAAAGGCGTGCATGAAAATAATTTAAATAAATTAAAAGGGAACCAATCAGATACAAAGGTCTAGTCTAGCTCATGATTATCCACATACATGCAAGGAATTCTTCATTTTAATAAAACTAGCATTCATTTATTTTATCATTCTTATTAAGATAAATTATGCTTGAATAAATTAATCATTATATTTAATTATTCAATCCTTTTTATCTTAATCCTTTCATGAGTTTCATTGAGATTCTCATCCATAACCTTATACATAACTGGTACCTTGGAGCAACCCAATGAATACCCATCCAAAACTACCCAACATGTATTTATAGTTGTATATATTTTATTCTTTGTGACATGTATCATGCACACAGAATTATAATTTTAATACAACTCATACATGATGTGAAGATCTTTTAACATTACACAAATGTTAATTAAACCTTTATATATATATATATCAAACACCTATCATATGTTGTGTCCTATATTTATTCCAACACGAAGGTACATGTCTAAAGGGTTACATAATATAATAATAAATTTTTAAATATTTGTAATATGGAAATAGTGCACGATGTGTAGATCAGACTACATGGTATGTAATCTCCCCACCATCCATTACAATTACATTCCTGGGGAAACGACATGTGAGGTGTAATTTGGAAATCCTCAGAATACATGACATGTCTAGTGGGACACACATTGTGCAGACTCCGTGTTACAAGGTCAGCATTCGGGGAAGCCGTGTATGGGATACACGACTTGACCCAAACCCGAAGGGACTACACACTATGTCTAGTGAGCCACACAAAATGTAGTCCAACTGACTATGAAACAGTCTATCCTGGTTAACAAATGGTGTAATAATTAACTACACTGCATGTCATTAATACACATGGATTGAGTAATTTCTAAATTACTCCTGAAGAATTGAACACAAATACACAACATGTATATCCAACAACACGGTATGTATTCTTGTGTTATCTAAAAAATTATCAGTTCCTCCTAATAAGATCCTTGATTTAATTTTAATTATAAAATTATTTTTTTCTGTTAGATATGTGAGAAATGATAAGGGAGAATAGATATCAAAATTCAGATTAAAAGAAAAATTAAACATGAATTAAAAAACTAAATTATTAAAAAATAAATCATTAATGAATTATTTAAATAATTATAAATGAAAATATGACCCCTCTTATACCACTTGTAGGTTCCGGGTGTAGTGGAAACACATGATAGGTGTGTACCCAAATTTGAAAATTTCCATAATAGATGATTAATCCCAGATCAATAAGACAATGAACACCAGTATCCATGGTATTGAATCTAATATAAAAGAAAAATGATTTAACATAGAACCAAGAATAGTGGATCAACATATTTTGTTTATAATTAATTTAATTAAATTATAGAATTACCTCTTAGGTGATTATTTCTTCATTGATGCGTCTGACCATGGGTCTGAGGTGTGACATTGTTGTGATGTATAATCTAAGGATAAGAATTACCTAGCGGCGATCCAAATGTGCTCTATGTATCTTCAGATGTTTCCTAATGAGTCTCCAGGTTCTAGTGCAAAATATCCTTGTGCTTGCAATGTCCACCTTCGATCACCTTGAGAATCGCTTCCAAATAATTCTCCTTGATCCGATGGAGGAGAATCTCTCTCGTTTATGAGAGTGTTCTAGGAGAGGAAAGAGTTTTCTAGGATCAAGATCTTTTCTCCAATGATGTTGTGCACACAAAAATTGGTTATCTTGTGGAATGACCCCTTGGATTACATAGATAATAATAACGTAATGGGGGATTTAATTCACTAGGTAATAATAAATAATTAGTACAAGTTCCATTACTTAATTTATTATTACATTTAAAAACCCCATGTCAAATAATAATAGAAATTCTATTATTTACATGACATGTTCTTAAAGAATTTAATTCACTAGGTAATAGTAAATAATTAACATAGGTGTCGTTACTTAATTTATTATTCCATGTGAAAACCCCATGTCTAATAATAATAGAAATGCTATTATTTCCATGATATGTTCTTAACTTGCACATTATATTTAAATATTATTTAACCAAATAATATTTAATATTATTTCTCATGATACCGATTGCTTGGTCCACCAATCCTCCTCAATATTTACTAAGCCTTGGATAATGACTATTCATTTATTTAATAAATATAACTACATTATTAACTGATAAATAAATATTCTGTCTACAATATATTCTATCGAATAACTAGAAAGGAAAAAAATGTGATCAATAATACTTGAATAATTATTAAACCAAAACTGGGGTTAATATTTATTCAACTTAAAAAAATAAATTATTTAACTGACATACTCGCTACACTTAGTGTGTGACCCTCAAGGCCTATTTCTCGTTGGCATTAGGAAGGCTTGCCTAAAGTCCAAGATTACTATATTCTAATGGGTCAAGGAACCTAAGAGAAAGAAGTTGATTTCGTAATGACATGTCACCTCATACGAATGATTAATGTGTAATATAATCCATTTTCCTTGATATCTCCAATCAAGCGGGTTTCATGCAGGTTCCATCAACCCATGTGCTTGATTTCTCATTCTTTGAATTCCTGGAATTAAACTTGGCTAGTTAACACCATGGACATGGATTTAATTAGGCTATATCATTTCCATAAAAGGGCATGAGATATCTACTTCCATAGAAGTGACAAATCCTTTCTTTCATTATTCATTAATATAGTATTACTCGTCACACACCCAAAATATCATACCTTTCCATAAACATCTGCCATCATGGTTTTTATCAATACATCTAAGTGTGAAAGTCATAGTACCCATTAATAATAATCTTAAAGTATAAGGACCAATACACTCGTCCATAGATATAAACATCCAATGAAACTTATGAATGTGGATTTCCTACTGGAGAAACTTGTTCTCATAATATCCTCCTAAATATTACCAAGGGAGCACACCCTGATAAGGTGCCTCAAAGTTTCAGGAGCCCCCACCCTTGATATCCTGTATCATTTGTGCCCCTTAAAATGATATAATCCATCTATAGAACATATATTCAAGAATAGTTTCATGGAACTTTCGGGTTCTCATCATAGTAGGGATCCGCTATGAACATTTAGTACAAAAACTATTCTTGGGACACTATCACAAACTATGTCATGCATAAGAAAAATAATTATGTGATAATGAGTTTATTAATATTCATCCAATGAATACTGGTTTATCATAAAGTATAAAGAAGTTGGTTTCTAAAGCACCAAATCCAATAGTGTGCACATAGGTTGACTCAGTGATGAGGTTGTTTTGACCACTTGTGTGGGTATATGCCCCCAGTAGTTAGACTTCAGAATTTTGATTGGGGGTGATTTCTAAATAGATCCACATGGAAGGTGAGGAACATTTAGTTAATAGTAGTGAGTCTATCAGTTGGGGGATGAGGCTCATCATGCTTGAGGCCATGGGCCTAGACTTATATTGGAGGATGGACATCGCCGTTCCTAGGAACTTCATGCTATTATATAGGGATGATTTTATTTGGGGATAGATATCTCCGTGCCTTCAGACATTGGGATTTGAGATAATGGGTGCATTCAAATAGGGGTATAAGGAACTAGATACTTCTTTCTTGGGCATGCCTCCGGGACATCAATGGTTTTACTTGGGACATGAGGTTATGGGTTGGCACAAGGTGTCGGTTACATTTAAGGTGGAACCTGAGGGTTCACCCAGGCTTTATGACATTAGGGGATAACTTAGACCATGAGCCAAGCATCCACTCCTCTTCAGGGATTCTGGCATTGGTCGAGGAAGGTGACAACTTCCTGGTTTTTGTTGAGAACAAAATAAGTCTGTGTTTACTTTATATATGTATTGATTTACTTTCATTTATAATTCACACTTTCTTACAAACTTATATTTGGTATGGAAATTTGGGTGGTATCCTATCGATACATCTTCTCGCACCCTACATAGTACCCTTGGGATGTGTTTAGACCTTATATTGTTGCGTTCAGGTAAGGGATCAACCTCGGAAGATGGATCATAATGATTATTTTCATGGGATGTTGGTATGTGACCTCTAGGTTCCTGCCTCAGTTGGAGAGTTCCCTTTTTTTCTTTTTATATGTCTTGTATCAGCATGCCTATATATATCTAGCTACTGTGGTAGGACATGTGTGACTTTTTGATGATTTTTTATGTGTACAACCAGTATTGTTAGGCATGATCTATTCTGTTTTAGTTGCTACAAGTGGTATGATGGTATGTTTGTTTATTTATGCTGCTTTATTAATTACTTCCGCTATTGTGTATTATTTACCATGCTTTCACCAATGGAGGGTATAGTTTGAGTCTTTCCTTTTCACTTCATGTTATATATTATTACTCTGACCATAATTAAATCATCCTCAGAGGGTATAGCCTCCCCACTATACCTCTTTACACCCTCGCTTCTAGTTGGAAGCCTTTAGCGTTAAGGGAGGTGCGCCTAAGGCTAGTGGCACCCAGTAAGGTGGAGCGGCATGGGTGGATAATCAGGTTGGTGGTACTAAAAGTGGTATCAAAGTAGTTCTTGATGGTGATTTAGTATCATTGGATGGATAGATACTATTGAGATCAAGGTTGTTTTTTCTTTTTTGCTGGTATTACTATTTGTGTTATGGTAGAATGGAGATTAGGATGACGTCAGAACTAGGTTAATGACTTGTTCATGGGTTCTTGTATCCCCAGCTATGAGGGACGAACCAATTTTCCAGGGGTGGGTTTTGCTATTATGATATTACTCATTTTACAATTTTTATGATTTCCACCTCAATGGCTCACTTGGAATGTGATTGTTATTGGTTGTGATATATGATCCTTGGCCTAGTACGACAAGGAATGAGATATGAAACCTTTCCCTGGTGAGGTAGGGTGTGATTGTGATTCACATCTATTCTCTTGATTAGGCACATATTAGGGTGTTTTATTATATATCCTCACATGCTAGTGAATATTTCTTATGATATGTGATTTGAAATGTGAAATTAAAATGTAATATTCTGTGTGATATATATATCTATGTGTCTGTAAAATGAATTCCTTATGATGTGTGAAATGTGCCTTGCTCTTATGTGAGTAGGAAGATTCAATGGAATGGGGTGATTTTGATCACCAGGTTGGGCTACGTGGTCATTAGATTGAGGAAAATACGGTTGTCAAGATACTTGGCTATGTTGAGGAAGGGTAAGAAGGCTGTGAGGCTGGGATGCCATGTGGCATGGTTGTAGTGGGAAAGGGTAAGGGTAGTGGGTTCGCGCTACTTATTACTTCTTTCCGTATCTATGATATTATATATACATATGTGTGTGTGTGTGTGTGTTATTTGGTTGCCTGACCATGTTGATGGTATTCAGTGGGTTTCCACCTAGAAGGCTCGAATATAACATCCGAAATACGAGGATAGGGTGCTGCTAAAGAATGAGTAGTCTAAGACCCCTAAGATTATGCATAGTTGGTACATGCTCAATCAGAAGTTCCGGTGGATGTTGTATAGCTACCAAATCTATCATCTTTTGGGACATGGCTTGATGATTTGCTTTGAGAAAGCCTGGTTTGGGTGATCTAGGGTATCGATAGGGGTTCTCAGGGAGTATATCCATCTATGAAGTACCTTACTTGGGAGTTACAGTCACATCACTCGCTACTTTTTCAGGGTGAGGGTGGTCCACAGGTGCATGATAATTTTATTGAGAGTATGGAGATGATATTTGAGAAGTTATAGATGCCTCCAAGATAGAGGATGAAGTTGGTTACATATATGCTCAAAGAACTGGCTAAGCACTGGTGGGATTTACAGGTTCAAGCTGGCAGACATGAGGGACCGACCTGTAAGGACATTGAGGTCGGGTTCTTTGATCACTTTTTCTAGGAGATGCTGAGGGATGATAGACCTTAAGATTTCTTGATCCTTTAACAGGGTGACATGTCCATCATGGACTATGCAATGACATTCACAGAATTATCTCTCTTTGCACTCTCTATGGTGAGCGATGACACCTCGAGAGTGAGGCACTCACTACTACACATATGGCCTTTAACAACGTGAAAAATGGCCTTTAATAGTGCTAAAAAAGTATTGTTAATCACAATGATGATAAAGGGAGTCCTTTATCCACAGTAAGAAAGTGATGATAAAGGACCCCCTTTATATGTACTTTTTTAGTTCTAATAAAGGTTTATCCACCTGCAGTGTGCTATTTATATAACATCACACCCAGAAGAAAACCTATAATTTAAACATCACACCGAGAAGAAAATATAATGTATACATTTAATTGACATCAGAAATACAAAAAATTTCCACCCATGGTATATACAAAAAACCTTACTATTTACATTTCAAACAATTTTTTATATAATTACATTTATAATTGTCCAAAAACAATTCTAAAAAATTAATATTTCATCTTTTGAAACCCATGACCCCATCTCAAAAATGTATGCCCATGGTATAAATTGCTGAAAAAATAATCTCAACCTAAGAAAAAGATTCAAACTTTATATGAAAACAAATATTATGTTAGTAATATTATAAAGAAATAAAGTAAACATTAATATTAAATAACACATTAATAAAATATCAATATTTAATAAAAATGGTGCATTTGAAGTTATACCAATCACATAATACATCCTATTGAGGTGTAGTGGACTCCTAGACATCATAAATGGATCATTGTCCTAAAATATCAAAACAATACAAAATGAATTTTCTCAATTATCAATATGTCACATGTTGTTTTTACTTAAACTTATATCAATTTTAAATAAAAAGAAACACTTAGAGTTATAACAGCCACACCATGCATCTTATTAAGGTGTGTTTGATTCTTATATGTCAAAAATTACTTATAGATAATTATCCTATAGTATAAAAACAATCTGAATACGTTTTCTCAGTTTTTAATATGTTAGTTTTGTTTTTTACAAAAATGTCATTTCAAACTAGAAACACACATTATGAGTCATACTGGTCGCATCGTGCATCAGTTTTATGTGATAATTCTTTATAAAAATAAAAAATAACTTATGAATCACTGTCCAAAATTATTAATACAATTGGAGCACATTTTCTTGGTTTTTAGTGAGTGACACATTTTTAACTAAAATTCCAGTTTTAAACTAATAACGATACTTTTTAGTCATACCAATCACACTATGCATCATATTGAGGTTCAATTGACTCATACACTTCAAAAATGACTTATAGATATTTTTCCTAAATTATCAAAACAATCCAAATGTGTTTTTTAGTTTTTAGAATGTCACTTTTTTTCACTTAAATTAGTGTGAGTTTTAAATAAAAATAGAAACTTTGAGTTATACCAGACACAATGTCTGTCATATTGAGGTAAAGATAATCCATACATGTCACATATCACTAATAGATAATTGTCCTAAAATATTAAAACAATCAGAATTCATTTTCTCATTTTTCACTATGTCACTTGTTGTTTTTACTTAAATTATTGTTAATTTTAAATAAAAAGAGACACTTTTAGTCATAACAGTCACACCGTGTGTTATATTGATGTTCGGTTGAATCCTATACCTTAAAAGGATTCAAGAATCATTTTACTAAAGTATCAAAACAATCTGAATGCATTTTCTCAGTTTTTAGTATGCCACTTGTTGTGTTTTCATAAATTCATGTCAATTTTAAATAAAAAGGGACACTTTGAGTTATATCAGCCACACCATGCATCATATTGAGGTTAGGATAAGTCTTAAACGTCAAAATCACTCATTTATCATTTTCCTAATGTATGAAAACAATAAAAATCCGTTTTCTAAGTTTTCAGTATGTCACTTGTTCTTTTTATATAAATTAATATCAATTTTAAATAAAAAGACACACATGAAGTTATACCAGTCACACAATGTATCGTATTGAGGTGAAGTTGAATCCAATACATCAAAAATGACTCATGAATCATTTTCATAAAATATCAAAATAATCCAAATGAATTTTCTCAGTTCTTAGTATGTCACTTGTTGGTTTTACTTAAATTGATGTTAATTTTAAATAAAAAGAGGCGCTTTGAGTTATAATGGCCACACTGTGCATCATATTGAGGTGAAAATAATTTATAAATGTCAAAAATGAAATATAGATCATTTTCCTAGAGTTTGAAAATAATCCAAATATTTTTTCTTCATTTTCAGTATGCCAGTTGTGTTATTTTTACTAAAATGTCATTTCAAACTCGAAACACGCATTATGAGTCATACCCGTCTCATCATGCATCATTTTGACATGATAATGCTTCATACACGTCAAAAATGACTTATGAATAGTCATAATAAATTATCAATACAATCAGAGTGGATTTTCTTAGTTTTTAGTGACTGATACATTTTGAACAAAAATGTCGATTTTAAATTGATAACGAACACTTTTAGTCATAAAAGTCACACTGTGCATCATATTGAGGTGTGGTTGATTCCTACATGTTAAAAATGACCCATCGATCATTTTCTTAATGTTTGAAAACAATTCGAATGCACTTTATTAGTTTTAAGTATGTCACATGTTCTTTTTTCTCAATTTAATGTTAATTTAAAAATACACATTTAATGTCATACTGACCACACTGTTCACTAGATTGAAGTGAGGTTGATTCATATATGTCAAAAATGAACCATTTATTCTTGCCCTAAGATATCAAAAAAATACAAATGAGTTTTCTCAATTTTTAGTATTTCACTTGTTCTTTTTACTAAATGTAATGTCAATTTTAAAGAAAAAGGCACTTTGAGTGATACCTCACACTTGTTATTTTTTTCTCAATTTTGAGTAGGTCTGTTTCTATGATACCAACTATATTGGATCAAACATTTCATGCATAGATATAACATATTAGTAGATTATTATTCCTTATATGACATAATGATCCTTTCCAGAATAGTTTAGGTTTAGTGCTTTTGGAAACATGAAAAAATAAAGAACTAGTTCATAAGAGACTCTCATCATGTTATTCTTTACTAGAAACATTCTTAGAAATATCATTTCTAAAACCATTCTCAATAACATAAGGATATGAAACACATGAAAGGGTGATCATAGATGCTCAAAAAGTGTAAACAATGAAGATATCAATGATAATATAAGAATAACATGAGTATAAAGATGTATTAAGGTGATATTAACATTATAAATTCATGACCTACATATCATAGATCATAATTCTGAGTGATGGATCAAATAATGGTAGTTTAAAAGACATAAATAATAAATTATAAAAGATTATTATAAACTAAAAACATACACTTCAAGTAATACTAAGCACATTGTGTATCTGATTGAGGTGCAACTGATTGAGAGGTGGCTGATTAGTACATTGTTCAAGAAAATATTCATGACAAATATTTTGGGAAGTCATACTTTTCATTAAACTGTTGAGAATTCATAATTTTCATTCAACATGTTCTCTCTTTTCTGGCTTGTTGTAGATAGTTGAAAGGAAAATATGACTTCCAAAAGGATCTATAATGAGATAAGTAATAGATAAAAATGATAAAGAAATTAACTTAAAAATAATAGAAAAAATGATGAAAAAATTAATTAATTAAACATGTTCTAAGAATTCACCTTTATTCATTCTTGACCCATTTCTTTACTGACATTATCTTAGTTTTAACCTCAAAGTCCAATCCCTCACAAGCATGAACAACATTAAACAAACCTCCCTGACTCAAACAAAGTTATCCACCTATATATGAAAACAATTCTTAGGTGAGTAATATTAAAAATAATTAAATTAATCAAAAATTTGAAACAATTCACTACTTCAATGGAAGTCACATATTCCTGTTATTTGTGTATATTCTTTCATCAGGTATGATGCCCATTCGTTTCTGAGCACATCTATATCGTCTTGTGAATATGAGTGTTTTTTAATGTCATGGTAGTACTAAAAAAAATATAAATACACAATGGATTAATAAATATTTTAAATGATATATAAATTATGTTCTAAAATACCTCTACAGGGATGATGGTTTGTTTATGGAATATGATCTCTCTCATAAATTTACAAACATAATAACTGAAATATTTCCATTGGTTTATTTCATACACTGTAGAAACATTGAAGAGAATAAGTAATTTGTTTTCATATGTGTATTAATTGTAAAATCTTATTATATATACCCTGATACTTATCCAGTTGTAGTACTTGTTTTCATCCTCATGCTTATCCCCTAGCCTCATTCCTTGTTTTTCATGATATTGATACACTACCCTATCATAACATAATCATAGTTAAAATACAATATAAATTATATAAATTTATCTTTAGTTCTATATAATTGGATGTAGTGTATTATAAATCAAAAAATGACATCATGTATAGATGGTTCATTGGGTATCCATGCATTGAATCCAATAAATAAATATTTTGAGTATCCAAATTTACTGTAATGAGAAACCAATACTACCTAAAAATACAAAAAGGAATATAATGAAAAAAATGAAAATGTATTTTATATGATTACTTTTTAGATTTACCCATACATCATAAGTACTAAATAGAGTCCGTCATCTGACATTTTTCTTTCAAACAATTTGATCATACTTGCCACTATTTCAGCCTTATTTTTGGATTTTTTTTAGTTCTGTAGTGGAGAGGTGAGGACTAACGAGTTCCAATTTTCCATCATGGGAAATTCCCATAAATTTTTTTTCATATATACTCCTACCAAAAATATGAAATGTGTTTATTCATAATTAACACACCATCTTAGCTTTTGGAAAATCAAATAATGAAAACATACCTCATGTATACATTTACAACTGATGTGCCAAGACAATCATAGTCAAGGATTTCAGTTGTGCTCTCAACACTAATGAATTCATAGTATTTCCCCCTATACATATTTTCTTAAAATTCAACTAAGTGGCTGAGACCATCTTTTAACTATGTATCCACATGATCCTAGAATGATTGTAAGTCTGGTTATAGAATGGGTGGGGTAATGGTGCTTTCAGTATATCTTTTTTGATTGTTTGGTCAATCCTTTAGATGGTTTTGAGATAGACTTTCGTTTAATTACCTTTTCTTTTTTATGTCTATAATAACATTAATTAGCTCAGAAATTTTTTCATTAATTGTTAAAGGTTTATCATGAAAAGTAAATTGGAAATTAATACCTCTTTGTCGACATGTTTTTTACAATATTTAACGACCATGTGATGAATGTTCCAACATATTTTTTGACCATATTAATATCATCCGCATGAATTAAAATAGGTAGCTTGGTGCTCAGATCATGGGATATGCTGATCGACACTCACACATGCCCTGTGGGAATTGGTTTGTTGTGTCGCGTGTCATTTTTGAATATTGAACACCGTATCCCTCACTACAAGAAGGTGGGTGGGTGTTTCCTGATATAAATCAAAATAATTATCACACTATATAATATCATTATAAGAAATGTATCAATTTATGTTTGATTCACATTTCACAAAAACATTTATCAAAAAATTAATTACCTCTAATAAGACATCTATTAGAGGGGAATTTCTAGCCTCATAGCAGGTGGGGGGTGGTGCGGGATATTCACGCGGTGGATGTTCATGAGTTTCTTCTTCTCTTTGCCTCTCCCTCATTAAAGTTTCAATCTCCCCTCTTTTTCATTGTAATTTTCCTTAAAGGGTTGATATTATTCCTCTCATATATTTTATTAATTGACATTGATCGTCCTCTTTTTTTTACTCAAATTTTGTTCAGGGTGTCACCCCAAAACCCGCACCTCTAATTTGGCCATACTATTCTGGCCGCTTCAAGGTCATTGGTAGTATGTGTTTAACTAGTATAGTTGTTTCTGATTCCTATGACTATGTCAGATTTAAAATATAAGAAAATAAGTTATCATTGTAAATTAATAAGGATTTAAAGAATTTTTTTATTATGTAATACTTACACATGTTTCCCACACTTTTTGTGTGTTTTTATCTATTAGTATCCTGCCTTTATATACACATGCCTCTTTCCATAGAACATGGTGTGGGATTGAAGTGGATTTGGATTTCGAGTCGCCAATCTTCAAATAAAAATATAAACATAATTATGGTGTTATTTTATGTCATATAAAAATATTACAGTCTATTTAAAATATGTTCCAATTTTCTTTTCAAGTGAAGAATACCCCATCCTTGCTTTATGGTAGGGATATGCTGGTTTTTCTACTCGTTCATTATTTCCAACACTCAGTTTCTGTTTCATAAATAAATTATTTCAATCGAAGTGATTAATAAACATATCATTAAACAATGTTTTACTAGACATAATGTACCTAAAAAGACACATCTACATGATGTATAGTAAATAAATACCACACTTCTTAGGTTATCAGGTGTGCATAGATAACCGGTGGGGGTAGGTTTATTTTCCCTTCATCATATTTAGGATAATTTATTGTTATAATTGTGAGATATCCTCTATGAATCCTTCCAACAAGAATTAATACATACTTCTTGTGGGAGTCATCTACTATAAATGCACTCTACAATAGATGATAAAGTGTAACTCAATGTTTCATTATTTTATTTTTAATAAAATAAAGAAATGATATAATAATGATACCATAATATCTTACCACATTAGTGTCTTCATCCCAGTCACAATGTGGTGCTGTGAATCTACATCAATCGACACACATTTCCGAGTGACAATTCCAATATAACTGCTGAACCTAGCCTTTTTGGGGTTAACATGATGACCCCACACACTCCATCCCACATAAAATTTTATGCCTTTGACTTTCACCTTAATTTTATTTCTAACAAAATAAAAATACTACACTCATGTTTTTTCGGTGACGTTGGTCATTTATTGCCTACCATTTCCATAGAATCAACATCATCAAAATGTTACTCTAGAGCGGTAACATCGACATGTGCAGATGGTCATTTTACCTATGCACTGGGAGCGGCAGCAGGTTGAGAAACCTGTTGTTCCTCAGGAATGGGAGCACCAACACGTGTAGAAGGTCATTCCTCTGCATTGCAAGTAGGAGCAGGTTGAGAGATCTCCTATTCCTCAGGATTAGAAGCACCAGGACATGTGGAAGTAATTATCTGCACAAGTGGTTTAACATTTAATTTAGAGTATATAAATGCACTAGTAAATAGATAATAACATGACGTAACACAATTTATATTACAAAAAATGTAACCTGATCATTGAGCTCTTTTTTTAAAGGATGAATGGATTTGGAACCTCTATTGATGATCCAAATCCCTTCAGTGTGGTATCCTATAACATAAAAATATCATCTACAATGAGACCGCTACGAAATGACTGCAATGTCCCAATGAATGGTTCATCCTCAATTAAATTTTCATCTAGAACTTCAGTGGTTTTGGTCGATAATAGAACAATTAACCACTTTCTATTTGTGGGGTCTGGAACATAAAATACTGGTACTGCCTATGATTCTATTATAAATAGTTCATCTTTATACCCTTCCTTACTGAAATCAACTTTCATGAATCCCAATTCATCTATTTTATAGAACTTCTGTTATAACCCACATGTATTGAAAAATCAGCTCATGGAATGTTATATAATCTAGCTCCCATATTTTTTGATGATATTAAAGCATGAAATATTTGTGAAAATTGGATTTCTGTCCTTAGTACTAAAAACATGCATCGTTTCATCTATAATCATAACTGTACTATTTTCATGGTATTATATTCATTATGCTCATATGTATATAATGTATAACCATTAATTACAAAACAATTTTAAGATAATAAATACACATTGGGTCCTCCATCTATCCATCAAAGTTTTTTTGGAATCAAATCTTTATTTTCATATAAATTATTTAAAATATGGTCCTGAAACCATCCTATAACTTGTTGATTATGTGTATTTGATATCCATATTTCAGCTCTTTATGGGTTCAAATGACTAAGAATTAATTTTTTTCTTTTCAAAATATGGGGAAACCTCCAAACTATTATGAAAAATGTAAAGGTGGATCTACTCTCGATCTATAATTTTGATGGTGACAAAATCTCTTCTAGAAATTACTTCACCTGCAAGCCCCCCAATGTGATTAGATTTATCTAGAATAATTCTTTTCACACTAGAAATGTATTTGGTATAAAATTCAATGGCTTCCTCAACAATATATCACTCCACAATACAACCCTCTGACCAACTTTTATTTTTGACATACCCTTTAAAAATCTTCATATACCATTCAATGGGGCTACATCCATCTATAATGTATAAGACCATATATTCGAATCTATCTCACTATGTGAACCATAAAATTAACCATCATATCAAAGAATGTTGGAGAGAAGAACATTTCCAATTCACATAATATAATGGAAATTTCCCTTTCCATAGTTGTCAATTTTGGCAGGTCTATACCTATTCTTTATATAACTTTGAAGAAGAAATAGAGCTTGGTTAATGTATGATGAAAATTCTTGGAAAAAATTAAACGTAAATCAATAGGGATTATATCTTTCATCAAAACATGGTAGTCATGTGATTTTAGATCCTATAAATTTAAATCGGTCATTGAGATGATGTTCTTGATATTCAATGAATACCCCTATAGAACCTTTACATCCTTCAAGAAGTTGAAAAACTGATATATCTCTTTCTAGGAAAAATTGTAAGCATCCAGAGGAAGAAATGTTTGTTTTTCACCCTTCACTAGAAAAAACTCTTCTCGTATTCCCATGTCAACCATGTCCAATCTAGCCTTAATTCCATCCCTTTTTTTTTCGAGTGCATCTAGAAACATTCCAATGAAATTATCACATAATTTTTTTTTTCAACATGCATAACATCAATAAAATGTCTGACGTACAAAAAATTATAGTATGGTAATTAAAAATAATACGGATCACTTTTTCCAATCAGTTTTTGTATGGTTTTTTGAAAATGGTTTTCCAAATACAGTGTCCACATATTTTAATTTCTCAAAAATTTGATCACCTATTAGTGGAGATGGTGATGTAAATTTCTCAGATCATCCATCAAAGGATGTCATCCATGATCGGTACTTATGACGTCGGGGTAGGAATCTACAATGTCATAGAAACACATTTTTTGATGAATATTTCCACATAATTGACTGTGTACCTTGTTCATAGATGGGACACTCATGAGCCCCTTTAATTACATATAATAAAAAATTTCCATAAACTGGAAAGTCATTTATCATCCTGTAAAACATGGATCTCAATGTGAAATCTTCATTTCTATAAGAACCATACAATGTAACACCTGAATCCCATAATAATTTCAAATCCTTGATAAATGGATCCAAATAAACATCAATATCATTACCCAATTTTTTTGGTCATTATATAAGCATAGATAACATGACGTATTTTTGTTTCATGAATAACCATAGTGGAAAGTTATAATTTTACCACATAACCAGCCATGTACTATAAGTGAGGCTTTGAAAACCAAAAGGATTCACTCCATATATAGATAATGCAAGATGATGGTTTCTCAAATCATTTCCAAATTGGGGGTACCAATGATCAATTATATTCCACTTAGGAGAGTCTACTAGGTGATGTGGTTTCCTATCATTATTTCCTGTGTACACATGCCACATCAACTACCCAATAGTCTCCTCACTTACATATAGGTTCCTAAACCTTGGAATGATTGTAAAGTACAATACAAATTTCATAGGTACATATTCATATTTCTTGTATCAAGAATCACTACACATTGGGAATTCTATAAGTGATTTTTGGGCATTGATAAATAGTATAAAATCATTGGGGAAGGTGTGTATTTTTTCAGATATCATACCCATTGAGCATAGAATTCATTTGAAATTGTATGTTCGGATCAAGAGCTAATTATCTTATGGGAGCATGCCATTCAGAAGAGTAAGTAATTCCATAAAACTAGAGTCACTCCATCCGTTTACTACTTTCAAATTATATATCTTTAGTTTGACTAAAAATGCTATATATTTAGTAAAACCACCATACAATGGCGTATTTTCTCAACTCTTTAATTGCTCAAATTTTTTTGGGAAATCACGAATTTTATCTTCAATTGTCCTTGTATTTTTCCTAATACAATATCCATCATCATTCAAATCTATAATCATGTACTTGATATGGTATTATTCATTATCCAAACTTATAATCATATTAGATGATCCATAAAACACATTGCTATCCCAACCACTATCAACATTCACCTTTCCCCAAGTTTATTCCAACATTTATAACTTCAATCTAGTCCATGAAATATCAAGAGTTCTTCCAACTCCTCTAGACTAACTGTTCTTGAATAAAAATAGGTTAAACACAGAAAAAGAATTCGATAAGGTTCTTATACATGATCTTTTGCAATCTTGATGAACTCTTTCACTCCATCTTCACACTGTTTTGTCAAGTGATTAGCATTCATCCATTATTTATTCATATCCACCCTATTTGATTTAGTGATATTAATATTTAACAAAATTAATACACCAAATATTGATATAAAAATTAACCAAGGCTAAAAAAAGTTATAGACTTTATGTATCCTTTGAAAATAATTTATAAAATCACAGTTGAAATCCAATTAAAAAACCAACCATTCACACAAATTCATCTTTAAAATAACACACCCTTTTTAAAATAAATCAATCAAAGCCAAAAAATATTTCTAAAAACCCAAATTCCTTTTATTAAATCATTTTATATATTTTTAAAATAAAAAAATGGTATTTTGAACACATTTAATTTTTTACTAAACATTTCAAAACACTTGAATCATTTTAAAAGTGCCACATGGTCTTTTTCACAAAGACATAAAACCCAATAAAGGAACTTTATAAAGGATACATGAATAAAAAATAACCAAAATTTTATAAAATATAAAGCTATAAAAGGTTTATCATGTATCCCATGAATAAATAGTATGAATCCTATAGTTTACTCCTGTAATACTACCGAGGAGGGAATAAGTGATAGATAAAGACATTAGTGCCACGTGGCCATGATACTTTTCAACATAAAGCCCGATCTATTAAAAGTGGGAAACCATCTTCCACATGAGATTATTATTTTCTTCAATATTCCATTATGATATTATAAGGATATCTCAAGAACATCTATGAAAAGGAACCATACCACATTCTTTTTTAAGGCATTATTAGCGCTTCTAATCAAGAAGAATTCTGGTTGACCCTCTAATATGAAATTGATCTTAGAGAAAACTTTATCACCTCTATGTTGATCAAATAGTCCGTAAATATGTATATGTGTATATAAGTTAATTTTTATCACTTAGCATAACCTTTAAAAGTCCACACATATTCTGAATGATCCATTTGAATTATTATGGAAAAAACTAAGGCACCCCAAGGGGAAATAATCATTCATATGAACCCGTTCACCTCAAAGTCGTTCAATTGACCCTTTTTCTCTCATAGATCTATATGATCCATATTATATGGTGGAATAGATATTTTCTATACACTTGGTAAGAACACAATCATAAACTCAACCTATACCTTGGGTGGTAACCTAGAGAATTCCTCATGAAATATATCTACGATATCTATTAAGATGTTATATATATGTAAGTATGGGTCTCTATACCAGAGGTGGTATTATTACTGAAAATATGGACTATTATCATAATGAGCATAAAAAAATATAAGCCGCTACATCTTATAAGGTCATCCATGAGTATAAATTCAAAATTTTACCAACATAATGGAATAAGACCTACAAAAATAAAAAATACATTATCTATTACTTTTGAAAAATATAAGCTACTACATCTTACTAATCATTAAGCCATGTAATCTCTATACTAATAGGGATACATTATCTCTTAATACTAGGGAAATATATTTTTAAATTCTCATAGTAATCTCTATACTCATTCCTATTATCATATGGATAAAGAAAATGGTGTAAGATCATGTCATAGATTGTTTCCGACGCTTTCGCCTGGGTGCGTGCATCCGTCCGTTCGCGAAGGAGGACGCACAGTGCTTGTCGCCCCGCATTCCCACTTTCCAAAGGCGGGCGGCATTCACTCATTATCCATGTATGTCTGCTCCTTGATCGAAACGGGATGATGGGATGTAGGTTCTTCCTTCTGGGGATTCCTCCTCAGAACTCGTCACCTAGTCCGGGTCTCCCTCACAGATTTAATACGTAGTTCGTGAAACTCTTCCCAGTGCCATGTTTCCATGGACGTCGGTTAATTACAATGCTTCTTTCGGGACATTCCAAAGGGTCCAGTCAGGGCAGCAACCTTCAGTCGGGGGAGTAGTCACGTTGAGGCATCAGTAGCGTGTATGGATGCTGGGGAACCTGGCATGTCTGTCTATTATCCCTGGTCACAGGGCTTCTCGAGGGCGTGGAAGCCCGAGGCATCCCACATCGAGCGTGGGGAATTATATGTCATCGACACATATCTAAGGTTTTCCTCAGCTTCCCGTGTTTAACACAGGGTATGCCGCGAGTTTAACTTCCAGCGGAGATGGATCAGCCCGATCAGAGAACTAGCTAGGATAGATCGGATTGAGGGATTCCCCTTGAAGGGATGCCGATACTGGGGCCAGCCCATGGGCGGCTGTACCGATATGGTCTCACCGAGATATGACAGTCCGGGCGAGAATCGAGATCGGTGATAGGTGGATGAATGGAGTGGAGGGGGAGCGAAATGGGACCATCACAGGGGCGATGGTGAAGTTGGGATTGAGTCTTGAAGAGGCCTCCTACGTATCCCCATGGCAGGGAATCAAAGTCCGCGTAGTTCGGGATGGTGTCGGTAAACTGACGTGAAGGTGGACCTTGGCCCGATGAATGTCGTCAGGGAACCAACGTGAGGGTGGACCTTGGTCCAATGGGCATCATCAGTGTACTGTCGTGAAGGTGGACCTTGGTCCGATTAGAGATGAGCTTGAACCTCGGGGAGGCTTCCTACGTACCATGCCTTGACATGGATCAAAGACCTCGTAGTTCAAAGGATTGATGGAATACAGTTTAACGTCATGCGGGACGATAGAGAACCCTGGCGTGAATAAACGACGGGCGGTGGGTGTCGGTGAACCGACGTAAATGAGGGACCTTTGTCCGATGACAGATGGGCTTAAACCTCTGGGAGGATTCCTACGTACCATGCCTTGACATAGATCAAATTCCTCGTAGTTCGGGTGAAAATGGGGGCTTGGCACACCGAAAAGGGGATGGTTTGGGCCAATGATTGTTGGGCTTGAACCTCGGGGAGGCTTCCTACGTTCCATGCCTTGACATGGATCAAAGTCCACGTAGTTTGGAAGGGGCTTCGTCGGCGAACCAGCATGAAGGTGGACCTGGGGGTCCACTTGTGGTGGGCTTGAACCTCATGAAGGCTTCTTACGTACCATGCCTTGACATGGATCAAAGTCCTCATAGTTCGGAATGGATGAGTCACAGCGGCTTGCCGTCGGTCCGTGATGCAGTTTAACGTCATGCTGGACGGGGATGCGACCCGACGTGAATAAATGATGGGTGGGCTTGAACCTTTTGGAGGCTTCCTACGTACCATGCCTTGACATGGATCAAAGACCTCATAGTTCAAATGGGGCTTTGTCGGCGAACCGACGTGAAGGCGGACCTTGGTCCAATGAGTGGTGGGCTTGAACCTCGTGGAGGCTTCCTACGTACCATGCCTTAACATGGATCAAAGTTCTCATAGTTCAGGTAGGAATGGGTGTGCAGTTTAATGTCATGCGGGACAAGGGGTATACAATTTAACGTCATGCTGGATGGGGGAAAAACTCGATGTGAATGAACGACCGAGCAATGTGGCTTGAACCTCATGGAGGCTTCCTACGTACCATGCCTTGACATGGATCAAAGTCCTCATAGTTCGCTATGGGTGGGGGTCAGGGTCGGTGCTCACTCTAAGCCCACGTGAGTCATGCTCGGTGTGAGAAACAATAGGATGCAAGGACCTGATGATCACATCGCGAAGGATGCATCCGTGAGAAGTGAAGAGGGGCTTAGGCGTTAGGCGGCCCATGGTGTTGGGACTTACTCCAGGATGGAGGCCCAGAGTGTGACAAAGCGCAGCAAAAGAGGGATTTGGGACCAATGATGGGAGGTGCCTCGTTCCCTATCACGCCCTCCACTGACCTTGGTAGTGGGGAAGTACGGAGATGCAGAGGTGCAGTCATCCGTTGGGGAACTAGGGTCTCCCTTCTCCTATGAACATATGCCACTCCAATCAGGAGGATATCATCCCTTGTGGATGGGTGATTCCATTCATGTGGAGACGAGTGGTGTAAAGAATGTTCGAGATGGGGGGACCCTTCGTGAGAGGCACGAGGTCGGGTCACAGTTTAACGTCATGTGTTGAGGACGTGGTGCTTGGCAGTTTAACATCCTGCAGCTCGGATGAGGTGGGTTCACTCCGCACCCCTGGGACTTACATAACCGGTACCCTCTGCTCCTTGGGGAAGGGAAGGTACCAGTAAGGCCATGGTCAAGGGGGGTTGTGGAACGAACCATCAAGGGGTCCACGTTAGCGTGGCTATGCGAAGAAGCAATAGCCGTTAGCATGCCTATGCGAAGAAGCATTGGGCGAAGCAACGCTACGGGTGGTATTGTCCATGAGACTTTGAAATCACATCGTGCAAACTTGGAGGGTCGCATGGGAAGAGGAATTTCTAAGCAAAGGAGTGTGCTTCGCGAAGTGGAGTGCCTTGGCCTTATCATGGGGCATCAGTGTGAGTGGAAGGTGCTTCGCGAAGTGGAACAGTGTTCGCAGAGCACTGCCTTGCGAAGAAGAGGTACCTCGCGAAGCAGGGTCCTGCGAAGCAGTGTGCTTCGCGATGTGTAGCGATCCTGCCTTAGCATAGGGATCACTAGTATAGGTTGGGTGTTTCGCAAAGCATAAACGCTCCACGGCTGCCCGGGTTCCCTTGGGAATCCCCTTCCTTCGCGAATTACCTTGAGCTTCGTGAAGGGCATCCCTCTCGGAAGAGGGGCTCAAAACGAGACAAAGCAAAGGCGTCTCACGAAGTAGAAGTACCACGCGGAGCTCATGATTCCCGGGGAAAAGAGTGATTCACGATTAGGGAGAGGAGAAGCCGAAAGGTCGGATTGTCCGTCCTCTAGGACTCAGGGGGAGTCCAGTATTTATAGGGAAGGAGCACCGCGAAGCATAACTCGCGCGCCGCCTCTAGAGCTTCGCAGTGGGCTCGCGAACGTCAAATGCATTCGCAGAGAGTTACTGCCTCTGGAGATTCGCGAGGCTGTGATGATCGGGGCGCTTCGCGTCGGGGCTTCGCATCGGGGCTTCGCGGTGGGGCTTCGCGAGGCAGCACGTCGGCCTTCTTTTTCGTGCCTCCCTTTCGTTCCATATTTTGGCGCCAACAAATGCCCCCCTCAGACATGGAGCCGTGAAGGGTGAAGGGTCAAAGTCTGAGGGAAAATCGCCAAAATTATCGGCGGTTCGCAATGCGGCTTCACGAAGGGGGGCCCCGCGGTGTTGACCGGGGCCACGGATTCGGACGCGCCGTGATGCTCCGCGCGAGTGAGGCGCGCCGCGATGCTCTGGGGTCGCCGCCTATAAATATGGGGGTCGATCTCTTTTGTCTTCACGTGACTTCCTTATCTTTTTGTGCTCTCGAATTCGCGAAGCTCCGCGTACTCCGAGACAGCACTCCGCGAATCGAGCTTCGCGGAGAACCGCAGGTCTCTGACTCCACGTCCGCGCCAAGCGAACCTCTTCTTGTCGGCCTCGGCCAGACTTCACGGCTTGGTCTCGTGATCGATCCTCGCGATCCGGCTTCATGATTCAGATTCGCGGTTGAGCTTTGTGATCCAGCTGAAAAAATTATTTTCTGAGGGCCGGAATCGAAATGGACCGTCAAGAGACTGTATTGGGGGTGCTTCCAGATGCTGCTCGTCGGGATGAGATGGCCAACTGTCCAGGCCTGGGGGAGATGGTCCGAAGCCACTCGGACCACACTTCTTTGATAGATCTGCTATCGGAGGGTCAGAAGGATTACCCGCAGTGCAAGAAACTTCCATTGTACGACTTCGGGTTGAGGGATGACGTCTTCATCCCGGAGGCGAGTAGGGATGAACCAGCTTACTGGTTCAAGAGCACACCATGCCAGCACCAATGGTTCAGGGCGGCCGATGGTCATGCGCGAGAGGACTTCACACCCATCACCGCTGACTGTATCTACAACCATTTGAATGATATTGACAGGAATTCACTGCAACCAGAGACGTCCCCTCCCCTCTACCGCACCATGTTGAAGGCGGCTTTGCAGGATTCGAAGAAGGGATGGTCCGATGAGTGGGACCTACGCCAGGGCGGCAACTTTACTGATGACTGGGCCTGGGTCTACTGGGTAGGTGCCTCATGCGAGGAGTTTGGGGCGAAGCTGAGGAGAGTGGGGTTGTATGAGGCAGCATGGGCCTCCCAATTCCACATTTACCAACCGAAGCAACTGATGCCGGAACTGCTGAGCAGATGGTCATCTAGGACCAATACCTTTCACTTGCATCACGGGGAGGTGGGAATCAACCTGTGGGATGTCCAATAGATTTATGGGGTTCTGATATTGGGGGCCATGTGTGACGAGTTACTCCCCATCATCAGCACGTGGGAGGATACGAAGCAAATGCCGTGACTGGCGTCAGCGCTGATGGCACTCGTCCCTGGAGAGGAAAAGGAGGCAGTGAGGGATGTCCACTTTAGGAGATGGTTCAAATGCTTCCTGAATTTCCCAGAGAATTGAGAGTTCCCCCCGAGGCGTCGAACATGTCCAAGGGCGGCCCAACGGGGTAAGGGGCACTCGTATTGGCGGGTCTTGGAGGACAGCCAATGGAAGACTTGGGGTTTCAGTGTCAACACTGAACAACAACCGATAATTAGGCTGGCGGCATTCATCGTGGCTCTCATCTGTGGCTGGATCCTACCGGTGAGGGATACAAGCATGGGGGTACGACCCAACTTGTTTATTATGGCGTCGATGTTGGCCACGGGGCAGCGGATCAATCTGGGGATTCCGATGCTCACCAAACTGTACAGAATGCTGCGGCACATTAGAGAGGGCAAGAAGCCACCAAGGATATGCGGACCCTTAAACCTCCTGTATGGGTGGATCGCAGCGCATATCAGGGGGATTTACGAGTATCCAAACCCCATTTCGCCGTCGGGATCGAACTTCCTCCCCTCTATCCTGAACGCGGTCGGGAGCTTCCCGTTCAAACTAGCCATGCCGATGGTGCTGAATCGGGTATGGAGGGCGGATGAGTTTAACTTCCACCCCTTCCCATTGCCGACGAGGATACTTACTGATGACGGGCGGGGAACGGAAGAACATCGGGCTTAGCTCCTGGCCTTTCGAGGTGGAGTTTTGGTGGCACGGATAGATCGTGAGCCACTCTGCGAACTGTACACCCCACATTGGTTTGCGAGGCAGTTCCGGTGCCTCCAGCGGCTGACCCCATAGGTCTACTGGGAGGTGCGTCATGAGGAGCATCCGTGTGAGATGAGGCAGCTGTGGCTCATGTTCACACAGGAAGATGGGAAGATGCGGATTACATTGCCTCCATCCACCACCGCATTCGTATTGGTGAGGGAGTATGCCATCAGTTGGGAGGCTGCTTACCCAGGGGAGATGCTGAAGCAACCAAATATCTGGGTCGGTGACGGTGGGCCTCCCCTATCCCGAGGTCGGGGTCGGAGGGCAGCTAGGGCCACTCGCGGTAGCGGGGCTACCATGGCGGCGAGACCCGCACCGACCGAGGGTATGGCAGCAACGGTGGATCCGGTGATTCCGGAAGAGCAGGTCCATCCGGAGGGGCAGCCACCAAGGGTATTCCGTAGGATATCCACTCAGGCTCTGGGGAAGCGCCTGCGTCATATCGACATGCCAGAGAATGTCGTCTTCCCGGAATCTTGGGACATTTGGGATGTCAACCGGCAATTCCTCAGCCCACCCGAGATATGGGCCCACCTGAATCACCTCGGGATGGAATTATTGGGCATAGGCCCAGTCCGGGCTGGATTCATGGCGTCTCCGGCAGAGGCAGAACAATACCTGGACGAGCTAGAGGATTACGTCCACTCCAGTGGTGTCCGTCACCCAATGACAGACTGGGTGAGGGTACTGTTGAATCAGATAGTCCCCCCACAGTTATCGGCTGCCGATATGAGGGAGCACTTCCCTCTGCCGGAAGAATCAGAGGAATCCTCTCGGGAGGATGAGGCTGGAGGAGGGAGCCCGCTGGAGGAGGGTGAGGTCGGAGACCGAGGCTCAAATTCTGACGAATTCGCAGAGGCTCTCGAGGTAGCATTCTGAAATTCTTTCCCTATGATCCGTCCTTGGGTCACTATGAACTTCTCACCGATGTTTGAGTCATGCAGGAGGAACTTGTTCACAGGCCTCGTTCTCGCCCCTTGGTAGGTGATGATGTGGGACCTTCAGAACCCGCGCCTATGGCTGCGTCCAGTTCCGCGTATGGTGGGACCAAAGCACCCGAGGTGGCTCCTTCAAAATCTCCAGACCTTCCAACAGTATACGGAGGGACTCTCCTCGGGGTCCCATCAGTACCGGCTCAAGAGCAGTGCCAGGAGGTCGATCTCCATAAGTCTCCTCTACCGGTCTCCTCGTTGTCACATGTAGACCATGCCGACTAACGTTTATGCCCCTCTCTGTCGTACAGTTCTTCGACTGGTGTGGTCTGCTGCGGTAAGACTGGTCGGGATGTCTGGTGGCGTCTCTCCTAGGGGCATGCCGGTGATGGTGGCGATAGTCCCGCCATATCCTCAAGTTGCGACGCACATCATTACTGGCGGGACCACCAGAAGGGCCGTACCCGAAGTCATTGAGGTGTACTCCGAGTAAGAGGATCAACCGGTCGGTCCCAGTCCTGTCGCGCCTGCTTCGGCGCCAGGTGTCATACTGGATTCAACACCAGATGTAGATCCAGATGAGGATTTCTTGCGGGCGTATCCCGCGTACGAGCCTGCCAATCGCGCAGACTGGGATGAAACGGCCTCCGACGAGGAAGACAACAGCATATTCTGCCGCTGGTCGTGGAAGCTGATCACACGCTTTATCAAGGACACTCCCCTAGTGAAATGGCTGGCCGAAATGGATAGACTCCGCTCGCGGTTGCGCGAACTGTGCGCTGGGGGAGTGGATACCCAACGTCCTCATACACTCATCCGGGATCTTATGGCTGAGAAGATCCGGGAGCATGATCGTGGGCTCAGGATGGGCTGGCAGCGGAGGAAGGCGACTAGCATCAAGAAGCTCCAGGAGGCTGAAGGCGAGGTCCAACAGATGCAGACCCAGGCAGACGAGCTTTCAGCCTCTCTTGATGCACAATCTGAGCTGGTCTCACAGTTGAAGGCCTAGCTGGTAGAGGCAGAAGAGAATATGAGGTAGACCTCTGGAAAGATGGCTGCCATTCAAGCTGGCATAGAGAGGACCAAAGCCAGAACTGACGAACTGCGCACCACCGCTGCTGAGGAGGAGCGGGAGCTAAGTCAGCGGCAATAAGCCTTGGTTGCCATAAGCCAATGGGTGGCAGAGCTACAACGCTCTTTTGACGGGGTCAACCCGTCAATGGGGGGAGTCAACCCCTAGGTATTGTAACAAACCCAAAAACTTTTTATTAGTACTTTCGTGCTTCAAAATTTTTCCCTCTCTTTGTTTTGAATGCCGTAGCTCACATTATTTCCACTGTTTGAATTGCCTTGTTACATCCCTACAATGTTTGCAGGACGTTCGGCGACAATTCCCCAAGCCCACGTGGGTCGAGACCGATGTGAGAAACAGGAGAAAGTTTCCTTCTCATCCCACCTAACATAAGAGTGGGGACCATGCTCCGGGCACCCGGGATTCAGATTACTAGTCCAGATTCCCGAAAGATAGGAGGGGCTTGATCGGAGAAGAAACTTTCAGGATGGCTGAATTTCCGTTTCTTCAGCGTGCTCTTATGCACAAACAAGGCAACGCCAGGGGCGCTGAAATCGGTCCAAACGGATGAAAATGGAAAGTGTGAATCACGATACCCAAGATTTGGAACACTGTGGGGATGGTGTGACAATAAGGGACAACCATTAACCTTGGAGGAGAAACGGTATCCTTTCTGCGTTAGCCTGTAATGGGGACAACAAATGAGCGTTGACCGCTGACCATGTTCGAAACACGGGACCATGTCACAAATGTCGTCGATCAATCCTTCAGAACATTGGCTCAGGACAGTTGGCAGACCATAGGTCAGACATCCATACTATTAGGGGGTCCTTCCAAACATGACCAGTCTTCCGAAACGTTGGCCCAGGATGGTAGGTGAGCCGATGCGGCATGAGACCAGGCCATTAGGGGGTCCCGTGAGACATGAAAGGGGACAAGGGTCCGAATAAGGGGCACGCAAAGCATGGAATATGGAGTGATGGTTTGTCCGAACAGAATCCAACACTTAGGTAGTTACACCACCGTGGTGGGAGTACACTATATGGGCGCATTGGTTTGATCATGGATCATTCCTTATTTCAGACAGGGCCTCTCTGGCGAGGGGATCTGTCACTTCCCAATGAAATCTTGGGGAATCCTGAACTCGTTCAGGGTAGAACCGCGGTTTAGTGTCATGCGTCGAGGACACATGGACTCCTATAGTTTAACGTTATACGATAGGACGTGGAATAAAAGGGAAGATCCCAGGGAGCGTGTGGCGCGGTAGATATGAAACCGATGTGAATGAGGACTTGGAGTCCAAATCATACCACATACCCCTGGAGGAAACTCTTCAGGTCGAGGGACCAAGAGTGAGGATTGGGCTGGGCCCGAAGCAGAGTGGTCGGGCATTCCTACGTACCCCATGAGGATGGGAATCAAGCCATACGTAGTTCTGGAAGCGCAGTTTAACATCATGTGGGACGATGAGAAGCCTGGCCATGTTGGTACACATCCTTCCAAAACTACTAAGCCCACGTGAGTCATGCTCGGTGTGGGAAACAAGCAGTAGTAGTGGGAATTTCCCGACAAAAAGGGGCAGGTTAGGGAAAAGGGACGCTCGGTGAATACCGGCCCAATGACACTAACACGGTCATTTAGCGCACCTAGATGCGCGAAGAGAAAGAGCCGAGTATGATGGAATTCCACTTGAACACGAGGAAGTGGAAATGTGTGAATCATGACACTTGAGATTCAGATCATGGTGATAGCAGCGTGATGATGGAGGATAACTGCTGACCGTGTTCGTAACACAACATCTTGTTGCGTTAGCCTAGAATGGCGATAGAAAAATGAGGGTTGACCGTTGACCATGTTCGAAACACGGGATCATGTCACAAATGTTGTCAAATATCCGTAGGGACGTTGGCCCGAAACGATTGGAGGGCCCTTAGGTCCAACATTCATGGAGAGCCATTAAGCCTAGTATCCATGTCGTCCGAGGGTCCTTTTGGACGTGGAAGAGGATGAGGATCCAAATGGCGAGTTCACGAAGCATGGTCATGGGATGAGGGGAATGTCCCTGTGAATATCCCACACTTCGGACTCTTTGTCAAAACACATCTGAATGCAACAACGAGACATATTAGATAGAGGGAGCAGAGTCCTTTCCCTTAGGGAGATCTTAGTTTAGGGTCGTAGAATTCAGACCATGGATGGGAGGAAACATAAGAGGCACATGGTGGAGTAACTCAAACACCTGGCGTGAATGGGAATAGGGGGTGTGTACGGCGCGGTGAACAACCTGACGTGAATGAGGACACAATCCCATATCACACCGCACAACCTCCTTGGGAGAGGTTTTAGGTCAAGGGACCGAAAGAGAAAGTTAGGCTGGGCCCGGGGGGAAGTGTCCGAGCGCTCCTACGTATCTCATAAGGATGAGAATCAATCCTCACGTAGTTCTTGATAGACCTTAGACCATAAATGGGTAAAAGGAGTAGGGGACGCATGGAATCAAGACCCGACGTGAAGGAGGACCTAAGCCCTACTTACCATGCGTTCTCTGAAGAAATTCTCGAGTCGAGGGACCGAACACAAAGGTTAGGCTGGGCCCACGGGGAAGTGCCCGGGCGTTCCTACGTATCTCATAAGAATGAGAATCAAGCCATACGTAGTTCTGGAAGGCGGCACGGTAAGGTACCAGTGCCATGGGAAAAGGGGAGTGCAGGCATGGCCCTTGCACTAAAAGAAGCGGAATTTGATGAATCTTGTTTGTTCTTTAAGGTGAATGGTTTTTTTTGTGAAGCGACATGCCTAGAATAGTAAGCCGTGATGTCGCCACAAGGATCAAGCCGTGATGGGCATTGACAAATGGCATGGCACGTGACCAATACCCAACGTGATTTCCTCTACAAAGAGGTCACTACAATGCAGTTCCATTTTTCATTGTGTGGCCAGGACGATAATGTCACAGTTTAGGGTCGTATGATAGGACCAAGCATGCATTTTATCATCATGCAGCGCAGACGTAGCAGATACTATGCTAGGAGGGAAATGTGCGCAGTGTTATAAAACACAATTGACGGAGACATGATCCCACATCAAATTGTACGCCAATCGGAGAGGGAGACCTTAGGCCGAGGGGCCTATATAGAGGTAAGAGGTGAAACAGGGGGGGGAGACTGGTTCCCCAAATGGGATGTACCCGATGACAGGGCGTCCGGGCGGTCCTACGTATCCCATGAAGATGGGAATCAAGCCACACGTAGTTCTAAAGGGTGCCTTTTAATGTCGTGCTGGACAAGGAATAGGAGGGATAAATCTCAGAATGGGGGTGTGCATGGTGCATCAATTGCAAACCCGACGTGAATGAGGACATAATCCCACACTACATCACGCAGTCCCGTGGTCGGGGTCCTGAAGGCAGGATCAGAGAGGTGAATTTGCTGAACTCAAGATGGACCCAAAGACAAGGGGTCTGGGAATTCCTACGTATCCTATCAAGATAAGAATCAAGCAGAACATAGTTCCAGATGAGAATCTAAGTTTATGGTCTTAGAGCTCGGACCGTGGATGGTGACAACTTTCCCGAGTAAGCACAGATGTCAACCCAATCCCTAAGCCCACGTGAGTTAAACTCGGTGTGGGAAACAAGGGGGGTATCCTTATCGCAATACTTGGGGTGAGTCAAACGGGAGTTGGTAGAGTCCCGAAGGACACCTTTGACACAGCTTGTTCCCCCAACACGCAGATGTGCATGGAGGAAAAGTACCAAAAGTTCCGAGACTCCATTCGGACACGGTGAAGTGATGAGGGGCGTGAATTGTGCACTCGACATTTTGGGCCTAATGGGTTGGCGTGGCGATAGAGGAAAACTGCTGACCGTTTTCGCAACACAGCATCCATATCGCGTTAGCCTGAGGTGGGAACAACAAACGAGCATCGACCGCTGACCATATTCGCAATGCGGGATTTTATCGATTCGTTGTCTGAAACCCTCGGGGGCGTTGGCCCGTAACGGTAGGAGAGACCTTGGGCGTAGTATCCAGGCCATTCTTGGGGGTCCCTATGGGTGTGAAGGATGATGAAAGCCCTGATGCAGGGATACAAAAATCCTGGAAAGTGGGTGCGGACGTGTCCGAGTAAAGCTTGGCATTCCAGGTAATAAACCAGAGTACTCTTAGGCACATTGGTAAACCACCAAAAAGGGATCGACGAAACAGCTCAGTAGGGAGAGGTACACGACGTGGTCATTACAGGACCGACGTGAATGAGGACATAGTCCCACACCACACCATATAATCCCCTCATGGAGGAAGGATAGGCCAAGGGGCCAAGATGGGATGAAGATTCCCGAGAGATGGGGCTGGATCCGAATCTTGGACATTCAGGTGGTCCTACGTATCCCATAATAATGGGAATCAAGCCACACGTAGTTCTCTAAATGTAGTTTAACGTCATACGGGATGAGAAGGGGAGTAATATACCCCTAAACAAGGGAGGTGTATGGTATGGCGAAGAAGCCGACGTGAATGAGGACATAGTCCTACACCACACCGTACGCTCCTATAAGAGAGGACCTGGGTCGTGGCCCGGAAAGGCCAAGGGGCCTGATGGTTAGGCATTGGTCAGGAAGGTCTGACCTGCTTGTAGTTTAACGTCTTGCAATGAGGACGAGGTTCGGGGAACCGAGGAGGCCAAGGGGCCTAAGGCTAGGCCTCGTAAGGGAAGGTGTACAACATGGTACATGATCCCGACTTGAATGAGGACGTAGTCCTACACCACACCATACACCTTGGGTAAGAGATTGGGTGGAGGGGCCCGAGAAGGCCAAGGGGCCTATGGTCAGGCATTAGTCAGGAAGGCCTGACTGGTCTGCAGTTTAGCGTCTTACATGAGGACGAGGGCCGGGGACCCGAGGAGGCCAAGGGGCCTGAGGCTGGGCCTCGTAAGGAGGGCGCACGACATGGTACATGACCCCGACATGAATGAGGACGTAGTCCTACACCACACCGTACACCCCTATGGGGAATCGGGGCCATGGGCCCGATCACTAGCACCACCAGGGGGGAAGTTTGTCACCTCGGGATGGGGCAGAACGAATCACTGCACTCGATGTTTGGGACATCTCAGGGCGGACCCGAAGATCCAGGACACTGTTGACCATGTTCGAAACACAACCTTCTTATGGTAACCTGATATGGGAGCAGCAAATGAGTGTCGACCACTGACCAAATTCGCAACGCGGGACTTGTATTGGCTTGTTTCTCGAAAACCGTCAGGGGCGTTGGCCCGTAACAGTAGGAGAGCCTTTGGGCGTAGTATCCAGGCCGTTCTTAGGGGTCCCTCCAGGTGTGCAAAAATGATGGAATCCCAGTCAAGGAGTGGGTAAAGCATAGCTGTATCCATCCATGAAAGAGGAAAACATATCCAGGGGGGATGTGCAGCCGGGTCGAGGCTTGCCTGATGTGAGTCGGGGCAAAAGTGTGCACCCTGCCATGTCTTGACCCGAGGGGAAGATTTTGGCTTTTGGGATGGGCCAACAGATGACATGTCCGGGCGTTTCTACGTATCTCATGAGGATGAGAATCAAGCCATACATAGTTCTTGAAGGCCATGCAGTTTAGCGTCGTGCGGTGAGGACGTGGGAGGATAGAAAAACGGGAGTGGGCACATGGTGAGACCCTTAAAATCCTTGTGTGAGCGGGGTTGCATGAGCGGGGCCAAGAAAGCATACTCCCTGCTACACAAAGATCCTCCAAGGAAACTATTCCCAGGGGGGATAGTGGAAGAGAAAAGCTCGGGGCTGGGCTCAAGATGAGGCGTCTGAGTGTTCCTACATATCCCATGAAGACGGGAATCAAGCCACACGTAGTTCTTGAAATGAAATTTAACGTCATGTGGGACGAGGATCATCTCATTTGGGGATATGTACGATATGACAAGTAATCCGACGTGAATGAGGACGTAGTCCCACACCATACCGTACTATCCCGTAAGAGGGTAAGTCGGGGAAAAAACCAAGGGGCCTGGTGCCGGACCGCGGTCAGGGAGACCTGACCAGCTTGCGGTTTAACGTCTCGCGGTGAAGACGGGGGTCCAGGGGCCCGTGGAGGCCAAGGGGCCTGAGGCTGAGCTTTGGTCAGGAAGGCCTGACTGGCTTATAGTTTAACGTCTTACAGTAAGGGCGGGGGGCCTTGGGGCCCGAGGAGACCAATGGGCCTAAGGCTGAGCCTCGGTCAGGAAGGCCTGACTGGATTGCAGTTTAACGTTTTGCAGTAAGGACGGGGATGCAGTTTAGGGTCATGCGAGACCATCTCGCAGTTTAGGGTCATGCAGGACCCTTTTTCCCTAGGCAAAGTATCGCTTGAGGAACTTGGAATTGGTGGGAGGGGTTATACGCTCTCTATCCGTGGTCACCAAGGAGTATGCTCCATTGGGGTAGACCTTATGGATGATATAAGGCCCTTCCCATTTGGGTTCTAATTTGGGAGGTTTCCTACCGGAAATCATTGGCGCTCAAAGGTCCAGTACCAGGTTGCCCTGTAGAAAAGAACGGAGACGAACCTTCTTGTTGAAGGCCCTCGCTATCTTATCCTGATGCCTTTCCAGATTGTGCAGGGCACGAAGCCGGTTCTCGTCTAGTGCTTCTAATTCAGCTAGACGGATCTCGGCTACCTCATCTGATGTCTGGTGATCATAAACTACAGTGCGTAACGACGAAAGATGGATATCAATGGGTAGGACGGCCTCATCTCTATACACCAGGGAATATGGGGTCACCTGGGTAGAGTTGCGAGTCGTCATCCGGTAAGCCCAGAGGGCATTGGGGAGCTTGTCTGGCCAAATTTTCTTGTTTTGACCAACCATCTTCTACAGAATGTTAGAGAGGGTCTTGTTGAACGCCTCGATCTGTCCATTTTCCTGCGCGTAGTAGCGGGAGGTATGGTTTGACGGGATGTCATACTTGGCGTACAATTTCTTTAGTTCAGCCGCTCGGAAGTTGGTGCCGTTATTGGTGAGGACGGTGTGAGGGACTCCAAACCGGTGGATAATATTGGAGCTCACAAAGTCAACGATGGAACAGGCCTTGACCTCTTTGAGCGGAACTGCTTCTGCCCACTTGGAGAAGAAATCTGTAGCAGTCAGGATGAACCTACACTGGCGGGCTGTTGCCGGTGGATATGGTCCCACTACATCAAGTCCCCATACCGCAAATGGCCAAGAGTACTTGGTGGGGTGGAGGGGCTCCGGCAGCCGATGCAGGAAATTGGCGTGAACTTGGCACACGTGGCATATCTTGGCATACCCAATACAATCGTGGATCATAGAGGGCCAAAAGTACCCCAACCTCCAGATTTTATGGGACAGCTTCGGCCCAGCTTGATGGGCGCCACAGGAACCGGCGTGAACCTCTTGCATAACTTGAGGTATCTCTACTCCTTGGATGCAACGGAGGAGGACACCATCGAAACTCCACTTATAAAGGATATATTCAAGACTGGGGCCGCTCTGGAGGGTAAATTGCAGCGCGCTGCGTCAGATTCGCTCGTGCTCGGCTCGGTCATCCGGGAGGCAACCATTTTGGAGATACTCGACAAAAGGTGCCCTCCAGTCTGGAGTGGCTTCAATCACTATGTCTGAAGAACACGGGACCTCTGACGTGGCGGGTCCGACAGTGAGATGACTTACCCGCAGGCCATCATTGTTCTCTTGGGTGACGGGGGAAATGACTCTCCAGTGTGCCACATGTATGATTAAATCATCTTGCTCGGGTTCTACGAGCGATGCGGCTAAGCCATCCAGGGCATCTGCTTGGCCGTTCTGTGACCATGGGACATGGGTAACCTCTGGTTGAGAAGAGAACTGGGCCATTAGGCGGAGGGTGTACTCCAGCAATGGCGCAAGCTCCGGATTCCTGATGACGTAGTCTCCATTAACCTGTTTGATTACCAGCTCGAAATCTCCCTTCACATGTAGATGGGGCACATGGATCTCAAGGGCCAGCTCGAGGCTGGTGATGAGAGCCTGGTACTCTGCCTCATTGTTCGTACAACCTTCTGACAATAGGAACGAGTATGGTAGGATGTCCTACGTTGGGGTAATGAAGACAATACCCAGTCCCACTCTATTGAGCTTGGGATCATTGAGCCTCCTACCGGTGGGGCTCTGGGAGGTGCCGTTGAAATGCATTTGCCAACACGGGACAACATGATCGACTGAGAGGATCGTATCATCAGGGAAATCCAAGTCCAGGGATTGATCCGCGAAGGTTGGATGGGCATCTAAAAAGTCTGCTAACGCATGTCCCTTAATGGCCTTCTGAGGTACAAACCTGACATCAAACTGCTGGAGAATCACTGCCCACCGTGCTAGTCGTCCAGTCAGCATGGGGAAGTTCAAGATGTACTTCAGTGGGTCTACCTGGGAGACCAATTTCACCTCATGGTGCTGCAGGTAATGTCACAACTTCTGCACGGCGAAGACGAGCGCAAGTCAGCTCTTTTCGATGGGGGAGTATCTGACCTCTGTATCGAGAAGCATGCGGCTGAGATAGTAGAGACTGTTCTCAGTACCCTCGTTATTCTTCTGGACGAGAATTACACCGAGGGATCTTTCCAGGGCGGTCACGTAAAGGACCAGTGGCTTTTCAGAGATGGGTGGCATCAATACCGGAGGTCGGAGCAGATACTGCTTGATTTCCTCAAAGGCGGTCCGACACTCCTCATTCCATTCGTAGGCGGAGCGCTTCTTCATGAGCCAGGAAAAGGGATTACACTTGCCGGCCAGATTAGTGATGAATCGGCGTATATAGGCTAAGTGGCCTTGAAGGCCTCGAAGTTCCTGAATCTTGCTCGGGGGAGGCATTTGGCTGATGACCTTGATCTTCTCCGGGCCGATCTTGACACCTCGGTATCTAACAACAAATCCCAGAAACTTCCCAGAGGTGACCCCGAAAGCACACTTCAATGGGTTCATCTTTAGATGACGGGAACGGAGGAAACCGAACACTTTCTTAAGGTCTTTGATATGGTCCTGGCGCTGACATGATTTGACTACGAGGTCATCCACATAGCATTCCACCAATGTCCCGAGGATCGGTTTGAATATGCGATGCATGGCCCTCTAATAAGTGGCACCTGCATTCTTCAAACCGAATGGCATAACCTGGTAGCAAAAGGTACCTTGGGGAGCCCTGAAGGCAGTGGACTCCTCGTCTTCGGGGGCCATCCGGATCTGGTTGTACCCAGAATATCCATCCATGAAAGAGAGGGCTTGGAACCCGGCCGTGGCGTCAATCAATAACTCCGTCACCGGGAGTGGGAAGTCATCCTTTGGGCAGTGGCGATTAAGATCGCGGAAGTCGATGCAGACTCTGATCTGCCCATTCTTCTTCCTGACTGGCACAATGTTGGCAAGCCACTTGGGGTAATGGACCTCCTTAACGAAGTTGGATTTGATAATCTTGTCAACTTCGGCCTCAACCATAGCACCATGAGAAGGGTGCATTTTACTGGAAGGATTCTTACACCCACGATGTTTTGCCGGGAGGCCCAGACGGTGAACAACTACCTGGGGATCTAGTCCTGGCATCTCGTTGTAACTCCAAGCAAACACATCACGGTGCTGTTTGAGGAAGTCTACGTACTGCTGCCGCTCCTCAGGGGACATGGCTGCACTGATCAATGTGGGTTTTGGATCTGCCTCGCTACCAAGGTTCACCTGTACCAGTTCATCAACCATGGTAGAGACGCCTTCTTCAAAGGCGGGGGGAGCATCCTCCAGGTCTTCCTCCCCACCCGCGGGGGGACTTCCCGCAACAGATGATACTTATGGGCTATAAAAACCCGAGGGGTAGCTGGTGCCAGCTTGGGCAGCAACGGTCATCACATTGGGAGACTCACTTTACATTGAGACCATAGCAATGAAGGCAGTCGACCCTATCCCATCTGGCCTTCGGCCTAAGGGGCCACATTTGATAATATCAAAGCAGTGGTGACGTGTCGGCTTGAGTCGGTTGATTCCATCCCAGCGGAAGAGACACGTATGGCGCACCACCGTTGTCATAAGCTTGACGTCCCGGTACCGTACATGGGTAGGAGGTTCCAGGATGACCTGAGCCTGGTTGATGTAGGAGTACGAGGTGATTTTCCGCCGTCGCTTGGACACGGGAACATGCCTTCCTTGCGTACCCGAAACAACAAAACATTGCCCCATGTTGGGGGTCGTGGCCTCCAACCGGTGGATCGTGAGGATGTAGGCTTCATCCATGCTTGCCCATGGATCACTTGTGACCGGGGAGGGTTCATCCTTACTTACTAGGATTTGCTTATCCTTACTTTTGTAATAACCCGCATCCAGATAGCGGGCCTCACAAGAAGCGAAAGGGGACGCATCTCCTTGGAGCACGCCTACTAGACCGTTGAGTGAGTACTTGAGGCACTGGTGATATGAAGAAGAGACCGCTGCATGAAGATGGAGCCACGACCTACCCATCAATGCGTTCTAGGCGGTGTCCTGAGAGACGACCATGAACTCGGTGCTGACAATTAAGCCACCGAACTGATTCTTCAGGCGGATCTTGCCGACTGGGGTTTTCTCGGTCCTGTCTTACCCCTGGATTCTGAGGTCAGAGGGAGTTAAATCACCTTCAGATAGACCCAGCTTTCGCAACAGCCGGGTCAGAATTAGATTGATTCCAGAACCCGTGTCAACGAGGCAACGACGGACTTCCACACCATTGAAGTGGCCAGTGATGTACAGCGGGTGAATGTGCCCCTGTATAGGAGGGTCCTCATCTTCACCGGAGGACGAGATAACCGCCTAACATTTGGCGTTTTCGATCGTCTCGGTATGGAAGGCTTCTGCAGCTGCTACCTCCATCTCAAACTGGAGGGGGATCCTTAGGGCCTCGGCAAGTGCCTCGCGCATTTCGGATGACAGGCAAAGGGCCTCAAGGATAGAAAGCCTCACCGGAATTCCGTCCAGGTGCTTCAGCCAAACGCGAACCTCTGCTTACAGGAGGTCGTTTGGAATTTGGAGGCACAACGGGTCCTACTGGTTGAACCGGCGATCAGCTAGTACTGGGTACATCTTGCTGCCTACTAGTAGAAGTCTGGATATTAGTCGCCGGACTAGGATTGGGCAGCGGAGGCTGGCCTGTAGCTGGGAAAGACTGACTGTGATACGAACGAGGCAGCTCTCCCTGATCTAGTAGCACGAACGGCGGTGGAGGTAGAGCCGAGAGCGTTAGATGGGGTTGCGCATGCTGAGCACTGCGCTGAGCCTGCTCTCTGGTCTTAGTAGCGTGCACGGCTTGGCTGAAAGTTCCTACTGACGTACCTCGATGACCGGCACAGTTGCGATTCCGCTGACGTTGACATCGGCTGGAAACGTTGAGGAGGTTTTCCTGGTGACCCCCCTCGTCGGGAGTCATATAGGGCTTTACCAGCTCCACGGTGTTAACCGAAGCGTACCCCTGGCTGTCGCTCAAGGATTCATCCACCACTGGGCGGATTCTGGGAGGAATCCCCATTTTAGGGGGCATAAAGTCAGCGAGAGTGTGGGATGACGACGGCAACGGCGGTGCGCGTTGATTCTTCTTGCGTCACCGCTGCTTGCCCTTTTGGGAAAATGTCGACTGTGAAGACGATGCTGGGGTATCAGCTACTTCTTCTGAAGGTTCCGGCTGCTTCAGGCGCGCCCGGATGATACCATGGGCATAAACGATAGTTTTTCGAGCCATCCAGTCATCGTATTTCTGGGATCCACGGTTGGGAACCTACTGCCAATCGCCTTCGCTGTCGCTACCGATCTCTGATCCTGCAAAGACACCCGCCACTTGCGCTGGTGCTGGGCCCAAATTGACTATGTTGTTATTGACCTGGTCTTGAAGCCAGTCTTTAAAAACATAGAATTTCTTGAGGGTGTGCCCCAGAATCCAATGATAAGGGAAGTAGTTGGGGTGATCGGTGAGATTTGCCTCTGTCGGCCTTCTGCACTCGGGAAGGCGCACGATCCCTTGCTCTAGATCACTTTGGAAATAGCCAGGGACCTAATTTTCATTGAACAAATAAGACTGGTGCCTTCTTTCCGGATAGGGGGCCCTGGGGGCCTGGCCCTGACGAGGGGCCGGAGGGGCCTGCCGAGGAGGCGGCGCCTGATTGTCTCGCCTAGGTGGCGGTGGTGCATTGTGCGGGGGAACCTGTCGGTTCTGAGGCGGTTGCTGCTGGGCAAGAGATTGTGCTTGAGGTGGAGGACCTCTGCGGGGTTGCAGGGATGGTTCCACCGGCAGTAACTCCAGCTGCCTCGGGGCTTCTATTTGGGCCACCGCGGCGGGTTCATCCCTGGCGGTCCTCCTGGCTGGGATCATAGGGGGCAACAAACGTGCCTGACTAGCCTGTTGTAGGGCTTCCTCAAGGAGCTGAGCCTTATCTGAGAAATCTCTGAACCCTCCAAGGTAGTTCTGGGTAATTAGGGAGGGTACTAGCTCCGTTTTGACGTTCCCCACACACATTGTCAGTAATTTCTCCTGAGTCAGTGGCATATCGAGGGAATACGTAAGTCCCTTCCACTGGGCGATGAAATCTGCAACCCGCACATCAGGCCTTTGCTTGCACTTGAAGAGGTCTGCAATGCTGGTCTTACACGTGGTGGAGCTGAACTGGTATAAGAACTGCCGACGAAGATCCTCCCAACCGGTCACCGATCCGATAGGGAGATGGCTGTACCAGACGAATGCCGGACCTTCCAATGTCTTTACGAAACATCGAAGCTTGGCGGCTTCTTGCTGAGCCGGGGTCCCCAGCATGGGGCCACACCTGGCAGAGAAATGAGCCAAGTGCTGCGGCGGGTCCCCTGTCCCGTTGAAAGGCGAGAAAGTGGGGTTCCCAAAACCCGAAGGTGCGGGCATATCATCTACCCACGCGGGATACGACTTGCCATCCGGTGGGACCGCCACCTGCCGCGTTTCCAACGCTTCAAGGCGGGATGTGAGTGCCGCAATAAGATCATCTGGGTGGAGGTCCTTGTCTTGAAGGGGATCCCTAACCACAAGTGCGTTTCCAAGTTCTTCAACACGGTAGATGGCTTCGACAGCTCGTGGATCAACAGGCAGAACGACCTGCGGGGTGACTGGGGGAACCCGGACTGGGTTCTTCAGATTGCCCCGTCGCTCGAGGGGTTTGGCGAGACGTATCGCGCCCTCTTTCCATACGTTCCAGCTTCCGACCTGCCTGCGGTAGTAGCATGATCAGGGTTTCCCGGAGGCATCTCACCAGGGGGAATTGTTCCTGCCCCTACTGCCCCGGCCTGGGATCACCATAGTCGGGTCGCCGCTCTGCAGCGCGCTCAACCAAGAGTTCGTCAACCAGCCTCTTCTACTCAGCAAGCTGCTGGCGTAACGTGACCTTCTCAGGATCCTCTTCCGTTTTCTGCGCAGAGGTAGACGGGTCGGAGTGCTTGACAGTTCTGACATGCTCCTTACCCTTGCCGGTGTTTCGACCGAGTACCAGCGACTCGGTGGGTACGGGGATCCCTAGCAGGTTCCTCTGCTAATGGGTAACCCTCCCTGATGGGTCTAGCAGTGGCGGTACACCCTTGGGGGGTAAGTCTCCATCAAGTAATTCGAGCTCGTCTTCCTTGTCCACGATGTCAGCCATGTGGACTGCGACCCCTCTCGAGGGCATGTCCTCGATGTCGCATAGCGAATCGGGCTTCCATCGGATAGGGTCGAAGAGGAGAGTGGCATAGTGTCCCCAACCACAGACTTGCACATGGGGGGTGGCTTCCCTGAAGATTATGCGTAGTGCTTTAAAAATCTGAACGCATTTCCGTTGAAGGGCGCTCTGGCGGCCTGATGACTCAGGGTGCTGGGCCACAAGAAGTGCGGCCACATCGATCAGGCGGCACTACTCGCTGATTTCTTCGAAGTGCTCTCGACTTCTAGGGTACACCACCCGTTCGTAACGAAGGCGGAAGTGTGTCTCCCATAGGGTTCGACAAAAGAACCCCACTTCTTCAGGGGTAAGAGACTCTGGTACGTGAAAATTCAGCGCCGCCGTCGGCCAGAACTTCTCCGGGAAGTAATCCGCTGCAAGAATACTCCAGAAGCTCCTGGGATCAGACTCAGGGTCTAGCCCTGTATTGCCCCACTCGTCAACCGGGGGCGGCTGAGGGACCGGTAGCGGTACCGAGGCGGACCTCTGGGATAGAAAACTCGGTGGCGGAGAATACGGCGAACGAGCTGACTGGACGCCAAATTCCGGGCCATCCTCTGAAGAGCAAGGTGACCTGGCCACGATGTCACGATACGATGAGATGATAGCCACAACATTCGGCATAGTAATCGCAGCTACCAGCGACTGGTCATGTCATCTCTCTACCGCCGTTGGCCCCCAAAATAGCTCTCCGTGATCTCTGGTAGAGGTAGAGGGAACTTCTGGTGACAATGGCGATGATTGCGTGGCCGAGACCTGCGGAATTCCCAAGATTTCTTCCTCTTGGATATACCTGTGGAGAAAGATGGGAATATGGTGGACCTCATATTCCGGGAGAATGAGGCTAACGCATCTGGTTCCTGCCCCAGTCCTTGATACGGAGGAGTGGGGAGAAGGTTCCATCGCTGAATCGCATTCCGCTTCAGAGTCGGAGAAGCGGGCGGGTTTGATCTCCACCCAGCCCTTCCCAGGATTCTTCTTGTGGCGGTGACGACCCGCTCTCCTGCCCCGGGGTGGCTCTTCGGGATAGGGTTGATCCCTATCAGGCAGTCTTGGGGCAGCGCTGGCGCCGTGGCGGAGAGGGCCCCCACTCGAGATGGCCGAGGTGCGAGGGGCACCGGGGAAAATGTCGAAGGGTACATGGGGAGGACCTCCATGAACAACACCCATGTAGGCGGACCCTCTGTTGGAATTGGCAGGAGCATGGGGAGGACCTCCATGGTCGCTACGGGCGGAGCGTGGCTGACCTTCACTCCTCGAGTTGCTAGGGCGAGGAGGACCTTCTCCGCTTGCAGATAGGACGTAGGGAGGGCCCCCACGTTGGAGAAGGACCGGATGGACGGTGCCTTCAGATCGGTGGTCGGGGGCAGGAGGATGGACTCCATACCTTGTATAGTGGGCGCGGGAAAGATTTCCGCGCTGAGCGTCACTACCGCGGGGCAGGTCTTCCTTCGGGATGGGGGTAGCACGAGGCATACCTCCATGACGAACTTCGGAGCGGGGAAGGCCCACGCTCTGTGGAATAGTGGTACAGGGAGGGCCTCCGTACGGGGTGACACCACCGCGGGTTAGTTCGCGGCGATCACCACTTGGGCCTACAACCCGGAGAGTCAACCCAGCCTGCCCATGGGGCGGTTGGGGTCTCGATACTGGTTGGGTGAAGGAGTGCCCCTGCTCAGTGTATGTAGGGGCTTCATGATGCATGTCGGCGGTGGCTCGGGCCACTGTAGCTGTCGACGTCGACGCGCCTGGGTGAGCATCCTCAGCCCGGGCCCGACGCTGGCGTCGGGTCAGGCGAGCTGGTGTAGGTGGTGCCGGGGCATGGCCTGCCGGCTCTTCCTGCGGAGTCAGATGGCGGTGCTGACGCAGCCGGACGGGAGCTCTCGCCTGGAGCCCTTGGGTCAGGACCCTGAGCGGGCTGAGCCGGACGACGCCCGCCTCATCAGCGTAAGGAGAGGAGTCGTCAAGGCGTTCCGGGGATAGGCTCCCGAAACGGTTGAACGTTGGGGTAGGGAGTAAGGGCTCCCAGTGCGGCCTGTTAGGGCGGCGTTGACGGCGGGGCTTGGAGGCCTCCAGGTTCAAGCGGGCCATATACCTAGTTGGGATGACCCCTTCCTCCTCGTACCTATGCACGAGGTTGTTGATCACCCTTCGCTGGATGACCTCTGATGGGGAAAGGGGACATGGGCGCCCCGTATTCCGCGATGTAACAGCCATCATGGCGGTAGAGGCGCCATGTGGGGTGGCTGTGGCGGTGTTGCCCCTGCCCCTGCGTAGGCTAGCGGGCAGTGGTCGCATCTGTGTAATAGCAACCTGGTTCCTGAGAAACGAAGGGATCAACTCATCAGCACTGAGAGGAAAGGGATTGATAGCCAGTGCCCCAGCGTCCTTCCATTCTCCCCGTCTGTAAGAAGGATCCACGCTAACACGCTGCAGAACGGAATGCCCCATGTTCTACTGCCCCGACTTCCGGTGAGTTTCACGACAGGCCCTCTATTTTCTTGGCGGGACCAGGCACCGGATATCTGGATCCGGTGACACGTCAATCTACTGGTGTCTCGAACTCTACTAATCTCCATATTGAGGAGAATAATTTCACGTTGGGTTCACCATTTCTATTTCCGACGCTTTCGCCGGGGCGCGCGTATCTGTCCGTCCAGGGAGGAGGACGCGCGGTGCTTGTCGCCCCGCATTCCCGCTTTCCAAAGGCGGGCGGCATTCGCTCCTAATCCAGGGACGTCTACTCCTTGATTGAAACGGGATGATGGGATGTCGGTTCTTCCTTCTGGGGATTCCTTCTCAGAACTCGTCACCTAGTCTGGGTCTCCCTCATAGATTTAATACGTAGTTCGTGAAACTCTTCCCAGTGCCATGTTTCCATGGACGCCGGTTAATTACACTACTTCTGTCGGGACATTCCAAAGGATCTAGTCAGGGCAGCAACCTTCAGTCGGGGGAGTAGTCACGTTGAGGCATCAGTAGCGTGTCTGGATGCTGGGGAACCTGACTTGTATGTCTAATATCTCTGGTCACAGGGCTTCTCGAGGGCGTGGAAGCCTGATGAATCCCACATCGAGCGCGGGGAATTATATGTCATCGACACATATCTAAGGTTTTCCTCATCTTCCCATGTTTAACAAAGGGTATGCCGCGAGTTTAACTTCCAGTGGAGACGGATCAGCCCGATCAGAGCATTAGCTAGGATAGATCGGATTGAGGGATTCCCCTTGAAGGGATGCCGATACCGGGGCCAGCCCATGGGCGGCTGTACCGATATGGTCTCACTGAGATATGACGGTCCAGGCGAGAATCAGGATCAGTGATAGGTGGATGAATGGAGTGGAGGGGGAGCGAAATGGGACCATTGCAGGGGCGACGGTGAAGTTGGGATTGAGCCTTGAAGAGGCCTCCTACGTATCCCTATGGCAGGGAATCAAAGTCCGCGTAGTTCAGGATGGTGTCAGTAAACTGACATGAAGGTGGACCTTGGACCGATGAATGTCGTCAGTGAACCAACGTGAGGGTGGACCTTGGTCCGATTGGCATCGTCAGTGTACTATCGTGAAGGTGGACCTTGGTCCGATGAGAGATGAGCTTGAACCTCGGGGAGGCTTCCTATGTACCATGCCTTAACATGGATCAAAGACCTCGTAGTTCAAAGGATTGATGGAATACAGTTTAACGTCACGCAGGACGATAGCGAACCCTGACGTGAATAAACGACGGGCGGTGGGTGTCGGTGAACCGACGTAAATGAGGGACCTTGGTCCAATGGGAGATGGGATTGAACCTCTGGGAGGATTCCTACGTAACATGCCTTGACATAGATCAAATTCCTCGTAGTTCGGGTGAAAATGGGAGCTTGGAACACCGACAAGGGGATGGTTTGTGCCAATGATTGTTGGACTTGAACCTCGGGAAGGCTTCCTACGTACCATGCCTTGACATGGATCAAAGTCCACATAGTTCGGAAGGGGCTTCGTCGGCGAACCGACATGAAGGTGGACCCAGGGGTCCACTTGTGGTGGGCTTGAACCTCGTGAAGGCTTCCTACGTACCATGCCTTGACATGGATCAAAGTCCTCGTAGTTTGGAATGGATGAGTCACAACGGCTTGCCGTCAGACCGGGATGCAGTTTAACGTCATGCTGGATGGGGATGTGACCCGATGTGAATAAATTATGGGTGGGCTTGAACCTTTTGGAGGCTTCCTACGTACCATGCCTTGACATGGATCAAAGACCTCGTAGTTCAAATGGGGCTTTGTCGGCGAACCGACGTGAAGGCGGACCTTGGTCCAATGAGTGGTGGGCTTGAACCTCGTGGAGGCTTCCTACGTACCATGCCTTGACATGGATCAAAGTCCTCGTAGTTCAGGTAGGAATGAGTGTGCAGTTTAATGTCATGCGGGACAAGGGGAATACAGTTTAACGTCATGCTGGACAGGGGCAAAACTAGACGTGAATGAACGACCGAGAAATGTGGCTTGAACCTCATGGAGGCTTCCTACATACCGTGCCTTGACATGGATCAAAGTCCTCATAGTTTTCTATGGGTGGGGGTCAGGGTCGGTTCTCACTCTAAGCCCACGTGAGTCATGCTCGGTGTGAGAAACAAGAGGTTGCAATGACCTGATGATCACGTCGTGAAGGATGCGTCCGTGAGAAGCGAAGAGGGGCTTACGCATTAGGCGGCCCATGGTTTTGGGACTTACTCCAGGATAGAGGCCCAGAGTGCGACAAAGCGCAGCGAAAGAGGGATTTGGGACCAATGATGGGAGGTGCCTCATTCCCTATCACGCCCTCCACTAACCTTGGTAGTGGGGAAGTACGGAGATGCAGAGGTGCAGTCATCTGTTGGGGAACTAGGGTCGCCCTTCTCCTATGAACATACGCCACTCCAATCAGGAGGATATCATCCCTTGTGGATAGGTGATTCCATTCCTGTGGAGATGAGTGGTGTAAAGAATGTTCGAGCTGGGGGGACCCTTCGTGAGAGGCACGAGGTTGGGTCACAGTTTAACGTCATGTGTTGAGGACGTGGTGGTTGGCAGTTTAACGTCCTGCAGCTCGGACGAGGTGGGTTCACTCCACACCCCTAGGACTTACATAACTGGTACCCTCTGGTCCTTGGGGAAGGGAAGGTACCAGTAAGGCCATAGTCAAGGGGGGTTGTGGAACGAACCATCAAGGGGTCCACGTTAGCGTGGCTATGCAATGAAGCAATAGCCATTAGCGTGCCTATGCAAAGAAGCATTGGGCGAAGCAACGCTACGGGTGGTATTGTCCATGGGACTTTGAAATCACATCGTGCAAACCTGGAGGGTCACACAGGAAGAGGAATTGCTAAGCAAAGGAGTTTGCTTCGCGAAGTGGAGTGCCTTGGACTTAGCATTGGTCATCGGTGTGAGTGGAAGGTGCTACGCAAAGTGGAATAGTGTTCGCGGAGCACTGCCTCGCGAAGAAGAGGTACCTCACGAAGCAGGGTCCTGTGAAGCAGTGTGCTTCGTGATGTGTAGCGATCCTGCCTTATCATAGGGATCACTAGTAAAGGTTGGGTGTTTCGTGAAGCATAAACGCTCCACGGGTGCCCGGGTTCCCTTGGTAATCCCCTTCCTTCGCGAATGCCCTTGAGCTTCACGAAGGGAATCCCTCTCGGAAGAGGGGCTCAAAACGAGACAAAGCAAAGGCGTCTCGCGAAGTAGAAGCACCTCGCGAAGCTCATGATTTATGGGGAAAAGAGTGCTTCACGATTCGGGAGAGGAGAAGCCGAAAGGTCGGATTGTCCGTCCTCTGGGACTCAGGGGGAGTCCAGTATTTATAGGGAAGGAGCGCCGCGAAGCAGAACTCGCGCGCCGCCTCTGGAGCTTCGCGGCGGGCTCGCGAACATCAAATGCGTTCGCGGAGAGTTACCGCCTCTGGAGCTTCGTGGCGGGCTCGCAAATGTCAAATGCATTCGCGGAGAGTTACTGCCTATGGATCTTCGCGAGGCCGCGATGATCGGGGTGCTTCGCGTCGGGGCTTCACGGCGGGGCTTCACGAGGCAGCACATCGACCTTCTTTTTCGTGCCTTCCTTTCGTTCCATATTTTGGCGCCAACATAGATTATACCTTGATTCAACACCAATTATCTTTATAAAAATTTATCATCAATTAGAATATTAGGAAGAAACAAATAACCATAAAAATCATCCTTATATTGTCCCATAATGAAGGGTGTCAACAAAGAGAGCATTATAGAACATACCTTTATTAAGAAACGCAACAACCAAATGCTCACATAAATTGTTAAAATTCTCCTAGTCATGATATCATTTATTCATATGAATGAAACCTATGATTGTATCATGAAACAATGTCAAAATCATAAAACCATTATACAACATATCTGAAGCTTATCGATTACCTAATAAACCATCATTTCAAGAATAAAATCATGATAATTCAGATAACATACACCATAGAATATAGACATCTAAATAACAACTAAAAAACTCAAGTGACTATAAATACAATACTTAGAACGAAATCATTCATCATGTAGAAAAAATATCCACACATAAGATAGAGATTTTTCACTATCACAATAGTATAAAAGAATAGGGAACATGAATTCTAAAACAAACTTCACTACCCATGTTGGGCCTTTACAATACCTTAATAAATTTATAAATGAAAGAAGGAATGATGCCCACCATTAAAAGGATTCCTATGGGGAATAATGATTGAATTATAGAATCAAAATAATCTATAACATAATGATTTGAAAATGGTTATCTTATGTTTATATATATAAATTGGATTGTGAAACTGATGAAAAATAGATAATCTCTTCAATAATACCAAACATATGAGTCAAACATCTTAGACTTAAAAAGCATCCACTAATCATAGAAATATTTAATAGGGGTACAAGATACTACAACACCAATGTTAAATCCTATATGATACTAAAAATGAATTATATATAAGTAAAAATCATGAACACTATCCCTAAGGATGATGTGAAGTATGAAACCTGTGTATGAGATCCAGGGTATGAGGTGTCAGCATGGGAGGAGGAGGGGAGGTGTTGGCAGTGGAGGAGGACTCGACAGTAGTGGAGGAGGAGGAGGAGGAGGAGGAGTCGATAGTAGAGGATGAGGAGGAGGATTTGATGGCAGTGGCGACAGAGGAGGAGGAGGAGGAGTCGGCAGTGGTGGTGGTGGTGGTGGTGGAGGAGGCAACAATAGAGGAGGAGGAGGAGGAGGAGTCGACGTCGGGGTTTGGATTCTACAAGAGCATGAGTCATGTGATAGGAGGAGGAGACTATTAGGGTTTTTTTATAAAAATGGGAAAACCTTTTATCAGCGCTAGCTAAAAAGTGCTAATAAAGGTATTTTTTATCAGTGATAAAATAGAATGTGCTGATAAAATAACCCTTTATCTGCACTAATAAAATGCTGATAAAACTATAATGACAATAAATTATTTATATTTTTATATATATTAATAAAATTATATGTATAATAAATAACTAAATAAATATATTTATTTATAATAATAAATATAAATAAATAAATAATTATTTATATTTATATATTTAATAAATATATATATTTATAATCATAAATTTATTATAAATAAATTTATTATATTTACAATTATATATATTTAATATCTTTATTATAATTTCATAATTATTTGAATATATCTATATTTATTTGGAATTATATTTTTATATATCTATTATAATATAATAATTATTTAATATATATATATATATATTACCTATTTATTATAAATATATATTTATTAAATATATATTTTAATTATATTCATAAATATCAATAAATTTATATATATTTAAATAATTATGAAATTAAAATAAATATATTAATTATATATACTCATAAACATAAATAAATAAATAAATAAATATTTAAATACTTATGAAATTAAAATAAATATATAAATTATATATATATTTTATAATTTCATAATTACTTCAATGAATATATATTTATATTTAAATAATTATGAGATTATAATAAATATATAAATATATATAAATATATTTATTATAATCACATAATTATTTAAATATATTTATTATAAATATATTTATTATAAATATATTTATTATAAATATATATGAAAATATATTTGTAAATAAATATATAAATATATTTATTATAAATATATTTATTTTTATATTTAAATAAATATATTTATTATAATATCATATTTATTTAAATATAAATATATATTCATTGAAGTAATTATGAAATTATAAAAATATATATAATTTATAAATTTATTTTAATTTCTTATGTATTTAAATATATATATATATATAAATATATTTATATTTATGAATATATACAATTAATATATTTATTTTAATTTCATAAGTATATATATATATATTTATGACTACAAATAAATTTATATTTATAATTATAATTATAATTATAAATATAAGAAATATATTTATTATAATTTTATAATTATGTACACACACACACATATATATATATTATTTATAATTATAAATATAAATATTTGTATATATTTATAAATTTGTTTATATATTTATAAAGATATTTCTATAATTATATATATTTATAAAATAATAATAATTACAAATATAATAATTATAAATTTCTAATTATATATATATATTTATAATTATAAATATAAATAAATATATTTATAAATATTTGTATATAATTATAAATATATTTATATGTATATACATACATATATATTAATATATTAATATATATATTTATGAAATTATAATAAATGTTTTTATTACAATTTTATAAAAAGTGTATATACAATTTTAAATATAATAAATATATTTATCATTTTTAAAAATTACAATAAATATATGTCTTTAATGAATATATATTTATATATTCATTAAACATATATATTTATTTAAATAAATAAATATTTATGTATAATTATAATTAAAAATAAATACATTTAAAAGGTATTTATATATAATTATAAATATACAAATTATATTTATCATTTAAAAAAATAATTGTAATTTTATAATTATTTATATATAAATATATAGTTATATATAGTTATAATTATAAATGTATTTTATAAAGTAATTATATATAACTAAATATTTATAATTATAAATATAACAAATATATTTATTATTTAAATATATTTATCATGATTTTAAGTATTTATGAGAAGATAATAGCTTCATGGGAACATGAATGAATCATATACACCGAGTAAAGTATATATCTCATAAAAAACAAGTCATCATGTATATGGAAAACATGAATAGTAACGAGGTTGTAATTTATAAATGAACATTTATGATTAATACATAACATATGAACATCAATTATATTCATGCTTCAATTGACCAAATTCATTGGAAATAAATATTTATTTAAATATATATATATATATAATCATAATTAAATATACATATTTAACATGTATTTATATATAATTATATATATATATATATTTATAAAGTATTTACATATAATTATAAATATAGAATTATAAATATATAAATATAATAAATATATAAATATATAAATATATAAATATATAAATATATAAATATATAAACATATAAATATATAAATATATAAATATATACATATATAAATATATAAATATAATAAATATAATACATATAATAAATATATTAATTATTTAATGAAATTTATTATATATATACTCAAATTATTAAAAAAATATATTAATTATAAACATGATTTTTTATTCCATGTTTACAAATAAACATTATTTTTGAATATAAATATAACAATTTTATATAAATCAATAATATTTTTTATTGAAAATCTTTATCAGTGTTAAAAAAAGTGCTGAAAAATATTCCCTTTATCAGTGCTAAAAAAAGTGCCGATAAAGAGATTATTTATCAGCCCTTTTCACCAGCGCTGATAATGGGCCCCCATTTATTAGCGCTTTCTGCTTAGCACTGATAAAAGTTAGCACATCCCTTGCCCAGATATATGGTATTGGCTTCAAGGATGGGTTACAACACACCATACGAGTACATGTAAACATCTTTAGATTGGCCTCATTCTCTGAGGTGGTGAACCAACTGCTCAAAGATGAGGGAAACCTAATAAGCAGGTCACTCTCAAGCTTGGTAGTGACTTCAGGTGATGTCATTGGTGATGATTCAGATGGCTAGAAATGTGGTCAGGATGCGTCTGAGCCAGGCAGTGAGGCCAAAGACTTGAGCAAACCACCTTGTAGTGGGTCTTTGAAGGTTTTCCTTCAGTGTGGATAGCCATTACATGTTCGGAGTCAATGTGAGAGGCCTCCAAAGGAGTTCCAAGCATGTGGAAATGTTAGGAATCTCAAGAGGTTATGTAGGAGGCCATCTTAGATAGCCATCTATCAGGAACTAGGGCAGACTCAGGGCTCTAAGATCAGTTTAATATCAGTGCCAGGTGATGGTAGCTGAGCTTCTTATGCACAAAAAGGTTTTTAAAGGGACAAAAGGTCCTAAAAGTGGGGTCAGTGGATAATGTCTAGTGTAACACCACAGGGAGGCCAGGATTCAGGCAATGAAGTGTTAGGAAAGGTGAATGTTGTGGAGTTTCTAGACGCTGAGCAGGCTGGTGAGCCGATGAAAGTCATAGGTACGCTTCATGCATACTCCTGATTGCTTTCATTTTGTTTTTCCATGGCCTATTAAGGCATGTCTATTTTGGGTGAATGAGGTGCATGAGTTGTAAATGGACTAACTAGATGTTGGTTAGTAGTTTGACACCGACTTAGGTGCATGATTTTTATATATTAGGTGCTTGGCCCCAGGTTTTGTATTTATGCATCATTGGATGCGATATTATTGAGGTGCTAGAAAATTGGGGTATCAAGGAGATGTGGTTACTTGAGGTGTGTTGGCATCTGGCTATCGTTAGATGTGGTACATATTGAGGTGTGAGGCACCAGGATTGATTTGAGCATCTATCGAGATGCATGACCTCGATGGTACCATGTGAGATATGGGATCATGGTGGTCACTGATGTAGTGAGGGATGTTATTAGGGTATCAAGTATGGAATGAGATCACCTTATGAGGTGAAGGAGAGACAATGTGTAACCGGAGGACAATTGAGTCCTAGGATAGTCGATGGGCCATCAGGTTTCTTTGAGTTTTGGTCAGGATGGATCGGGGTAGGTCACTCCTAAGGCGGGGAGACCCCTCTTGAGGTAGATGAACTACACCCTTGAGAATGGGGTGGTTCGGGTTCTTTTTACTGGGATGGGTATGTTTGATATCATCTTCATGTTTTATTCGATAGGTTGGGGATGAGCAATGTTAAAGTGGAGAGATTGTAACATCCCAAGTCTTTGAATCAGGTCGAAAATCTCCCCCGTTTTAAAATTTTGAATTACTGGCTATGCCATTTTATTTTTCAATGATTGAAACTCAATTTAAAGAGTTCCATTATCTTTAAATTAAGTGTTTGGATAGTTTTAGAGGATTGGAGAGTGCCTCAGGGGTTCATATGGGTTTTAGGAGCATCAGAGGCCCGAAGCTCCTATTTTGGTGTTGCAGGTCCTAGTGCACAATTTATGGAAATCCATTTGGCCTCTTCCAGCTAACAGTGCGGTCCATATTTTCATAGAGCACAATTTGCAAAAATCTTGGAAATGGGGCATAAGGTCATGCAACTAACACTACATTTTTTGACAGAGGGCTACTGCACAGTTTGCACACGGTTTGGAAAATAGTACGAGTGAACAGTATGGGCCTGGGACTTTGGGCAGTGGCTTTCACACGATTGCTGCATGGTTTGGAAAACCATGCGAGTAAATCGTGCTACCTAATTAAAGAGGAAACATTACTATTTTTCCTCTACCCCCTTTATCTTTATTTTCCACAAGTTTTTCCCTCTTGGCCACACGCTGTATAGGGGGCTCACCCCTTTTCCTTACTCATATTATTTTGATCCAACTTCTCCTCTCTTGATCCATTTCCAGATCTATTGGGTTTTATAGAACTGTATTAGCAAGTCTTACCACACATATTCCTCTTCATCTCTTTACTTTCACCTAACAGAGTGCTGAACTTGTTTGAGCCGTTTTCCTCTATTTTTAGTGTGATCGATAGAAAATTAGTTTTCTTTCAATCGACTTCGCGTTAGACCTTGATACAGGCCATTTCTATGTCTAAGAGTTCAAGGTGTGTAGTTAATAACTTTCTTCAGGTTTTTGAAGATGTTTGGGGGGGAGCGTCCTATAGTGCACATTTGGGTAATTCAGTGAGACCTCTTTTGTAACACCCCGAGCTTCCACGATACGCTTCTCATTCAATAATGCAATAGCTTGCATTGTACGCAAGTTCGAGTTCTAACACACCGCAACTAATCAAAATAGCCGTTATGAATAGTAATAACCACTTTTTAAAATTATAGAAATTTTATATTTCAAAATGGACTTTATTTTTGTATTCCTAATATTGAAATTAGCCTATGTTGAATTTTCTGTAATTTTCTGAGAACTTCAAAATTTTTATGAATAGTGAAAAATACTTAAAACAACTTTTTTAATCAAAATAATTCATAGTGATAAATTATACTATTGAGTGGTTTTAGAGTATAATTAGAATATATTTTTACCATTTTATCCAATGGTGGTCATTAGAATTAATTTAACATTGAAATTGGACATAAACAATTGCCAATCTTTTGATATAAATTGTTTCTTAAAAACACGCTATTTGTTGTGACAGCGGGAATTAATTATAAAATTAATTAATGCAACTAATATGTTTGGAATTTTTTAAAATAGACATCATTTTTGAATTCGTAATATCAATTATAGCTTAGGGTGAAATTTTGGCCTTTTTCTGAAAAACTTCAATTTTTGATGAATAGTGAAACCACTAAGTGGTAGTTAAATAACTGATTTTTCGTTTAAATGAAATATTACCACTTCTGTGATTTGATTTTCAAAAATCCGACATACATGGTTGTCATTAAGAAGTAAAATGTGGTTCAATAATATTAAAATAATTTTTTTGTGAATAGTAACTTTTAAGTTCTTAATCGCGATTAGAGGTAATTAGTGTAGTTTAAGGTACAAATAATGTTTTTATAATATGAGATGAGCATGACACTTGTCCTACTCCTATTGGATGAGTCATGGCCGACCAAGACAACCCATGGGTCAACTTGGGGACCCCATGGAGCCACTTTAGTTGGAAAATGACATTAATATATATTTATTTAATGTTAAAATTAAATTGACACAAACATGAGTTGTTTTACTAAAACAGTTTTTAAGTGGGGTTACACAAGTCCGAATTTTGATTATAAATATTCATTAGAAAGCTAAACATATTTCCTACATCATAGTATTTTTTTTATAATTTTTAAACATTAAATAAATTAAATTATTTATGACATCATGATGATGTAGTGATGACCTCATTATTTAACGATTTAAATAAAATGGGAAGATAATGAAAAATCCAAGGCTTAAACTTGTCCAAAGCCTATTGGATGAAGAGATTTCGAAACCTTATCACCTTAGCCTCGAATTATATAAGTGTGGGACCTTTAGAATCCGAAAAGCATTGTGTAAATAATGTAACATTTCAATCTTTCCAAAAGTGCCCCTCCTCTCCACTTATAAAAGGCCCCCACCTCTCCCACCTCATTTACACTTTCAAGCCATTTGGCTCGGCCAACCTCTGCCCAAATACTCTCCCAACATTCCTCCCTTACTCATAGAAGCCTCACATTGGGCATAACTCTTCCCAAGGAAGCCTTTGGCTCAAATCAAAAAGAGTTACCCGATTTTGAGGTAATGTCTTTTCTAATGTTGTTTTGTTTTATTTTTCTTCTCCAACCCCCTAAAATCTTTTTATTCATTTATTTTGTGACAACACCAGTATCCTCAATATACTAGGATGTTGTTATAAGAAGGATTCGAGCTACACTTACCCACACCTACATCTAATGGTTAAAGAACATACGGTTTCTGTGGATGGAGAATTTCTGCCTCACGAAACGATGATTGTTCAACACTCATATAACACCTTCAAAGGTGGCCATTAAGATGTCACTATATTTATATATGATAGATAATGTGTTTATGTTTTACTTATGCTTCTGTATTTCTCATTTATGGCTTACTTTATGATTTCCATTATGGGTAAAACGCGATAATTTCATTTTAGGAAGTGCGGACTACCGCCCCCTCAAAGTGATTTGAATCGTTAATGCCATATGTGGGATGTATAAAGGATGGAGTAAATGGTATTATACACTATATTATACTGGAATTATATTATACATTTATATCATTATGATTTAGTTCCATTAAATATGAAATTCAAATGAAAGTAGCGTTCATGCGTACGTACGACTTACCATCTCCATGAACGGTGCATTTCATTTCTTACCTCTAAATGTTACGTAATATTATAAATGAATGTATATACTGGATATATAAGATATATATGACATCTAAATCATGAATATAATTCTGGATATAATGGATATTTCACCACATAAACAACTTGTAATTATAAGAAGCTTATTGTTGACTCAAGTACCAAAGATCGACAAAACGACCGTTATTAACTTAAATAATTACATAATGTTCATATCATTGTAATAAGTGATATAATAAGGATAATGAAATTAAAAATGGTTCTTAATAAGGTATATATTAACTCTAGTTTATTATTCAGGAGGTTAAAGAACGGTTGAGTCAAGTCAGACACGAGGTAAGGGAATTTCTTAACCCAACTTCCATTCTTTGGGTTAATCTCCTACTTTCAAATTATGTCAGGATGTTATTATGTCCTATTTTGTATTTTTACTTTCCTTATGTGTACCTATAGTGAATACACATAATAGATCTATTTTATTTTAAAAATGATCTTTTTAAGGACTTCGTCTCAATCTCCTTTCATTGAGGCATATTTGGTTTTATACACAACCTTCTTTTATACGATGTATAAACCCCTTTGACTTTTACGTTTATTCAAAAGGAATCTTTTTTATACGAAGCGTTTTGCTAAACGACAAAAGGGAATGTTTTTCTTTCCGTACTTATGCGGCGACAACGACTTCTCCGCCGCCGTGACCATTATTTGAGTTTCGGCTTCCTCTACAAGCCATCATTTTCTTTTTTAATGAAAAATAAATACAAAGTTTTAACATTCTTTTATTTTGGTATTGAAAATGGCTTTGAAGGCGTTTTTATTATATCAATGTGTTGTATTGATATCTTGTGATTGAAATGTGGAAATTTTATGTTTCCTTTATGCATGTTTTATGTGATACGATTATGTTATGGTTTATGATATGTTTAAACCTATTCATATGAGGAATGTATTGGACTTAATATGTGACGGGTGGAGCCCGCTATAGCTCCTCGATGCATCGGTAGGTCTCATGAGACAACTAGACGTGGAATTGGCCGAGGCCCTTTCCCAATTTGATTTATGGTTTTGGCCGAGGCCTTAATCATTTTAGATGTCTTGGCCGAGGCCTTGACAAAATTTTTCAGAATGTCCGGCATTATACATTCCCTCATTATGAAAGTGGTTATTGATATTGCATGTGATTATTCGGCCAGTAGAATATCCATGTGAAGAAGTGAATGGAATTATCTCATTTTACTTTTGCCATATTATGTTGAAGTTCAAGTTTAAAAGGATTTTGTTTTAGTTATACATTGCCTTAAATGTTAATGTTTATTTATGAAAGCTTCCGCAATATTGTTATCCTTACTGAGCATCTGAGCTCACCCCTTTCAATGTTTTAATGTTTTCCAGGATTTGAAGAAGTATATTATGAATGACCTGCAGGGATAGTCTGAGGGGATATGAAGACAATATGTTGTTGTTGTTTTGGTTTACTTTATGATGTAATGTAACGTTTACAAATGTATCTAGTGTTTCCAAGGCTACTAAACTAACCGGTCTTTCGAGACTTGATCTTTTGTGATCATGCCAATGTTACGAAGTAATGCACCGACTCTGGGTAGCTGGGGTCGGGGCGTTACAGTTGGTATCAGAGGCAGTTTAGTACTAACCTTGGAAGCTAGATTTAGATAAACTCTGATTAGAGCACATAGCCCAAAGATAGACTTTGAGGATTAGTATAGAAGAACTTCCTAGAATTTTGGTATTATAGAGATGTTATGAGTTTTCCGAGAAATACATCCCTATCTGGATACGAGCAGGTAGAGGCGGCTCTGGCACAGATGTACCTAGGGGTAAAACCCGAAAACACCGCTTTGAGCTAGACTCGAACGGGAACTGGTGCACGACAACGGGCCTTGCTGCACTCTTGGTTACGACACTCCCGGGGGATATGCTTAGGATAATTCTCATTTTACTTACAAACCACTATGAAGGGTTATGAGTACATACTTACTCAAAGAAAACATTTATTTTTATGATTATGGATTATATCCATAAATAGTTCAATTTATGTAAAGTGTTTTACAAGTATGGAATTATGTATTTTGATTCATAAACTAACCTAGTTTATGCCGTTGTATAGAAATGGCGCCCAGTAGAAGGAATGTGAACTCCAGCAGTACGTATGATCCAAAGAGTAAGAAGGATAGTATCTTTCACGGTATTAAGCCAACATTTCGAAGGGAAATAGTCTCCCATGTGTTCTCAACATATGAAGAAATAGTATCATGTGTTAATAGGATAAGTAAATAATTCTCTGAGTCCTATGGCTTTGAAGCGAAGCAAGAGACGAAAGGGATGGAAGAGAGAATGATGGATAAAGGGATGAGGGGAAAGAAGAATTTTCCAATATGTGGTAATTGTGGGAAGAAACATCATGGAACTTGCCTAAAGGGAATGGGAGTTTGTTATAAGTGTAGAGAAAAAGGACACAAAGTGCGTGACTGCAAGGGTAAGAAAATGGTTTCAAATGTACAATGCTTCTTCTGCAAGGATTGGGGACACTACGCAAACCAATGTCTAAATCATCAGAGCATGCCCCAAATGATGTTATTGGATAATAATCAAGTTATGATACTACCACAGATGAGGAGTAATGATTAGAGTTCTTATGTTGTTATTAAAGATTTTTTTTTAATTTGAGTGTTGTATCAATGATGTACTGGTTATAATAATTATGGAGTATATAAGGATTGTACTGCAGTACTATTTCATCAAGGACTTGAGATTGTGTGGAACCAAGAAAAGTGACTCCACAGTAGGTTAAATTTTTGGAAAATATATGGTTGAGAGAAAGATAAACCATAATATGGTTTTGATACTGAGATTGTGATTTTGGAATAAGACGTGATTGATTTGGATAAATTATATTGGATATACTTAACTTCCGTGAAACTGATTGATGTTTTGTATACATTTTTGGATAGAAGGAGTATATCTAGTATTCTATAAGGAATAAGGGATCATGGTAATTCAGTATGTTTAAAAAGAATACATGATGAAGGTGTTCACATGTTGTTACGTGGGATAAAGGATCTTCATTATGTTTACCTTCCTTATAAAATTTGGACTGTGAGTTGGACAGAAGTATTTTGGATAACTATTAAGGTTGGAATGGATTAAGTTGAACTTTGGATAGTATTGTTTAAGGTTAAAACATTTATTAAGATTATTTTTGGAATAGTATAGTACTATATTTTTAGGAAAAGGACAACCTGCAGGGTGGGGAATAACCCGTCGCGTCGGACAAAGCTGCAGGAATCGAACCCACAACCATAGTGCGACAAGCCTTTATTTCCTACCACTAGCCTACATGAAGTCCCTGGTTATTACAAAATAGTTTTACTAATCTAAATGGTATGTGTTAATATTTGGAACCTTATACAATTAGGATAAATAGAATATTTTTGAGTTTCGTTACCATTTGGAGTAAAAGTTGGGTTTGTGGTAAAAATTTATTAACGAATGAAAGTATACATAACAAGTATGTATATTCCCTTACGTTCTTAGTAAATCTCATAAATAAATTCCTCAACATTATAAAAGGTAACTTAAAACAAAAATGTTTTCGGTTAACTTTTCCAACTGGGGATTCAATGACCGTTTAACCAATCACAAGTTTGTGATTTTCTTATGGTTAAACATTCTCCTAATCCTGTTTTCTATAACTCTCCATCAGACCTTGATGGTTTGTTTTTCTTCCATATCCATATTTTCATAGAATCCTAGAATGGGCTATATCGGGTGACCTTTGTACTTATCCTGCTTTCTTTTAATGTTATATATTTATTAACCTTATTTCCGATGTGGGTTTTACACAAAGGTATTTTCTATTTTCAGCCTTTTATTATCAAAGAAAAATTTCAAATTGCGAGGACGCAATTTATTGAAGGAGGGGAGAATGTAACACCCCGAGCTTCCACGATACGCTTCTCATTCAATAATGCAATAGCTTGCATTGTACGCAAGTTCGAGTTCTAACACACCGCAACTAATCAAAATAGCCGTTATGAATAGTAATAACCACTTTTTAAAATTATAGAAATTTTATATTTCAAAATGGACTTTATTTTTGTATTCCTAATATTGAAATTAGCCTATGTTGAATTTTCTGTAATTTTCTGAGAACTTCAAAATTTTTATGAATAGTGAAAAATACTTAAAACAACTTTTTTAATCAAAATAATTCATAGTGATAAATTATACTATTGAGTGGTTTTAGAGTATAATTAGAATATATTTTTACCATTTTATCCAATGGTGGTCATTAGAATTAATTTAACATTGAAATTGGACATAAACAATTGCCAATCTTTTGATATAAATTGTTTCTTAAAAACACGCTATTTGTTGTGACAGCGGGAATTAATTATAAAATTAATTAATGCAACTAATATGTTTGGAATTTTTTAAAATAGACATCATTTTTGAATTCGTAATATCAATTATAGCTTAGGGTGAAATTTTGGCCTTTTTCTGAAAAACTTCAATTTTTGATGAATAGTGAAACCACTAAGTGGTAGTTAAATAACTGATTTTTCGTTTAAATGAAATATTATCACTTCTGTGATTTGATTTTCAAAAATCCGACATACATGGTTGTCATTAAGAAGTAAAATGTGGTTCAATAAGATTAAAATAATTTTTTGGTGAATAGTAACTTTTAAGTTCTTAATCGCGATTAGAGGTAATTAGTGTAGTTTAAGGTACAAATAATGTTTTTATAATATGAGATGAGCATGACACTTGTCCTACTCCTATTTGATGAGTCATGGACGACCAAGACAACCCATGGGTCAACTTGGGGACCCCATGGAGCCACTTTAGTTGGAAAATGACATTAATATATATTTATTTAATGTTAAAATTAAATTGACACAAACATGAGTTGTTTTACTAAAACAGTTTTTAAGTGGGGTTACACAAGTCCAAATTTTGATTATAAATATTCATTAGAAAGATAAAAAGATTTCCTACATCATAGTATTTTTTTTATAATTTTTAGACATTAAATAAATTAAATTATTTATGACATCATGATGATGTAGTGATGACCTCATTATTTAACGATTTAAATAAAATGGGAAGATAATGCAAAATCCAAGGCTTACACTTGTCCAAAGCCTATTGGATGAAGAGATTTCGAAACCTTATCACCTTAGCCTCGAATTATATAAGTGTGGGACCTTTAGAATCCGAAAAGCATTGTTTAAATAATGTAACATTTCAATCTTTCCAAAAGTGCCCCTCCTCTCCACTTATAAAAGGCCCCCACCTCTCCCACCTCATTTACACTTTCAAGCCATTTGGCTCGGCCAACCTCTGCCCAAATACTCTCCCAACATTCCTCCCTTACTCATAGAAGCCTCACATTGGGTAGAACTCTTCCCAAGGAAGCCTTTGGCTCAAATCAAAAAGAGTTACCCGATTTTGAGGTAATGTCTTTTCTAATGTTGTTTTGTTTTATTTTTCTTCTCCAACCCCCTAAACTATTTTTATTCATTTATTTTGTGACAACACCAGTATCCTCAATATACTAGGATGTTGTTATAAGAAGTATTCGAGCTACACTTACCCACACCTATATCTAATGGTTAAAGAACATACGGTTTCTGTGGATGGAGAATTTCTGCCTCACGAAACGATGATTGTTCAAAACTCATATAACACCTTCAAAGGTGGCCATTAAGATGTCACTATATTTATATATGATATATAATGTGTTTATGTTTTACTTATGCTTCTGTATTTCTCATTTATGGCTTACTTTATGATTTCCATTATGGGTAAAACGCGATAATTTCATTTTAGGAAGTGCGGACTACCGCCCCCTCAAAGTGATTTGAATCGTTAATGCCATATGTGGGATGTATAAAGGATGGAGTAAATGGTATTATACACTATATTATACTGGAATTATATTATACATTTATATCATTATGATTTAGTTCCATTAAATATGAAATTCAAATGAAAGTAGCGTTCATGCGTACGTACGTCTTACCGTCTCCATGAACGGTGCATTTCATTTCTTACCTCTAAATGTTACGTAATATTATAAATGAATGTATATACTGGATATATAAGATATATATGACATCTAAATCATGAATATAATTCTGGATATAATGGATATTTCACCACATAAACAACTTGTAATTATAAGAAGCTTATTGTTGACTCAAGTACCAAAGATCGACAAAACGACCGTTATTAACTTAAATAATTACATAATGTTCATATCATTGTAATAAGTGATATAATAAGGACAATGAAATTAAAAATGGTTCTTAATAAGGTATATATTAACTCTAGTTTATTATTCAGGAGGTTAAAGAACGGTTGAGTCAAGTCAGACACGAGGTAAGGGAATTTCTTAACCCAACTTCCATTCTTTGGGTTAATCTCCTACTTTCAAATTATGTCATGATGTTATTATGTCCTATTTTGTATTTTTACTTTCCTTATGTGTACCTATAGTGAATACACATAATAGATCTATTTTATTTTAAAAATGATCTTTTTAAGGACTTCGTCTCAATCTCCTTTCATTGAGGCATATTTGGTTTTATACACAACCTTCTTTTATACGATGTATAAACCCCTTTGACTTTTACGTTTATTCAAAAGGAATCTTTTTTATACGAAGCGTTTTGCTAAACGACAAAAGGGAATGTTTTTCTTTCCATACTTATGCGGAGACAACGACTTCTCCGCCGCCGTGACCATTATTTGAGTTTCGGCTTCCTCTACAAGCCATCATTTTCTTTTTTAATGAAAAATAAATACAAAGTTTTAACATTCTTTTATTTTGGTATTGAAAATGGCTTTGAAGGCGTTTTTATTATATCAATGTGTTGTATTGATATCTTGTGATTGAAATGTGGAAATGTTATGTTTCCTTTATGCATGTTTTATGTGATACGATTATGTTATGGTTTATGATATGTTTAAACCTATTCATATGAGGAATGTATTGGACTTAATATGTGACGGGTGGAGCCCGCTATAGCTCCTCGATGCATCGGTAGGTCTCATGAGACAACTAGACGTGGAATTGGCCAAGGCCCTTTCCCAATTTGATTTATGGTTTTGGCCGAGGCCTTAATCATTTTAGATGTCTTGGCCGAGGCCTTGACAAAATTTTTCAGAATGTCCAGCATTATACATTCCCTCATTATGAAAGTGGTTATTGATATTGCATGTGATTATTCGGCCAGTAGAATATCCATGTGAAGAAGTGAATGGCATTATCTCATTTTACTTTTGCCATATTATGTTGAAGTTCAAGTTTAAAAGTCTTTTGTTTTAGTTATACATTGCCTTAAATGTTAATGTTTATTTATGAAAGCTTCCGCAATATTGTTATCCTTACTGAGCATCTGAGCTCACCCCTTTCAATGTTTTAATGTTTTCCAGGATTTGAAGAAGTATATTATGAATGACCTGCAGGGATAGTCTGAGGGGATATGAAGACAATATGTTGTTGTTGTTTTGGTTTACTTTATGATGTAATGTAACGTTTACAAATGTATCTAGTGTTTCCAAGGCTACTAAACTAATCGGTCTTTCAAGACTTGATCTTTTGTGATCATGCCAATGTTACGAAGTAATGCACCGACTCTGGGTAGCTGGGGTCGGGGCGTTACATCTTTTCACCTATTTCTTGATGTCAAATTGACCAAGTGACCCTATGGGATGATAATAGGCATGCTCAAACCTTTTCTTATTGAGCGAGGTTGTATTAGAGGTCATCTCTCCTTGGGTGGTATGGCTGGGGGTTTTGTTTATGTTAAATTAAATTATTTATTTGATTGTAGTTTCTCAATTAAATTTCATTGAATTACTTTTTTATCTAAATTTCTCAATTCAATATTATTGAATCAAATTGGTTATCTAAGTGAATTGGTTATATATATATATATATATATATATATATATATTAAATTCATGATATGCGTGTGATGAGACCCATGGGGTCATCACTGGCTTGTCCTAAGGTTGGGATGGAGTTGACCATTCATAATTTAGGTGATGTGATCATCTAGTCGGGCTTGTCCAGGATTAAATGGGTTATGAGATCTCCTTTTGGGCATCATGGAAGTCAGTTTGAGTTAGTGAGACCACCAGGTGTTGGGAATATCCTGTGATACTGGATTTCATGGCCCTTAGTGACTGTCACTCACTCATTATGGCCAAATAACCAATTGGAGTTGTGTGCACATTAGTTGAATCAGTGATAAGGTGGTTTTGACAACTCATGTGGGTAGAGGACCCTGGTAGGGTGGTTAGGAATTGTGATTGGGGGTGACTTCATAGAAACCCACATGGTAGGTGAGGGGCATTCAATTGATAGTGTTGAGGCTATCAGTTGGGAGATAAGGCTCGTCGTGATTGAGGAAGTGGACCTGAAATTATATTTGAGGAAGGAAATATTTTTTCCTTAGGACGTCATGCTATGAGTCAATTGTGAATTTATTTGAGAAAATATATCACTTTACCTCCAGACATCGGGCTTCAAGTTGATGGGTGATTTTGAGCATGAGTCTAAGGAACCATATGCTTCTTGCTTGGGCATGCCTTTAAAAGGTCAACGATTTTACTTGGGACATGATGTGTCAAGTTGGAATGAGGTTCTGGTGACTTTTAAGATGGATCCCAAGGGTTCACCTAGGCTATTAGATTTCAGGGGACACCTTGGGCCACAAGCCAAGGATCCAATCCTCTTCAGGGATTCCAGTGTTGGACGAGGCATGTGAAGATTTCCTAGTGGATGTTGAGAACCAGGGAAGTGTGTGTTTATATTATGCATGTGCTACTTTACTTTCATTTATAATTCACACTTTATTAAACAATTTTGTTCAGTATGCATATTTGTGTTGTATCATACAAAGACATGTATTCACACCCAACACGGGCCCATTGGGATGCGTAAAAACCATATGTTGTTTCATTCAGGTAAAATATTAGCCTCAGGAGCTAGATCATAGTGCACCTTTGCATGGGATGTTAGTAGGGGACCTTGAGGTTCCTACCTCAGTTAGAGATTTCCATTTTTTCCTTTAGTCATGTCTTGTATCAACATGCCTATATGTATGTATCTACTGTGGTCGACCATGTGAATATTAGTAATGATTTTTGATATCTAAAACCTATATTGTTATACATGCTCTATTGTGTTTTAGCTGCAACAAGTGGTATTATTGTCTATTTATTTATTTCCACTACATTATTAACTGTTTCCTCTATTGTATATTATTGACTATGCTTCCAGCATTGGTGGGTCTGGTTCAACTTTTTTTCTTTTCTGCTACATGCTATATATTATTACACATACCATAATTAAATCATCCTCACAGAATATAACCTCCCCACTATACCTCTTTACACCCTAGTTTCTAGTCAGAAACCTTTGGAATTCAGGGAGCTGCGACTAAGGCTAGTGGAACCTGGCCCGATTGAACTATTCAGGTGGATAATTGGGTTGGGGACACTACATTTTAAATGAAAATTTATTATAAAAATTTAATATGAATGTAACTAAAAATTTTAAATACATACGTATATAAAAACAGGAAAATTTTCATTGATTTTTTTAATGAAAAATCATAGTGAAAATTTAAAATGGAAAATGCAAAAATTTCAATTAAAATTTCCAAAGAAAAATCACAAAGAAAATTTTCAGTTATCAATATAAATTTATACTTGAAATTTAATTTTGAATGAAAACCCTAACAATTAAAATGAAAATTTATAGTGAAAATTTAGAGTGAAAATGTTTAATTATCCGTAAAAATTCACACATAAAATAAAAAATATTCATATAGATGAATACTAATATAAATATATACATACATGCATATATAAATATTAAATTTTCACAAGAATTTTATACCAGAAATTTGAAATGTTTATTTTATTACTAAAAATATAAAATAAATTAATTTTTATATTTCAAGTGAAAATATATTGACATATAAATAAATAATGTATGTTTTCACTGAGAATTTGTAGTTCAAATTTGCATAATAAATTTCCAATGTAGATTTACTTTATTTACTATTATTATATATTTCATATTGTTATTTAACATTTTTATTTATCTTTATTGATAATGTTTTATAATAACAGTTTTATTTAACTTTTACGTTTATTTATTAAAATGGTTTACATGATGGACAAGAGGGTATTCTCATCCAATTGTCCAAAATTAAAGGATCAGATTTTTAAAAATGGTTTCAATAAAAAAAAAGTAGATTCTCTAACACATCACATTTTTTCATGTGTTGGGGAATCCCACCACATACCTAACCCCCAGGACCATGCATGGAACTAAGATGTTATTTGAACCACTATTAGAGGGAGGTGTTTGGTGTGTTTAGTGAGGTTCTCGTAGTCATGGTAGCTCGTAGTTTGGTACATGGGAGATGTCACCTGGTGGTGATAGGTGACATCATAAGTGGACTGGGGTACCATGTGATGGTGGATACAAATATTTAACTATTTTTAAGGATTGTAAGGAGAGATCAATCTTGATGTTTTGATGAAATGGATGATCCTAGGGTGGGAATTGGGATGTTAGTCATGGTGATGGGACTCTCAAGCCAGGGATGGTTTGAGGTGATCTGAGTAGGGGTAAAATCAACAGTGTGTTGGTGGTTATGGTATTACACAATGGTTGTTATGATTGGTTTAGGTCTATATTAGGATATGGAATACAATTTTGGGTTTAGAATTTGATTCATATTCTTAGATGGTTGTGGGATTACATTCAAGAAAAGGAATCTAGATGATATGTGGTTGGTGATGTGTCAATGTGTGAGGTTGAGTGGATTTGGGGAAAAAATGGTCCTTGATGGATTTTATGACGATGTTGTATAAAAGTGGTATTGGTGAGTTGGAAGCTACACTAGAGCATCATTCGAGATGTTTTTGATGGGGTTCAAGGATCAAAATGAGAATTTTGGAACTGATTCGGTGCGGTCTAAATTAATTATTAGAGTTGTGCCACAAAATCTTGTTATAGATTTAGAAATGGAACACGATGATTTATAATAGTATTGAAAACAATGATAGGTCTTAAGATGAGTTCAAGATTTACCATGGATTTCTTGGAATGAGAAGCATTAATGATAGGAGTTTGTAATGACCTACATCGCTATAGATTATAAATTCTTAATGGCATTTGGATTTTTTTGTTTTGTGGAAGACTATTTTGAGACATGTTTCAAGATAGGATTAAACAAATTTGAGCACTCTTATGGGTGGCATTGAAAATAGAATTGGAATCATATGGGAATAAAATGGGCATAAGAGGATATCAGGAAGGTGGAAAAGGAGGCCAGGATGCCTAACATGCCATTTACCAACCCATAGAATCCCATCATCTCACTGGTGGGATGGGTAGTTACCCAACACCCCTGCTAGGGGATCCCTCCATCCAGTGGTGCAACACCATCTTGCTGATGGACCGACCAGCTCACTATTGGGGTTAGGAGTTCTCTTTTCTAATGAGGGACACCCTTGTCATTTTTTTTGGGGGTACCTCAGAACTTAGGTTGAACTAGGGGAGTGGGTTGATAATTTTTTGATGTAAACCTCTACCTTCCTCTCCTTCTCCCCCTTGATGTGGTGGAGATGATGGTAACAATATTTGGTTGATTCAATGGTTTCCAGAGGGGTTAATTTTGTCGGATCATGGAGAAATCATTGAACCAAGGGATTTTTTTGTGTAGATAGGAGATGATATCCTCTGATGTTGAAATAAATTCTTCACTCATCATTTTTTAAAATGATCAAGGGTGTATTGGTAGTTATACATGATGTCCTTGTCAATATTTTAGCATCATTGGACTACCCGATGATTGTTGTATTGTTGGAGGTTGGGACAAACCTCATAGGAATTTGATAGACTTTCAGGGCCTTAGAAATGGAGTCAGTGCTTGGATGATCTCAAATAGTGAGTTATCAGGCAATGATGTATAGTAAATGTCATTAGATCGAGGTAGGGTGCCCTGACCATGCCAAATCACTTTGTTAATTGGTTCCTTCTATTAGTGTTCCAACACTAGTGTAATGATTTTCATGTGTTATGTGTTCTATGTTTTAACTAACAATGTTTGCTTATGGTATTAGTGAAATGGGATAATCCCTAAAGAAATAGAAACTTCTAGAGGGGTAGGAAAAGTCTGAGGGACCCAGGTAGATGCTTGCATGTGGGACATTCTCCCGAGGGACTAGTGTCCTGATGATAAGTAGGTGAGTTGGGATAAAGGATGTACAAATTTTTTTATTTTTCTGTGTGTGCTAACCTCATTCATGAAGTGACCTTGCTAAGTGCACATGAATGGGTTTGGGTAAATGAATATGGCCTCCCTGAAACCTATGGGGATAGGAAACCATGATTAATGGTTTACCTCCTTAGATGATTTTTGGATGGCCTAGTGTGATTGATTTTGACCTCCCCATAACATATAGGTAGGGGCCATTGTGATTTGTTTTAGCCTCCCAAAATCCTAAAAATATGGGGTAGTATGAATGATTGTGACCTTCCTTAATAATAAAGTGATGGTTTGGTTTGTTTGATGGCTTCCTTGGACTCTGTGGGGATGAATTAGGGTGACATGATGGACCTCCCTGAGTGCACAGGGATGGGTTAGTGTACCTAATGAGGTTGTGACATAATTTATAGGTGTGGCCCATGGTATTCTTGTGTTACTGAATTTCTAAAAGATTACCTTTATGGTATAGAGTTGAAGCATGTATTTAATGGGTTGTGATGTTAGGTGGATCCTAGAATGCTGCCAAAGTAGGTATGCTTGTGTGATTATTGTTCTTTCATATTATGTTTCGAGGTGGATATGTTGTACTAGATTTAATATAATATATATATATATGTATATGTATGTATTTAATGCACATATACTTGATCAGTGAATCCAAGAGATTGGTTGAGGAATTAAGAATACGTACTAAGCCATTAGAGTCACTTTTTATCAAAGTACACACTATGGTTTCCAATGTATGTTGTTAGAATATTATATTTTTGATTAGGACATAGAGATAGACTTATGGTATAGGTAATAATGTCATGGAGGCCATGAATATGAGATGATGAATGTTTAGGATCTGGGTGCAATATAACCTCCTTGGTTTACATGACCAATATGGATTTAGCTCTTAATTTTGAAGTAATTGTTGCTGTACATGATTAAAAAATAATTTCCAAAAAGAACATTAGATTTCTTGACTAGATTAAAACACAGAAACAAAATGAGGGAGAATATTCATATGTAATTTAATTATGAATAAATATGTAATTACTTATCCTTTTAGTTCACTCTTTATTTATGATTCTGTGGACATCTAGAAAATCAGCTATTTGTGACCGAATCCCATCACAATTTTCCTATGGATGAAAATGGTGTTACAAAAGATTTTTTTATAATGAGACAAACATATGTCACAATATGTTTTCCACCATATATAGATGAGTTATTATTTTTCACCAAAATCCATTTATGTTACAATGAATTATTTTCAAAGGAACTGTAATACCGTCACAAATAATATAATACGACAGAAATACATTTATGTCTCAATAAACCTATCGTGATGGAAATTTTTTTCCATATCAAATGACTGGAGTAAATTTAAAAAGTATAAAAACAAAAAGAATTTTAAAAAATTTCAAATAAACTTAAAAAAACAAAATTTATAAAAATATATACATATGACTTAATAATTATAATATTAGACATAATATATTTATTAAAATATCATTATAATATTTTCTAAAAAAATATATCAATCACAGTAGTGGTGGTGGTGTGTCTTATGGAGGGCTCAGATGAGGAAACTACATCCCTATACTCTATGCTTGTTGTCGCATGTACTCAATCATCTTCTAGAAATTATGTTCTTACCATCGACACTACTTCTCCTACTACTGGTGCTAGTGTTGATGAAGCTCCCCCTTCTCCCTACCCAAGATCTATATAACCACATTCTATGGTCATAACTTACAATCATAATACATATACAATAATGGAGACTCTACAAAATCTCCCTTTGAGTTGGACGATGGACACACAACAATACCATAATAACTGGCAGGCTTCAATCAAGAACATATAACAACCCTCAACCTTTCTCGATAGCATACTGAGTGGATTGAATCTATATTACCTCATCAAATCCTATTGTATTGGTGTCATGGACCTCTATATCGACTTGAATCTCATCATTCATGTGTGAAGTCACACTCTCATATTCCTCATTCAAATGCAATTTGAAATTATAAATTATTAAAGTATTATATATATTTTTTATTTTAAAAATAAAAAAAATTATACAAATGAAAATTTGTCGATGTCTAGAACTAGTAATACTTATAGTGGTAGGATTAGTGTACATCCTCTTAAAAACATCAAACTCCATAGCATCAGGATTCTTAACTACTAATATGAATATAAAATAAACATTTTTCATTTAAATTATACATAGATTATGAAATAAAATTACTTACTATATTTCATCAATGAGTGCTAAATGTATATCTACAAAATCTATTTGTGACCTCCTACCACCCATAGTTATGTGGGCCCGATGATGAACTCCTATGAAAACTATATCCTTATTGAGAAATATGGTAAGTGAAGAACACAAAAATAAACAAAAAATAAAATTTTAAGTGGAAATAAATTTTATTACCCTTCAAAAAAGCCTAATAAAATCAATTGTATGTAAACTGATCAAAAATATCTTCAATAAAATAAATGATTACATAAGTAATTTATAACATGGAAAACCCAAAAGAAAAAAACCATAGGAACTAGACCATAAATCATAAAACACTAACCATATCAAGATTACATGGAAGAGACTCACAAACATGGATGGGATCTACAAAATAAAACTCTAATAAAATGTAGGGTAAAAGGATGTAAATAGAGATATTATGAATGAAGCCTCAAATGAAGAATGTAGTCTGATGAATAAATCAAAATAAATCTGGCCGTAAAGAGTGGATTTTCATCTCCAGAATAAAAGGTGATAAATAAAAACATCAGGATTGAATCAAATACCACAGAAAATAAAATCCAATCATTATTGAAGAATTTTTCCCATTTCATATCTAAAAATCATTATGTCAATCACTGACTTCATTGAGTCTTGAATGAGAAGTGAGACTACCATACCTCAAAATATCATCTACCTATAAAAAACATTCCTTAAAAAAGTCAATATTTCTAATATATTCACCTATCATTTATTGTTTGAATTTTTTAATATCATGTGAGGGGGGCCCAAGAGAGGAATAACCCCAGAAAATCCCCTATAACTCAACTGTGGATCACTTCCAACCCTAAAATCAGGTGGCATGTATTAAATTCACCTCTAGGTAAAATATTGGTCAACACATGAGACCCATTATAATCTACGTGAATCTTATTGAGCTCCAACTATCTCAAATAAAGGAGGTTGTGGATCCAATGATACAAATCATCAATATGTTTCAAAATTCTATGAAAATTGGGATTCTTACCCAAAGAAATTTCAATTTGACTATCATAAAATAAAACGTACCTATCTTGATTCAAATTCATATCTCAATTTAAAAATTCCAACCACAAATATTCATTGCATACCTTTGTAGCTATAATAAACTCAAAATTAGTGGTAGATAAAGAAACTCATCTCTGTAGTATAGACTGCCATGATATAACTCCCACGACAAAAATGATAAAATAAACTAAAGTAGAGTTTTTCAAATCGATATCTCCTACCATATTTTAATTTTTAAAGCAAAAAATCATAAGTTACCCACTACCAAAAACAATATTTCAGATTATATATACTACAAAGATAACAAAATATACTATTCATCTCTCTCCAATTATCTCTACTGATATAAGATATTAAATAACTAACCCAAACAACTGCATGAGATATATCAGGTCTAGTAAATACCATCACATACATGAAACAACCAATAGTATATGAATAAGTTATGTGTTACATCTCATCTATCTAATAATTAATATAAGTAGAGTGAATAGAAATGAGTATAAAATGTAAAACAATATGAGTACTAACCACTTTATCTCTATCCATATAAAATATTTTAAAAACCTTCTCAATATATATATCATGAGATAACCAAAATTTCTTAGTCTTTCTATAATAGAAGATTAACATTCCAATAATCTGTCATGATGAACCTGAGTCTTTCATCATGAAAGGATGAAAATGTTCCTTTATCAATTTATCAATTATATAATCATCCTTGAAAATAATTATCATATCATCAACATAAATAAAATTAAAAATAAAATCATCATCAGTAAATATCTGGAAAAAATGGTTAGAATATGTCTTTTTTCAACCCTGCAGAAAAAATGACAGATTCAAACTTCTTATACCACTAACTTGGGTATTTCTTCAGACCATACAAACTCTTATTTAACCTAAAAACATAATTATATTTACTTGTTTCATCAAAAGACTTAGGGTTATTTATATAAATCTCCTCCACTATATCTCCATAGTGAAAATATATATTCACATCCATCTTCTCAATCTGTAGATACAACCTAGCTACCAAAAGAGAACAACTCAAATAGAATATATATTGAAAAAATTTGATTTTTTTCAAAATCGATACCTTCCTTATTAAAAAATACTTTAACAACTGACCTTTCCTTGTATCATGGAACCTGAATAGATTCTTCATTATTAATCCAATAAATAAATAAATTTTAAAAATCTCTCTTATTAATCTGTAAATTAACTAGAACAAAAGTGTGGTTTTCAAGCAATGATCTCATCTCATCACCCATCAAAGCAACCCATATTACCTTTTGATCACTTTCCATTACCTCATATAAATATTTCGGTTCACCCAATTCTTTGAGGAGCACATACTCATCAGGTGAATACTGATTACAAGTTCTATGATGCCAAGAAAATCTTTGAAGTGGAATCAAAATTTTAATAATAACCCCAAGAATAAGATCATAAAAAACAATAGGTGAAAAAGAATCATCAAATCCAAATTGTTCACCCTAAACATCATCCTTCAAATTAGCATGATCATCAGAATCAATGACATGAGGAAAATGTGACTCAAAAACTGTTTAAATATTAACAAATCCATAAAAATTTAGATAAGTATAATTTTATTCTCTATCAATATCTACAGTAGTTTTATACTAAATAAATATTTAATCATGACTTCTTACAAGTATCTTTAAAGTAGGATCATATGACCAATATCTTAACTCATCATGTATATATCCATTAAAAATATACCATTGTGACATAACAACAATCTTGAATCTCTCATCTCTAAGCACATGAAAAATTACTTGCAACTAAAAACACCTAAATGATCATACCTGATCTCTTTTCAATACCAAAACATTCTAGGAGTGTCTTAATACAAAGAAAATATTGGTAAGATGCAGTAAATTAATCATCACCCCAAAAATGTCTAGGAAAGTTTTCTTTCAAAAGTAAAAACTAAACTCTTTCCAATAAGGTCTTTTACATTCGATTAGATATGCCATTAAGATGAGGTGTATTAGGAGGTTTATTCTGATTTATAATACCTTCTATCTTGAAATACTAATTATTCAAACCAAATAACTCACATATGCTTTTAGTGTAGATATAGTTCATCTTCTTACCAGATTCCTTATTAACTTAAACCTATAAATTACTTAAAGACACCGAGAAACTAAAATTTGAAATTCAAAACATAAATACAAAGATTAAATGAGTAGTAATAAATAAAAATATCAAAATAAATACTTCCACTAAATGTATTATACTTCAAAGGACCACAAACATCATAATATTCTAATTGAAGTACTTACAACTTCCTGTGTAACAGATGACTGCAGAAACTCACCCTGCTCTAGTTTCCATCCATACAGTGTTCGTATGTTCCAATTTGACACCCTTCAAAACTAGAAGAAAAATTATCTTATAAAAACAAAAAACCCTGAATCTCTAATGTCAATGATCCTCTTAAGACATAACTTTGATGGAATACTACACTCAACAACGAATGTAGTATCATAAGAAATAGAAGATCCAGTCCAATATAAACCTGATTGATTTTTACCTCAATCCATTATCATATAATCCAAAGAAAGAAACCATTAGACATAAAAAAATGTACTGACAAGACTTTCATCATTAATAATAGTGGTAGAAATAATATCTAGACAAAACATAGGAACATGTCAAACATTCTTAAAAATCATCTTACTTCCTATGATACTCTCCAAAAAATTATCTTGATATCTATAACATAAATATAACCATCATTACTCATCTCTAAAACCCCCAAATTTCCTAGGATATAATATTTAATGAACTATTTCCTTTATTTCAGGTGAAAACAGGTGCCAATGTCAATAACCCAACAAGAATCATCAGAAGAAATATTAATGGCGTCCTAAACAATAATAAGATCACCCCATGTAACAGAACTGACATGATCATATACATCAACATTTTTCTTTTTCTGATTTTAATATACTATTTTTTCCTTTTCCATTGATATAAAAACAACTTAACATGTCCTTTATGACCATAACAATGACATTTAATTTTCTCTTCTTTGAGTCGTTTTTTTAAATTTTCTCCTTCCTCTACTGCTCTTTCCCTAATTCAGTTCTTGAATTCTCCCCCTATTCTATATAACCAAATAATCTAAATAATATATCTCTTTAGTAAGTCTACTATTTTCATTATTTAAAATAGATTAATTTAAAAATATAAATGTCACAAAACCATTAGGAGTAGAACCATTTAGGGTAACACACAATTTCTTCCATGAATCAGGTGAAGTATTAAAAATCCAAAGTGCTAAAAAATCATCTTTAAAAATTATAACCATTAATTATAAATGATAAAAAATCCCTATAACTCACTCAAAAATTAATAAATTGATATACCATATTTTTTACTTCAAATTCATCACTTGTATAAGGAGAAACAATTTATTGTTTCTTGTGTTGGAATCATATGTGGTATCAAGATTCTACTAGAATGTCATTGAATGAGATATGTTGACAGTATGATTCATCATGTTGTCTTCAACCCACTAATGAATGAAACTACAAGCCAACACATTCACAAACTCCCATTCTTCATAAAACATTATTTCTAGTTTCTGGGTACTAAACACCATAATATGCATTGAATTGGTAAAAATTAGATATTTAATTTTTAATCTCCATATATGATAATTGGTGTCATTCAATAAAATCATCCTACTATAATTCCCATCCATTATTTATATTAAAACCCCCTTTAATGATGCCATATATATGGAAAGATTACAAGTGATGAACGTTCTACCGAAAAAAAAAGAGAATGCACAGTGGAAATAAATTTTATTTCCCTTCAAATATTTCTGAAAAATTAAAGTGTATGCACATTGACTAAAAATATGATGAGAAAAATAAATTAGTCCACCAAATTTTTTTATCATGTAAAAACAAAAATTGAAAATCCATGGGGCCTTTTATAGAAAAAATAATCCACGAACTATCTAAAGAGTACATTTAATTTACTCCAAAATAAGAGAATGATCTCTAAAATAATTCTCTGATAAAATATAGGATCAAAGAAAAAAATAAGATTCAGTATTAAATCATCATGAAAGGTTGAAAGGAGTCTGATAATGAAATCCAAGTATATTTTTATTAAAGAGATATGTTTATTTTTTGAATAAAACGTGCATAATAAAATCATTAGGATCATATTATAAACCACCTAAAATATAATATAATCAGATTGAAAGTATTTATTTGGTTGCAGATGTGGAAACCATTATGTCAAACCCTAACTTCTCTGAGATAATAAGGTAAAGTGATTCACTTTACAATATTACCCACCTCTTAGAAAAAAATTCCACCACAAAAAAGTTTTTAACTCCCATTTTTCTCATACAATTTTTTGTTTCCTTTTTTAAAGACTCATGGGGGGACTAGGAGAGGAGGTACCCAACACACATATCCAGTAGGATTTCAATCCATCTCAAATGTAATGCCCTGACCCTAGAAGCCCGAAGCTGGTGCATTACTTATTACATTGGCATGATTATAAGGAATGAAATCCTGAAGGATTAACCAATTTAGTAGTCTTGAATAAACTAGATATATCTATGTAAGTAATATTACATTACGAAACGTAACAAAATACAATACTTAACAAAAACTAATAAACATTATATATGAGAACTTAATAAATGGTATCTTTTTCATAACTTATTAAAGGTAAACAAATGAAATGGGTGAGATAAAATTATTAGCAAGGTTTACAAATAGTGGAATCCTGAATCAACAATAACTGAATCATAAAAAATTTGGCATATTCAATATGGCATGGAGAATAAATGAAAAACACATGCGATTAATAAAATGAGAATGAAACTGCATACATAGATTTTTTCATAGTGAAAACCTCAAGGATAGTAATAACTAAAAATAAATAAAGATATATTATTTTTAATTGGATTTCATGTATCCGGAACATTATACCACTATACCATCAATAAATTTTATGTTTTTGGGTAGAAACTCATTATATTTTTGGAAACAAACTCGAAGGGTTTGTCGCCAACTGATTTCTCTCATGAGACCTATAGATGCACCGAGGGGCTATAGAAGACCCTACCCAACACTGAAAGACACAATCATTATTTATAAATAGATTTAATACAAGTACAATATTCCTTCTCAATATCTATTAAGATTAGAGGATATGGATTCATCAATATTTCCATAGTTAGAATAATCTTCCAAATAAACAATGTATAGAAAAGGGTATATGACTTAATACAATAATAATATCCATGAAACCAGAATATGGGTATATAATATATTTACCATTTCGAATAATAAATTATCTCAAATGGGAAGTGGATACACCAGATAACAAATATTAGGTGAACAATAACATGCATATCTGAAGGAAATGGAAATTGAGACAAATTCCCTTACCATGTTGTAATCAATCGATTCATATGACCAAAAATTAATAACCACCAAATGAATCATATAATACCATGAATATAAAGAAAATAATGATAATATATATCAAATTTCAGTACACAATACACCACATACAATAAATATGTTGTGAATAATGTAAATCTCACAGAATTAAAATTCAAATAAGAAACCCCTTACCTTATGTCCGAAAGTGTTCTTTGATTGATCTTAATGATCTGAATAATAAAATTTAACTTAATTAATTAATGATTAAAAAACATAATTTACATGTAATTTATTTATTATAACCACATTAGGTTCATTAATTTCCCTTTTTATGGGTTTAAGAGTTTCAATTTTATTTTTTTTGAAGCATTTTCTTCATTGGTTTTCATGATCGGTTTACCTGTATTCATGAAGGGAAGTTTGTTTGAAATTTGGATAAAAATAAATAATTGTTAATATATATTATTAGTTAAATTACATATATATAAATTATATTATAATGATTTTGTTTATATACCATGAGGATGACCCATTAGATAAAAGTTAATGATAAATGCTTCGATTAACTTTGTTGTTTTGTGCATAATGAACTTGTTTTTTATTATTATTTTATATTATGAATGTGTAAGGATTATAGAAAATTGAATAAAATAAAATACATATATTATGATATCTTTCAACCATTAATAAGGTTTCATGTCCAGTCTTGATGATAGTAATAGAAATTTAAAACCTGTCATTCTTAAATGTGATAAATTAACACATCTCAGAGGGTATTTTCATTTTTTATAAGAGAAGGGGAAAAGAGAGAAGATGATGAAATATTACATTAGAATAATAAAATTATATTTAATTTAAGTTAATGGAATTATTCTAGAATTTGGATGAGGTTATGTGAGGATAGAGAAACAAAATAATGGAACTTGTAAAAAAAGATGAAAGAAAAAGGAAGAGATGTTCACCTATTGAGTACTCCTCCTTGAGAATCTTCTTAAGGACATTGTTTTTGGCCTTTTGGTGAGACCAGTAGGTCTTGAACGGGGAGGAAGGGATTGGAAAGTGTATTTGGTAGAACATAGGTAAGTATCAAAGCTTGAGTGGTGTGGGATGAAGAGGGGAATGAGGGTGGTATTTATAGTGGAGGAGTGGAAAGATTATACATTATTTTAATCATTATTTTAATATTTTTTTCTCAAAACTATGAATAGTCTTGATTCATGTGGCCGATATAGTAATAATTTCATGTGAGCTTTAACCAAGTGGGATATAATCATCCTTGAATCACCTATGATGCAGTAAATCAAGTATTATCATTTAATGTAATTTATTGTAGTTCACTATTCATAAAAAATTCATGAATTTCAGAAAAATACAAAAAACTAACCCTAACCATTTTTCGACATGTAGAATTAAAAAATTAACTCCATTTTTGGAATTTTTTTTAATATTATCAATTGAATTTTTAAATAAAATCAGAATTTATTCAAAAGTAAAAATTTTAAATCTATAACTCATTTTTTAAACACCTTGAAAAATTAATAAACATAAAATTACATTATAATATTAAGAAAATAAAATAATAATATGACATAATATTCATAAGGGTTATATTACTATTCATAAGGGTATGTTACTATTCATAAAAAAACAAGTTGGTTCTATCAGACTTCAAATAACTTACTAATCACAACCGAAGATGAGTGTTTTTTAAAATTCAAAACACATATGTGGAAAATTTATGTTTAATGGATAGGTTATGAATTTATCCTATAAATAACCAAGTGTTGTTTCACTAAGACTTAGTGATTTATTCAATATAGGCTATCAAATTAATTGAAAGTATTTAAGAAAAACATACCATAAAATGTTTGGGGTGTTATATTTTTCCCACCCTTAGAAATTTCATCCTCAAACTTTTTATTGTATAAGACCCTTTAAAAAGATGTGGGTTGTTCTTATTCACAACATCATTAGGTTCCTATATTGATTCCACCATTTTATGATTTCTACAAAGAACATTTACTAGTCGAGTTGTCCGATTTCTCAATACCTACTCCCTTGTGTCAAGAATCTCAATAGGCTCTTCAAAGTATGAAAAATCAGGTTCCTGTTCCATTTCTTCATAGGTGGGTACATTCATTGGGTCTAGAATGTATTTCTTTAACAATGACACATAGAACACATTATGAACTTTGGAGAGACTTGATGGCATTGCTAAATGGTAATCTTGACCTCCAATTCATTCAAGAATTTTAAATGGTCTGATGTACCTAGGGCTCAATGAATCATTTTTACTAAACCTTAAGACACACTTCCTCATAGATACTTTTAGAAAGATAGGGTCTAATTATTGATCTTCCAAATAATTTCTTCAGTTTTCAACATAAATATTTTTCCTACGTTGGGATAATTTAATATGGGCCTGAATTTTCATTACTTTTTTAGTTTTCTCTCCGATAAGTTCTGAGAATATAAGTTTCCTATCACTAACATCATCCCAACAAGTTGGAGTTCGACACCTCTTACCATATAATGCTTAATATAGAGCTATTTGAATGATATAATGGAAACTATTATTGTAGGAAATTACCACCAAAGGAATGTATTGATCCCACAAACCTTGAATGTCATGAGAGAATGATCTCAAAATTCCTTCTAGTGTTTGAATATTCCTTTAATACTGTCTGTCAGTTTGGGGGTTATAAGAAGTACCCGTATGGTACTTAGTATCCAAGGACTTCTAGATAATTTTCTAAAAGTTTGATGTAAACTAGGGATATCTATCGGACACAGTAGATATAGGTAAACCATGAATTCTTAAAACTTCATTAACATAAAGTCTTTCCATGCACTCAATAGGTAAATACTCACTTATAGTAAGGAAATGTGATGATTTTGTGTGATGATCAACAATTAACCAAATTCCATCATTCCTTCTAGATGTTCTCAGTTATACTATGAAAAAAACCATCATATTTTCATCCCACTTCCACATAGGAATAGGTATAGGTTTCATGACCCATCTAGGATGTTGTCTCTCAGCATTAACTTGTTGAAAAACTAGACACCTTGACACATAGTCAGTAATTTCTCGCTTCATGTTATCCCACCAAAAATGTTTCTTTAGATATCTATACATTTTATTACTAACAGGGTTGTAACAAACCAAGATTTTATGAGAATTATTCTTTTTAATTTCATTGATATCTTGTGTTGTACGCTACATCAAGATTATCTTGCGCTATACGCAACACCGTATTAGCTTGCAGTATACACAACACTATTTTTGAATTGTGTTACACACAATTTCAAGTTCGTTTGATAGTAGTAATTCTACACAACATTGAGTGTATTTAAATATATATCCAATGTATAAATGAAATATGGTTGGATTCTGTTATACAAAACAACACAGGAGTCTTGCACTACACTTCACCCTGACTTGGCTTGCATTACACGCAATCGCGACCTTCCTCGATAGCGTGTATAGTACACAATACTGGGTTTCACTAAACAACGATATATTATTATAATATTATTATGGACAAGCCGTTATGAATATTATTAACTAGATTTTTAATTTTATAACATTACTATTCATCTTAAACATTTTCTAGAACATGGTATGAGAACAAAATCAATTTTTTGAGTAAAATAAGTATTTTTTAAAAAATGTAGTTTTGCCACCTTTTGATGGTGCACCCACTTTAAATCTAGTTTTTGACATGTTTATAAGTTCAATTTGACAAAATAAAATTTTTCCTTGGAATCAGGATATAAAAATTTAATTTGGATAAATCTTTCGTATTATTCTGATAACTTTCATATTTTGATGAATAGTAAAAACACGCTATATTTTAATTAAAAACAACTTTTTTCATCGCAATAATTTATATGGATAGATTATCTATTTTATTGGTTTTAAAGTTTAATTAGAATATATTTTTACCATTTAATCCAATGTTGGTCATTGGAATTAATTTCACTTTGAATTTGGACATAAACAAAAGTCGATCTTTTGATAGTTCTTGTTTCTTAAAAACACACTATTTATTTTGATAACGGGAATTGATTTTAAAATTAATTAATGCCACTTCTATGTTTTGAATTTAGAAAAATGGACATCATTTTTTAATTTGGAATATAAAATATAGCTTAGGCTGAATTTTTGGTATTTTTCTGAAAAACTTCAAATTTTAATGGATAGTGAGAACACTGAGTTTTTGGTTAAAAATGACTTTTTATTTAAATAATAATTTATTTGATTTAAATTTATTTTAGGTAAAAATAGGTACATAATAATTATATAAGTTCAATTAAATTAATTGGAGTCATTTTATAATAATTTTATATTTATAATGATTGTATTGAACTTTTCACCGTCTTTTACCCACCTCCTAGGAGCTTTTGCAATTGTTCATAAAACTTAATTTTACCACTTCTGTGAGTTTAATTTCAAAAATCTGAGAGACACGGTTAATATCAAGGAGTAAAATGTGGTTCAATTAGATAAAAATAATTTTTGGTGAATAGTAACTTTTTACTTTTATTTACCACGGTTAAAAGTAAATAGGGTAATTCAAGGTTAAAAGAATATTATAATAATTCAAAATTACCTTAACACTTGTCCAAACCTTATTGTATGAGTAATGGCCGACCATGGGAATTCGTGGGTCGATTTTGGGACCCCAAAGAGCCACTTATGAAAGAAAATGACACATTAGATTAATTAATTTAATGTAAAGACCAAATTGGAATTAACAAAAATCCTTTAGTAATTAATTTTTATAAGGGGATATATAAATTATCTTTTAGACTATAAATATTCATTGGAAAGATAAAAATATTTCCTACATTTTGGTATTTTTTTTATAATTTTTAGACATCAAATAAATTAAATTATTTATGACACAATAATGATGCAATATTTACCTCATTAATAAATGATTTAAATAAATAAGATTATAATGCTTAAAATATCATCCAAAACCTGTCCAATTCCTATTGGATGATTTTATTTCGAATATGAGTCATATTATATTCGACATTAATGTGTTTTGGACCTCTTGAAACTGAAGATAAGTTTATAATAAAATAATGTTTTCACACTTTCCTAAAGAGCCCCTCCACTCCCTTATAAAAGAAGACCACTTCTATGCAATTATTCACACATATCAAGCCTTTTGGATCATCCAAACTCTGCCCAACTAAGCTCCAAACATCCCTATACTCCCCCTAGATACCTTAAATTAGGCATAAGGCACTTCAATAAGTCATTTTGGTTCAAACCAAAGGAAGTTACCCAAATTAAAGGTAATAGTTTCTCTTAAGTTGTTTTCTTTTATTCTACTTCTCCAACCCCTAAACTATTTTTAATCATTTTTTTTGAAACAAAAACAGTATCCTAAAATTACTAGGATGTTGTTATGATAATTATTATAACTACACTTACACACACCTCCATCTAATGGATGAAGAACATAATGTTTCTGTGGATGGCAAACTAACGCCTCACGAAAAAATGATTGTTCGATTTTCTCCTACCACCTCTTATGGTGTCCATTATGATGGAAATATATTTATATATGATATATATTATGTTTATTATTTCTTTATTCTTCTTTACTTCCCAATTATATCAAACCTTTATGGTTTCCATAGTCGGTAAATACGATAATCTCATTTGAGGAAGTGCGGACTACCGCCCCCTCAAAGTGATGTGATTCGTTAATGCATTGTGTGGAATGTATAAAGGATGGAGTTAATGATATTATATATGATATTATAATGGAATTATAATATACCTATTCCATTAAAATAATAAATATAAATTAAAGTAGCGTTCATGCGTATGTACGGTTTACCGTCTCCATGAATGGTGCATTTCATTTCTTACCTCTATATGTTATGTACTATTATAAATACATGTATATTATTGATATATAATGAATATATATGATATATAAATCATGATTTACATTCTCGAAGTAAGTAAATCATGATATAAGTAATAATAACATCAAGAATAACAAGTCCAAACACGTATGATAAATAAGATGATTTTACCCAAAACGTTGCTTTAACATGAGATTTATAAAAGAACGAGTAATATAAAGTCATAAGTGAACCATATATGATATAATAACAATTAATATGATTCTATAATAAGTCAATGACATTATTTAAATCATTATACAGGAGGTTCAGATACGTACGAAGCATATCAGACCTAAGGTAAGGGATAACTATTCCAATCTCGTTCTTATCCAAGATTGTTTATTCATAAGTATTTACTAGGGTTATTGTTATCATCCATGTCCATGTTTCCTAAAAATGGTTTCATGTATGTTTAAATTCATTTTTACCCATTTTGACTTTTACTACATGATATGTAAGGAATCTTTTTTTACAAGGTACTTTTTGACTTTTCCGGCAAAAGTATGAGAAGAATGTTTTTTTTAACTTATACAGCATGAAAGGATTTTTACAGTTTTATAAAGCCTTATTTTCATGAAGCTTCCTCCAAAATATTTCATGACTATTTTAAACAAAAAAACATTTATTTTAAAAATTCATGACATTTTTTGAAAATAAAATTTTCCTCAAGAATTCATTTCAAGTGCTTTATCAAAACCATTTTCCATCTAAAATGACATTATTTCATATGTGTATATTTCAAGTATAATGTCTCTATTATTTACATGGTTTCAATTTTCTTATTAAGAAATTATATCCATTTCTTTTATATGGATTATGTGATGATGTGATGATGTTTATGAAACCCAATTTATTCATTGGGTTATTATGAATGCTGTATGTTTATTTTGTGGCACAAGTAAGAATGATTTCAATATGAGATGGGTGAGACCTATATCTCCCTACAATGCATTGGGTAAAGATTTATATCTCATGAGATATACATGGATGGAACGACAAGTAAATATGGTTCAGTAATATAGGGTTGGAACGACAAGTAAACCCGGTTCAGTAAGGGACTTTGTCCACTAAGATGGTCTTGGCAGCAATGCCTTGACTACTATGGAAATCATATCATGTGATTAATGTTTTTCCAAAATTAAAAGTTTTATTCCCATGATATTTTATCATTATGGATGTTCTATTATGATCTATGCCTTATATACTCCCATTTTTTATCTCATTGCTCATGATTATCACGTTTAAACATTATGGTCATGTTTTTAAGTTAAAATGTATACGATTTGTTTTATTTTCTCCATGCTTACCCTTAGTGAGCATTTGAGCTCACCCTTTATATGTTTTCTTTTCCCCAGGATATAAAGAAATGTTTTAGGTAAGACAAAAAAGGGTAAGATCTTTATGGGAGATGTTGATGATCTTTCACCATGATCAGAAGATTACGTTCCAAGTTTCCAAAGACACTAAACTATTACGGTCCTTTGGTGTCTGTTTTTGTTATGTATTAAGTATTCTGCAAAAGTAATGTAATGCCTATGTACGTCAGGCTTCGGTCCACTACAGTTGGTATTAGAGCAAAGGTTTAGTTTACCTTTCGAAACTAGGATGTGAAACCTTTAGTGATATCCCTAGAGATATTTCTAAGGTATGTATAGGGATGTCCCTAAGGTTAAGTATAAGTATAGGTTATAGTCCTAGAATTACGGTAACGATCTTAGAATTAAACCTAAGATGTTAGATATTGAAGTTACTCCCCCTTTATTATGTTGTTCTACCTATCATGATATTTTCCTCTCACAGAATTCTTTTTGTGTTTTTGTCAATGGAGGGAACCAGAAGGAATTCGGTTAACATTGAATCGAATGGACAAATTGGTGACTATGAGCAACGAAATTGCGTAATTCCCAGAGATAATGATATTGTGATTATGCCAAATCAGTCATCGTGATATATGATTAACAAGGTGAAATTTATGTATGTTCGTATGTTGAGGAGCATAAAGAAAAAAAGATTGAGATTTATAAAGAAGGGAAGAAGAACCTTGAGGAATACCTCAAATGGAGGGGAAGATGTTATCTGTGTGGAGAGAAGGGTCATAGAGTGATAGACTATTGTGGATTTCAATGTCTTATCTGTGGAGAACATGGGCATTAACCAACTCAATGCCCTGACCTAAGAGGTTACTTCTAAATCAAGGAAGGACTTATTCCATGAAAATCATTGAATATGATGGTTTGAAGTGTTTTTGCACTAGTATTAAAGAATAATGTTGTTGAGGTACTTTTATGGTATATTGGAATATCTATGTATTGGTCCATTGTGGTTTTCCATAAGAATATGGCATCAATAACCATGAAAAGTGATTGAAATATTTTTGAAAAGCAGATGATATACGCATAATGAAGGGATAAAGAGAAACTAATATGTATGATAGTATTCATGAGATCATGATTGATATAAGGAGTGATATCATGGTTTGAGTATATAGAATTTTGGGGATTTTGGTATGTGGAATGTGTTAACTTTTAACTGCATTCATGTTTTCACTAAGGTTCAATGGGTATTCATTTTTCAAGAGAATACATGATTAAGGCCTTCGAATGTTTGGAATGTGACCTACAAGACATATCTTATGATATATGGGGATAAATGTTGGTATTCACATGCTTGTTATATGACCTCTCTGGTAATCTTTTTCACTATAATATGAGATTTGACAGATGTATTTTGGATATGACTAAAGATTAGAATGGGTTATGTATGATTTAAGATATTATTATTTAAGGACAGAACTTGTTTTTAGATATTATTTCTAGAATGTTTTAACAGTATAGTTTTAGAAAATGGGCAACCCATAGGACGAGCGACAACCCATCACGTCGGAAAAGGCAGTGCGAATCGAACCTACAAATGATGTGCGACAAGCCTTTATCACCTACCACTGGCCTACAGGAAGTCCCTGGTTAGTAGAAATTAGTTTTATTTTATTAAGCAGTATGATAGTTGAAGTATAAGTCCATTTTTGGAACCATATATGAATAATATCACCATAGATGGACTTATGTATATAACCTTTACTAACCTTATGTTTGATACAGATGGAATGACCTATCATTATATTGCATGATCCACTAACATTTCATGGAAAACAAATTTAACTTCATTTATTTAAGAGATGAAGTGGAAATTGTTCAAGACATGAACAACAATGAGATTTTACCAAAATCAAGTAAGAATTTCTTTTAATTCAAAAATTCTTCAAAATTAGGGAAATTATATTGAAATCCAAAAAATGTTGTCCTAGTACTCTTATATCTGATGAATCATATGGTACCTTAGATCATCACAAATCAATGGCTTTGTGATTGTTGGCTTTTTCATAGCCCTGTTCTCTACCACTCTCCATCAGAACATGATGGTTAGATTTTTCTTCCATATCCATATTTTCACCTATGTTGTCCTATGTGGAAACACAATGATTAGTTAATTTGGGTAACTGTAACGTTTCCTACTTTAGTTTTTAAAGATATGTTTTGGTATTCCCTATTACAATGTGGGTTTCTATGAAAGAAACTCTCATGTAATAAACCATTTATAACCCCGACGAATTTCGAGGGAGAAATTCATTTTAAGGGGGATAGAATGTAAAAACCCGAGATTTTTAGAGAATTATTATTTTTAATTTCATTGATGTCTTGTGTTGTACGCTACACCAAGATTATCGTGCACTATACGTAACACCATATTAGCTTGCAGTATACACAACACCATTCTTGGATTGTGTTACACACAATTTCAAGTTCATTTGATAGTAGTCATTCTACACAACATTGAGTGTATATATATATATATCCAATTTATAAATGAAATATGGTTGGATTCTATTATACAAAACAACAAAGGAGTCTTGCACTACACGTCACCCTGACTTGGCTTGCATTATACGTAATCACGACCTTCCTCGATAGCGTGTGTAGTAAGCAATACCAGGTTTCACTAAACAACGATATATTGTTATAATATTATTATGGACTAGCCGTTATGAATATTATTAACTACATTTTTAATTTTATAACATTATTATTCATCTTACACATTTTCTAGAACATGGTATGAAAACAAAATAAATTTTTCAAGTAAAATAAGTATTTTCCAAAAAATGTAGTTTTGCCGCCTTTTGATGGCGCACCAACTTTAAATATAGTTTTTGACATTTTTATAAGTTCAATTTGACAAAATAAAATTATTCCTTGGAATCAGGATATAAAAATTTATTTTGGATAATTTTTTTGTATTATTTTGATAACTTTCATATTTTGATGAATAGTAAAAACACGCTATATTTTAATTAAAAACAACTTTTTTCATCGCAATAATTTATATGGATATATTATCTTTTTAATTGGTTTTAAAGTGTATTTAGAATATATTTTTACCATTTAATCTAATTTTGTTCATTGGAATTAATTTCACTTTGAATTTGGACATAAACAAATGTCGATCTTTTGATAGTTATTAATTCTTAAAAACACGCTATTTGTTTTGATAACAGGAATTGATTTTAAAATTAATTAATTCCACTTCTATGTTTTTAATTTGGAAAAATGGACATAATTTTTGAATTCGGAATATCAAATATATCCTAGGCTGATTTTTTGGTATTTTTCTGAAAAACTTCAATTTTTAATGAATAGTGAAAACACTGAGTTTTTGGTTAAAACCGACTTTTTATTTAAATAATCATTTATTTGATTTAAATTTATTTTAGTTCAAAATAGGTACACAATTCTTATATTAGTTCAATGAAATTAATTGGAGTCATTTTATAATAATTTCAGATTTATAAAAATTGTATTGAACTTTTAACCGTCTTTTACCCACCTCCTAGGAGCTTTTTCAATTGTTCATAAAACGTAATTTTACTGCTTCTGTGAGTTGAATTTCAAAAATCTGAGAGAAACAGTTAATATCAAGGAGTAAAATTTGGTTCAATTAGATAAAAACAATTTTTGGTGAATAGTAACTTTATACTTTTATTTACCACGATGAAAAGTAAATAGGGTAATTCAAGGTTAAAAGAATATTATAATAATTCAAAATTACCTTAACACTTGTCCAAACCTTATTGGATGAATAATGACCGACCATGGGCATCCTTGGGTCGATTTTGGGACCCCATGGATCAACTTATGAAAGACAATGACACATTAGATTAATTAATTTAATGTAAATACAAAATTGACATTAACAAAAATCCGTTAGTAATTAATTTTTATAAGGGGATATATAAATTATCTTTTCAACTATAAATATTCATTGGAAATCTAAAAATATTTCCTACATTTTGGTATTTTTTTTATAATTTTTAGACATCAAATAAATTAAATTATTTATGACACAATAATGATGCAGTATTTACCTCATTAATAAATGATTTAAATAAAGAATATTATAATGATTAAAATATCATCCAACATTTGTCCAATTATTATTGTATGATTTTATTTCGAATATGAGTCATCTTATCTTCGAAATTAATGTGTTTTGGACCTCTTGAAACTGAAGATAAGTTTATAATAAAACAATGTTTTCACACTTTCCTAAAGTGCCCCTCCACTCTATTATTAAAGGAGACAACTTCTATGAAATTCCTCACACCTATCAGGCCTTTTAGCTCGTCCAAAATCTGACCAACTAGGCTTCCAACATCCCTCTCCTCCCCCTAAAATCCTTACATTAGGAAGAAGGAACTTTGAGAAGTACTTTTGGTTCAAACCAAAGGAAGTTACCCAAATTAAAGGTAATAGTTTCTCTTAAGTTGTTTTTTTTATTCTACTTCTCCAACCCCTAAAATATTTTTAATACTTTACTTTGTAACAACACCAGTATACTAAAAATTGTAGGATGTTTTTATGAGAAGGATTAGAACTACACTTACACACACCTCTATCTAATGGATGAAGAACATAATGTTTCTATGGATGACAAACTAACGCCTCATGAAACGATGATTGTTCGATTTTATTCTACCGCCTCTCATGGTGGCCATTATGATGGAACTATATTTATATACGATATATATTATGTTTATTATTTCCTTATGCTTCTTTACTTTCCAATTATATCAATCCTTTATGGTTTCCATAGTTGGTAAATATGATAATCTCATTTGAGGAAGTGAGGACTACCGCCCCCTCAAAGTGATGTGATTAGTTAGTGAATTATGTGGAATGTATAAAGGATGGAGTTACTGATATTATATATGATATTATACTGGAATTATAATATACCTATTCCATTAAAATAATAAATATAAATGAAAGTAGCGTTCATGCGTACGTACGGTTTACCGTCTCCATGAACGGTGCATTTCATTTCTTACCTCCATATGTTATGTACTATTATAAATACATGTATATGCTGAATATATAATGAATATATATGATATATAAATCATGATTTACATTCTGGAAGTAAGTAAATCATGATATAATTAATAATAACATCAAGAACAACAAGTCCAAACACGTACGATAAATAAGATGATTTTACCCAAAATGTTGCTTTAACATGAGATTTACAAAAAGAACGGGTAATATAAAGTAATAAGTGAACCATATATGATATCATAACATTGAATATAATTCTGTAATAAGTCAATGAAATTATTTAAATCATTATACAGGAGGTTTGGATACGTACAAAGCATATCAGACCTAAGGTAAGAGATAAGTATTCCAATCTCGTTCTTATCAGAGATTTTTTATTCCTAAGTATTTACTGGGGTTATTGTTATCATCCATGTACAATTTTCCTAAAAATTGTTTCATATATGTTTGAAGTCATTTTTACCCATTTTGACTTTTACTAAATGGTATGTAAGGAATATTTTTTTACAAGGTACTTTTTGACTTTTCCGACAAAAGTACGAGAAGAATGTTTTTTAAACTTATACGGCATGAAAGGATTTTTACGGTTTTATAAAGCCTTATTTTCTTGAAGCTTCCTCCAAAATATTTCAAGACTATTTTAAAAAAATCCTTATCTTTTAAAAATTCATGGAATTTTTTGAAAATAAAATTTTCCCCAAGAATTCATTTCAAGTGCTTTATCAAAACCATTTTCCATCTAAAATGACATTATTTCATATGTGTATGTTTCAAGTATAATGTCTCTATGATTTAAATGGTTTAAATTTTCTTATTATGAAATGATATACATTTCTTTTATATGGATTATTTCATGATGGGATGATGTTTATGAAACCCATTTTATTCATTGGTTTATTATGAATGATGTATGTTTATTTTGTGGCACAAGTAAGAATGATTTCAATATGAGATGGGTGGGACCTATATCTCCCTCCAATGCATTGGGTAAAGATTTATATATCATGATATATAAATTTCTGTAATGGAAAGTAAATTCGGTTCAGTAATACAGGGATGGAACGACAAGTAAACCCGGTTCAGTAAGGGACTTTGTCCACTAAGATGGTCTTGGCAGCAATGCCTTGGCTAATATGGAAATCATATCCTGTGCTTAATGTTTTGCCACAATTACAAGTTTTATTACCATTCTATTTTATCATATTGATGTTACATTATGATATATACCTTATGTACTTCCATGTTTTATCTCATTGCTCATGATTTTCACGTTTAAACATTATGGTCATGTTTTTAAGTTCAAATGTATACGGTTTGTTTAATTTTCTCCAATCTTACCCTTACTGAGCATTTAAGCTCACCCTTTATATGTTTTCTTTTCCCCAGGATATAAATAAAGGTTTTAGGTAAGAAAAAAACGGGAAGATATTTATGGGAGATGTTGAAGATCTTTCACCATGATTAGAAGATTACGTTCCGAGTTTTCAAAGACACTAAACTATTACGGTCCTTTGGTGTCTGTTTTTGTTATGTATTAAGTATTCCACAAAATTAATGTAATGTCTATGTACGTCAAGCTTTGGGACTCTACAAGGGTGTGTATAGAAATTTAAGATATGAGAATTTTCTAATATTTCCCCTTTTAGCTCCGGTACTGTTGGAACACATAACTTCTCCCCAAATTTTAGAACCCCATCCACATACATAAAGTCTACAAATCTTTCTTCCTTAAAAGATTTAATTTTTTATACATTTTCATCATCGGATTGAGATATTTTTATCTTCTATAGTAATTATTGTTTAGATATCTTTTGAAAGAGGAAAGATGTGTCCCCTTCCATAATAATTCCCACATCCATCATTAGTAGATCCTTGAATATATAATCTCTCTCAATACTCATTTGGGTCTGAAGTCCATGATCTTTCCCTCTTAATGCATCTGCCACCTTATTTGACTTTCTTGGGTGGTAGTGTATTGAATAATGATAGTATTTGAGTAACTCGAGCCATCTCCTTTGCCTCATGTTGAGCTATTTCTGTGTAAAAATGTATTTCAAACTCTTATGGTCCATATATATCTCACATCATTCATCGTAGAGATAATTTATCCCTATTTTTAGATCAATGATTGCACCTGCTATCTCAAGATCATGAGTATGATAATTTTTCTCATGATTCTTCAACATCCTTGACATATAATCAATAACATTATCATTTTTCATAAGGATGCAACCCGGTCCATTCTTTGATGCATAACTGTATATCACCAATCCATCATTTCTAGATAGAAAAGTACAAATTGGAGCATTGACCAATCCTATTTTAAATTATTCAAAGTATTATTCACATTCTGTCATCCATACAAACTTAACCCCTTTATACATAATCTTGGTTTGCAGTTTAGCTAGTCGGGAGAAATTCAAAATGAAACGCCGATAGTAACTTTCTATGCTAATAAAACTACATACCTAGGTTATTTTCATTGGCATCTTCCATTTTTGGATTTACTTTGTCTTTATAGGATCAACTAAGATTCCATTATTAGAGACAATATGGCCAAGAAAAGAAACTATTTGAAGAAAAATTTCACACTAGATAAAATTCCCATATAATTCATTTATTCTAAGAGTTTTTAGAATAATCCAAAAGTTATTCTCACGATATTCATAGTTTTTGTAGTATAATAGGATATCATAGAAAAATACCAAAACAAACTCATCAAGATATTCCTTAAAAAACTATTCCCTAGATCCATGAAAACAGAGGGTGAATTAGTCATTCAAAAAGGCATTACTATAAACTCATAATACCCATACTTGGTTTGAAATGTTGTATTTGGAATATCTTTCTTCCTCACACAGAGTTGATGATATCCAGATCGAAGGCCAATCTTCAAAAAATATTGGGCTCGATGAAGTTGATAAAATAAATCATCAATTCATGGTAGAGGATACTTATTATTTATTATAATAGCTTTTATTTCCCTATAATCAATGTATAGCCTCTTGGATCCATCTTTCTTCTAGAAAAAGAGGGCAGGGGATCCCTTGGATAATCACTAGGCTGAATAAATCCTTTGTCACTAAATTCCTTTAGTTGTTTATTTATATCCAATAATTCCATAGTGGCCATTATATATAGAGTTTTTAATATAGGTCTTACACCAGAAATTAAATAAATAGAGAACTCAACTTCCTGTTCTAGAGGATGTCCAAGTAAATACTCTAAAAATACATCAATGTATTCTTTCACAATAGGTAGATATTCAATTTCAATATTTCTTACCTCATTCATAGATATTGTGTTATCTTACTCTCCAAGAATTGAATACAGTAGAGCTACTTGGGTCAAGTCTAGGTAAGAATCAGATTGAAAGGTTTATGCTCTAAAGATAATGGATTCTACACCATTCTAAAAAATTATAACTTCATTATTCTTGAAATTGATCTTCGCATCATAATTTTTCAACCAATTCATTTTGAGAATTATATAAAAGTAAATCATTGTTATGATGATAAGGTTAGAAACTAAAGCACATTTATCTGTCATGAGGGGGACTAATCGACACATATTTTTTGCAATGATACATCCCCTAAGAGTTTTGACTGACAACTCATTTTTTAAATCAAATTGTACATGTCTAATTTTCTTGGAAAACTGGGATGATATAAATGAATGCGATGATCTAAAATCAAATAACGCATTGGATAAGTTTGAGGAAATAATTAAAGTACCCACAACTACATCATTAGGAACATCAACCTCCACAATTGTTATCATATAATCTTTCCCTTTCTCTCCTATCCTTTTCTGAGGAATGTTTTCATGAAACTTAAGAAACTCATCTAAATAGTGTCCCATATTTCTAAAATTGTAGCATTTAACATCATTGACTTGTCTATTCCCCTTGCATTCACTATACTGATAACCCTTTTCTCCACACTTATAGAAAAATACCATGCCTTTCAAGCATTTCCTAGGTTGATTCTTTCTACATTTATCACATAAAGGATATATATTCATTATATTCTTCTTCATTGGTGCTTCATATTTACATGGTTATTAGAATTCCTCTTCTTATCTTGATTTCCCTTGAAAAAAATTGATCTATAAAATTCCTTCTCTATTTTGATGGCACTTAATTCAATTTAATCATATGATACAAATGTTTGAGAACCTAGTCCCCTTCGAAGAATTGGATTCATAACATCAAATAAATGATCAATATTATCTTCCGAATCATGTATATAATCTATAACATACCTGTCTAATATTGTGAAGGTTTCCTCATAATCCACAACACTACCTTATTCTATTTGTTTTAGGCTAGGTAATTTCCTCTTCATTTCAGTTCGTTGTTCACGAGGGAAATATTTGTTGAAGAATATTTCCTTAAAAGTTCTCCATTACATATCTTATATTTATTCTTCCTCAGTGGGATTTTGGATCAAGGAACACCATTGATCAACATCACCCATGAGGAAATATACTTCTACTACTACCTTTTCATTTTCATTGCATCTTAATACTAGAAATATATATTTTATAGTACTTGATCCACTGATCAGCTACCACTAGATTAGTAGTCCCACTAAAAGATGAGGGCTTCTTCTGCATGAAACAATCCAATACTAGTGTATCATAGTTATTCATCACAGTCCAAGTAATTTTTCCCAATATGGTCATGATCTGATCCACTCTAACACTGACTGTGTTGACTTGATCAATGGAAAAATCCATACATTATCTGCAGGTATTGATTCCCCTTCTTCCATTAGGCACCATAACTAAATAATGGCATACACTAAATTAGGTTATAGTTCATAATTTATAACTAGAAAAGACTTAATATAATATGAAAATTTATGCACAACTAATCTCATAATCATAAACATTTTTAATATTTACTTTTATATCCTTCATAATGGGTTGTAACAAAAATGTGAATTATCCTAATCATATCCCCCAAGAGTATCAAAATAGGTGCACAGTAAGGTCCGTTGTCATGTACCATGATACCCTAGGTCAAGTTCGAAACTCTTTTTCAGAGTCTTCACTCCTAGGTATATCTGTTCTTGAACCACATCCAATTGTAGTATCTAGATATGGATGTATTTTCTAGAAAGATCCACATAATCTATTTTTAACCAAAATACCAAGAAGTTCTTGTATGTTTTTACTGAAGGACCATCTTAGGTGTTTTTTCCATAATCTATGTTTTCTATATCAAGTTTCTAAGTTTGTTACTAAACTTTCTCTAATACCAACTATAACACCCCTACCCCAGAAGCCTGGAGACGATGCATAACTTATTACATTGGCATGATTAAAAGGAATTAAATCCCAAAGGAATGATAAATTTAGTAGTCTTAAGGAAACTAGATACATACATATAACTGATATTACATTGGAAAAGGTAACAAAATACAATACATAACAAAAACTAATAAAGTTCATCCATGAGAACTCAATAAATGGTCTTCTATTAATAACTTGTTGAAGGTAAAAAAATTAAAGGGTGAGTTCAAATGATTAGTAAGGTATATAAATAACAGAAGCATGAATCAACAATAATTGAATCATAAAAAAATTTTCATAGTCAATATGACATGATAAATAAATGAAAAGCACACACCATTAATAAACTGAGAATGAAACTGCATCCACATATTTTTTCATTGTGAAAACATCATGGATATTAATAACTAAAAATGAATAAATAGATATGAATATTAATTGGATTTCATGTATATGAAACATGATACCACTATAACATCAAAACAATTTATGTTTGTGGGTAGAAACCCATCTGATTTTTGGAAACAAACTCAAAGGGTTTATCGCCAACTGATTTGTCACATGAGACCTATCGATGAACCGATGATCTATAGCGGGAACCTACCATCACTTTAAGTCCAAAGAATTATTTATAAATATATTTAATACAATTAAAATATGCCTTCTCAATATCCATATAGAGTACAAGATACATATTCATCAATATTTCCATAGTTAACACAATATTCTAAATAAACGTTGTATGTAAAAGGGTATACACTTTAGAAAAATAATCATATCAATGAAACAAGAATATGGGTACATTATATATTTACAATTTCAAATTAAAAATTATCTCAAATGGTAATTGGATACACCACATAATAATGTTTAGGTGCACAATACCATGTAAGTCTCAATGAAATTAAAATTGAGACAAATTCCCTTACCACGTTGTAATCAATCGAGTCATATGACAAAAAATTAATAACCACAAATTGAATCATATAATACCATGAATATAAATATAATCATGAAAATATATATAAAATTGAAGTAAAAAATACACCACATAAAATAAATAAGTGGTGAACAATGGAAATATCACAGAATTAAAAATGAGATAAGAAACCCCTTACCTGATGTCTGAAAGTATTCTTTGATTGATATTAATGACCTGAATAATAAAATTTTCATTAATTAATTAACAATTCAAGAACCTAATATAGATTTAATTTATTTATTATAACCTTATTACGTTCATTCATTTCATTTTTATGGGTTTAAGACGTTCAATTTTATTGTTTTGGAAGTATTTGCTTCCTTGGTTTTCATGATCAGTTTACTTGTATTCATGAATGAATGTTTGATTGAAATGTGGTTAAACATATAGAATTGTTAATATATATTATTAGTGAAATTAAATAAATATAAATGTTTTTATTATGATTTTTTATATACTACGAGGATGAACCATTAGATAAAAGTTAATGATAAATGCTTGGATTAACTTGGGGGTTTTGTGAACAATGAATTTTTTTTGTATTATTATTTTATATTATGAGTGTGTAAGGATTATAGAAAATTTCCTAAGATAAAATACATATATTATGATCTTATTCAACCATTAAAATGGTTTCATGACTAGTATCAAAGATATTAATAGAAATTGAAAACATGTCATCCTTGAATGTGCTAAATTAACACATGTTGGAAGATATTTTCATTTTTAGTACAAGAGGAGGGGAAAAGAGAGATGGTGACGAAATATTAAATTATCATAATAAAATTAATGTTCATGTAAGGTAATGGAATTTTAATAGAATTTGGTTGATGGGAGGTGAGGAGAGAGAAAAAAGAGTGGAACTTGTAAAAGAAGTTGAAAGAAAAAGGAAGAGATGTTCACCTCTTGAGTACCCCTCCTTGAGAATCTTCTTAAGTCCTTTGTTTTTGGCCTTTTGGTGAGACCAAAAGGTATTATAAGTGGGGGGAGGGCTTGGTAAGTGTATTTGGTATAAATGAGGTAAGGCTTGAAGCTTGAGTGGTGTGGGAGGAAGAGGGGAATGAGGGTGGTATTTATAGTGGAGGAGAAGAGAGATTTTACATTATTTTAATCATTATTTTAATATTTTTGCTCAAGATTATGAATAGTCTTGATTAATGTGACCCAAAATAGTAATAATTGTATGTGAGTTTAGAAAAAGTTGTCTTAAATCATCCTTTCATCAGCTATGATGCAGTAAAATAATTATTTAGCATTTATCGTAATTTATCATATTTTACTATTAATCAAAAATTCAAAATTCTTAGAAAAATCCAAAAAATCAACCCTAACAATTTTTCAATGGGTAGAATTCAAAAATAAAAACCATTTTTTTGAAAATAATTTTCTAAATATTATTAATTTATTTTTTAATTAAAATCATAATTTATTGAAAAATAAAAATTTTAAATCTATAACTCATTTTTTAAACAACTTGAAAAAATTAATCAACATCTCATTACCTTATAATCTTAAGAAAATAAAATATAAATATGATTTACTATTCATAAGGGTATTATTACTATTCATATGACTATTCATAAGGTTCCATTACTATTCATCAAAAAAATGTTGGTTCTATTAGACATCAAATAACTTACTGATCAAAACCATAGATGACCATTTTTTGGAATTCAAAACATAGATGTGGAAAATTTATTTTTACTAGCTACGTTATGAATTTATCTTATAAATAACCAAGTGTTGTTTCACTGAGACTCAGTACTTTATGCAATATTGGAAATGTAATGAATTGAAAGTATTTAAGAGAAAAATACCTTAAAAGTTTTGAGGTGTTACACCAAACATAAGATGTTATATAATTAGGTCGATGGATGTAGCAAGATTGATAAAGAACTATGGATATGTCTTTATCCATGACTCTGTTCATTAGATTGTGATAAAACTGATGTAAGCACTCCCACATATAGATCTCCTAAGAATACCATATATAGGATCTAATGCTATCATTGACGTGATATGATAAACCATACAAATAATTAATAATAGTATGTTAATAATTAAATAAATTTCAAAAAGTACTATTTATTTACGTACCATCCAATGATCAAATACTCGCTGGTGAACATCAATGGGAATCTGATCTCACTTCACCCATAGTTCATAAAAATAATTCTATAGAATTTCACCCCATTCCACTAGATATATGTGAAAACATACTGGGAAAAGAAAAAACAATCATACGATTAATACATAAATAAATTAAATAAAATTTATGATAATTAACAGAATTTAAAAAAAATACACAACTAAACATACCTACGCATGTGTGGATAAAAATAATGAGATGAAAATTGATCTAGAATAGGGTTGGGAATCATTAATATCAATAGATCACTACCCATCCAAGCTAACGATGGACTGGAAATAACCTGTAGCTTGGATGATGAAGCAAAAATATGATCATTGGGAAGAAAATAATCTCAAAGTTTATGAAACAATTTATCATAACCGCCTCTATTTATTTAAAAAATGAAAATTATTTTTATTGAAAATAATTGAAATGGGTATTATATATTAATTATTACTATAACTATTATGTAATTTCATCATTCTAAATCTTTATCCTCATATTCGTTTTGAATCTTAGTAATATATTCATCTTCATCCTCAGTATCATCAGTCTCTATAAGATCTTCTACTTCATAAACTCCTTTTATTTCAATATCATTTGTTATATCATCGAAACAATCATCTACATCAACTCATAACTATGGGTTTTCGTCATTGATATTGTGTTTCTTCATGTAAAATATGTATTTTTAGTTATCTGTTGAAAAGTTTTAATTATTTACCCTTCAGCAGAATCACATTTACTTTACATAAACTAATTTTCACAAGATATTATTATGTAATTCTATTTTTCAAGAACATAATTTGTACTGAAACCATTACTCCATAATAATATTAACTCACCAATCAATGGATTCAAATAAAAATCAATATTCTTTTTTGGATGTCCTAGAATTAATAATGTCAAAAAGATATATGGTTTATTCATCAAAATCCAAGGATGTAAGTTTTACAGAGTTAAAAATATGGGATAACGATAATATTGACTATCGTAAGATCCAAATATATAGAAACCATTGGTAGAAAGTGATAATCATACTTTATAGGATTATAAAAGAAAAAAAGGATGCACATGATCAATTTGTTTCATTGAATCAGAATCACTATGATGATTTATTATTTTTTGGTGGAAATTTTGTATTTGTTCATTTTACTCCATGGAATAGTGTTTTAAGACATAAATAAATATTTTATGTTGGAAATGTGTTGATACAAAAATTTGATTAATTTATTTTTATTTTTATTCTCAAAAACACCCACATATATATTACTAATAATGTTACATTAAGTGAATTTCAAGATAATAATCATTGGAATAATTATTATTTTTAGATGAATTTTCCAACCTTAAACCTATGGAAGGATATTTTATTTCTCAAATAATAGGAATTATAGATGTTTTTATAAGAATTATGAAAACTTTGTTCATACCCTACATTTTAAGTAGATCATATGATTTGTGTACCCTATGTTGGTAATGAACATATAGATCAGGAACCATACTTTGGATACAATGCTACATTTGAGGAAAAACATTATAGTTCATCATCCCTACTTTTTTAATAAAATATACACTGTCAGAAATAATTTTTAAGTTTATCACCATACAGAGAAACCCTACATTTCACTTGGTCAAATACAGAGTTTTGAGTTATAGATTATTTCCATAATTTCTACAATGGTCCATCCAAAATTAAATATCTCTTTAAATATATTTAAAGACCAATTCAAAGGATCATACTCAAAATATTAAATCATTCATATTCCTAAGGGAGGAAAAAAATTTCTTTGAATATTTTAAATTGAAATATTCATGATATATCCCGTAATATTTATGGAGCTATTTGACCTAAAGGAAATCAACTATCATATTAAATACAAAGATATTATTCTTATAAAGAAACATATGTTCTTATTCTGAATATAAAAATGTATTTTTGAAATTAATAATGATTCATCTCCTATAGAAATACAATTTAGAGACATACATGTTTTTATTCTTATCTATTTGATTGACTTGATTGTTGCTGTTGTTGTATTTATTTGCTAATTTATTCTACAGTTCGACATAAAAGTTATCAGAGCTACACATTAGAGAAATACATGTTTTTTAATCTTCATGGTGTTTTATATACTAATTTATAAATAAACCCCTTTTGTAATTGATGAATATTCTTCTTCTCTATTTTATTGAAGAAAATTTCATTTTTCAGTTTCTGTTGTAACTGTAAGCTAAAAAAATATTCCAAATCTTTATCCTAATCTACTTACTATTGATGTTTTTACTGATCATACTGATTCATGGTGGAGTGTCAACTTATAAAACTAAGATATGGGTATTTTAAATCTCTATAAAATAACCAGAAGGCCATAAATTTTTTTATTGTATGGTATCAACTTCCAGCACTCAGTTATAGAGGTCTCTTGATAAGAGGACCTACTAGTGAAAATAACCCATCTCATGGAGTAGATCATTGATGCAGTGGAATAGGGGATCTTTGTTCCCTATAAAATTATATATCTCTACATCTTTTTCCATCCTTATGAGAGATGGAAATAATTACTTTAATCTCAAGATGGATGTATATATTCTATCATGTTTTAAAGAAACACAATTCAATCCATAATGTGTATTGTCATTTTCCATTTGACCTAAAAATTGGTATCAAAGGTTGGGAGATATTTCTTTATTTATCTTTATAAAAATACTTTCTGTTTCTTCTTGATAACAATAATTGGAATTAGTAGAAAATATTTATTGGTTATATTTCTTTTTTTATAAATAATTGAATATTTTATTGTTTCTACCTGATACCAATAGTTAATATTAGAAGTTAGACTGGTACTTCTTATATTTATTTTGGATCTAAAAATTCAGAGTTAATGATCTTGAAAAATATTATTCTTAATTGATAATCTAAGAGAACATATATCGATGATCCATGCATATTATTTTAATAATAAATATCATTGATGATAGAAAGAATGCATGATTACTTATGTAAAAAATCTCAAAATAAGAGTTTATTTAAAGGTTGTTAAGACTTAGGTAATACCATAAGAGGATATGAAAAAATGTAATGGTGATCAAGAGAAAGAATATGATCTTAATTTGAGAGCTATGAATACTGTTGTCTATGGATTAATAATTGATGAATTTAATCAAGTCTATCAGTGTTCTACTACATATGAGATGTGGTAGAGTATTTTTGTTACCTATAAAGGAACTTACATTGTTATAAAACTAAGGTGTAACACTGAAAAAGTGAAATTTGACACATTTGGGATGTATTAAAATAAAATCATTACTGAAATGAATGGAAAATTGATAGAAGTTTTAAATGATATTTTATATTTCAGAGAACTAATTCAACAACATGATCAAGCATTAAAGAAACTCATTGTTTTACCGTCTGATTGGATTGAAGTATATTTTTCTATTAATCAATCAACACATGTTAAATAATTGAAAATGAAAGAACTGATTGGCACCTTGATGATATATTAAGATGAGATGAAATCTAAAGATGAAAATAATATTTCAATAAAAAATAATGATTCTTCACTTAAAACTACCATGGATGAGTCTTCTGATTCATGTTATCTAGATTCAAGATAAGAGTTATCAGATCATTCTATTTTTTTTTGGAAAACTACATAATTAGATAAAGAAAAGGAATAAAGAAGATAGATTCTATGAATGCAAGGATTAAGGTCAAACATAGTCTAACTACCCTATGATTAAAACTCAAAAGAAATATAATTATAAAATTAAAGGTAAGAATGTCATGAAGATTAATTAGATTTATACATCTGATTCAAGTAGTGGATCCACTAAAAACTCTAAAGTTAAGAATGAAAATAAAATAATATATCTATTTCTTATGGCTCATTCTCACAAGGTACAATCTTCTTACTCTCAAAATTCCGATTCCTAATTTTTTTTATGATGAACTTAATAAATATTTTTATATGCTTCAAGAAAAATGTGAATCATTAAAAAAGGATCATATAAAATTTATAAAATCTTATGATACTGTTTATACTAATAAATAATGTTTATCAAAACATATTTCATATCAAAGATCTAATTATTCCAATTTTTATTTTTATTTTTCATCAAAATAAAATCAATGAACTATTAAAAGAAGTTAATACTTAAAAACAAGCCTCTATAATGCTTTATAATGAAGAAAATAATTTGAAAAAATTTATTATTAAAAATAAAATTCATAAAGGAAAACATGGGATTGGTAGTAATGGAGAAAAATCCAAAATATATAGACATTATTCTTTTCATCATTTAAAAATCAAGATCCTAAATATTGTTATAAGTTATCATTATGGAATAAATGAATATTATGTTAATTAATACTATTTTATAAAACCAACTATTTTTGTTTTATGCATGATCATTATTCAAAATAATTACCAAAAATTAATTGTGGAGACTTTTATCAAATAAAATAGATCTGGTTACCTCAGTATTTATTTGATAACACTACCAAACCGAAAAGAATATGGGTACTATTTGATTTTTTGTAGTTATTCACCACTAGATGTCATTTTAAATGAAAAATTCATTATAACTAGAGAAATTAATATAGAAAGTATTTCATTTATATTTAAATATTTTATTTAAATGAACTAACTATTTTATTGAATGGAGAAAAACATAATATGTTTTTCATTTTTCCTATATATTTAATTATCCCTATTTTTAATTGGTTAATCATTTATCACTCTATTATTTTATTTTATGTATCAATTTTTTGAACTATATTGATTAAATCCATAATACTCATTAAATATTATTTAATAATATATTATAAAATGTAAACAAATTGATAAAATATTCTAATATGTGTAATTTTTTTTATATTTTCTATAATAATTGATTTATATATCTTCATAAGACTAGTATTTTAGGAAGAGTTATAATTTAGGAGGAGAATGTAGTACTTTCTTGTATTAATTTTAAATAACATGAATAAAGATAGGTTTATTTATTGAAAAAAGTGTTCATAATTTAATCATTCATTTTATAAATCATGTTTTAAAAATTTCTTTTCTTTTAAATATTTTTCAATTACATAAATTTATTCTTTAAAAATAGTTATCTTATGTAAAAATGTCTGTTGAACTGAAAAATATGAAATTATTACTCTTTATTTTTCTCATGAATATGAAATTTCACTTAAAAACCATCATAATGAAATGTTTTTTATTCCACTTTCAAACCATGACTTCTTATAGAACTATATCAAACCCTTTTCACCCTTCTATGAAATTCAAAACTCAAAGACTTATGAAGAAGCTAGTATGAGTAGAATTAAGAGTCATATAACTTCATTCTCAGAGAACTTTTATTCTCAAAATATAATCATTCAATGTTTGGATTTTTTTGATTTATTTTTTAGAAAATGAGTTAAAATAATCATATAATAAGGATAATTATTTTCTTGATTCTATGAATGATCTATTTAGAGAAAAATAAATTTCTTTTATTAAAGCTTCCTTAGAGAAATATTCTGAAAATGATAAAAAAATCCATGGTTTTGTAGAACTAAAAGTCTAGTCTTCTTAAATATATAAAGATGGAATGATTTATATAGATTTTATGTTCGTGTTAAATCTTTTTAATGAAGAAGTAGTTAATTTACATGGAGATCAAAAAATGTCTAGAAAATCTTATGAAGTACTAGAGAACTCTTCTATTTCAAATTATGGTTTAGATACTCTTCATAGAAAGTATCCAATTTTAGTGAGAATTATTAATTTATAAAGAAAAATATGATAAATTTTAAGTGGATATGATATTTATAATGGATAAAATCAGATTTGAATATGTTACTAAGTCAGCTCTTAATGAGCTAAAAGTGTTTTTAGTTAAATAGTTATAATCTTCTTTAATGTATCAAATATATGCAGATGTTCAAAGGATAATATCACTACTATCTAGAGTTCTAGATAATGTATGTAAAAGTGTTAAAAATATAGTGAGTGAAGATAAATAGTTTAACCTCTCTAATGTTCTTGATTTTTACCATCACCATAGAATATCCAAAGTCAAAGACAAGTTTTCCCCCTATTTCTTTCTATTTAAGTATCATTTATAAATATATATTTTTCCAATTAAATATGTTCATTAATTTGTTTCTTATTTTTATTTTTATGTCAAAAAAGGGGGATAAATTTAGGGAGAAATGTATGGGGGAGATGTAAAAATAGGAAAATTTTTAGGAATAAATTTGGTAAAGTTATACAAATATCTATGTTAAAAAGTATAGTATATATGGGAGAAATTACATTATATATATCTTTTGTCTTTGTGAGGGAAATTCTTTCATGAAATATATTTATTATCATATTTATAAAATTTCATTTCTTATTTTTTTATGGTTGTTTCGGTGCGGATGTGCGTCGGGTTACGCTGTTCCGCCAGGACGTGTTCGCGCGTGCACCCGTCGACCCGAGGGGATGGGTGCGCGGCTTGTGGACCCGCAGTCCCGCTTTCCAAGGGCGGGCGGCATTCGTCCCTTATTCAGGGACGTCTGCTCCTTGATCGAAACCGGGATGATGGGATTTCGGCTCCTCCTTCCGTGGACGTCTCCTCGGAACTCGTCGCCTAATCCGGGTCTCCCTCATAGATTTAAGAATGTTCGTGAATCTCGTTCCCGGCGCCATGTCTCCATGGACACCGGTTAATTACGCTGCTTCCGCCCGGACGCTCCAAGGAGTCTGGTCGGGGCAGCAACCTGCGGTGAGGAGACCGGGTGGCTCTGGGTGTCGGGGGCGTGTCTTAACACTGCGCCTCTGCATGTCTGCCTTCCGTCCCTAATAGGGCTTCTCGAAGGCGTGATGGCCTGAGGCATCCCGCACTGGGTGCGGGGAACTGTGTTACCTGAGGTTTTCCTCAGCTTCCCATGTTTAACACGGGGTATGCCGCGAGTTTAACGTCCAGCGGGGACGACATCGGACTGATCAACACGAGGAGTGGATCAGATGACAGAACCCCTTGCGGGGAACCTCCGACGCTGGGGCCAGCACATGGGCGGCTTCCCGAGTGAAGTGGAGTGGAATGAAATGGCATGACCCCACCGGGATGTGGCGGCCCGGGTAAGGATCAGGATGTATGATGGAGTGAAGAGCTTGGACCTCGTAGAGGCTTCCTACGTACCGCACGTTAGCGCGGATCAAAGTCAGCGTAGTTCGGATATACAGTTTAACGTCATGCTGGACGTCGGAAAGCTGACTCACGAAGAGATCGAGGCCGCCGGGCGGAGGATTGAACCGAACCACCTCGCACAGAGGGGGATGGAACGACCGGGTGGATCACAGTTTTACGTCATGCTGGACGGTGGCAAGCCGACTCACAAAGAGATCGAGGCTGCCTGGAGAAGGATTGAACCGAACCACCTCGCACAGAGGGGGATGGAACGGCCGGGTGGATCACAGTTTTACGTCATGCTGGACGTTGGTAAGCCGACTCACAAAGAGATCGAGGCTGCCTGGAGAAGGATTGAACCGAACCACCTCGCACAGAGGGGGATGGAACGGCCGGGTGGATCACAGTTTTACGTCATGCTGGACGTTGGTAAGCCGACTCACAAAGAGATCGAGGCAGTGGGGAAGCACAATGGAGATACACACGTGCAGTCCCCCACAGAGGCGGATTCATAGGTGAATCAACGCAAGTGTGAACCCGGGAGGGGTCCACTGATGGACGAACCGACGTAAATACGACCGGGACGACCAGGTGATGGGCTTGAACCTCGGAGAGACTTCCTACGTACCCTGTTTAGAAGACAGGGATCAAAGTCCACGTAGTTCGTTCTGTTTGTAACGCTCTACCCCCGTGGGCGAAGGCCACTCCAATCCCGACATCCCTGTAGAGACGAGCGGGTGGGGGCCACATCCAAACCGGGAGGACCCTTCGTGCGAGGCACGAGATCGGGTGAAGCGGACGGTTTAACGTCTTGCCGGACGAAGTACAGTTTAACGTCGTGTGTTGAGGACGAAGCGGACGGTTTAACGTCTTGCCGGACGAAGTACAGTTTAACGTCGTGTGTTGAGGACGAAGATGCTTGGCAGTTTAACGTCTTGCAGTGCGGACGATGTGCAGTTTAACGTCGTGCAGGACGTATGTAGTTTAACGTCGTGCAGGACGTATGCAGTTTAACGTCGTGCAGGACGTATTACAGTTTAACGTCGTGCAGGACGAATAGCGTACAGTTTAACGTCTTGTAGCTGGGACGAATGTAGTTTAACGTCGTGCGGGACGTATGCAGTTTAACGTCGTGCAGGACGTTGAAGCCGCCGATAGGTCCGTGTCACTTCGCGCAAGCCTGGAGGGTCGCACGGGAAGACAACGCACGGTGCGGGCACCCGGGATGAGGGTCGTCGGGCGCCACGCAGGCGGGTACCCAAAGGGGGTCAAAGGGGGCGACCCTGGCGGTTTGCGCGCAAAAGAGGAGCTTTGCGCGCAATACCGCGGGTCGGCGCGCAAATGGGCGGGCTGGCGCGCAATTGGGCCAGCACTTTGCGCGCGGGTGATCGAGATTGCACGCACCGGGCTTCGGATAGCGCACGGGGGCAACGGCTCATTCTTTAATGAATGGCCACTTTGAAAAGGGGGGGGGGGGTGCGCGCAATCGGGCTGGATTGCGTGCACCCGGGGGCAATTGCGCGCAAGAGGCTTCTGTTGCGCGCAAATGCCTTTGAGTGAAGGGTTATTCAAAGGAAAGGAGCCAAAGGGATTGCGCGCGAAGGCGAACCCCGAGGCTTTCTTGCGCGAAAGAAAAGAGGTTACCTGAATATCGGCATTGCGCGCGGAAGGGGTTGGATTGCGCGCACGAGAGACCTTTCGAATTATGGCAACCTTCAAAACGTCGGGGGTCGCCTTATATTTATAGGCAACCCCGGGCGCGGAATCCGGGTCGCGGGCGCGGAATTCTCTTCGCGGGTGCGGAATCGGGCCTGGCGCGCAAGGGAGTCGCGCGGGCCACTGGCGCGCAAAATTGCGCGCCGGCCCAGCGCATTGCGCGCATCCCGGGAGGTTTGCGCGCGGTTCATTAACTTTGCGCGCGTGTCTCCAAAATTCCGCGCAAGACCTCCGGGCCCTCCGAAACGTGCTTCCGACTCCAAATATGACCTCGCTTTCCGCATCCGGAGCTTTGTTTGGGAACAACGGACTTTTCCGGCGTCTACAAAAGCCCCCCCTCGGAATCTGATCGGCGAGAGGTCGCAACGATCGGGTTCCGAGGGAGACGTCGGAATGCCGAAGTCCTGGGTGGCGCGGGACTGTGGCGCGCAAAAAAGGGCGTCGGGCGCGAAATTTGCTGTCGCGGTCGCGCAAAGCGCTTTCCGCGCAGCGCGGACCCGGGCCTCGCCTATAAATAGGGGCCCTGGGTCCCCCGCACCGTACACTGGCCTTCCGCGCGATAATCCTTTAAGCTCTCGTGCGCGAAATTGCATTTTCCGGTGCGGAATTCGCCCGCTCGTCGCGCAAACCTGTCCGGAATTCGGCCTGCTTTTGCGCGAACACCCGGGGTTTTACGCGACGGACTTCCCGATTGCGCGCCGTCCACTAGGATTGCGTGCCAACTCTCAAACTTCTCTACCAGCCTCGTCCACTCCCGCATGCTTCATCCCTTTACCCGCACGACTCCCGAAGCTTCTGAGATGGCCGCGAATCAAGGAAATGAGGGGGATGCCGCCACTCGCAGAGCTGAGATGGCGACGAACGAGGAGGTCTACGGAGCCAAGGAGATTGTTTCCAACAATCAATCCTTGTTCGACTTGCTGACGCCGGCCCAGAAGACATATCCACTGTCGGACAACCTGCCGCTCTGGAACTTCGGCATCCTAGATGAGGTTCCGGTGCCAGGGTTCGATGTTGACGCGCCACGGACCTGGGTGACTCGGGAGGACGAGCTTCCCCGCTATAACATCACCAACAATGGGCATCCTGCCAGGGAGACCAGACACTTAGATGTCTATGTCCTGAACCCGAGGACGCGAACCATCATCGGAAGTGAGCCTACTGCGGAGAACTCTCCAGCCCTCTACTCGAGCATATATCGCCAGAGTGTCACCGACGACACCAAGGGCTGGCTGAAGGATTGAGACTTGCGATCTGGGGGCAATTTCACCAGTGAGTGGGCCTGGGCGTTCTGGGTACGCCACACTTGCGATCACTTCGCGGAGGAGCTGCGGTACATCGGCCTGTTTGAGGCGGTGTGGACGTCGCAGTTCCACTTCTACCAGCAGTCCGAGCTCGGGCCGGAGCTGTTCACCCGCTGGTCCCCGGATACCAACACCTTCCATCTTCACCATGGGGAGGTCGGCATCGGTCTCTGGGACATCCACTGCATCGGAGGTATCCCGCTGGAGGGTTACCAGTACGATGAGTTCCTGCCTCCGAAGAACACCTGGGAAGACAGGTCACGGACTCCCATTCTGACCTGGCATCTGCTTGACCTGGCTACGCAGCGGCTTGGGATCAAGGACTTCCAGAAGGACATAGCCTACAAGGAGTGGTTCGGCCAGTTCTTGGAGCATGACCCGGCGGTCAAGATGCCAGGCAGGGGGAAGCGGTGCCCGACCGCGGCTCAGAGGAGCCGGAACGGGTCGTACTGGCGGGTCCTGGAGACGGGCGACTACCGCTCATGGGGGTACCGCGTCATCGAGGCCCGGGACCCAAATGTCCGGTACGCGGCGTTCCTGGCCGCCTTTCTGAGTGGGTGGCTCCTGCCAGTGCGGGACGCGAGAATGGGCGTTTGCCCGGCGACACTGGCGATGGCGGGCGCTATGGCCGCCAACAAAAGATACAACCTCGGGGTCCCAGTGTTGGCTAAGCTGTACGCCATCCTGGGACGCATCTCACGAGGGGGGTCGCCATGAAGGATCTGTGGGCCCTTCCAATTCTTCCACGGCTGGGTGGCTGCTCACCTTGGTGGGTACACATTTCCGAACGCCATCATTCCTCCGGGCAACGGCCTGCGACCCTCCCTGCTAAACATTGCAGGGGTCGCTCCGATGACCCTAAGTGAGGAGGGCGTGAGGATTCGGATTGGTAATCATGCCAATTTCAACTTCAGCCCGTTCCCCACTCCCGTTGGCCAAATGATCGACAACGGGCAGGGTCCGCTGGAGCAGCACGGGTACTTCCTGAACATGCGGGGCGGGGTGCTCGTGGCTCAGATCGACGGGAAGGTGATCTGCGAGCCCTACGTGCCAACCCGGTTCGCCAGGCAGTTCGGGTGCCTTCAACGGATGCCGAAGAGGGTATTCACTGCTGTCCGGTAGGAGACGAACCCTGGCGTCCTTCGCCAGATGTGGCTGATGTTCGTCGCCTTTGGCTCTGGCGACGTCATCACTCTCCCTCCTACCAGGGTCGACGCAGGCTTGGCAACCGAGTACGCCGAACACTGGGCCATCGCGTACCCCGAGGGGCTTTTACGGAAGCCAGTTCGGCGGCTCGAAGTCACCCGTGCGGAGACCGGGCGTCAAGGAAGGAGGCGAGGCGCCGCCACACGGGGGAGAACGGAGGCGCGCCAAGCAGCGGAGCCGGCGCGGGCAGGGACTTCGGTGGCGGGCACATCGCAAGCTGCCGCCACGACTTCAGCGCCCAGAGAGGGGGCACATGCGGCGGTCGGGGAGCGGCCCGGGAAGCAGGTAAGGCGTCTGCTCGAACCCTCCCATGATGCAGTCTTCCCGGCACTGTGGTCGGCCTGGATGACCCTGCGGCAGTCACTGGGGACCGACGCCATCTGGCGAAAGATACTTAGAGAAGGAATCCATCTACCAGAGGTCGGGCGCCTCCATATCGCCGACAGGGTGGACTTCAACTGGCAGTATGCGTATCTGACGGCCATGGACGAGTACGCGCGCCAACGTGGTCAGCGTGCAGAGCCATCCCTTCTGGTGAAGGTGATGCTCGGTCTAGAACCCGCTCCAGAACAGATGCCGGCGGCGGAAGATGATAGTAGCAACGACTCCGAGGAAGAGGAGGAGATGGGGGAGGATGAAGGCTCTGAGGGAAGATCCCATCAGGGGTGCCCGCGGGAGAGCGGCGAGGTGGCCGGCTCTAACAATGTTGATGTCACTGAGCTCCTCGAGGTCCGCTTCTATCCCTACTCAACCTGCTTCATCCATTCTCTTATGTAGCTTCTAACCCATTTCTCCATATTTCTCAGTAGCACACGGATGTTGGTCAGGCGTCCTCAGCGGGAGTAGGAGAGGCGCCAGCAGGACAAGGCGGGGGCCAGGCACCCATTATCGAATTGACATGCGCGGAAGGGTCCCCTGCTGCAACTGTTCCTGCGGCGGCCGGGATAGCGGAAGATGACGCTCTGAACTCCCGTAAGTCTCCTTACTTTACTGCTGGTGCTTGCCGTTGACGATCCGTGACTAACCACGGCATGCCCTGCGCAGTGATCTCAACGCTGGAGGCTCGTCGGGTTGCCGAACCCGGGCCATCCACGAGTGGACCGGTGGCAGACATGCCGCCTGCTCCGGAACAGACTTCCCACACCGAGCCGGCCCCACCAACTGCTGATCAAGGGGCTACGGACGTCGGCGGTGCTGACATCGGAGAGAGGTCGGGGGATGACGAGGGTGTCAACGCCGCTGGGGAGAGAGAAGAAGGTCGCCCAGATGTTGGGGAACCTATCCCCCATGAGGACATCCCAGGGGCGGACCCTGCAGCAGACCTGCTGGCTGCCTTCCCTGCCTACCGGCCTGCCGACCCCGAGGAGATGGACGACTCGGACGCGGAGGCGGTCGAGGAGAGCCGGATAGCGCGCCGAAGGGGGTGGAAGTGCATCCAGCGCTTCCTCAAGCGAGACCCATCAGAGTGGCTGGGGCGCATGGGGTCACTCCAAACCTGGCTGCGCTTCCTGTGTGCCGGGGGAGCTGATGCTCAACGCCTCCATCTGACGGTCCGTGATTTCATGGCCGAAAAGATGCGCGAGAGCCGCCAGCGTGCCGACGTCGCACAATGTCGGGACATGTCGGAGAGCACGCGGGCGCTCCTCGTGGCGGAGCAGGAAGTCCGGCATCTCGAAGGGCATGCGAAAGAGAAGGAGGCCTTCGTCGCAGCGTGCACCGAGCTTGTGGAGCAACTAGCAGCCCAGCTGGTTGACGCCCAGGTACAGCTGACGGAGGCGGGCCAACAGATGGTCACAATTCAAGTCGAACGGGAGCGTGCACAGGCCAGAATCGACGAACTGCGTGCTGCGACCGCCGACGAGGAGAGGGCACGCAGAGAGAGAGAAGCAGCTCTGGAGGCCGCCAGCCAAAGGGTAGCGGCGTTAGAAAGACTTATCCAGCAAGCTAATCCCTAGGGGATTTGTTTTTTCCACTCCCAGAACATTTGCTTCCGCTACTCAATATTTTGATCCATTTGTATGAATCACCATATTTATCTGCATCTTTTGGTTTAACATGCTCAACCACAATCCATTGTCTCGCGGGAGCGTTAACCAAGTTTCAGGCATCCGCAATTGGGCCTAGATTTCTAGAGAAAAGAGGGAGGTCATTACTAAGAAAGGAGACCTCAGACCTAATCAATGTATCATCCCCCCAACTTGTTCCGACACACGAGCGAGACAATGCTAGGGGTGTTGAGATTTTATCCGAACATAGGGAAATGAGAAAGGGTGAATCGCGTGCCCCGAATTCAGAAATCCACAATGGTTGGCCTTCCAGGAAATGCCCAAGACGGCAAGCGGACAATGGATCAATCGACCATACTACTTCGATAGACAGACCGAAGGTCATCATCCATATTGCAGGAGGCGGATCACATGTCATCATCAATGCCGCTTTGGGGGTTCCTTCAGGCACAAGGGTGGAAATCCAGATCAACAGGGCATGCGAAGCGTAGGGCGAAGTGACGATTTGTTCGGATAGAATCCAACGCTCTCAAAATTGTGCCACCGTGGGGAAAGCGTATTAGGCGGATGCACTAATCTGGCCGTGAATCACCCCAATTCTCAGAAAGAACCTTTTTGATGAGGAAACTGTCGCTTCCCATCATTGCGATGGGGCATCCCGAGCTGAATCGGGGAGAATATCACAACTGCACCACTTTACCCGAAGTCAGGCCAGATGGACGGCGACGAGGAGGGGCGGGACTTAGCGATCCCTGAGGCTGGACCCGAGTCGGAATGCCCGGGCGTTCCTACGTACTCCATCAGGCTGGAGATCAAGCCATACGTAGTTCTGCGAGTGCAGTTTAACGTCATGCAGGACGCAGAACCCCGTTTGGGGAGATCTTAGTTTAGGGTCGTAGAGCTCGGACCAGAGGGGTAGATCTTAGTTTAAGGTCTTAGAGCTCTCACCATAAGGGTAGATCTTAGTTTAAGGTCTTAGAGCTCGGACCATAAGGGTAGATCTTAGTTTAAGGTCTTAGAGCTCGGACCATAAGAACCTGAAAATACGCCGCATCGTGGTCCTATCCCCTGGATATGCGAAGATGCACTGGGGGATAGTGTCAAGAGTGTCAAGATTTTTCCTGGTCAGAATGGGGGGTGGAAAAAGTGATGTGAATCATGCGGCCATTCACTCAAGGACTAGGGGCACCGGCGTAACGATATGGGAGTACTGTCGACCGTGGCGGAAAAGCAACATCAATATCGCACTAACCGTTGATGGAATGAGGCAGCAAACGAGCATCGACCGCTCAATCGCAGGATTCATATCGATTTGATGCCCGAGGCCATTGGGGGCACCAGCCCGAGTCGGTGGGAGAGCACTGAGGCATTGTGTCCAAACCGTTCACGGGGGCTCCACCCAGGGCGTAGGCGATGGGTCCGAATGAAAGGGAGCACGAAGCCTGAAAATGGAAGGAAGCTGACCAAGCTGAACCTGACCCTCCTGGAAATAAACCAGAGTACTCTTGACACCAATGGACCACTGCAAGGGGTCGAGGGACACGCCTTGAGGGTGGCCTGAAGGCGGCGGATTCCCCAGAGAAGGGGGGAATCATTAAGAGGTGGGGGCTGGACCCGAAGTTTCAAACATCCGGGCGTTCCTACGTATCCCATAAGGATGGGAATCAAGCCACACATAGTTCTTGAAGCGCGGCGCAACACAATCGGGCACCAGCGCGGGGAAGGGTTCGGGTCTGACCCTCGCACACAGAAGAAGCGGTATTTGATATTTCTTGTTTGTCCTTAAAGATGGATGGTTTTTCGTGCAGCGACATGCCTGTGATTAAGGAATCTCTAGCGTCGCCACAATAATCAAGCCATGAAAGGCATTGATGAATGGCGTGGTTATTAACCAGCGCCCAACGTGAGTGTCCCCTGAGGAGAACATCACGATGCAGTGACATTTCTCGTCGGGCGGCCAAGACGATCACAGTTTACGGTCGTGTGGTAGGACCAGACAACACAGTTTAAGGTCGTGTGGTTCGGACCATGGAGGAATCCGCTTATCGCGATACGGTGGACTCAGCGGAGGTGGGAACATACCCAGCCCTGCGGTCACGCACGATTCCAGGAGAAGGATCCTGGGATAGGGGCCTGCGTATGTCCATCACCCGAGGGGCAGAGATGCTAGCCTCCAGATATACTGGGCCCAAAACGCGATTGTTCGGGCGACTCCTTCCTCCTTATGGGGACGAGGGTCCAGCTATACACGGCCCTTAGGGAGGACATCAGCATATATCCTTGGTGCTCAGATCGTGGGAGCCTCGACAGACACCATTACCCTGGTTGGCCTGCCTAACGTGTAAAGGTGTACTGAAGGTCAGTATGAAGAGAGTGTCGAGATTCCACTACAACGCACAAAGGCGGAGTGTGATGAGGACCGTGCAACCAATGTTCAGAGCCTAAAAGAGCCGACATGGCGATCAAGGATGTCGCTGACCATATTCGCAACACAACATCCGATCACGTCAGCCTAGAACTGGGCAAGCAAACGAGCATCAACTGCTCAATCGCAGGATTCATATCGATTTGCGGCCCAGGACCCACTGGTAAATCGACCCGGAGCGGTAGGAGAGCACTGAGGCATCGTACCCAAACCGCTAACGAGGATCCCTTTGAGTGAAGGATCGAACAAGAGGAAGCGCGCGGCCCGACAAGAAACACGGGACTTGCCGGGATTGCATCCGACACTACGGGTCATAGACCAAAGTACCCAAAACATGTTAACAGATCACCGGAAAGTGTTGGAGGACTCACCCTGAGAGCAACCAAAAGACGGTAGATCCCCGTGATCAACCAAGAGACGGGGCTGGACCTGAGACACAAGCGTCCAGGCGGTCCTACGTATCCCATAAGGATGGGAATCAAGCCGCACGTAGTTCTTGAAGTGCAGTTTAACGTCATGAAGGACAAAAAGAGAAAAAAAGGGGGGAGCAGAAGGCATACCCAAACGTGGGGGGCGTACAGCGTGGCGAGCAAACTGACGTGAATGAGGGAATAGCCCCACGTTCACACCATACGCCACATACCCAGAGGCAACTGGGCCAAGGGCCCGAGGTGGGATGGAAATTCCCGAAGGATGGGGCTGGGCCTGAAACATGAATGTTCAGGCGGTCCTACGTATCCCATAAGGATGGGAATCAAGCCGCACGTAGTTCTTGAGAGGCAGTTTAACGTCATGCAGGACGAATGCTGAACAGTTTAACGTCTTGTAGCTCGGACGTAGTACAGTTTAATGTCGTGTTGGACGAATGCTAAACAGTTTAACGTCTTGTAGCTTGGACGAGGTACAGTTTAACGTCATGTTGGACGAAACACTTGACAGTTTAACGTCTTGCAGCGCGGACGATATGCTAGGCAGTTTAACGTCATGCAGCTTGGACGTATGCAGTTTAACGTCGTGCAGGACGTAGTACACTCAGACGAAGTACTGCTTGAGGAACCTAGCGTTGGTGGGAGGAGTGACACGCTCACCATTCATAGTCGCTAGGGAGTACGCGCCATTGGGATAAACTTTGTGGACGACAAGAGGTCCCTCCCACTTGGGCTCCAACTTGGGTGGCTTCCTACCGGGGATCATTGGCGCTCTTAGGGCTAGCACTAGGTCACCCTGCAGAAGGAGCAGAGGCGAACCTTCTTATTGAAAGCTCGAGCCATTCTGCTTTGATGCCTCTCCAAGTTGTGCAAGGCGCGAAGTCTATTCTCATCCAGTGCTTCCAACTCGACTAGACGGGCTTCAGTAGCTCTGTCCGGCGCTTGCTGGTCATAGACCGCAGTGCGCAAGGACGGTAACTGGATCTCGATGGGCAGGACGGCCTCAGCTCCATACACCAGGGAATAAGGGGTCATCTGGGTGGAATTGCGAGTCGTCGTCCGATAAGCCCAGAGGGCGTTGGGGAGCTTGTCCGGCCAACTCTTCTTGTTCTGACCAACCATCTTTTGCAGAATGTTAGAGAGGGTTTTGTTAAACGCCTCGATCTACCCATTTGCCTGCGCATGATAGCGAGATGTATGGTTCGAGCGAATGTTGTATTTGGCGTACAACTTCTTCAACTCGGCTGCTCGGAAATTGGCTCCGTTATCCGTGGGGATAGCGTGAGGCACTCCAAATCGATGAATGATGTTGGAGGTCATGAAGTCAGCGATCGAACAGGATTTGACCTCTCTGAGCGGAATCGCCTCTGCCCATTTGGAGAAGAAGTCCGTGGCGGTCAGAATGAACCGGCACTGGCGAGCCGTCGCTGGCGGGTAAGGTCCCACAACGTCCATCCCCCAGACTGCAAAGGGCCAAGAATACCTGGTGGTATGGAGAGGCTCCGGTGGCCGATGCACAAAGTTCGCATGAACCTGGCACGCATGGCACCTCCTGGCATACTCGATGCAGTCATGGATCATGGAGGGCCAGAAGTATCCCAACCTCCGAATCTGGTGGGACAGCTTCGGCCCGGTCTGATGGGCACCGCATGAACCAGCATGAACCTCTCGCATGACTCGTGGGATCTCAACTCCCTGAAGGAAACGGAGGATAACACCATCAAATCCGCGTCTATAGAGGATCTGCTCCAGGCCGGGACTGCTCTGGAGGACAAACTGCGATGCGCGGCGTCGAACTCGCTCGCGCTCAGCCCGATCCGGCGGGAGAATGCCATGTTGGAGGTACTCAACCAAAGGCGTCCTCCAATCAGGGGCTGGTTCGACTGCCATATCTGGGGTACTCGGGGCTCCGGGCACAGGGGCAACCGTGGTGAGATTACTTACCGACGGGTCGCGATCTCCCTCCGGGACAACGGGAGCGATGAGCCTGCGGCGCGTCATGCGGACGGTCAGGTTATCCTGTTCAGGCTCCGCAAGTGACGCAGCAAGGCTGGCCAAAGAATCTGCTCGGCCGTTCTGTGACCGGGGAATATGGACAATCTCTGGCCGAGAAGGGAACCAGGCCATCAGAAGGAGGGTGCACTCCAGCAATGGCACAAGTTCCGGCTTCCTGACAACATAGTCACCATTGATCTGCTTAACAACTAGCTCGGAGTCCCCTTTCACACACAGATGGGGCACGTCGATCTCGAGAGCTAACTCGAGGCCGGTGATGAGGGCATGGTATTCCGCCTCATTGTTGGTACAGCCCTCTGACAACAGGAAAGAGTATGGCAGTACAGCTTTCTACGGAGTAATGAAGATGATACCCAAGCCCACTCTGTTGAGCTTAGGATTATCGAGTCTTCTACCGGTGGGGCTCCGGGAGGCACCGTCAAAGTGCATCTGCCAGCATGGACCGACATGATCAACCGAAGGAATGGCCTCATCAGGAAAGCCTAGATCCAGCGGCTGATCCGCGGAGGTTGGGTGAGCAGCCAGAAAGTCTGCCAATGCTTGCCCTTTGATGGACTTCTGAGACACATACCTGATGTCGAACTGCTGGAGAATCACAGCCCACCGCGCTAGACGGCCAGTCAACATAGGCCGGCTCAGGATTTATTTCAACGGGTCTACCCGAGAAACCAACTGTACCTCATGGTGCTGCAAGTAGTGCCGTAATTTTTCTACGGCAAATACGAGCGCCAGGCAGCTCTTCTCGATGGGGGAATACCTAACTTCCGCATCGAGGAGCATGCGACTGAGTTAATAGAGGCTATTCTCTGTTCCCTCGTTGTTCTTCTGGGCGAGAAGGGCACCCAGGGACCGTTCCAGGGCGGTCACATAGAGGACCAGCGGCTTCCCGGATACAGGCGGCATCAGAACCGGAGGTTGCAGCAGGTACTGCTTGATTTCATCGAAAGCGGTCTGACACTCTTTATCCCATACATAGGTGGCACCTTTCTTCATGAGCAGAGAAAAGGGCTTACACTTGCCGGTCAGATTCGCGATGAATCGGCGTATATAGGCTAAGTGGCCTTGGAACCCCTGCAGTTCCTGGATGTAACTGGGGGAGGCATCTGGCTAATCGCCCTGATCTTCTCTGGGTCGATCTCAATACCCCGGTATCTTACCACAAATCCAAGGAACTTTCCGGAGGTGACCTCGAAGGCACACTTCAACGGGTTCATCTTCAGGCAGCGAGACCGGAGGAAGCCGAACACTTTCTCAAGATCTTTGAGATGGTCCTGACGCTGGCGCGATTTGACTACCAAGTCGTCGACGTAGCATTCCACCAGTGTGCCGAGGATTGGCTTGAATATGCGGTGCATCGCCCGTTGATAGGTGGAACCTGCATTCTTCAGGCCGAAAGGCATGACCCGGTAACAAAAGGTACCTTGGGGGGCCCTGAAGGCAGTGAACTCCTCATCCTCAGGGGCCATCCGAATTTGGTTATATCCGGAGTATCCATCCATGAAGGAGAGGGCTTGGAACCCTGCCGTGGCGTCAATCAACAGCTCTGTCACTGGAAGGGGAAAATCATCCTTCGGACAGTGGCGGTTGAGATCGCGGAAGTCGATGAAGACTCTGATCTGCCCATTCTTCTTCCTGACCGGCACAATGTTGGCCAGCCATTTGGGGTACTGAACTTCCCTCACGAAGTTGGATTTGATAAGCTTGTCAACTTCGGCCTCAACCATGGCACCGTGGAATGGGTGCATCTTCCTGGGAGGCTGCTTGAACCCGCGATGGTTCGCTGGGAGACCAAGGCGGTGGACGGCTACCTGAGGATCTAGCCCCGACATCTCGTCATAGCCCCAAGCGAACACATCACGGTGCTGCCTGAGAAAGTCCACGTACTGCTGCCGCTCCTCAGAGGGCATGGCGGCACTGACCAATGTGGGTCTCAGATCTGCTTCGGTTCCAAGGTTCACTTGTACTAACTCATCGAACGTGGCAGAGACGCCCTCCTCAAAGGCTGGGGGTGCATCTTCCACGTCCTCTCCACTCGGGGATGGATCGTCCACGGGAGAGGCTGCGTTGGCAACTGCATTGGGGCTACCAGATCCTGCTGGGCCGCTGGTGCTGGCATGGGCAGTCACAGTCATCTCATCAGGAGACTCACAAGCCGTCGAGACCATGGCTACGTCCAACCGTTGAATCGGGAGGACATAAGCGTCATCCAAACTTGCCCAGGGATCACTTGCAACAGCGACAGGCTCGATCTCACCTGCCAGGATCTGCTTATCCTTGCTCTTGTAATAGTCCGCGTCCAGATAGCGGGCTTCACATGAGGCAAAAGGAGAGGCATCTCCCTGAAGCACGCCTACTCGACCATTAAGGGAGTATTTGAGGCATTGGTGGTATGACGAGGGAACCGCTGCATGAAGGTGGAGCCAGGGCCTGCCCATCAATGCGTTGTACGCAGTGTCTTGAGAGACTACCATGAATTCGGTGTTGGCAACCAAATCACCGAACTGGGTCTTCAAACGTATCTTGCCGACCGGGGTTTGCTCGGTGCGGTCGTACCCCTGGATCCTGAGGTCGGAGGGAATCAAGTCATCCTCAGACAACCCCAATCTCCGGAGCGTCCGAGTGGGAATCAGGTTAATCCCGGACCCCGTGTCGACAAGACAGCGCCGGACTTCAAGGCCATTGAATTGGCCGGTAACATACAGTGGACGAATGTGCCCCTGTATAGGAGGGTCTTCATCCTTACCATAAAACGAGATAACTGCCTGACATTCGGCGTCCTCAATCGTTTCAGCGTGAAAGGCCTCTGCAGCCGCAACCTCTGTCTCAAACTGGAGGGCGCTCTTCAGGGCTTCAGCGAGTGCCTCGCGCATCTCAGATGACATGCGCAGAGCCTCAAGGATGGAGAGTCTCGCTGGGATGTCAGCCAAGTGCTTCAGGACATCATACTTTTTGGCCAAGCGCGAACCCCTGGTTGCAGGAGGTTGCTCTGCGGTTGGAAGCATGACGGGCCTTGCCGGTTGGGCCGGCGGCCGACTGGTGCTTGGCGCATCTCGCTGTTCATTGGTTGAAGCCTGGGAAATGGTCACCGTACTGGGGTCAGGAGGCCGGGATGGACTCGTGGTAGGGCGGAGCTGATCGCGACGCGGCTGAGGGGGTTCTACCTGATCCCATACCACAAACAGTGGAGGAGACGAATCCGTCATCCCCGGATGGGGGGGCTGCGCACGCTGAGCTCGGTTTTGAGCCTGCTGCCTGGTCTCAGTGGCGTGCATGGCCTGGCTGGAGGTACCAACTGCTGTGCCCCGGCGACTCCTGTTGTTGCGGCTCCTCCGACGGTGGCGACGACCGGGGACACTAGGGAGGTCCACCTGGTGTTCTTCAACGTCGGGAACCGAAAAGGGATTTACCAGCTCGACGGTATTAACCGAAGCGTACCCAATACTGTCATCGGACAAATCATTCACCACTGGGCGGATCCGAGGAGGGATCCCCATCTCCGGGGGCATGAAATCGCCGAGAGTGCGGGATAGTGGCGGAACTGGCGGGGCGCGCTCTTCCTTCTTGCGCCGCCGCCGTTTGCTCTTCTTGGAAGAGGCAGGCTGGGACGACGATGCCGAAGCAGCACCCGCAGATTCTGGGGGCTCAGGCTGATTCAAGCGCGCACGGATGATTCCATGGGCGCGAATGATCGTCTTGCGGGCCATCCAGTTTTTATACTTCTGGGATCCGCGGTCGGAGACCAGCTGCCATTCGTCCTCATTGCCGCTATCGTCATCTGATCCCACAAACACGCCCGCCACTTGTGCCGGAGCTGGGCCCAACCTGATTACATTGTTGTTAATCTGGTCTTGGAGCCAATCCTTAAACACATAGCACCGCTGGATGGTGTGCCCCAGGGCCCGATGGTAGGGGCAGTAGTGGGGGTTATCCGTGAGATGTGCCTCCTCCGGCCTCCAACACTCAGGCAGTCGCACAATCCTCTGCTCCAGGGCGCTCCGGAAATAACCGGGGACCTGATCCTCGTGAAATGAGTAGGTCAGGTATCGCGGGCCCCTGGGAGCGTGGTCTTGACGAGGGGCTGGAGGGTCCTGCCGAGGAGGTGGACCCTGATTATCTCGCCTGGGTTGTGGCGGTACATTACGCGGAGGGGCCGGCCGGTTCTGAGGCTGCCGCTGCTGGGCCGGGAACTGAGCCCGTGGAGGCGGATTCCTGTGAGGCTGTGGAGCTGGTCTCACCGGCAGCAGCTCCAACGGACTGGGAGCCTCTATCTGGGCGACAGCAGCGGGCTCAGCCCTGCTGGCTCTCCTTGCAGGAATCATAGGAGGCAGCGGGTGTGCCTGACTGGCCTGTTGCAGGGCTTCCTCAAGATGTTGAGCTTTGTCTGAGAAGTCCCTGAACCCTCCGGGGTAATTCTGAGTGATCAAGGAAGGGACCAGCTCGGTCTTGACGTTCCCGACGCACATTGTCAGCAACTGCTCCTGAGTCAATGGCATGTCAAGGGAATACGTGAGACCCTTCCATCTGGCGACGAAGTCCGCGACTCGCTCATCAGGCCTCTGCTTGCACTTGAAGAGGTCTGCGATACTCGTCTTCCGGGTCGTGGAACTGAACTGGTAGAGGAACTATCTACGAAGGTCCTCCCAGCTAGTTATCGACCCGACGGGGAGCTGGCTGTACCAGACAAATGCTGGCCCTTCCAGTGTCTGGACAAAGCAGCGAAGCTTAGCGGCCTCTTGCTGCGCCGGAGTCCCCAACATAGGCCCGCACCTCGAGTTGAAATGGGCCAAATGCTGTGGCGGATCTCCAGTCCCGTTGAAGGGGGCAAAAGTGGGATTCCCGAATCCCGGAGGCGCCGGCATGTCATCCAGCCATGCTGGGTATGGCTTGCCGTCCGGTGGGATTGCCACTTTCCGAGTCTCCAAGGCTTCCAAGCGGGCGATGAGTGCCGCCATCGGATCGTCCGGACATGGGTTCCAGTCCTGGCGAGGATCTCTAACCACGAGCGCATTGCATGGCCCTTCAATCGGGTCGTCGACCGGGTCGTCGAACTCGGAAGCTCGTGGGATGGCGGGCGGAGCGGCCCTTGGGGCAGCGGGAGGAATCCGAGCGGGGTCTCTCAGGTAGTCACGCCGCTCGGGAGGGTGTGGTGAAACATACCACGCCCTCTTGCCATAGGAGATGGCCTCTCTCCTGTCGGCGAACACGGCATAATCACGGTTGCCCGGGAGAGCCTCATCGAGGGGTGGTTGTTCCTGTCCCTGCTGTCCTGGCCTAGGATCACCGTAGTCAGGCCGCTGCTCTGCAGCGCGCTCGGCGAGGAGCTGGTCAACTAGCTTCTTCTGCTCGGCGAGCTGTTGACGTAGCATAGCCTTCTCGGGATCCTCATCCGCCCTCTGCGTGGAGGCGGATGGGTCGGCGGGCTTTATAGCCTCGCCGTGCTCTTTACCTTTACTGACGTTTCGGCTCAACGTCAGTGCTTCAGTGGGTGCGGGGAGACCCAGGAGGCTCCTCTGGTGACGAGTAACTCTCGCCGATGGATCCAACAACGGCTTGTCTTCGGGGGGAGAGCCCCCGTCGAGAAGTTCCAAACCGTTCCCCTCCCCCGACAGGTCAGCCATATTGACTGTTTCCATCCCTGGGGATGTACCCTCAGGGCCACCCAGTGAATCGGGCTGTCGGCGAATCGCACTGAAGCGTAGGGCAGCGTACTGCCCCCATCCACGGATATACATGTGGGGAGTGGCTTCCTCGATAACCTTGCGGAGTACTTGAAAATACTCAACACATCGTTGTTGGAGGGCCTCGTGGTGCCCAAATGACCCGGGGTGCCGAACTGCGGGGAGCGTGGCCAGGTCAATTTGACGGCACTGCTCACCAATATCCTCCAGGTGCTCTTGACTCCCGGGATATGGCATTTTTAAGTGGTGAAGACGGGAGTGAGTCTCCCGGAGAGTTCGGCAGAAGCACTCGAACTCATCCGGGGTGAGCGATTCAGGTGCATCAAAGTCCGGTCCTGCGACTGGCCAAAACTTCTCAGGGAAGTGGCCCTCTGCAAGGACGGTCCAGAAACTCCACGACTCAAACTCGGGACCCAGGTCTCCTTGGTCCTCTTCAACGACTGGGAATGGACGGGGAACCGGCAGTGGTGCCGAGGCGGGCCGCCGGGCCGACGGGCTGGCCGGCGGTGAATACGGCGAGCAGGCCGATTGGCCTCCATATCCCGGGCCGCCCTCTGAGGGTGGTGGTGCCCTGGCTACCACATCATGATAGGACGGGCCGGCGAGCGAACATCCTGCCGTAGCGTCGGTGCTCGCCGAGGGTGCACTAGATCGTGGTTCGACCGTCGGTCCCCAGAAAAGGTCTCCGGCTTCTCCGATCGAGGCAGAAGGCGCTTCCAGAGGGGCCGGTACCAACCGCAAGCTTGATCCTTGGGGGTCTACCAGGCCCTCGCTACTCCGGATATACCTTCGGAGAGAAGCGGGGATCATATCGATCTCGCTCTCGGGAAGTACGAGGCTGACGTGCCGCATTCCTACCCCTGCCCTAGACAGGTGGGATTGGGGGAAGGGCCCTGTCGCCGAATCATACTCCGCCTCTGTATCAGAGAAACGAACCGGTCGGATCTATGTCCGGAATTACGTAACATTCTTCCCTCGGCGTCGACGCCTCGCCCTCCTGCCCCTGGGTGGTTCTTCGGGGCATGGCTGATCTCTATCCTGGCGTCCTCCGGCCGCACTGGTGCTGGGGCCAAGAGGACTGGAAACCAAGGTGCGAGGGGCACCGGGACAGATATCAAAGGGGACGCGGGGAGAGATGATTCCGGGCAGGCCTCCGGGCCGAGATCGGAAGGCGGGGTGACCCATGCCTCTTGGATCGGCCACACGGAGTAGACCCTGTTGGTGAATAGCGCTACCGTGAGGTGGTCCGCGGTGGCTATTGTCTGTACCAGCAACCGGGAGAGTCAACCCAACTAGCCTTTGGGGCGGTCGGGGCCTCGATCCGGGTCGGGCATAGAAGTGCCCCTGCTCAGGATGCGCAGGGGGCTGGCGACTGGAGCCAGCAGTGGCTTGAGCCAACGCGGCCGCTGTTGCTAGGGCCCCAAGGTGGGCATCCTCTTCCGCTCGCGCCCGACGTTGGCGTCGGGACAGATGAGTCGGGATGAGCGGCGCGGGTAGGTGGAGAGCCCGTTCTTCGACTTGAGAGGCCTGGCGGCGATGTCGTTGTGGCCTGACAGGAGCCCTCATCGCGGATCCCTGGGGCGAATCCCGGATAGGGTGGTCCCGGGCATCTTCCACCTCATCCGCATAGGGGAAGGAGTTGTCGGAGCGCTCCGGGGATAAACTCCCAAAGCGGTTGGACGTCGAGGTAGGCAGCGGTGCCTCCCTGCGCGGCCCTCGGGGGCGGCGTTGGTGGCGAGGTGCAGCTCCCTCGAGGTCTAGGCGAGCCATGTCCCTGGTGGGGATGACTCCCTCTTCCTCATATCTCCGCACCAAGTTGTTGATCACCCTTCTTTGGATGACCTCCGAGGGGGAGAGAGGGCGTGGTTGCCCCGCAGCTGCGGCTGCTGGCACGGCTGTGGAACGGGCGGGACCGCGCGGAGTAGCCGCATCAGTGTTTCCTCTACCCCTGCACCAGTGGGCGGGTGGCGATCGGGCACTGGATTGGGCGACCTGATTTCTGAAAGTAGGGAGAAGAACCCATTAACACTGACAGGAAAAGGAATCGACAACCAACCATTAGTGCCACGACGCCTTCCGTGGGGGGGACCCAGGCCCTCGACGTCGCGAGACGGAGTGCCCGAGTTCCCTTCCTCAGCCCCTGGCGGGTAAAACTGAATGCTCGGTCGAGCAGCATGCTGGTCTTCCAACACCTCTGAAAGCCATCGGTCTTCGTATTGAGGAGAAGAGATTCACGTCGGGTTCACCATTTTTCTGTTTCGGTGCGGATGTGCGTCGGGTTACGCTGTTCCGCCAGGACGCGTTCGCACGTGCACCCGTCGACCCGAGGGGATGGGTGCGCGGCTTGTGGCCCCGCAGTCCCGCTTTCCAAGGGCGGGCGGCATTTGTCCCTTATTCAGGGGCGTCTGCTCCTTGATCGAAACCGGGATGATGGGATGTCGGCTCCTCCTTCCGTGGACGTCTCCTCGGAACTCGTCGCCTAATTCGGGTCTCCCTCATAGATTTAAGAATGTTCGTGAATCTCGTTCCCGGCGCCATGTCTCCATGGACACCGGTTAATTACGCTGCTTCCGCCCGGACGCTCCAAGGAGTCTGGTCGGGGCAGCAACCTGCGGTGAGGAGACCGGGTGGCTCTGGGTGTCGGGGGCGTGTCTTAACACTGCGCCTCTGCATGTCTGCCTTCCGTCCCTAATAGGGCTTCTCGAAGGCGTGATGGCCTGAGGCATCCCGCACTGGGTGCGGGGAACTGTGTTACCTGAGGTTTTCCTCAGCTTCCCATGTTTAACACGGGGTATGCCGCGAGTTTAACGTCCAGCGGGGATGGCATCGGACTGATCAACACGAGGAGTGGATCAGATGACAGAACCCCTTGCGGGGAACCTCCGACGCTGGGGCCAGCACATGGGCGGCTTCCCGAGTGAAGTGGAGTGGAATGAAATGGCATGACCCCACCGGGATGTGGCAGCCCGGGTAAGGATCAGGATGGATGATGGAGTGAAGAGCTTGGACCTCGTAGAAGCTTCCTACGTACCGCGCGTTAGCGCGGATCAAAGTCAGCGTAGTTCGGATATACAGTTTAACGTCATGCTGGACGTCGGCAAGCCGACTCACGAAGAGATCGAGGCCGCCGGGCGGAGGATTGAACCGAACCACCTCGCACAGAGGGGGATGGAACGGCCGGGTGGATCACAGTTTTACGTCATGCTGGACGGTGGCAAGCCGACTCACAAAGAGATCGAGGCTGCCTGGAGAAGGATTGAACCGAACCACCTCGCACAGAGGGGGATGGAACGGCCGGGTGGATCACAGTTTTACGTCATGCTGGACGTTGGTAAGCCGACTCACAAAGAGATCGAGGCTGCCTGGAGAAGGATTGAACCGAACCACCTCGCACAGAGGGGGATGGAACGGCCGGGTGGATCACAGTTTTACGTCATGCTGGACGTTGGTAAGCCGACTCACAAAGAGATCGAGGCAGTGGGGAAGCACAATGGAGATACACACGTGCAGTCCCCCACAGAGGCGGATTCATAGGTGAATCAACGCAAGTGTGAACCCGGGAGGGGTCCATTGATGGACGAACCGACGTAAATACGACCGGGACGACCAGGTGATGGGCTTGAACCTCGGAGAGGCTTCCTACGTACCCTGTTTAGAAGACAGGGATCAAAGTCCACGTAGTTCGTTCTGTTTGTAACGCTCTACCCCCGTGGGCGAAGGCCACTCCAATCCCGACATCCCTGCAGAGAAGAGCGGGTGGGGGCCACATCCAAACCGGGAGGACCCTGCGTGCGAGGCACGGGATCGGGTGAAGCGGACGGTTTAACGTCTTGCCGGACGAAGTACAGTTTAACGTCGTGTGTTGAGGACGAAGCGGACAGTTTAACATCTTGCCGGACAAAGTACAGTTTAACGTCATGTGTTGAGGACGAAGATGCTTGGCAGTTTAACGTCTTGCAGTGCGGACGATGTGCAGTTTAACGTCGTGCATGACGTATGCAGTTTAACGTCGTGCAGGACGTATGCAGTTTAACGTCGTGCAGGATGTATTACAGTTTAACGTCGTGCAGGATGAATAGCGTACAGTTTAACGTCTTGTAGCTGGGACGAATGTAGTTTAACGTCGTGCGGGACGTATGCAGTTTAACGTCGTGCAGGACGTTGAAGCCGCCGATAGGTCCATGTCACTTCGCGCAAGCCTGGAGGGTCGCACGGGAAGACAACGCACGGTGCGGGCACCCGGGATGAGGGTCGTCGGGCGCCACGCAGGCGGGTACCCAAAGGGGGTCAAAGGGGGCGACCCTGGCGGTTTGCGCGCAAAAGAGGAGCTTTGCGCGCAATACCGCGGGTCGGCGCGCAAATGGGCGGGCTGGCGCGCAATTGGGCCAGGACTTTGCGCGCGGGTGATCGAGATTGCGCGCACCGGGCTTCGGATAGCGCACGGGGGCAACGACTCATTCTTTAATGAATGGCCACTTTGAAAGGGGGGGGGGTGCGCGCAATCGGGCTGGATTGCGCGCACCCGGGGGCAATTGCGCGCAAGAGACTTCTGTTGTGCGCAAATGCCTTTGAGTGAAGGGTTATTCAAAGGAAAGGAGCCAAAGGGATTGCGCGCGAAGGCGAACCCCGAGGCTTTCTTGCGCGAAAGAAAAGAGGTTACCTGAATATCGGCATTACGCGCGGAAGGGGTTTGATTGCGCGTACGAGAGACCTTTCGAATTCTGGAAACCTTCAAAACGTCGGGGGTCGCCTTATATTTATAGGCAACCCCGGGCGCGGAATCCGGGTCGCGGGCGCGAAATTCTCTTCGCGGGCGCGGAATCGGGCCTGGCACGCAAGGGAGTCGCGCGGGCCACTGGCGCGCAAAATTGCGCGCCGGCCCAGCGCATTGCGCGCATCCCGGGAGGTTTGCGCGCGATTCATCAACTTTGCGCACGTGTCTCCAAAATTCCGCGCAAGACCTCCGGGCCCTCCGAAACGTGCTTCCGACTCCAAATATGACCTCGCTTTCCGCATCCGGAGCTTTGTTTGGGAACAACGGACTTTTCCGGCGTCTACAATGGTAATATTAGTTTTATGGGTGTTGTGACTATAAAAAAGTGGGAGATAGTTGGAAATATGTTGATCTAACAATTTCATTAATTTATTTTTGATTTTAATGCTCACAGACACCCAAATATATATAACTAATAATGTTAACTTAAGTTAATTTGAGGATAATAATAATTGATTTTTTTTTTCTAAAATCAATTTCAATCTTTAACTTGTGGAAAGATATTTTATTTCTCAAAGAATAGGTATTATGGTCATGTTTATAAGATGTCTAGGAACAATATTCATACCATACTTTTTAACAAGAATATATGGTTTGTGTACCTTATGTTTGGAATGAACCTATGGATAAGGAAACCTACTTTGGATATAACCCTATATTTGAGGAACAAAAATATGGTTCATCATCCCTTATTTTGTAATCAACAGTATACTGTCAACCATACTTTTTAATTTTATAGCTATGCAGAGAAACCCTATTTTTAACTTGGTCAAATACATAGTTTTGAAATATGGATTATTTCTACATTTTCTGCAATGGAATTTCTATAATTAAATATCTATTTAAATAAATTTAAAGACTAATTCACAGGCTCAAATTAGATATAATAAATCAATTTTATTTGTAATTAATGTTGAAATATTATGTGTGTATTTTAAATATCAATATTTATGATTTATCATGAGATATTTTTGGAGTTGTTTGACCTGAAATTTTTTTCCATCATGTTAAATACCAAAATATTCTTCTTCTTAAGATACATATGTTCTTCATTTTAAGATAGAAATATCAGTTCAAAAATAATAACGTTTTATCTCTTCAAGAGATATACTTTGAAAACATATATGTTTTTAATTCTTATCTGTTTGATTGAATTGACTGATGTTTCTATTTTATTTCATTATTGATATTTTTCTATAGTTAGACAAAGTGATTATAATATAAACACATTAGAAACATAAATGTTTAATCATATTACTATTGTTTTCTCTAATACTCTTTAGAGATACTAGTTTGATGTTAAAGAATATTCGGTTGCTGTGTTTTATTGAAGATCATTTCATTTGTTAGTTTCTGCTTCAACCGTGAGTTAAATAAATGTTCAACCTCTTCATCCAAATTTATTTACTACGTAAGTATTGGATGCTCATACCCAACCATGCTGTAGTTTCATATTCTTTTATTAAGCTAGGTATATTTTAGTTCTCTATAAAAGAACCATAATTCCATATAAAATTCTTACTATAAGGTGTAAATATCCTGTAATCTGTTATTTATGGGTCTCTTTGGGAATATTTATGGTCTCATTGGTGCCAACTAGCCTCTTGATCCAATCCCCTTTTGTGGAGGATAAAGGAACTAATATTTCCCAATCATCCATTGATAGTACTTCCATGTTATTTTCATGTTTTACCAATGTCACAAACCAACCCGGGTCAACCCTAAGCCAGTCACCCGAGTCGGTCCACGACATGGCCCGAAGGGCGTTCCCAATCCCCAAGGGCTGGAAACTAGTGCTGGGCAACAAAATAAACCAATTATGAATGATTTATACCATAAAAAAGATAAATAATCATAAATTGAAGAAGAAGATAAATAAAGGAAAATAAACTGAACAACTTGGCAGTGGAAAAAAGGAATAAATGAAGTAATGGAACATACCTCAAGTGACCTCATTGGTCACCATGAAACATAATATACACTCGCTCCAAGACCAATCCAAAACTAGAGGAACCTGAAACTGAAAATAAATTAGGTGTGAGCACCGAGATGCTCAGTTGGAATGCCAAGATGCAATAACGCCCTATGCCATTTCCTTTTAAATGAAATCCAAAACATGCTAGTTTAAAAATAGGATGTAATAAAATACTGTTTTTCATTATTTTCAAATTCAAGTTAAAATTTTTCATTTTCAAGTAAAGTATTTATCTCCCACTATATTTTCAAAATAAGTTCCATGAATGCATTAACATTTCAAAATGAAAGGAAACTAATTTAGATTAAAATATGGTTCTCAAAAATAAGATATCAAGTGTGAGACAACTGAAATGAAAATTACATACCAAGCATCATGTTGTAAATGATCACCATGGGTAATCCTTATAGGTATCTAGAACAAGTGGGACCCTAGAGATCTCGTACCTTGGTGAAACATGGCTTAAAAACCACGACCCACATAAAACATGGCTTAGAAACCACGACCCTCAGTAACCATGGTTTAGAAACCATGAACCTCAGTAATTCATATGTTTTGTTAGTGTTGTTATGTCAATATTGCTAGACGAACTGGGATGAACCCCTACCATTTCATCTAGCGTACTAGTCCTGGTCACCCACCAAGATGCCCAAGTTTCCCATTTTTCTGTATTTCATGTGGTGGTGATTTTTCTTTTTCAAGAAAACATATATGTACATTACAATTTCTTTATCTACAACCCATTCAACCATTCACCACCACTCTCCCTACTTAAATTCATTCCCCCTCTTTCACATCACACAATGCATAAGCATCAAATTAGGTACATAATAACACATTCAACATAATAATAATTTTCAAAAACCAAAGGGGAGTGCCTCAAGAGAGGTTTTTCATTTTCATAAAACATTATAAAGGTGATAAACAGACTTAATTTCCTAAAGGAAACACTTTTTTACAACTAACTAGATGAAATTCCAAACACCTTTGGAACTACTCATTACCAATTCAAAACAAATTAGTAAATCATTTTTCAAGAAAGGTCACTTAAGACTGATAGAATTTGAAATACATTTCAATTTCCAAATAAAATCATAATCATTTCTAGCAACCACAACTAGATTTCATAGAATGTGTATATAGTATAATTGTAAAACATATTTTTAAAACAAGAAAGCAATTATGAAATTCAAATTAAAGGCATAGACATAGGGGACCTACCACAAACATGTCGCTATTTGTCTACGACGACACGAAACGACACTTGGCGCATACACACACATGAATTTATACATATATATATATATATACACCCCTAGATACATTACACATATTCCCCGCGCCATGATGGAATATGTACACAGAGGGAATATATATATATATATGCCTTACCCTATGAATTTACATGTCAGATACCTCAACACCCGCAACCCAAAACCATCACAGCGAGGTCCAACACACTACATATATAATTTAATAAAACAATTAAACACTTAAACAATGTATAAAACATTTTGAAATAACACATCAAGGGGTTTCACCAATAACACACCCATTTATTATAACACAAGATTCAATCACATAAACCATAATCGTCATCTTCAATAGGAGGGTTCAAACATGGGAATCAATATCACATCACAAGTGCCAACCAGGCCTTCACCAATTTCATAAACATTTGAAAATCCATTTCTAAAAATCTGAAATTTCAAACACAATTCCAAAAGAAGCATAACATTCCCAATCATAACTACATAAATCAAGGGAAACCACATTCCCACTTTATAAAAAAACACCCCTTTTTATAAGGAAACCCCCTTTAAACATAGAAGAAGTCTACTCTTAACTCATTTGCATACATAAACAAACTTTTGAAGACATATGTACACCAAAACAATATCCAAACATGTTTCCCACACTTTATAATATTTAATAAAACACTTAAAATTTTACGAAACAACTCTATGAGGTAGAAAAAGACTTTTAACAGAAAATCACACCCAAAAACATCTTATAAAGCCAAAATCACACTAAAATACTTTCCTAAAATCATTCAAATCACATACATATTTCAAATAACCAATTTCACAATTTGTAAATTGATGTCAAACAACAAAACAAGAGTTAAACAAGAAAAGTATTCAATTTTATATAAAAATTATACTTTAAATTTAAACGCATATGAAACGTTTTTAAAATGAAAAATTCAAACCCCACATATTAACTAGGTAACACATTAAATTAACCAAGTGAGAAAAATAATTAGCCAGATATTGATTATACCAGGGAACACAAACCTTTGATGCCAAAACCCCCAAATTTTGGTTTAAAACTTCAATTACACCGTATTCACACCAAAGGGACCAAGCATGAACCCTAAATCATGAAATCAAACAAAAAAACCCAATATTATGACCCTAATTTACACCCTAAAATCTTGAAAAAACCAAAAAAAAAAAAAAACAAGAATGAAAACCCTGGAGAGTGGGAAGAACGGACTACCCGAGGGTCGCACCAGAGGTGAGTAGCACCCGTAAATGTGTGTGTGTGTGGGGGGGGGGGGGGGGTTGCGCCATCGGGAGGGTGTTTTTCCAAAGGTGAGGGTGCAAAGACCGAGTCAAGTGGGGATATTGTGCACAACAGAGGAGGAGGCATCGGGTAGGAGGGTGGTGCACATAGGTAGAGGGACAGATGGAAGGGAGCTCGATGCTAGCTGGGGGGAGGGAGTGTGCCGAACCAGGAAACAGAGAGGAGGAACCTGTGTGGGGGAGGGCTACACACAAGCTAATGGAGGAGAGAAATGAGGGAGATAAAGGAAAAAAGAAGAAAAAGAAAAGAGGAAAAATGGAAAAGAAAATAAGAAACCCTAAAAAAGAATACCTACCTAAATCAATAATAATAACAATAATAATAATAACAATAAAAATAATATCAATATTAATAATATTAATAATAAATTAATAATAATTATAATAAAAACTACATAATAATAATAATATTATTATTAAATCATTTTCCATTTATTTTATTTCATTTAATTTTTATTTTTATTTAATAAATTTTTAAATTTAAGAAACCAAAAGAATCAAATATAAATATAAATAAATGTGACCGGAATATGTTGGGTCAGAGTGTGACAATTACCCCCACCACAATAACATTATGCCCCAAGAAAGTCACCAATCCAAACAAGGAATCAAATTTGAGTTCAAAACTAAACGAGGCCAACAAAATCACGAACACAGTGTGAGTTTTCACTCCAAGAGTCAAACCTGACTAGATCTATGAGAAACTGCAAAGAGACTAGCCATCAGGAAACGAGGAGTGTTCTCCCCAACACAAGAACCCAACTAGAACAACCAACGTTGAGAATCCGAGCACATGATAATTCTAGAACTGCTATCTTGAACCAAACAGGAAACCACCTACAAGGACAAAACTCCTACACAAACCAAATCTCAATGAAGAGACGACAAGATTCATCGTGGGTCTCCCCACCATCTAAGAATCGACCAGCATAAGCCAATTAGCACAGACCAATACGGGCCCAACACATACCGACCAACAAACACTTCACACAAACCAGACCCCCACCACATGGGGTCCCCGACAAAATACCCCAAACTAAATGGCAGACAAAAAACCAATTCATTATTACCCAAGACACATGTGTCTCCAAAACGAGCACATCCTAAAACAAGAGAGGGTCACCAAAGGAGCTAGCCACACAAGAAAGACAATCATCTTGAGACTCACATCCATAAAGAGACAACCTTCAAAGCTCATATTTTAGAAGGCACAACTACTGGAATTACAAGAAAACAAGATCACCACACCTTTTTACAACCAATGTGGGGTATTCAAAGAAAAAATACCACAATGATAAAAATATACCTCTGTGACTTTTAATGAAAAACAAAACCTTCCAAGACAAGGAAGGTACAACAGAGGAATTCAAACCATCCCTATTTTAGCAATGAAGACAAAAGCTAGACCAAGGTCCCCCATAACCAACGATTCCTAACTATGTGAAAGGATTCACTCCAAGACCTGTGGTTGGAGCTCTAATTTCTTGAAGAATATTCTTCCCCACATTCAGAAGCTAAAATCCTTCGGTCAAGACTCTTTCTGACGTTTCCCCTAACAGAACCTCTCTAAGTTTCCCAAATGGCCACACCGATGACAAGTCTTTGTAGGATGACTATAAAGAAACATAAAGTACCCTAACTAGCCACATCTGAAGTGAACAAGAGAGTGGCCCAACTAATAGAAGATGGGATTGACCAGAAAACTTGTCCGAGATTGGTTCCTCCGGTCCACTCTCACTGAATGGGGAACCACCCCAAACACCAAAAGGAATTGGTCTTTGAACCCTAGATGAAGACTCCACACAAGAGAAACATTAACTGATTCTGTGAGGTTATCTTCAGAGAAAAAGGAACCAACTCCTTGAGATTCCCAACACAGGCCTTCACTGTCTGTTGGTCTTGATGGACACTCACGAGCTCTACCACTTTCCTCGGTTTCACCTACTTAGGTATAAACCATTGGATGGAAGTGGTCTTAACACCTTCCAAGATATCCAATCATGCAACGACATTAGGATCATCTTCTTCCAACAATCCAAAGTTGAACCTTCAAATGAACCCAAACTAGCACAGAATCTCATAGCTTTCAGAGTTTCCAATAACCTAATAACACCAACAATTTCACCAAGACTATCCAATACTATCAATAGATCATGATCACCATGGAAGACGGACAAAAGCTGAAAAGAATTCAATTCCACCACTCTCCTAAGAGTCTGTTTAGGACCAACAACTAGAAAAGAATCACTATAAACCTCTGGGACTTTTCTAGGTAGCATACTGAAAAATAATAGGCACAAGGAAAAAAAACTCATCTTAAATCAAGATTCCAAACATAAATCACAAACAAAAACTCAAAATCAAATCAATATTCCAACCACAATTCAGTATTTCAAAACCAAGAACCCACGAAAAAGGATACCAAACACAAAAATAGAACACTAAAAAATTGCCTACTCACTTTTCAAAACATTTAAATTACCTTTTGAGAACCATTTTTCAGCAGAAAAAAAAACAACTTAAATATCCACCATTGGTATCCCATGAAGTCTCACATATACATATACCCTTGTGCTAGCTCATGCACCCATCCACACATACCCCCAATTATTCCTGTTCCACATGCCTACCTCTATATATGCAGCCCCTCATAGGAATACCGAGGGTTAATTAAAAACACATCTCATTTTCAAAATAGACTATTGAACAAAAATCACAAATTCTTAACCAATTTGAAAATAACACTTATCATTAAAGAAACATGTTTTCAAAATTCCCAAACATTTTCCATTCACATTACAAAATTCTTACCAAGATCCCAAAAAAACTTCCAACACACCTCCCATTTTATTGTTTGAAAACACAAATTCCATTAAAAGAAAACCATTTCCACTTCAAAAACACTTTCAAATATAACACCACATTACCTTTGAAAAAACCCTTTTTTGAAGAACCATTTTCATTTTTGAAATCCACTATAGTCAGTATAAAGTAATCCAAAACATAACTGACATCAAAATTTACAAAAATAAGGTACTAGTGGATATGTCAACCTGGTAACATGGCTTAACAGACTATGCTTTGAGTGAGCATCCACCATAAGAAGTATCTTGAACCATGAACTTCAGCTATACATGGGTCACTACTCCATGAAATTCCTCCACGTAACACTGGATCAATTCCTTGGTCATCCCTCATCCACACAGACCAAGCCAAAGAAGAAAATTCAAATCCCAAACTACCCTTGGCAACTCGAGTCTCAGACGGGCAAGGGTTCATGACGTCCTTCCCGCACATACCAATCGAGTCCGGACATACCTAATCACTAAGCTACCTGAAACCCCATATAAAAACAACATTTGTCTGATACCATTTTGTCACGAACCAACCCAGGTCGACCCTGAACCAGTCACCCGAGTCGGTCCTCGACATGGCCCGAAGGATATTCCCAATCCCCATGGGCTGGGAATTAGTGCCGGTTATCAAAATAAACCAATTGGGAATGATTTGGCCCATAACAAAGATAAATAATAAAAAACTAAACAATAATATAAATAAAAGAAAATAAACCGAACAACTTGGTAGTAGAAAAAAGGAACAAATAAAGAAACACGACATACCTCAAGTGACCTCAAGGGTCACTAAGGAAAAAAACTACACTTTCACTGAGAGCGATCCCAAACTAGAGGAACCTGAAACTGAACGTAAAGTAGGCGTGAGCACCGATATACTCAATAGGATTGCCAAGATGCAACCACGAACTATTCCCTTTCCTTTTATATGAAATCCAATACATGCTAGTTTGAAAATAGGTCATAATAAAATAATGTTTTTCATTCTTTTCAAATTCAAGTAAATTTTTTTCATTTTCAAGTAAAGCATTTCTCCCCCACTACATTTTCAAAACAAGTTCTAAGAATTCATTAACATTTTAAAATTAAAGGAAACTAATTTATATTAAAATATGGTTTTCACAAATAAGACATCAAGTGTGAAACAACTGAAATGAAAATGTTATCCAAGCATCATGTCGCAAATGAGCACCATGGGTAATCCCTATAGGTAGCAAGCACAAGTGGGACCCTGGAGACCTTTTACCTCAGTGAAACATGGCTTAGAAAGCATGAAACTCAGAAAAAATGGATTAGAAACCACGAACCTCAGTAAACGTGGCTTAGAAACCATGAACCATAGTAATTCATATGTTTAGTTAGTGTTGTTGCGTCAATACTGCTAGACGAACTGGGATGAACCCCTGCCATGTCATCTAGAGTACTAGTCCTGGTCACCCACCAAGATACCTAGGTTTCCCATTGTGATCTATTTCAAGTGGTGGTGATTTTTCTTTATGAAGGAAACATATATGTATATAACACATTCTTTATCTAAAACTCATTCAACCTCTCACAACCGCTCCCCCTCCTTAAGCGTATTCCCCCTCTTTCACGTCACACAATGCATAAGCATCAAATTAAGAACATAATAAAACATTCAACATAAAAATCATTTTATAAAACCAAGGGGTCATTCCTCAAGAGAGTTTTTTAGTTTTCATAAAACATTATTAAGGTCCCTAACAAGCTTAATTACCTAAAGGGAACGATTTTACAACTAACCAGCCAAAAGGACAAACTCCATTGGAACTACGGATTACCAATTCAAAACCACTTAGAAAATCATTTTTCAAGAAATGTCACTTAAGACTGATAGAATTAGAAATATATTTCTATTTTCAAAGCAAAGGCATAATCATTTGTAGAAACCAAAAACATATTTCATAGAATGTATATATAACATAAATGTAAAACATATTTTTAAAACAAGAAAGCAATTATGAAACTCAAATTAAAGGCATAATCATAGGGGACCTACCGAAAACAAGTCGCTATTTGTCTACAACCACTCGAACCGACATTTGGCGCATACACGCACATGCATTTATTCATATATATATATATACACACCCCTAGCTGCATTTCACATATTCAACACACCATGATGGAATATTTACAAAGAGGGGGTATATATTCCTTTCCTTATGAATTTTTATGTAGGATACCACGACACCTGCAGCCTAAAACAATCGTATCGAGGTCCAACACACAACATATATAATTTAATAAAACAATAAAACAATAAAACAATATATAAAATGTTTCAAAATAACACATCAAGTGTTTTCACCAATAACTCACCCATTTATTATAACATAAGATTCAATCACATAAACCATAATCATCATATGCAATAGGAGGGTTTAATAAGGGAAATCAATATCACATCACAAGTTCCAACCGAGCCTTCAAGCATTTCATAAACATTTTAAAATCCATTTCTAACAATATGAAATTTCAAACACAATTCCAAAGGAAGGAATAACATTTCCAAGAATAACCACATAAATCAATAGAAATCTCATTCCCACTTTATAAAACAGAAACACCCCTTTTTACAAGGAAACCCCCTTTAAACATTGAATAATTCCACTCTTAACTAATTTTCATACTAAAACATACTTTTGAAGACATACACACACCAAAAAAATATCCAAACATGTTTCCCACACTTTATAATATTTAATACACCACTTAAATGTTTATGAAACAACTCCAAGTGGTAGCACAAGACTTTGAACAAAAAAGAACACCCAAAAACCACTTATAAGGACAAAATCACACTAAAAACCTTTCCAAACATCATTCCCATCACTTACATAATTTAAATACACAATTTCACAATTTATAAATTGACGTCAAACAACAAAACAAGAGTTAAACAATAAAAGTATTCAATTTCATCTAAAAATGCTACTTTAAATTTTAACACATACGAAACCTTTTTAAAAAACAAAATTCACACCCCACCTATCAACCAGGTAACAAATTAAAATATCCATGTGAGAAAAATAATTATCTATATATTTATTATACCTGAAAACACCAACCTTTGATGCTGAAACCCTTGAAATTTGGTGCGAAACTTCAATTGCACCATATTCTCACCAAAAGGGACCAATGATGAACCCTAAATCATGTAATTGAAAAAAAGAACCCAAGATTTGGACCCTAATTTACACCCTAAAATCTAGAAAAAACTGAAACACCCCAAAAAAGAATGAAACCCTGGTGAGGGGAAAAAAGGGACTACCTAGGGGTCACGTTGGAGGTGATCCGCACCAGTAAGTGGGGGGGAGGGGGGGTGGGGGGTTGCGACGTCGGTAGGGTGTTGCATCAGAGTTGAGGGTGCACAGACTAAGTAAAGCATTACTGTTGTGAACACTAGAGTAGGAGGCATCAAGATGGATGGTGGTGCACGTAGGTAGAGGGCTGGATGGAAGAGAACTCAACTCTAGCTGGTGGGAGGGAGTGCACTGAACCAGGTGAAGGGAAGGAGGAACCTGTATGGTGGAGGGCGACATGGAAGCTAGAGGGAGGAGAGAAATGAGGGAGAGAAAAGAAAAAAGAAGAAAAGGAAAAGAGGAAAAATGGAAAAGAAAATAAGAAACCCTAAAAAAATACCCACCTAAAAGAACAACAACAATAATAATAACAATAATAATAATATCAATAATACGTAATATTAATAATAACTTAATGATAATTATAATAAAAAACAAATAATAATATTATCATTATTATTATTATTATTAAATCATTTTCCATTTATTTTATTTTATATCATTATGATTTTAATTTCATTTTTAAAACATTAAGAAACCAAAAGACTCAAATATAAATATAAATAACTGCGACCACAATATGTCGGGTCAGAGTGTGACAACCAACCCAGGGAATATCCAATACTTCCCTAGTATTGTGTTTTCCGCAAAGATACCTGGTTTTTCTAATAGAGGACCATCATGATTGATATCCACCAATAAATTCTCAGATGATTCTACCTTGAATAAGATCACTTTTGTTTACATCTTTAGTAGCAGAAATCATTCAGTTGATGTCCTTGAAATATTTTTCAACACATAATGGGGTCTCCATTAATGAGAGGTAGTTGGATTTCTTGATTATTAGAAAACAAATATTCTCATATCTTTTAATGAAGATCTATCTCTTCTATAGTCCAATGGCTCAGACTCCATCAAAGGATTTCATTTTATTCTTCTCATACGGTAATTTTAATTTCACATGAATCATGATCTTGAGACCATGATAATTTGGATTCATATCCATGTTTCCCCCCCACATTCAAAAACAACTCCATTTTTCAGATGTTAGGTAATCTTGTTGGTTGCTTCCAAGTTACATATCTTAGAACCCCAGATCCCTTCCATTTCATTGAGCCCGGAATTTACATTGAGGTTGACATATCAATAACACCATTAGATTTCATCAAGATCCAAATTGAGGGTGATTATAGAAATAAATAACTTATTATCAATGAGTTTTGTACTCATTATTGCATCACCTTCTAGCTCCAAATTAATTAATAACATAAATATCATCACAAGGGTTCTTATATTCTTTAATTGAATCCAATGAATGAGTATGTATCACTCCAAAATAAAGCTACTGAGGGAGAGGGGATAGTGGTTTAAGAGAGTATGGTTCCTGAGGTAAATGAGTCAATCATAGTTAATTGAGCTTATTATGTGGAATAATTGAATTAATAACTCCCCTAATAAATGAGATTTTGATCCAATTAAGCTAAGATTAAACCTGAAAGGATAATGGAAATTACCCCAGTTACCTACATGCATTTGTGTGATGGTAAATAAAGGGGAAATGATCATCCTCTAGACTCAATGGTACGATGATGGACATGTTCTAGTCCAGATAGTTCTTCAAGGGAACCTAAACTAGAGTTGGAACCCTGAATAGGTTTGTGGTTTTGGGTGATGGTGTGATAATTCCATTTTAAGGAGTGAATTGTGAGGATACATGTCACGAATTGGATACTCCTTAGGGAGGGAACATTGATTAATTCAAAGATGAGATGGATTTTGACATTGGTATATAGTCTATTAAGAGAAAATAAGTTGAACAAGTGGATTATTACCTACCATACTATACTATAAAGGACTAGAAGACCCCTATGGACTCATAGGGATTCATCAAGCATGTGAAGAATTCATTGACAAAGAAATAATATTCTAATTTACCCATATCACCAGTTAAATGATCCACTAGTAAAATATCCATCATGAAGAAGAAATATCTCATTAGTGTGAAGACATCTAGGAATAGTGGAATAAAAAAAGACCAGTTTACCTTAAAAGGGAAAAAAGAAACATCCCCTAGTGAAGTGGTTGTGGGGTCTCAACCTGGTAGGGAGGTCGATTCTAATTGAAATATGGATCCACTCATTTGAGCTATGAAGGGTGCAAGTATGGAGGAAGCTCATGTACATTTGGACGCAATGTGTTCTGAGAATAAATTTTCCCCTATCCCTCCTAATTTACATGTGTAAGTAGGTTCAAAGGCTTAAGAGGACAACAAAAAAGACTCAAGTCCCCTTCAACTAGATCCATTAGAGGTATTTGTGGATGTAGACAAATCATGCTTAGTGTCCCCAGAAGGTCATGTTCTAAGCTTCTTATCATTCCCCAAAAACATTTCTGAATAAATGAAGAATGAATTTATAACCCCTCATATTGCATATAAATATCATAAGGAAACATCAAGCTAAAAACCAACCATTTCTAAAGTGGTGAAAATGAATATGATCTTTTTCACATATAAATTATAAAATTATTCTTCATTTTTTATATTTATTTTTTATTTTTATAGTTTTTTTGGTTGGTGTCCTTTTAGAATGATGGTTTTTATATATGGCTCCCACCCCACCACAATGTGGTTTATTGAAAATTTAAAAAACATATTTTAATGAAGTTATAGAGGTCTCTGAATTAAAGGACATGCTAGTGAAAATCACCAAGCTCATGGAGTAGAGCATTGGGGGAGTGTACTAGGGCATATTTATTGCCTAAAACACCATAAAACTTTGTGTTAATTTATAAATATATTTTTCACATCTAAATAATCTTTAAGAGGGAAGAAAATAATAAATTTATTCTAAAGAGGTAAGTATTTTTTCTATTATTTTCCTAAAGGAACACAACCTACCTCCATTCTTGTGCCTTTAACTTTTCCATTATGTTATAACAAAAAAATCTATGTGTAAGTGGAAAATAACTCAACTATTTAATCAGAACCAATATATACTTCCCTTGTTGTACCTATTTTTAACTCAATTTTCCATATAATGGATAAATATCCAATGAATAAATTTCACCATAACATAGGATGAAATCATTTGAACATGAATTAATCTTCTAATAACCAGGACCAAAATTACGAACCAACATATTTCTCTAAGAGAACATTTTATCTAACACATTTACCTTATGAAATAGTGATTTAACTAAATATATTATTTAATCAAAGTAGTTATTTTACATTCCATTATCTGATTTAATATCTATAAATGTAGTAACAACATCAAATTTTATAATATTGTAACTAGGATATATGACATCCTCAAAATACATAAACAACTTTTAAAACTGAGATTGTTATAACTTGGGAGTTGAATATTTTTTTTGAGAATATATTGGATAAAATGATAGACCAGAAAACTCATGTACTAAATTTTGAAACTGTGACAGATCTGAATCAATTTTTTTCAATATTATCTGGAATTTCGTTCACCATGTTGATACCATAAAATTGAATCTTTCCATAACCCAAAATGTTATAGATGAACTCCAATGCTGTAAAATGTTTCAAATCTCATTAGATCACATTTCATATATAAACACTTAATTTTTCGTTTCAAAAAATTGATTATGTAAATGATAAAAAATTTGAATACCCTCAATATATTCAAGATTTATAACTAGAATGTTTGGATATTGGTGATTATTTATCCAGTAATGATCTTGTAATAAAAATTGTTGCCTACTTCATTATTCTATATATTTATAAATGATATAATATAAAAAAATTTCTTATGATTAATCATACAAAAATAATGGATGATAAAAAAAATAAAAAAATCACAAATTTAAAAATCACTTTTAACTATTACCAAATATGGATAATTAGAGGTATTTTCATGTAAATATAAAAAATTAATACTATGTAAAAATACCAAAATGTATTTAATTATTTTATAATAATTATTAGAAATTAAAACAAATTGTTACAAATAAATACTAATTTTCAATAACTATTACAAAGTATTACCAATTATCGACAATAATCCTCAATTATCAGTAATTGTGACAAAATATTGGTAATTATTGATAATTATTGGTAATTATTACTAATTTTTTATAATTATTATTAATTAAGTCAAATTATTGGTAATTGTTACCAATTAAAACTAATTATTTATAATTATTACTAATTCTTGGTAATTAGTACTAAATTTTATAGATATATGTAATTAGCACAAATTATTACTAATTATTGGAAATTGTTACTAAATATGTGTTATTATTGTTAATTATTACCAATTATTGGTAATTACTAGTAATTATTACTAATTGTTACTAATTATTCTTAATTATTACTAATTGTAGCGTTTTATTGGTAATTATTATTACTTTCTACATTTTATTGGTAGTTATTACAAATTGTTACTAATTATTGGTAATTATTACTAATTTATACTAATTATTGATGATTATTTTTAATTGTTACTAATTATTAGTGATTATTGGTGATTATGAGTGATAAGTCCAAGATCGAGGATGGTAACATACACTCCCAAACTAGATAGAATCACTCATGCAATCCCAGATAAAAAAAATACAAATATAAGAATCAGCGTAGAATCAATGAAAAAAATCATAAATTCCTAGAGACCTAAGCCTACAAAATAATCAAGGTATATGTCATAAAAATGAATGACCAGTTCTGTTAGTGTTGGAAAGTCATCATGTCATCTTTGTGGACCTCCTCTATGTTCATAAGAACTAAACTCACTCCTTAAGATAATATTGGTGGAATGGGTGAAAGTAAGACTATCAAACCATGCTCAGATATCCTCATCTCTCAGTCTCTCTCTCTAAAACAGTGGTGTGGGATTCCAACAAAGAAGAGTCACACTCCATCATGAAATGATATTATTTATCACCTCTAGAATATATGAGTAATAAAGGTGGTGCATGCAATTTTTTAACAATGAATAGAATAGAGGACACATGCACATGGTAGTGGCGTTATAGGAAAACCAAATCACAAGCCAACAAACAGAAAAAGTGAAAACATTGGAACATGTGGAAGCTATAGAGTGGAGGGGTATCAAAAAAGTAGATCACCTAGAACTTGTAATGGTTGGTGTCCTAAGAACCAACTATTTTTTACTTTGATTACATGAATGTTCACTTATTATATATTTTTCATTGTTCTGCTTGACTATAATATAATAATGTCCTAGAATATTTGTTGCATTGATAAGGTCATGGAAGATCCCCACTATGATGAGAACCTTTAAATGCTATAGCAATGTTCTTAAATAAATTTCTACGGTTGGATGGCATACTATGATATGAGACATAGTATACAAATCGTCATGTGCGAGTACTCGTAAGAAGACGATACTCTCTCTCATGGAGTTCGCACTTGGTAATCTCTAAGATTAGAGATTATGAGAACAGACCCACTAGTAGCAATTCCACATGTCTTGGTGTCATTAGAAATTTCTATCTATGAGCGTGTGTAATGGTCCTTAGACTGGAATATTATCATTAACTCATGTCATGACTCGCACACTTAGATTTACTGACAAAAACCGTCATGCAGACAGTTGGCGGGAAGTAGGGTATGTTGGGTGCGTCACAAGTGACATGTTGTTAATGGATAAGTCGATGAAGGATTTTTACCTTCAATTTATAGAAGTTGATATCTCGGCCCTTCGATTGAAATAGAACTGTCACATTAAATTCCATGGCCATGGTGTAAACGACAAGTTTATTTCAGGAACTCAAAGAACGACGAATCAAGCATATAGGTTTATGACACTACCATGAAACCTTCTTGATGAGATATTGAGAAAAAGGGATTAAATTAAACAGTAAGCGTTCATATGAGGTGGTACGTCAATGTGGCGTCAACTTCTTTCTCTTGGGTGCCTTGACCTATTGCTAGACAGTAATCTTGGACTTTAGGCAAGCCCGCCTAATGCCAATGAGAAAGAGGCCTAGAGGGTCACACACTAAGTGTATTCAAGTATCTCAAGTAGAATAAAGATTATTCCCGTACGTGGTTTAATAAATATTCAAGGAATCCTAAATCATTTTAATGATGGAGGAAGAAGAAAATGAAAAACAAGATATACACACCGTGTATTAAAGATTACACACCGTGTAGTTTTTCATGGAAAACAATTACACACCGTGTATTGATAATTACATGCCGTGTAGTTTTCTTTATGGGAATGAAATGAATAAATGAAAACAGGATATACACGCTATGTACATTGAATGTACACGCCGTGTAGTTTTCAATGAAAAACAAGTACACACCGTGTATTTATTAATACATGCCGTGTAGTTTTTCTAGTCAGGATTTTGAGGATATAATATTGTTTTAAATGATATTTATTATAATAATAATGAGCGCATGTCAAGGAATTAATAATTCAACAAGGGGGTTTTAAATAAGAGTCAATGAAATAAATAAAATGCGTAATGCATTTATTTATTGTCATAACTCTACAACCTCAAACCAGATTATAAATATCCTCACAACCCCAACTCTTTTCTAACACACAAGAGAATCGTGGTGCACAAAAACTCTGGAGAATTATTTCAAGGCAGAAAGAACCTATTCCTCTAAGAACTCTATCAAGACTGAGAGAGATCCTCTTCCAATGAATCAAGAAGATCTAAGGAGGAAAATGCAAGAAAAGTTTTCTCCATGACAGCACCTGGAGACTCATTTGGCGACGTCCCGAGATACAAGGTACATGTGTGGATCACCGCTAGAGGAAGTATTCAAATGGATTATGCGATTCAATGACGAATCACATCATAATGTGATCAATAACATAAATTAAGAAAAAACACCCAAAAGGTATTTCTTTTGAATTGATTAAATTAATTATAATCAACCTGTAACAATCCTACTTTGTGGTTTCAGGACTTTCCTTTGTCTTTGTCTATTTATTTGATTCGATCTATGGAGACTGGAATTTATCGTTATATTGATCCCAGATTAATCATTGTTAATGACAAAAAGAAAAGTGGGCACATACACCCACGTGCTTCCACTGCGCCCGGAACCTTCAAATGGTATCAGAGGGAGGTTACAACGCAGATTATAGTTATTTAATTTTCATTGATAATTTACGCATTTATATTTGATTCAATTTGAAATAAATCATTCTATAAATATGTATAAACGAGATCTATTCTTCCTCCTTTGTTTCTCTATTCATATCACAGAAATGAACTTTTAATTTTAATTTTGATTGACATAAAAATGAGGAACTCATCCGGAGGAACCGATCTTTCTGTCTGTACAACACGGAAATACACGGCGTGTAATGAAAACTACACGCCGTGTACATAGGTTCAACGAACCAGTACTGGTCCACCAAACCATGCCATTTGAATTGATTACACCTAAGTATTTAACACCCCGTGTTGACCAGAATTAAATGGCACGTGGGAACTGGAATACACGGCGTGTATTTTGGAACAACACACCGTGTAGTCCGATCCGCCTGAAGTGAAACCATGTACAAAGAATAAGCCGCATACCACGTACACAGGATCACCAGACTGGTTACCACGTAACAAGGAAGTACACGCTGTGTATTATTTATCTACATGCCTTGTACTCCAAAATTTACAAAGTACAGAGAACACGCCAAAGCCCCCGGTGTGTAATTTGGATAAAAGGTGAAAATAAATACACGCCATGTAAATATAAACTACACGCTGTGTACTTTCAGAAATTTCACCAAGTTTCCTCCAAAAGTAAAAAGACCTGTACAAGGAATATTGATGAGAAGAATCTCATGGAAATTCAGAAAGCAATTTAAGATAAATAATTGATTAATTATAAGATCATAATTAATTGAATTCAATTGTGAATTATCTTGAATAAATAGAACTATTAAAAGAATTTGAATTCTAAATATGCGTAAATGTCATTGCATGCTATGGATGACCATGAGCTAGAACAAAGACCCTTTGTATGTGTGTATGGTTTCATTTAAATTTATTTAAATTTGTTGTCCTGTGAGCCTTCTCCCAATAAAATGTAGGGCCTACACACCCATGGTTTATTTAATGTAAAACCATTTAATGGAGGATCTCCCAAGCCAGAGGATATGGTTTAAAACCCGAAGCTGAGGCGAAACCTACCCAAGAAGATACAAATATGGATAGGTGGGAGCTACAAAACACGAACCATTGGTTCAATGTGTTTTTCCCTAGGTCAGGGTTATCTTATCAAACCACAAGATAAGATAACCAATAGAAGCTCATGATCATACCATATTATTTTATTTCTGTCTGATTTCATGGTTTATTTATTATGTATGTGTTGTCGTGATCACGAAATTAATGAAATAAACAAGCATTCAAAGATGGAATAAAATAAAACCGGACTATGTGTAAACATTATCAGAACATGGTTAATCACTTAATCAAGCATCACTTAATATTAACAAGATTGTGATAATGTGAAACTATGCATAAAGATTAAAATCCCTCAATACCAAATTAATTCAGACCAAGCCTTCCACTACTTGATTAAGGGAAAGACTAGATAAAACTATTTGTTTGATCAAACCTTGTTGGGAAACTTACTTTTATAAAGGAATCCCTTATGAAAGGTTTTAGGTTGACTTAACCATATTACATAAAGAGGATTAGCCCTTGCTAGAATTGGTGTAATATTGGAGGTAAGAGTTGAGGAAATCCATGTTAGGATTTCAGGATTGGGGAGTCCACTCAACAGATCAAGGAACTGTAAGATCATAGTTGGCAAAGACCTTCCTACCTAAATACCTTCAAATAGCTTGAACAACCCTTGTTGGGGTTATGTGAAGGGTAATATGGATCCTTTACAATAGAATGTCAAAGCAACTAGACATTACAAGTTAAATGGTGAGGGCCATTAGTACTTGATAAAATTGTGGGAGACTTAATAATTTTTTTATTATTTCTCATAAAATGTAATCAAGAAAGTACTGATAAATCTGCTCTTTTAATTTGTAGAATCGAAATGACAAACTCATCAACCAAATTTTCTCTGCGATCAATTTTGGATAAAGACAATATCCTCACCGACAGAAACTTTTAGGAATGGTTTAGGCGCCTTCGGGTTATCCTACGCCATGAATGAAAGTTTTACGTGCTGGAGTCCTCACTTCCTGATTTGCCTGCCCAAGGGGTAAGTGATGAATATTTCCTAGTCTATGATAAAAATTTGAACGATGATCTCGACGTTCAATGTTTGATGCTATCATCAATGTCTAGTGAGCTCATGAAGTCTCATGAAGACATGGATGCCTATACCAAGCTCGAGCACATCCGTGGTCTATACTAGGAGAGAGAAAGAAAATTAATGTTTGAGATCTCCAAGTCTCTATTCTAGAGAAAGCTTGTAGAGGGTTCCCCAGCTGGGCCTCATGTAGTCAAGATCATTGGATACATTGAGCGCTTAGAGGTTCTAGGGTTGAAACTCCCCAAATAAATGGGTACCGATATCATTCTTTCATCACTCCCCCAGATCTTCTCAAACTTTGTTGTGAACTTCAACATGAACAACATTGAGTAGTCTCTGTCTGAACTTCTTATATTTATTCACCAAGTGGAAAATGACTTGAAGCGTGAAAAGCCTTCTTTCCTCCTGGTTAATAAAAGAAAAGGGAAGGCGAATAGCTTTAATCCCAAAGCTTCTTCAAGGCCTTCCAAGAAAGGGAAGATCAAAGTGGAGGCAAAGGAACATGATGCTGTTTGTTTCGCATGTGGCAAGAAGGGCCACTGGAAGAAAAACTGCACCCAACCAAGGAAGCAAGGGGAAAATTCAAGTGCATTTGTTATCGAATTCAATCTATTTGTTTCTACTAATTGGGTATTATATACTTCTTGTGGTGCTCGCATCTATATCCAAATACTGTAACCAAGTAGATTCAGAAATATTGACCGAGGTGAGGTGGATCTAAGAGCAGCCAACGGAGCCAGACTTGCTGCTGTAGCTATCGGAGACTAACACCTCACATTGCCTACTGGGATGATCTTGGTTTTGAAAGGTTTTTATTTTGTGCCTTCTTTTACTAAAAACATTAATTCAGTATCCAGATTAGATATTAATGGATTCATATTCATGTTTGGAAATGAATGTTGCTACTTTTATAAAGATAGCATTTGTTTTGGTAGGGCACATTTGTATAATGACCTTTATGTGTTAGACTACACAAACCAAGTAATGGAAATCAATGAAAAAATTAATTCACATGACTCATACCACACCCAAATTTGGCATCACCAGCTAGGTCATGTCAATGAGAAACGTTTGACAAAATTACATCAAGATGGGTGTTTATATTCTTTCAAACTAAAACCACTTGGTGTATGTCATGCGTGTCTACAAGGCAAAATGACCAAAGCCCCATTTAGTGGGAAAGGTGAAAGATAAAAAGAGCTTCTAGAATTAGTTCACACAGATGTGTGGGGACCATTTCCAGTTGAAGCAAGGGTTGGGTTCTCGTACTTCATAACTTTTACTGAATATTTTAGTAGATATGGATATATCTACTTAATGAGGTATAAGTCAGATTATTTTGATCAGTTCAAAGAATACAAGAATGAAGTCAAGAACCATCTTGGTAAGAAGATTAAGAAACTCTGATCAGAAGGAGGAGGAGAATATCTTAATGAGGACTTCATTTATTTCTTACGGGAGTTTTGGATTCTTTCTCAACTCACTCCTCCTTATACACCTTATTGGAATGGTGTAAGTGAAAGGAGGAACCATACCCTGTTGGACATGGTGAGATCAATGATGAGTGATGTGAGTCTTTCATTATCCTTTTGGGGATATGCATTACAAACAGTAGCACACATACTAAACCAAGTACCAACTAAATTCATAAATGGTATTCCATATGAGTTATGGAGTGGACGCAAATCCATGTTATTGAATTTACATGTGTGGGGTAATGAAGAATTTTTTAAGTCTTCTTCAGGTAACAAACTCACACCCCGAGGCACAAAGTGTATCTTTATAGGATATCCCAGGAAAACAAGGGGATATTACCTATACAACATGTTAGACAAAAAGGTTAAAATCGCAAGACATTCCATATTCTTTGAGAGGGAGCACATATCCAAAAGAGATAGTGGGAGTGAGATAGACTTCGATGAAGTCGAGGCTCAAGATACACAAGAGTTGGTACAGGAAAAGATTCAACAAAGCCCCATGGAAGAACAATCTGTTCTAGAGACACAAGAATTGCATAGGAGCATGAGAGAGGTGAGAGAACTAGAATGATATGGTTTTCTTGTCACTGAGGATGGTGACTCATTATTGATTGAAAATGATGATCATCATACATACAAGGAATAAGTTGAAGGCACGAACATTGTCAAGTGTCAAGAAGCCATGAATTATGAAGTGGATTCCATGTACCAAAACCAAGTCTATATTTTGATAGATCCTCCAGTTTATGTAAAGCCTATTAGTAATAAATGGGAATTCAAGAAGAAATTGGACATGGAGGGGAATGTAAGAACCTATAAGGCACGACTGGTTGCAAAAGGTTTTACACAGCATCAATTAATTGACTATGATGAAACCTTTTCACTGGTTGCGATGCTGAAATCCATCAGAATCCTATTGGCCATTGTCGCATACCATGACTTTGAAATTTGGAAAATGGATGTCAAAACAACATTACTTAATGGGAACCTCTAGGAAGATGTCTACATGACACAACCTAAAGGGTTTGTGACTCCAAAGGATGCCAACAAGGTATGCAAGTTGCAGGAATTATTTTTATGGATTAAAGTAAGCATCAAGGTCATGGAACATTTGTTTTGATGAAGCTGTAACAGAATTTGGCTTTGTTAAGAACGAATGTGAGCCTTGTGTCTACAAGAGGTTTAGTGGAAGTGCAGTACTTTTCCTAGTAGTATATGTTGATGAAATATTACTAATTGGAAGTGAAGTACCTGTCTTACAGTCAGTTAAGTCATGGTTGCATAAATTCTTCTCCATGAAAGACTTGGGTGAGGTAGCATATATTCTTGGGATCAAGATCCATCGTGATAGATCCAAGAGAATGCTGGGCCTGAGTCAAAGTACATACATTGACAATATACTGAAGAGATTTATTATGGAACAGTCCAAGATGGGATTGTTTCCAGTGTCACATGGCATTCATCTTTCCAAGAAAATGTGTCCTTAGACACATGAGGAAATAAAGAGAATGGAAAAGATACCTTATGCATCCGCGATTGGGTCAGTCGTGTATGATATGCTATGTACGAGGGTAGATGTTGCTTACGCATTAAGTGCGGTAGGAAGATATCAAGCTGATCCAAGAGACTGCCATTGGATGGCAGTCAAGACTATCCTTAAGTATCTGAGGCATACTAAGGATATGTTCCTGGTTTATGGAGGAGATGAGGAACTAGTCATCAGAGGACATGTAGATGCTAGTTTCCAGACTGATCAAGATGACATGAAGTCGCAGAATGGATACATATTCAGTTTGAATGGAGGTGCAATGAGCTGGAAGAGCTCAAAGAAAAGTGTGATGGAAGATTCTACAGCGGAGTCCGAGTATATCGCCGCTTTTGAGGTAGCTAAAGAATCAGTATGGATGTGAAGCTTCTTCCAAGATCTGGTTGTAGTACCGTGTAGTAAAGATCCTATCACAATCTATTATGATAATACTACAGTGGTGGCACTTGAAAAAGATCCAAGGTCACATTAGTGGACAAAGTACATAATTAGGAAGTATCATCTCTTGATTGATTTTTCTCAGAGAGGTGAAGTTGGAGTGAGCAGTATTTCCATTGAAGACAACGTGGGGGACCCCTTGACTAAAGCCTTAACTCAAAAAAAATCATGATCATCATGTGAGATATAGCGGACTAAAATTCATAGGCAGTTGGCTCTAGTCTAAGTGGGAGTTTGTAAGGGTTGGTGTCCTAATAACCAACTGTTTTGTACTTTTATTACATGAATGTTCACTTATTATATATTGTTCATTGTTCTGCATGACTATAATATAATAATGTCCTGTAATATTTGTTGCATTAATAAGGTCATGGTAGATCCCCGCTATGATGAGAACCTTGAAATTCTATAAAAATATTCTTAAATAAAGTTATACAGTTGTATTAAATACTATGATAGGACACATAGTATAAAGGTCGTAATGTGCGAGTACTCGTAAGAAGATGATACTCTCTCTCATGTAGTTCGCACTTGGTAATCTCCAAGATTAGAGATTATGAGAACATACCCTCCAGTAGCAATTCTGTATGTATTGGTGTCATCAGACATTACTATATATGAGCATATGTAATGGTCCTTAGACTGGAAGATTATCATTAACTCATGTCATGACTCACACACTTAGATTTACTAATAAAAACCATCACACAGATAGTTGGCGGGAAGTAGGGTACGTTGGGTGTGTCACGAGTGACATGTTGTTAATGGATAAGTCAAGGAAGGATTTGTCCCTTCCATTTATAAAAGTTGATATCTCGGTCCTTTGATTGAAATAGAACTGTCACATTAAATTCCATGGCCATGGTGTAAACAACAAGTTTATTTTATGAATTCAAAGAAAGATGGATCAAGAATATAGGTTTATGACACTGCCATGAAACCTGCTTGATGAGATATCGAGACAAAGGGATTAAATTACATAGTAAGCGTTCGTATGAGGTGATACGTCAATGCGGCGTCAACTTCTTTCTCTTGGGTGCCTTGACCCATTGCTAGACAGTAATCTTGGACTATAGGCAAGCCCGCCTAATGCTGATGAGAAAGAGGCCTAGAGGGTCACACACTAAGTATATTCAAGTATCTCAAGTAGAATAAAGATTATTACCGTATGTGGTTTAATAATTATTCAAGGAAGACTAAATCGTTTTAATGATGGAGGAAGAAGGAAATGAAAAACAAGATATACATGCCGTGTATTAAAGATTACACACCGTGTAGTTTTTCATGGAATACAAGTACGCACCATGTATTAATAATTACACACCGTATAGTTTTATTTATGGAAAGGAAATGAATAAATGAAAACAATATATACACACCGTGTACATTGAATGTACATTCCATGTAGTTTTCAATGAAAAACAAGTACATGCCGTGTATTTATTAATGCACACCGTTTAGTTTTTCCATTCGGGATTTTGAGAATATAATATTTTTTTAAATGATATTTATTTTAATCAGCATGGGTGCATGTCAAGTAATTAATTATTCGACATGGAGGTTTTAAATAAGATTCAATAAAATAAATAAAACGTGTAAGACATTTATTTATTGTCATAACTCTACAACCAAAAACCTGATTATAAATATCCTCACAACCCCAACTTTTTTCTAACACACAAGAGAATCATTGTGCACAACAAATCTGGAAGAGTATTTCAAGGACGAAAGAACCTCTTCCTCCCATAACGCTCTCAAGACTGAGAGAGATCCTATTCCATCGGATCAAGATGATCTAAGGCGGACAACGCAAGCAATGGTTTCTCCATACTAGCACCCGGAGACTCCTTTGGTGACGTCCTGAGATACAAGGTACACATGTGGATCACCACTAGAGAAAGTATACACTTGGATTCTGCGACGCAACGACGACTCACATCAGAACATGATAAAGAACATCAACGAAGAAAGAATACCCAAAATTTATTTCTTTTAAATTGATTAAATTAATTATAATCAACCTGTAACGATCTTACTATGTGGTTCCAGGAATTTCTTTTTTCTTTGTCTATTTATTTGATTCGATCCGTGGAGACTTGAATTTATAATCGTATTGATCCCATATTGATCATTGTTAATGAAAAAAAATCCAAGTGGGTATATACATCCACATGCTTCAACTGCACCCAGAACTTTCAGAACTTCCTCTATGTAAGTCATGAACCACATAAGGGTAAATTTAGTCACTACATAACATTCATCCCACAACTACACATACCCATAAGGCTATGATGGACCACTATATAAAGGTCTCTTATCCAGAACCCCAACTATCCTCATGTAATGGTAAAAATAACAAGTAACCTAAACCAGAGACATTTTCAAGGGAAAAGTAACACAACCAATACCACATATAGAACTAATTGCATAATAAAACAATTATAAAGAAATTAAATCCATTTTCACTAGAACAAATAGTGGAATGGAAAAAATCCTACATGGAAACAATAAAATTAAATAATAAAAATTTTATTAGAAATAAAAAACATGACATATTTGCAAAATTAGGAACCCAATTCTAAGCCTTCACCCTCAATCAAACCTAACATTGAGAGACAAACATAGAAAATAATATCTTTATCCCAGATAACCAAAGATGAACTCGCAATGCATGAAAATTCTTAGAAACTCTAGGATATAACCCAAATGTGACTAATGGAACTCTCAAAGAACAATGTCATATATCATCAAACAAACTAATATCATCCGTTGAAACAACACCCAATTTCAGTCACCCTCAAACCATCCCTCATAAGAATCACCCCAAATAAATCGATCTCACCAAATTTCCACCACAAATTCCCCCAATTAGGATTACTTCACCTATTGCACCAATTATTATTGCACTAATATCTTATAAAGACACCCCTACCATCAACTATTACTATATTAGGGTGAATTATAGATATATCCTTCATTACTCTCTAATTATCACCGGACTCATGCATAAGATTTCAAAAAAAAAATATTTCTTAAAGAATTAGATATAAAATTTTATTTAACCGGTGTAAAGGAAATTACAAAATAATTATTCTTCAATAATTCCATACACTATCACTATTAAAAATGAAAATCATTTTGGGTGATGATATACCTCAGATGTTTATAATTGGTGATGACCAACAGGCTTCCCTCAATGAGGTAATGTTTCAACAAATTCAGGAAACCTAAACTACCACTAAATCTAGATCATAGATAGAGTAGTTACATTCAAAAGGTAATAACTATTGAGACTCATAGAAGATAAATGTTCTCCACTACATCAACATGAAACCCAAGATAGGACATGAAGCATCACATAAAATCTTAATGGAAACATATTATTATGGAAAAAATAGGATCATTGGCTGCCTTCTCCATAATAAAATTAAAAGTAGCATTGTTATAGTTAATCTAGAAAAAATTCCCATGTTTTCTATTCATGAATACCATAGGATTCTTAACCCCTGAAACGTTGTGTACAAACCTCCTATAATAGTCATAATGACCAAGGAAACTCTTAAAATTAACAACATTATTGGGGGATTCCCTAGAAAGAACTACCTGAACCACTAAAGGATCTATAACTAATCCACACTAATTCATAAAAAGTCAAAATAAACATACCTCTTGTTCCTAGAATTCACACTTACAAAGCTTCCCAAAAAACATTTTACACCAAATAAATCCCAAAAATAGAACATATATGCTCTGTATGTTCCTCCTCAAACACCAAATTCACAAGTATTTAGTTAATAAACATGACCACAAACCGATCTAGAAATTTAAAGAACCTAAATTTAATCGGTCCCATAGACAAGGCTGAAGCATCCATCAATCTGAATAAAATCACAATAAAACCATAATGCAAATAATGATATTTGAAACTATTCTTCAAGATATCCTCAACCTTCCCCTAAATCTAAAGATATCCTTTCCAGAAATAATTCATTGGGAATAATATAGATCCCATTAACTGATCAAAAATATCATCAAACCGTCAGAGTGATGATTGATTAAAAGCCTATCTAAAACTCATTCTCACATCATGGGGGTAGTGTTATAACAACTTATGAAAAGAAATAATGGTATTCTATTACAACCCTATGAAAATAAATTAGTCAATCATCAATGGAACTCAACATAAGCTCTATTTTTAAATAATAAAAATACATAACATGCCTCTAACTCATTTGAGGGTCCCACTCACCAACAAACACAACAAAATCTCTTTCAATATCACATAATATAATGTTCCACAAGAAGTAGTAGATAATTTCCTACACCTAATACAGTTGGTCTAAGACTAGAATTATTTTCTATGGTTTTATTCGAAAAATATAAGTTCTCCACAAGTGTGGTGATTCTCCAATATCAACTCATAATCTCTATCCACATAAAATAAGTTATCTCAATATCCAAATTTTATAATCAATTCCATGTACATTGAAGGTCGCTCTAGCTCAGGTTCAAAATCATGTACTAGGGTGGGTGAAATGAAAGAGTGTATAGATAATGAATCAAATAAGGTATACAGTAAAATAAAATATAATCATATAATACCTCACATTACATATGGATTACTTGAAAATGGAAAATCTAAGGAATTAATCTAACAATGTCCTTATTCATAACCTCTCTAGACCTATTGAAATCTACATATATGGTCCTTCTCTACCCAAAATCATCGAGGATGATGTGTACTATAATTTTTTCCTCTACCGACATCATCCCCTCTCTATTTATGAAAAGTTGTATCACCCTAGTGCTACTACTACCTCATTGGATACACTTATAATGGTTATTTCTATAGAGGGATTCCATCTCCACACTGTCTACTGAGTAAAATAATTCGTTCATTCTTCAGATGACCATAACCTATAAAATATTAAAAAACAATTCTCTATCTTCTAGTAGGGTTTTGAGAACTACCAATATGGGTGAAATTGGACAATGAAGGCTGGAACTAACTCTTTACTATCTACATTTTCTATTGATTAGTAAAGAGAGAAAATAAAACTATATAACTACTGCACATAGAGTTTGGGAGACTCCCCTACCATGGTGATTCAGTTCTTGCCAATAACCACTCTATAGCCTTTGACTTCAAAAATACCTCGAGATATGTCGGCAACATGAATGAGGTGACATGGAACTAGAAATATGGATGAAATACCTCTTCAAAATATCTCACCCAGACCTATTAATTAAGAAATAGTTCTGAAGAATAATGAAATAGTTTCTTAAAACAGACAATGAAATCTAAGATGATGAAATTATATGGGAAGAGATTTATAATCTCTTCCCGACAAGCTACCTATAAGGTTTATGGAAGATACATGACATGGACTGTAACCACCTGAAATTTTATAAATACAATTCCTTTTGTGATTTAATTAATTGTATTATTATGTATTATGGTTATATAAAAAAATTCACTTCCTTGGTTTTATTATATCTCATCAGATTTAAAATAAAATTATGCATCAAAACCATTGATAATATAACCATCAAATAATGATCATATGATTAGTATAAATATGTGGTTTTGAAAAATACAATGGAAATAGAAAAAGGATGTGATGGAATAAAATGGTATGATCATACCCTACGAGGCCAATTTAGCAGATCTCCTAAGGGAGATAGAATCATAGGGATTTTCCCTTGACCAAGCACAAGTTTAGGTCAAACAAATAAAGCATGAGCGAAACCATTTACGAGATAATTTCAAGATCATTGAGTTCGTGACCCAAACCATGTATGATGAACCACCACATAAAAATCTCACAATTTATCACATTACCATTATGGAGTTTTCTAGTGTAACAAAGTGATATATATCAAGACCTTAATGATATGAATATGTAAAATTTAAATAATAATAAACATATTTTCTTTTTATTATTGTTATGTTATAAATAATTTTTATTTTGATATGATAAAATACAAATTGTATTTTTGGGTAACATACAGTTTCAATTAAGGAATTTATTTTGATGAATTAATGGATTTTTGAAATAAAAAATATTTTAATACAATACTATTATTCATTTACGATTATTAAATGTAAATTATAATATAATTTTTATGTTGTCAAATGTAATTTCTATAATTGTTAAAAAACTATTATTGTAAAAAACCCAGCATTTCTTAATAAATAATGATTCTATTTTAAATGTGAAAATTAGTATATTTAGAAAATTATTTTGATAAAATGAATATTATTTATTTTAATACACACATTGATATTTTCCAATGGTGATTTTTTTTTATAATTTTATAAGCCATACAAATTTTTCAGTAAAAATTAAATACGATATAAATATACGGTGTGTATTATGACAACATAATGACTCAAAAATGATGTAATGAATTATATAAAAGTTATCAATGAACAAATATATGATTCCCATTTAAATTAATATTTTTATTAGTTATTTTATGAATTTTACAAATCCTTTATGAATCCTCCAAAACGTATATTATATTTTATGGTATTAAATAATTTCTTTAAGAACCAGAGTCACTTCCACATAATCAAGAATAATATTTTAATAACTTCTTTCCATGTACTAATAAAATAATTAAATACACACTTATTTGGTTGAAACTATGGGAAAATACAAAGATAAGGTTTTTGGTTTGATTTCATTTTTATATAGAGTCCAAAACCTATGTTTCAGAAATAATAAAGAACTCCCCTCTCTTTTCCTACATACACCCACCGAGGATCACATTCATCTTCACTCAAAAACCTTGGATCAAATTATAAATCATTACCTCTCTCTATATATTCCTCACAAGGTTCCCCAAAAATCTCAAGAATCTCTTCCCAAGGTTTTGGAATCACCCTCTCAAGGTAAGGGATCCACTCTTTCTCCTCTTATTCAAGAATATTCATTATTTTATATATTTTGTATCTAATTTCTAATGTTTGGATATGTTATTCCATATCACAATTACTAACCTTATGATTTATAAATTATGATAGAACCATTTAACACTCATTAATCCCACCCATCAACATTTAGGTGACCCCTTTATGCTGCCTAAAATTCCTAGTGATTTTCCATGCCAAACAATTGTGTAAGGAATACCCATACCCATTTCCTATGAAGGGTGTTAAACTTTATGAAATTATATTTATTTTTTTGAGGAATTAAATGTATTTAATATAAAATCTAATATCAATATTTTAAATGTGATTAAATATGTTCTTATGTATATGATCTATGTGGAACACTTATGCATGTGCATGATATGACTATGATGCGTGTTCTCAGATAGTACTCAAATGCATTGGGTAATGTTTTAGTCTCATAATATTCCATGAATGGTGCAAGTTAGGTTATCTTAATAATAGTACATTATTTGGTTTCAGTTTAACATGACATACACTTTTGATTTTTATGTTTAATTTTTCTTTAACATTCCCATGTTGTTATTATTTTATCATTATATATCATGCCTCATTATTCATGTTTATGATTCTATGCCATTTATGTCCCATTGAAATGCCTATTTTCTAATAGGTAATTCATTATTCATGTTATTATTTTTTTATTCTCTTATTGGGATTTATATCTCACCCCTTTATTTTTTATTTCCCCTAGTTATACCATGCTGTTTTAAGCATGGTGGAATATATTGAGCATGTTAAGGAAGTTTTCTATAATTCTTTTGTAAACCCTATTTTAAGATTGTCATGTAATATACCTAACTATGAAGATAAACTATTCTTATCAATATTCTAGGTTTTATAATGTGTAATATTATGTAACAAATCCTAAATTAATGTACAATAAATACAATGGTAGTCATAATTGGTTTCAAAGGGAGGTTTACTTATTTTTTGTTTTAAGATTAGAAAACATTAGAGAAAAATTTAGGGATAAGACTAAACATAATAAGATATATAAAATTTTTGGTATAGTGTAGAGTAAGTGGTTTCCTATCAAATATATCCCTGTATATATACTACAAGTAGATATGGATCTTGAATAAATGCACCTAGGGGTAAAACCCAAAAACAACTCATTGATCTAGACTCAATCAGGAACTAGAGCATGACAACATGTCTTGCTGCACAAATATTTTGACAGTCCTTGGGGATATGATTTGGTTAGATTACAAGGTCATTATGAACCATTGTTAAGATAAAAAATTCCTGTAAGTGTCTATATTAGAAAATATATCATGGATAACACATATTGTAGCCTATAAATTCATATGTTAAAGAAATACATGTCATTTATAAATTATCCTTTTAATTAGATTCCCATCTATGTATTTAATAGTTTAAAATAACTCATCCCTAAGTTAACCTTCATTCCACCCAAGGAACATAAATAGGAGGAAACATGTAAATAAACAATGTAAAGGGAAATGTGATGACTTCCCAAATGAGATTCCTAGACTGATGGGAGTAAGAATCACAAAAATTATGGTGATACACTCTCAGTTGAATCATTAATTGAATACAAACCTAAATTAAGAGGAACTCTCAAATCCTAATTACAAATAACAAGATGAAACTGAGACATTTATGTGATAAATGCCTCATACTTTTGACGGATCATCTGATCCCTTAGTAATAGAAAAATCGATTAAATCCATTGAGAAGATCTTATCCATCCTTCAATGTTTTATATAAGAGAGAGTTATACTGGATGTTTATTATATGGAGGGAGATGATGATTAGTGGTCTAAATTTATAAATAATATAAATTCTAAAGAATAGGTCTACGATATAAAGAAAAAATAATTTTAGATTTTTTTTTGAAAAATATTTTCCTTGCACTCTCCAACTTAAAATAGAATGGGATTTAATTTCCCTCAAGAAACAATATGATGAATACATTAGGGTGTTTGAAAAAAATTTGAAAATACTTGCACAATATACATTTAGATATGTTGTTACCCTAAAATTAAAAGTTTTCGAATTATTTTATGGAATGAAAATGAGTCTATGAAAATTATTGGTGATTTGATACTTTGATAGATTTGATGAAATATTTCGGTGTGACCTAAATGTAAAAATAAAGATTCAGTGAATATCATAAGTCTCATAGGTATAACCAGCCTAAGGTTTAGTTTAATTCTAGTGGTGTGATGGAGAATTATAATGGTGGAAAGAAATTTCAACATCCCACTTGTCAAAAGTGTGAAAAGAAGCACCCCAAAAATTTCCTAAGGTGGATGAGGAAATGCATTTGGCGTGGAATGGAATGGAACCTAGCTAGTTACTATCATTAGGAGAAACCCACCAGTGTAATGGAATAAAGGAATTATCTAGCCTAAACTCAACCTACTATCACATTTTCAATTTCAAGGAATAAGGAAACTATATGATCCACTGCGCTAAGCTAAGGGTTGTTAGGGAAAATGAATGCTAACATCTTCAAAGGTAATAAGGGTGAGTATATTCTATCAAAACCAATGAGATGGATCCTAAAATAGAATTGGAGATATGTATGTAAGTTATTAATTTAATAATATTGAACATAATTTTTTGTTTTGAGTTCTACTCTTCCTTTATGTCACACTTCTTTAGTATAACTATTCAAAAAACCACCACAAAACACATGAGTAGATTTGTCCGTAAAAATAGAAAACATGGAAATTATCGTATCCTAGGTATTTAACTACTGCTATATTAGTCGTTTTGGGCTGAACAACCCAGATAAACTTGTGATAGTAACATTTGTGTAATTTTATGAAATTATGGTTATGGATTTGTTTCCCTTATATAGATTGAACATAAATTTCCATGAGATGGAAATAACACTCTATATCATGAATTATTTTGTGATTCTATACAAGTGAAAGAATGAGGATGAATCTTCTTTAGCACCAACATCTCAATCATGGATAATATTTCCCTATGAAAAAAAAATATATCTTGAATGATTGAGTCTGTGGAAAATAGAAATTTTTAAACATTTCCATTTAGAGGGAATACAATGGGATGTTTCTCAAAGAGTTTTGTAGTCATACTCCTAGAAGAGAGGTTAAATTTTCAATTGAGGTGATACTGATTATGTTTCTATTATCCAAGAATATATATAGGATGGATTTTGTGGAACATGATGAGTTGAATAAACAACTACATGATAATATAGATAAAGTGTTAATCGGACCAAGTGCTTCACCTTGGGGTTCACTAATCCTCTTAATTAAGAAGAAGGATGGGTTAATGCACCTTCCCATTGATTATCATGAGATAAAAAACATCATGATAATGAAAAAGTATCATTTTTCCACTGACTGATAACTCATCTGATCAGCTATGTGGATATAAATAATTCTCCAAGATTGATCCTTGGTCGCGGTATTATCATGTAATGGTGAAGAATGAGGATATCCCCATGACTACCTTCCATACATGGTAAGGGAACTATGAGATCATAATAATGTCATTCAAACTCTCTAATCCTCCCAAAATATTCAAGGTCCTAATGAATAGAGTATTTAGAGACTACACTTACAAATTTTTGGTAGTTTTTATAGATGATATTATAATATACTCTATAATAAAGTAGGATCATGAGGAGAATCTTAGAACTACACTAAAGATTTTATTAAAGGAGAATTTTTATGAAAATTATATAAAATGTGAGTTATGGATGATGGAAGACTCATTATTGTAACATTTTATCACAAGAAATGGGATTTATGTGGACCATTCAAAGACATAATTTATTTAAGTATGGATGAGAAAAATATTTATGATATAAATTAATATTTTCCTTGGATTAGCTGGGTACTATATTCGATTTGTGAGAAATTTATCACAATTATCAAACCCTATAACTAAAATAACTTGGAATGGAGTCATGTTTTTTGAAATAATTAATGTGAAAAGTGCTTCAAGTAGTTAAAAAAGAGCCTGATCACTACACTTATACTTATTCTACCCACCAGTGGGAAATATTTTGTTGTATACTATGATAATTTGAAGAATGGATAACATTTTGTGTTAATGAATAATGAAAAAGTGAGAGTTTATGCCACACATCAATTGAAAGTTTATGAATAGGACTACCCAATTCATAATCTGGTGTTGGATGTTGTGATATTCATGTTGAAAAACTAGAGACATTATCTCTTTGGGTAGAAGTTTGAAATATATACATATCATAAGAGCCTCAAGTATATATCGATATAGAAGGATTTCTTGGTCAGTGTGAGTATCTCAAGAGGGGGGGGGGGGGGGGGTGAATTGGGTACCCAATAAAATTTTCTGATAAAAACCGGTTAACAATAAATACCTCAATGTATTAAAAATGGACCAGTTAACCAAAACAAATGATCGATATAAGACTTTTCCTTTTAAAATAATTCTCAAAGATTGATTAGGTCTTAGTTAAAACAATATATAATTTTACATTAAACTTTGAAATCAATTTACTCAATCAATATCTTATATTAAGACTAATTGAGGTTAACTATAAAACCCATAGGTTTTTACTTTTTTTTAAAAAATATGGTTTAAAATAAACAAATAAAACAAAACACAAAGATGAATTAAATACAATAGTTTTAGTATCAAGCTAATAATTAGTCCTCTCCACTTGGAAATCACATGGTGACAAGTAGTTTATATAAATAATCTTTTATCCACAATATAGATCGGGTAAGAAAATAATATGAAAACTATACATGCCACATAGGGACCTTTTACACAGTATTCATGGAAGTAAAAAATATAACAAGTCACACCTGGACCTCTACTACAACACATGGGAAACGTGAGTAGAAAGTCTCGATAAAATATCTATTTATATTATAGATTAAAGAATGAGATAATATCTATGTTAAAAACAAAGTATACACACAATTTTTATAATTTAATGATAAATAAACAAAATGCATGATTAAAATATGTAAATAGATTTTTTTGCTCTGTATGATAATAAATTCAACTCATGACTCCTTTAAAGTAGTTTGAAATGCATCTTCAGTCACACTTATCAATGTTTCTGATGAATAAATCTTCTTAGACTCTTTTTTGACTGTCAAAGTATATTGGATGTTTTCTATGATCCACTATCATAGTCATGTGTAAGAAATATGTATTAGGTAATATCTTCTAATTATATCAATAATGTTCAAATCACTTCACATGTGAAACTCTATATGTTTAGCTATGTGTTCAAAGTTTTTTGTGTGAGGGAGTTTGCTTAAAATTTTTTCTATAGCATGATTGAGTATCCACATGAGCATTTGGACATATTGAATCCTTGTACTCAGGTATTACACAATATTTAATGCATCTCCATCAAGAAATTTAGGAAAAATCATTAAAATAAGTTTTATAATTTAATTTTATAGTTTTTCAGTTAGATGTATTTCATTCAAAATAAATATAAAACAGTAGTGGTGAGTATTTTATAATAGTGGAATAGCTTATGATGATGTATCTGTCCAACGGTGTCTTGATCTGGATGTGTCTTGTGTTTGGAGGCTAGTGAGGCCAATGATGACACATGATGGTGGTGGGACATTCCAAAAATATGTTGAAAATTAATTTTTAAAAAGGGTTGCTTCAATGGTGACTTCACTCTGATGATGTGTATTTCTGACACTAAGACAATTTTTTTTCCAGTGATGTCTCAAAGTTGATGATATGTAATCTCTATACTTTGTTATTTTCTCATTCTTAGGGTGACTCATGCTGATAGTGATTCATCTTAGTACTTAGATGATTATAGATCGCTGTGGTGAGTCATCCTTGATGGAGACTCAACCTCTATGTGAGTCTTTCACAGATTTATACATATTTTCACAAATATTCCATATAACATAAAATAGTATCATAAAACAAAAAACTCATTAATATCATAATAATTATAATTTATTGATCATTAAAACAAGTTGGATAACAATATACCTCTTTTTTATGATACAAAATGGTGGAATTTTATATATATGTAATCAAAGGTAAATCATGGTAGTTTATACATATAGAATAAAATTTAAAGAAATAACATAGAGTATAAATGATAATGAGTATATGGTATCAAAGATATAAGTTAAAACACATATGATATCAATAATAAGTATATAGGAAATAGTATCAAAGTAATATATGAAATCAAAAATAAATAGTTACACAGAGTTTAAAAAAAATATTATTGCACATTATAGTATGGTAACAAAGGAAAATTAAAGAGAAATAATTCTTATATGACACCAAATAAATATCAATGTAAAAGAAACAAATTAATTCAAAATATATAATAACTCTTTTGGTATTATCAAAATGTTCATAATAGAAATAGGAAAAGTAAGAAAAACAAAATATGAATAACATATGTTTTAATAAAAAACAACTGATGTTTTTCATAAAGAAGTGACAAAGAAAAAGTGTCAATAAAAAGAGTTAAAAAAATCCCATCAAAGAAAAAAAAGGCTAATCATAAACTATATTTGAGATTAGACGAAGGGGAATGAGGTGTTTTTCCTTTTTTCCTTTTCATAGTTAGAATCTATAATGATTGAGGATGGAGTTTTAATAGGAACAGATGGAAGAACATCAGTTATTGTTGGATCTTGAGGCTCTTAGACGATGAAATACCTGAGGTATTGTACTTCCAATCTAGGAGTGAGAGAAAAGGTCTATAATCGAGATGGAAGAGGTTCATAAGGGTCTCTAGTTACACCATCTCTAAAATAATCTAGATCTATAGCTGGAGGAGTCAAATGAGATGTGACTGTAATATATTCATGAGCCACAATAGCTGTTCCATTCACATTCAATAATGGTTTCATAAGGTTTATGAAGTCCATAATTATTTAGACACCTCTCTCTATATCACTAAAGAAGTCTTTCTTCTCTTCCATAAAAAATTATAGCACTAGAGTCTTGATCTTTAACTAGTTGACTTATTCCTTGAAGGATTGTGTCACTAGTGGAAGCCTCAAATTTCCAACAAGAAACTCATGATGAACATTCATCTCATCCTTGTTGAAAATTATATATAGATATAACTTTATTTCTTTTTTATTATTTCTTGGTCAGAATTTATATCCTTCACATAATCTTTAACCAACATGAGTAAATGATCACTGCTAAACCAGATTTTGGCCAAATTCCCCTAAGGTATATCTGGTATATCACCTGGATAAGTAGGAAAACTTTATTATCTAACAATATAACTAAACATCGCATCATCAATAATAGGAGTAGCAATAGTTATAGAAAGATATAAGGGAATATTCTCTATCCTATCAAGTGAAGCATCTATAAAAGATACAATGGAAGATTTAATCTATTTTGTGGGATATTTCATAAACTATAGCTCATTAGAAAGTCTTGTATTCTCAATATCTACCCCATGAATATGATACATCATTTTTTATTGATTGTGTTGTATCACAAACTCAAAAAAGTACCTTTCATCCTTTTTCACTTAGATTAGTAACTAAGGTCAGTTTATTATGTAACTTCACATAAATCACAGAAATACTTTTTAATCCAAAAGAATCTGAATGAACCTTGATGACCACATTAAATGGAACAACATGGATAACAAGTGTTGACAAAGGTGTAGTTGGCTCTGAATCAAACCTCCGAAGCATAGTAGTAGCATCAATCTAATCAATCAATGATCCCTTAGGATCCCTTACTTCTCGAATAGAAGGTCCACTAGTATTTTATGGACTCCTAACTTTATCAAAATACTTGTCTCATTCTTCATACATAGGCTCATTTTTTTGTTATAAGTCTTAACAATAAGAGACTTAGCAACTGTAGACACACCTATAATTGGTATACCAAAAAACGAACAACAAATATCTATGCATTTGACCTCTAATCAACTACATTAGGTGAATCTTCAATGGGATCATATACTAAAGGCTCAATGGTCATAGAAACATCACTCAAATATACACTAATAATTTTATTAACATGATCAACTTCTATCTGTTCAAACACATACTTCTCAACAGTAGAAACAACTTTCATATTCTTCACCACAACTTGATCTGACACTGTCTTATCATCAGCAATGGTAACTTAGTGACTCCAAAAACGTGGGGATTCCCACCCTCAATATTATATTCCATATCTCTAGTATCCAAGTCCACATTTTCAAGTAATATGGGTATCTCTTCTGATCTAGAGTCAGATACTCCTAGAGAGGGGATAAGAGCTTGAAGAATTTCCACAAACTTATATGAAATTATTTCATAGATACCATTAGGATCTAATCCTCCATCATCATCTCCATTAGAATATCCATATCCATTTCCATCTTTATCAACACTTTCTTTTCCACTTTTATCACCATTTTCATCATCTTCTTCATCATCATATTTATCAATACCATTTATATTTTCTTATTTAGAATATGTTAAGGTTATTTTGAATTTCTCCTCAGAAGATACCTATGTATCCTCCTCAGTAACTTCTTTAAATTGTTTTTCTCTTATAGAGAGAGACCTAGGTGGATTGGGTGATCTATTTTTAATTAGAGGAGAGGTTTTGGATATATCTATATCACTTCCCTCATTAACAAATAATTCCTTCTCCTCTTCTTCTCTAGAGGAAAAAACCACTTCTTCCTCATCAAAATTAGAATACTCAACAATCTCATCATGCTCCGGACCAGGTTCCACAAGATCCTTTGGTCTCAAAGGATGTATAACTATGTTAAACTCATCATAAAACATTTCAGTATCATATAACCATTTATTATTCCATGGGTTCAAATCAATTTACATTCTTCTATAGATTATACTTGTGATTTATAAACCACCAATTTCTTCAAGTAACTCTGCATCTTCAGAAACAAAATGTTTTTCCATTGGAATAGAATAAATGAACTTCAGGTAGATTAAATAATTAGATCTTGAACTTGTCTTGATTATTTACAATAGGTGAAGAAAAATATATCGATATATTTTGATCTTGTTTCCTATTTTATAAGATATAAAAAATAAACATATTGATACCTTAAATTAGTAAATTCACCTATTTTTGGACACAAAATGTGCTATGTGAAATTAAAAAGCAATCTACATTCAATATAAAGTTTAGAAGCTATAGGCCTTCTAATAATACCATTTATTGTCACTCTTATAAAGAATATTCATGGTAAAAGTCACTATCATTCGGAATGTTTCGTTTATAATCTTTATAAACTGCATCATGTGGAACCTTTAAACATTTATCCCACTACATTGAATAAAATTAAATTCTATGACCATTGACTCAGCTTCTTACCCAGTCTTCATTATCCTTGAATCTAAACTCCACATACTGATAAAAATGATATATAAAACTAGGATAAAAAGGTATCTCATTTGAAGAGAAAATTCTATCCATCCTTGGTTCTGTATAAACTTGATCAATAATGATTTACTTGAATGCATCCACTGACCTTTAATTATTTTTCGAGTAAAACAACCCTATTTGTGAGCTTGGGATTCATGGGTTCTCCTATAACAAGATGAATTAGCTCCCATTTTTTTCTTCTTTCTGGGATTTGACTCATTTGGAGAAAACATTTAAGGTCACCTAACTCTATACATGGAGATCGACTCGGTTGAAGGAAAAAAGACGGATGAAAGTTGGGATATAAAGGGTCAGGATATGTTTCAAGGGAAAACGCATGAGGAAAGAGTGATATTTGGAATTAAAAAAATATCAAACATTATATCATTTTGAAATTTAGAGATTCATAAAATAAAAAATAAAAAATCATAAAACATTAGAACCAAATTATAAATTAAATAAATTGAAAGAAATTAGTATTGGAAGTTTAAAATATGAGAAGAGGAAAATTATCAAAGTCAAGGAAAACCAAATGTGTAAAATTCTAGTGGTGAAACATTTCACAATAGTGGGAAATCATCAATGGTGAGAAATAAAAATGTTGAGAGGTCACAAAAGTGATAATTCACAATGGTGATACATTCATCAATAAAGATTCCCAGAAAATTAAGCTAAAAAAATTTAATCATTAATTATATTATAATTCATTGTCTTAGTGAAAATATAAACAAGATGATATTCTATACCAATGTACTTAAGAGTGATATCACCCTTTTAAAAACGATCCCCTGAACATTGATGTTTTTTTCAACATTTTTTTTGAATGTGACACATGATTATTGGAAATATTTATAGCATATGTGTTGTCACAATTTATAGGGACATGTCAAAATTGAAATCTATAGTCTAGTAATGTGTGTTTCATCCAAAATATTTGTACACAACATCTACCTGCATCTATGTACTCAACTTAAATAGTATATCGTGCAATATAATTTTGTTTCTCAAAACTCTAAGAAACTATAAATTTTCATAAATGGTGACATGTTACAGAGGTTTTTTATCTATCATACTTCCACCACAATCTACATCTGAATAACTAACTAAATCAAATGCTTGTCTTATTGGGTAAATAGTCGAAAATTGGTAGTATATTTGTGGTATTTGAAAATAATTTTTATAGAAACCACATATGACTCTTTTGGATTTGATTGAAAATGAAAAAACATACACACAGTAAACATAATATTAGTATGGATAGAAATTAATTAGATAAAACTTCCAATTGTACCTCTATAATTGGTTTGATCCACCAGTTTCCTAGCTTCATCAAGATCTAAATTACCGGTGGTACTAATATGAGTATCACTACAGTTAATGCTATCTAAACTAAAATGTTTTAGAAGATCCTCAATATATTTAATTTTCTTTAAAATTATTCTATAATTTTTTTTATAAATATAAAAACCAATAATGAATATAAATTCACCCATTAAACTCATTTCAAAGTCATTTTTCATCATTCCTGAAAAATTATTACTTAAGGAATTATTTAAATTTAAAAAAATAATATCATCTACATAAATTTGTATAACATAAACATCATTTGAAATATTTTTTATAAAAAGTGTTGGATAAGATGTATCTTTTTAAAATCCTTTTAAAATAATAAAATATCTATGCCTATCATACCAATCTAAAGGGGATTGTTTCAAACCATATAAATCTTTTGTTAATTTGAAAAAACGATATGAAAAATAGGGATTTTGAAAAAGAGGGGGTCATTCATAAAAAGAATCCTCAAATGTATACACATTTAAGAATGCTATTTTTTACATCCATTTGATAGAGTTTGAAAAATATATGAGTGGAATATGGTTGAATCATTCTAATGGATTCATGTCTGGATAATGTTGTAGTGGACTCCTCATAGTCTATTCCATCTTCTTGACTATATCCTTGTGCAACTTGTCTTGCATAGTTTCTTATAATCATGCCTGATTAATTTACCTTGTTTGTACAAAACTATTTAGTGCCTATAGTTATGGTTTCCTTGGATCTATCAAAAATTTCCCATACATTGTTTCATTAAAATTGATTTAGTTCTTATTTCATTTCCATTACCTAGAATTTGTCATTGATTACATCATTAATGTTCATTTGTTCAATTTGAGATAATAATGTTTGATGTTAAACCTAATTTCAAAGAGAATCTATATTAGTTGTACCTATATCTAGGTCTCCAAATATAGAATCTAAAGGATAGTATATAAGGGTCCTAAAAACTCTATAAAAAGAGGGGCTGGTAACATTAGGTTCTTCTACTAGTTCAGGTTCTAGATGTTCTAGAAATTCCTCAGAACTATATGATTATTATATTTATTCCATAGTACAATCATAAGGTTTATAATTTTATGTTTATAGAATATAAATCAAACTTAATTTTTTCTAAAGAGTAATTAGACTAATTTTGACCTATCTCATCAAAATTTATGTGAAAATACTCTTCCACAGTCTTGGTTCTTTTATTAAAAACTCTATGGGATTTATTGGTGGTTGGATAACCTAGGAAAATTCATTGATCACTTTTTTAGGAAAATTTTTCTAGATTATATTTAGTGTTAAGAATAAATACTTTTCAACCAAAAACTCTATCGTAATTAACCTTAGGCTTACAAATATTCCAAAACTCATAATGAGTCTTATTTAAGATAGTTAATATTAAAACTCTGTTAATTATATAGCAGGCTGTAGTCCCAACCTTTTCCAAAAATTATAATGGTAAGTCATATTCATTAAGTATGAATATAGCTATCTAGTGAAGTGTTCTGTTTTATATTTCTACAACTCCATTATTATGAGGGTTCCTAGGAGAAGAAAAGTTATTACTATAGCCATTTTTGAGAAAAAAAGTTCACAGTCTGAATTTTTAAACTCAAAGCCATGGTCACTTCTTAGAGCCTTAATTATATGTCCACTTAAGTTTTCTATAGATCTTTCATAATTGGTAAAGTAATAACATTATTCAATCTTGTGAACTAAATATAATACCCATGTATTCATAGAAAATTCAACTATTAAAACATAAACTTAGTGCTTACCATTAATACTAGAAACTTTTGATGGTCCAAATAAATCATTTTGAACCAAATCTAGAGTTTGAGATGTTGAAACTTCTTTCTTTGATTTAAAATAAATTTTGTGCTGTTTCCATTTTTTATAGGGGTAACAAAATTTATTATTTTGGAACTCATGTTTTGGTAAATCATTGACTAAACCATTCCTAGTGAGCTTTATATGTGAGTGGATGTTACAATTGTCTAGTATTCTATTCCCAATCCAATATTTTCCATAAAAGGAACCCAAGAAGGTAAAATCTTGAGAAATCAAAGAATTAATATAAAAAACATAAACAATTTCATTCCTTATAGAAGTAAAAACTAAAGAATCTTTAGAATAAAAAACATTACACACATTATTTTCAAAATTAACATGAAAATCATCATCACATAATTATTATATACTAATAATGTTATAATTCAAACCATTAACAAACACTAAACTAGAAACTAAAATAAAAATGGTGTAACTAATCTATCTATTACCGATGATTTTCCCTTTATCATTATTACCAAAGGTGACATGACCACCATATTCCTTTATGAGTTTTTTTAAACTTCAGTAGTGTCTTTTCAAAACCCATAACATCTATATGTATTTTTATCTTAATTTTCCAATGAGAATAATTATTACTGTTGAAAAAGGTGGTATGTTGGTAGCGTAACCTTGTTGTCTATTATCCATTTAATGTATATAATTTAGAACTAATAGAAATTTAAGATATTTAAATAAACTAAAATAATATTTAAATAATATTTTAAATTTTTTATTAAATACCTTGGAAACCAAATGTTGGTCCGAAGTGAGTATCTCAAGAGGGGAGGTGAATTGAGTACCCAATAATGTTTTTTTCAAAAATAAGTTAAAAGAAAGTTCCGTAATTTATTAAAAAAATCTTAGTTAACCAAAACAACTAATCAATATAAGAATTAAACATTTAAAATAATTATAATATATTGATTAGGTCTTGGTTAAAAAATATAATATTATTTTAACCTTTGAAACAAATTTACTTAATCAATATCTTATATAAACACTAGTTGAGGTTAACTATAAAAGTAGTGGTTTTTATAGTTAAAGAAAATTTAGTGTAAAGAAAACAAACAAAACAAATCATATAGTGGAATTGAATACAAGAGGTTAAATATCATGTTGGGAATTAGTTTTATTCACTTAGAAGTCACCTTCTTCCAAGTAGTTTATATAAATAAATAGTGATCCACAACCTGGATCAGGTGTTACAATAGTATGACAACTATCGAGGAAACACAGGGAAAGTTTCCAAAGTATTCATGGAGTTACAAAAGATAACAGGTGTCACATGGACCTCTACCACACACATGGAAAACATGAGTAAAAAGTGTAGAGAATATATTTAAGTATCTTTTATTTTAAAGTAGAAGATAATGTGTGTGTTAAAAACATAGTATACACACACTACTCATAATGTAAAGATAAATAAAATAATAGTGAAAGTAAAAGATGTTGAGAGATTGTGTTGTTCTATCAATCAAGCAATATAGCTCATAAATCCTTGAAAGTAGATTGAAATGCATCTTGAGTCGTGATTCTGATTTTTTTTTTGTTTAATAGAGAATCATAAACTCTTTTTTTTGGATATTTAAATAGACTAGATGTTTTCTAAGCTCCACTAACAGTTGTGTGTAAGAAATATGTAAGAGGTAATCTCTTATGGTTCTTATAATAAGGTTCATCTCAATTCTTGTGTGAAGCTCTCTATGTGTATCTATGCATTCTGAGTTTTTCATGTGAGGGTTTTTTCTTCAACTTTCATCGTAAATATGCATGTGTATTCGAGTGAGAATATAAATATCCTACATCATTTTATTTACAACTGACACAATATTTAATGAATCTCTAACAATATATTAAGGAACAATCATTAAAATAAGTTTGAGTATTAAATTTTATAATGTATCCATTATATGAATTTAATTACAAATAAATATAAAACAGTAGTGGTGAGTCTTTTAGAATGATTACAAAGATTTTGAAAGTGTCTTGATCTGGTGGTTTCTTGAGTCTTGTGGTGAGTCAGGCTAATAGTGAAATAGGTTGGTCATGATACATTCCAAATTTTTTTCAAAATTTTATTTTTATAGAAGGTTACATCAATGATGACTCCACAATGCTGGTGATTATTTTTGAAACATAGCCAATTTTTAGTTCTGGTGGTGTCTCATAGATTAAAATATTTAATCTCTATACTTTTTCAATTTCTCATTCTATAAGTGACTCATGTTGATGGGGAGTCATCCCATTACTTAGATTATTTTGGATCCTAGTAATGATTTATCCTTGATAGTGACTTATCCTTGGTGGTGAGGCTTATTGGCAGTGAGACTTTTCTACAAGTGACTCAAACTCAATAGAGAGTCTTTACAAAACATAAATATATTTTATCCAATATATCTTATAAAATAAATTACTATCATAGAAAACGAAACTCATTAATATCATAATAATCGTGATTTTTTTGGAAATTAAAACAAGGAGGCCAGCAAAGTTGATTATGCACCAGAAATATGGTTAGATATGATTATGTACAATAACTGCTCAATACACTACCATCCTTGGAAATAAAATTAATTATAATATTATATAAGTATAAATGATCCTATATTTTCATTTTTAATTAGAATTGAGAAGCATTTGATCATCTTAGTCCTGAAAAGTATGGACATTGGAATCATAAAAGAATGAAAATCATTAACCTTTTTACAAATTATTTCTCAACAATACATTCTAATGAAGATAAAGGTTTCTTAAATAGATGATCTAAGAATTCAGAAAAAGGTGGAAGTAATTAATAAAGGAAAATTCTTAGAGTTTAAAATATTGAAAAAGAGTTGTAAGATTTGGGTTAAGATTACATGCACCATGAAATCTTGAGTTAAAGAAGGTATTTTTGGATGATGAACATAACTCAACTATATCTATACATCCAAGTAGCACAAAGATCTATTGAAATATTTGAGGGCACTATTGATGGGATTATATGAAGAACTAGATTGTAGAATATGCATCAAGGTGTGTTGAATATTATAAATTGAAGGTTTAAATGAAAAAGTCCAAGGGGATAATGCACAACTACCCATACCTACATAGAAGTTGTGAAACATAACCACATACTTTGTCACTAGTATACTCAATACATTGAGTAGAAATAATTATATATGGTATGTGGGTGATATTATTATAATGTATTCTCATTAATTGGATTTTGAGAGGACTTATCACTTGATCAACCTGCAAGGATATAAATTATAGAAGTGGTGAGGCGATATAGAAAAAAATATTGTTTGTATCTGATCAGGATACAAGACTGACCTCCATGTTCTAGAAGAGTCTTCAACATGCTCTAAATAATGATTTGATCTTCATCATGATGTATATAAAGACCCTGAACCATATATCCTGGAGCCGATGACATACATTATTAGATTGGTACTATGAATAAGTGTTATTATCACAAAAGACCGAATAATTTAGTTGTGTTGGAAAAAAATTAATAAACAAAAGCCTCACATTAAAACTTGAAAGAAAAAAAAACATATAAACTCCATTGAAAAAATCTATAACCCCAAGATTATCCTTGTAAGTCATTCACAATATACATCTTCAAATCATGGTAAAAAATAAAACATAAGAAAGGGGTGATCTCAGATTCTTAGTAAGTGTAAAAAATACAACATAATCTATTATAAATATAAACAATAAAGCAATGTTAATAACTGAAACCCTGGACAATTAACAATAATCTTAAGCATAATATAGAAGGAATAAAATATAAATAAATAATTCCATATAAACAATCACTTGAAACATTACCAAGGATATTCTACTTTTTTAATAATCACATGATTTATCAATTACTAATATCATAATTAAGGAATACATAATTTCAGACATCATAAACTTATCATCAAGGCCTAAACCAAGAAGACTACCTATATAGGAAATGACTGAGCCAAAACCCAGTCTCATTTGTATCATGAGACCTATAGATACCTCAAGGGGCTATAAAATTCTCTTATTATGACTTAATAAGTCTATCTCATTCCTCATATGTATAATAATCTATTTAAAAAGATATCTTTAAATCAAAGTGTTCCATACCACTTTGAAAAATTTGAATCATAATCATAGATGAAAATACTCTAATAACATTGTTGATAAATTATTGACGAAAATAATATTTAATAATTAAAAAATTTCCAATACAACTTTTATATATTTTAATCAAACTCATATATTAATATACTTTAATAAAATCATTGATAAATTCTTGAGGAAAATAATCCTTAAACATTCCAAAGAGTCTCATTCCACTTTGAAACATTCAAATCATAATACCTAGGAAGGAATAACATTAAATTAAACTTATAATATCATAAAAATAACAAGAAACATGATATGATATATAAAATTTCTATATAAAAATCACATTCAAGGAATAAGTGGTGAACAATGAATATATCACATAACAGTAAAAGTGAGATGAGAAAAACTCTTTTTCACTTTGGAAATAAGATTTATTTTGGAAAATCAGTTGTATTTGTAATAAAATTAGATTGTAAAAATTTATAACCTAGAATATAAAATTTTGGGAAAATGAAATTATATTTTAGGCATAAAAAAATTCCATGTGAAGTTAAAATATGAAAAAAGAGTGTTTAAGAAACTTTAGAAATAAGCCTCTTTAATGGGGTTTATGGAAAATATTATAGAGTCATTAAAATGGAAAAAGGAATAATTTTTTGTATAAAATAAGAAATGAAATAATATAGTTTTTAATTACAAAATGTGTGATTTTATAAATATATTGTTATCTTAAAACATATTATGGGTGGTACTTGAAAATGGGTAAGAAATTGAGAAGTTCCCTTAAATTAGGCTTGCTTATCGAGAAAAATCAAAAAGAGAGACTTATTAAACATGTATTTCCCCATAAAATAAAGATTAAATGATCTTAATATATCATTTTTGAACATATAAATATAATTTATAATAATTATATAAAATTAACCAAGAATTATATTTGGTTAAAGAGAGTGATAATGTAACCATAATGAAAAATGGAGGTCTGCAAAGAAACCCTAACCTTTTGTCCGAAAGTGTTCTACACTTGCACTAAATGTCCTTGAAAATAAATTTAAAACAATTATTTATTTTATTTAGAAAATTTTATACATGTATTTTATTTTTTATAATTTTATTATGTTCATTTAGGTCCTTTTTAACGTGTTATAAGATTCAATTTCATCGTTCAGAAGTGTTCGTTTCCTTGGTTTTCACGATTGGTTCACTTGTATACATGAACGAAAGATCATAGGAAATGGAAATAAATAACCAGAATTTAAGTTATATATTATTAATGAACATATATAGTATTAAATTTTTATATAATTCATTTTTTTATTTTGGGTGAGGATGAATCATTTGATAAGATGTGAGTGATAATCGTTGAGATTATTTTTGACAGTTTTTCGATCACCCCGATCTGGTTTTGTATTATTAATTACTATAATGTATATATACTGGTCCCAAAACAAGAAATTAATTATAAAATGTATAATAAAATATTTTTTAACCATAATAATGGTCTTATAACCAGCCTTGAAGGTGATAATAGAAAATGAAGTCGCACCGCCCATGATTGCGGTAAATCGGAACATCACGAATGGTGCTTTCATTTTTAGAATAAAAGGAAGAGGAGAAGGGGTTTCATGATGGATATTACATTTATATAATAAAATTAAATTTTATATAATATAATGGAGTTATTATTCATGTTTTTAATAAGAGGTAATGATAGAATAAAAATAATGAAATTAAATGATATTGAAAGAGAAAAAAAAGAATTTACCTCTTGAATTCATCTCCTTGAGAACCTCTTTAAGGGACTTATAAACGGTATTTTTGGGAGACTAGAAATACCATAAAGTATGGGATATGTTTGGGAGAGGAAATGGAAAGAATATAATCAATATTAATGTCTTTGTAAGTGTGAGGAGAATGGGTGGTGATGGGTGATATTTATAGTGGAAGAGAGGGGTGTTTTTTTAATATTTTATTCATTTGATTACTATTTTCTATCAAGACTATGAATAGATTAAGGATTATCACCAAATATATGTAAATAATTAAGGTTAGTTCTATATTATGGATATTACATCATAAATCACTCAATTAATAGTTTATTTAACTTATAATGTATTTATACAGTAAATTTCCGCATTTTACTATTCACTAAAAATTTAATTATTTTAGAAAAATCAAAAAAATTAATCCTAACCATTTTTCAAATGTATAATTCAAAAATGAACTCCATTTTATGAAATTAATTTTTTTAATATGATAAAATTAATTTTAAAATAAAATTACAATTTACTTGAAAAATACTAATTTTAATATTATAACTGTTTTTATGATACTTTGAAAAATTAATTAAGGTATCATAAAATTATCTTATAATCATAAGAAAAAATATATTAAATTATGAATATTTTTTTTTGAAAATAATTATTATTTTAAATTATTTTATTAATTAAATTATTTTAAATAATCATTTATGTATCACAAAAATATTAACACTTAATTTTTTATTTTTAAGGAATTTATTTTTTCTTCCATGATATAAATATACTTTATTTTAATTTATGAGATGCATAAATTTTATTTATAATTTAATAGGTGAGGTTATTGTTCTAATGGACACATTTCTATTCCTAACGGTCACATTATTATTCAAATTGTCACATTACTATTTGTTAAAAATGAATCTTAAAAGAAAAATAAAAACAATTAACCAATTTAAAGTTTGACATTACGCTTCAAAAAATGTTTATTTTTTAAAATATAATTTATAGTTTTCAAAATATATATTTAAAACATTATATCCATTAAAATAAGATAAAACCATGTTTATAAAAATATACCATTTTTATGTGTAAAATTGGATTTATCTTATCTTATACCTCTAAAAATATTTTAAATGAATGTAAAAAATATTTTATTGAATATATAATATATAAATTTCATTAATATATTTAACAAATTTTGTTTAATTTTATTTATTAATATAAAATGTCATTGTGTGAATAAAAATAGTTTTATAAAAATACATCCTTTATGTTCAATTGGATTACATTTCGAATTAATTGGTAACCAATGAATTAATTTTTTAAACATGTGTAATCTATTTTTTTCATAATTTACTTAATATAATTAATTCATTCCATTAGAAACATCTAATAGATAACTATAATAATTAAATAATAATATTTAATAATTTGTTAAGATCGTAAGTTATCAAATATGTTAAATTAAAAAAGAGGCATGCTATAAAATATTAGGGTTTTACATTCTCCCCTCATTTGATAAATTGCATCCTAAAAATTTGAAATTTTATTGAAAAATCAGAGGTTGATGCTTTAAAATTATTTTAGGGGAAACCCACTTCAGAAACAGGGTTAATAAAATATCATATTGATAAGAGATAAAGGGAAATGTGAAGGTTACCACAAAACTATTAATTCAGGTAGAAAATAATTTGTGTAAAGAGATAACATGGGAATGGATGAAAAATATAAGAATCAATTTGTGATGGAGAGTTATAGAGAACATGGTTATTATAAAGTTAACCATCATGAAACCATAAATCTTGTAATTGATTATAATACCATTTATTTCACAGAAGGGAAGAAAAAAGATAATGTTTTTGTTCTAAACTATTTTTCTTTGAGTTGAGTTATTATTTTAATATTTAGATAATAACTTGAGAATATAAACTTACTTGATTAATTTTCATTTCATAATAATAATCTCATCATTTGGTTTTGATTCAATCTATATTGACTTTAATATTTTCATATGTAAATGAATGTTAAAGATTATTTTTTAGGCCTAAAGCTCTTTTAAGGAATCATAATTTCCTTAATTTATTCCTTTATCCTTTAAATGTATACTAAAACCTATAAGGTTAGTATATGAATAGTAATTTTTAAATTTTTTCTTGATCAATTCCACATGTATTTAATCTTATGACTCATCTAAAACATGTCTATCCAAATTCAAAGACCAAAAATTTAGAAGTAAGGTCACTAAATTTACAAAATCAACTTAACATAATAATCCCTAAATAATATAGCTCTTAACCCCACATACCAAATATATGAATTCCGTGATCACTTTAAAACCTTAGTGAAGACATGAATGCTTCCAAATCTATAAAGAAGAAGCACTGTAGTAAAATACTTATATATCTCATGTTCTGATAACTAGAATATAATGACATTATTCTTGAATCCAAAAACACAAATATATTAATCATTTATATTCATATGAGGTAGTGGTATAATATTAATCATGAACCATTATATTTTTTGGGGTATATTCATTTGAGTACTGACACATTGATTTATGTAGTGTCCTATATCCTTATAATTGAATAATTGAACATTAGAAACCATTTTAATACCCTTTAAATCATAAGAATGGTGGAATTTCTCTCCACACATTTAAAAAACTACAATTACTTTTATAGAATTACAATAGTATTTCTTTCCACAATTATCACATATGTAAAAATAATTCTTTCCCTTATTCCATTTATCTAAAATTTCCTTACTATTATATTCTTCTCATGCTTATTTTTGATTCCATAATACTATGAAAAAAAATTCTCCTTCTTATTAGAACATGATACTATCTCTACATGCGATGAGAATGTTTGACTGACTAGTTCCCTTTGAAAGATATGCTTAAACCCATCAAAGAAACAATAATCCTTACTCTTTGGATTATGTGAATTAATGAGGTTCTCATTACTTATATGAGGTTCCATTATAAAAAATTTCATACACTAAATTAGATCATAAAATTATGAAACAAAATATACAATCCCAAAACTAGTGAAATACTAAACATAAATTGAAAAAATTATATATAGCTAATCTCATAGTCATAAACATGGTTTCTTTGGAAAAATATATAATTTTAAATTCTTTATAATGGTTTAAAAAAAATAAGAATTATCCTGAGCATTTACTCTAGGAGTGTTAAACCAGGTGCACAATAAGGATCATTTTTGTGCACCAGGTTATGTCGATTCAAGACACACACACCTTGTCAGATTTGTTACCCCTTAGTATATCTATTCTAGAACCACATCCACTTGTAGTATCTATATAGAGATATATTTTTAGGAACACCCACATAATATCTACCATACCAAAATTCTAGTATGTTCTTCTATGTTAATCCTTAGAGTCTATAATAGGATTATGTTTCCTAATCTATGTTTTCTGAATCTAGTTTCCACAGTTTCTACTAAACTTGCTCTGGTACCAACTGTACTAACCCCGAACCCAGTAGCCTAGAATCAATGCCTTAAATTATTACATCGTTACTATGAAAAAGTTTTGGCATCCCAAAAAAACTAATATTTTAGTAGTTTTCAAAAACTAGATACAATCATAAGTTTTACATAACAACTGGAAAGGGAAAAAAATATATAAACTCCATTGGAAACATCCATAACTTCTAGATTATCCCTTTAAGTCATTCATAATATACATATTTGTATCTAGATGAAAAATATAACTTAAGAAATGGGCGATCTCATATGATCAGTAAGTGTAAAAAATACAATAGATACTATTATAAATATAAATATTAATGCAAAGTGAATAACTGAAACCCATACCAATAAAACATAATCTTACGCATAATATGGAAGGAATAAAATATAAATAAATAATTACATATAAATAATAAGATGTAACTTAACCATGAATATTATAATAGTATAATAAACACATGATTTATCGATTACTAATATCATAATGAGGGAATTCATAGTACCAGACCTCATAGACACACTATCAAGGCCTCCGCCAAGAAGTCTACATAAATGGGTAAGGCCTCGGCCAAAAAATAGTATAGTTTATCTCATGAGGCCTACCAATACATCAAGGGTATATAACAGAAACCACCCATCATATACTAAATCCAATACATTCATCATATTTTGAATAATATATTTAAAATTATATGTTTAAATCAAAGTGTCCCATACCACTTTGAAATATTTGAATCATAATCATAGATGAAAATACTCTAATAAAATCATTGATAAATTCTGGAGGAAAATTAAATTTAAACATTAAAAAGTGTCCCATACCACATTGATATATTTTAATCATAATCATAGAGGAAAATACTCTAATAAAATCATTGATAAATTCTTTAATAAAATATTCTTTTAACATTCTAAAGTGTCCCATACAACTTTGAAACATTTAAATCACAATCCTTATTAAGGAATAACATTAAATCAAACTTAGAACATATTTATAATAATTATAATAATTATATTATATATAAAAGGGTATTATATACATCACATAAAAAAATAAGTGGTGAACAAGTCATATATCTCCCAGAAGTAAAGACTGGATGAGAAAAATCCTTTTTTACTTCATAAAGAAGCGTTATCTGGGAAAATAATTTTTATTAGTCATAAAATCTTATTTTAGACATGTATATCCTAGTAAAAGAAAAGGGTAAGATAATGAAATTATATTTGAGGCATAAATTATGTCAAAATTAAATGAAAACATGTAAAAATAGTTTTTATAAGACTTTATAAATGAGTCTCTTTAATGTGGTTTAAAGAAAATATTACAATAATTAAAATAGAAAAAGGAATAATAGTTTTTATAAAACTAGAATTTATAAAAATATTGGTGTCTTAAAATATATTTTGGAATGGTTATTGAAAATGGGTAAGACATTAGGATATTCCCTTAAATCGGGCTTGCTTATGAGCAAGAATTAAAAAAGGAGACTTATAAAACATGTATTTACCCATAAAATAAAGATGAAATAATATAAATATATGAGTTATGAACATATACATTTAATTTAAAAGAATTATATATAATAAATGAAGAATTAAATTTGGGTAACGAGAGAGATAACACAACACGAATGAAAAATGGAGGTTCAGTAAGAAACCCTTACCTTATATACGAATGTGTTTTCCACATATGATTAACGTCCTAGATAATCAATTTAAATCCATTAATTAAATAATTTATAATATTTTCTACCAGTATTGTATTTTTTTATAATTTTATTAAGTTCATTTATGTCATTTTTTCTGAGTTATAAGAATTAATTTCATCATTTGGAATTGTTCATTTCCTTGGTTTTCACGATTGGTTCACTTTTATACATGTAAAAAAGATAATGTAAAATGGAAATAAATATCCACAATTTAAATTTTATGATATTAGTGATCATAAATAATATTAAATTTTTATATAATTCATTTGGTTATTTTCGGCGAGGATAAATCATTTGATAAGATGTTAGTGATAATCGTTTAGATTATTTTTGGTGGTTTTTCGATTGTCATAAACAATTTTTGTATTATTAATTAATATCACATATATATAATGGTTATATAATAATAGATAACTTATAATATGTATAATAAAATATGGATAAATAATTATAATGGTTTTATATCCATATTTAAAGTTGGTAATGTAAAATGAATTCACATCATCCACGATGGCGGTAAATCCACACTTCACATAAGATGTTTTATTTTTTAATAAAAAAGGGATATGGAAGGTATTTAATGATGGATATTACATCCACATAATAAAATTATAGTTGATATAAAATAATATAATTATCAATCAGTTTTGGATATAATAGGTAAGGATATAATAAGAATAATAGAAATTAAAATAAGTTGAAGGAGAACAAAAAAGAATTTGCCTCTTAAATTCTTCTCCTTGAGAATCTCTTTAAGGGACTTGAAAATGGTATTTTGGTGAGAAAAAAAAGAATAGAATATGTGGGAGAGTTTTGGGGGATAAAATGGGAAGAATATAACAAATACTAAAAGCTTTGAATGTCTCATGAGAATGGGTGGTGAGTGGTGGTATATACAGTGGAGAAGAGGGGAGTGTTTTGAATATTTTATTGATTTTTTTATTATTTTGACTCAATAATATGAATATTTTTAGCCTTATAAAAATATATATTAAAATAATTATGTTTATTGTGATATTATCATGATTAAATCATCAATTACTCAGGGAATAGTGTATTTAACTTATAATGTATTTATACCGTAAATTGCGATATTTTACTATTCAAAAATTTCAATTATTTAAGAAAAATACTAAAAATTTACCCTAACCATTTTTTGACATGTATAATTCAAAAATAAATTATTTTTTTACGAAAATAATGTTCAAAATATTAATTTGTTTAAAAAATAACGATTTATTAAGAAGTACTAATTTTAATATTATAACAATTTTAACGACACATTGAAAAATTAATTAGGATCTCATAAAATTATATTATAATTATAACACAACAAAATATTAAATTATGAATCTATTTTATGAAAATAAATTTTATTTCAAATCATTATTTCAATTATAATATTGTAAATAATCATTTATGTTTCACAAAAATATTAAAACTTCAGTTTTTATTTTTGAAAAAAATTATTTTCTTATTACATTATATAAATAAAAAATATTTTAATTTATGAGATTCATAGAAATTTTTTATCCATTCATAGTTGATTTTATTGTTCTAATGGCCACATTACTATTCCTAACGGTCATATTATTATTCTAATGGTCACATTACTATTCATAAAAAATGAATCTTAAAATAAATACACAAAAAAATTTACCATAGTGAATTTTGATATTACACTTTCAAAAATAATGTTTATATTGTCAAATATAATTTATAAAAGTTTCATTTTCTCCATTAAAAGGCATAAAACTGTATTTAGTAAAATATAACCTTTTTAGGTGTAAAATTGGATTTATTTATATCTTATGACTGAAAAAAATATTTTGGATGAATGTAAATTTTTTTTGATTGAATATATAATACATATATTTCATTAATATATTTCAATATTAGTGTTTAATTTAATTTATTAATATAAAATTTTATTATGTGCGTAAAAATAGTTTTTCTAAAAATAAATTCTTTATGTTCAATTGATTTTCATTTATAATTAATTGGTAATCATTGAATTAATTTCATAAACATGGGTAATCTATATTTTCATAAATATTATTAATCTCATTTATTCCTTGCATTCCTAACATCTAGGAGAAAACTATAATAATTAAATAATAATATTTTATCAATTTTTAAGATCGTAAGCTATCAAAGAAGTTGAATTTAAAAAGAGGAATACAATGAAATCTTTGGTTGTTACAAATTATCAGGCTAAAAATGATCTGTTTTATGTATCCTTGGAGATTAATTACATACCATAACCCTCACAAGTTCTGAATCTATAGGTGGTACCATTAAAGAATGATCTCTCATATGAGGAGAGGCCTGTGAAAATCATAGATCATAGAGACAAGGTTTAATGAAATAAGAGAATGTACATTGTAAAAGTTCTATGGAGAAACCAAAAATTTGAATAAGTGATGTGGGAGTTGGAGGTGGTGATAAAAAAATTAGCCTCATCTATTTTAGTGTGTGAAATGAAAATTTTGATGGTAAAATTTGTAAATGGGAGAAGATTATAACGAACAAAAAATTTATAAATAAAATTCCATTCATAATTTAATTAGATGTATTATTATGTATTATGGATATAGAAAAACCATGAAATTATTTGGTTTATTATATCCTATTGGATTTAAAATAATTTTAATAATTATAACCATTGATTATATGGAATCTGAACAGTGACCTTATGATTAGTATAAATATATGATTTAGAAAAATCCAATTCAGACAGAAAAAGGAAGTGATTACCTCAAAAAGTAAGATCCTACCCTGTGAATCCCATTTATCGAATCTTATGAGGGATATAGTATCATTGGGACTTGAAATTAACTTTTACTAATACGATATCCAATAACTAAATTATGTTCAAAAGCATTTATGTGAGAAGACCAAGCTAATCGAGATCATGACTTAAACCATGTACGAAGAAACACCCCATGAAAATCTCACCATTGCACACCTACCCTTAGAGTGTTTTCATGTGTAATAAATGGATATGTATCAAGACCCTAATAATGTTAATGTTAATATTTTATTCCATAATGAATATATTTTCTTCTTATTTTTGTTACTTTATAAATGATTTTTATTTTTATATGATAAAACAAAAATTGTATATTTGGGTAATAAAAAATTTAAATTAATACAATTATTTTGATTAATTAATGGATTTTTGAAATAAATACTACTTTAATAAAATACTATTATTAAATAATGAATATTTAATGGAAATTATAATATAATTTTTATGTGTTCAAATGTAATTTCTATAATGGTTCAAAACAATTTATTTCCAAAACCCAAAATTTATAAATAAATGTGTAATATATTTAAAATGTGAAAATTTATATATTTGATAAATTATTTTGATAAAATAAGTATTATTTTTGGAATCATTACATCAAAATTATCCAATGGTATATTTTTCATAATTTTCTGAGATATTTAAAAATTTGGGTAAAAATTTAATACGGTTAAATATACGGTGTGTATTATGAAAAAAATAATGAACCAAAATAGAAATATTAAATCTATAAAAGATATCCACAAAAAAATATATTTTTCCACTTTAAATTAATTTTTGAGGTCATTTTATTAATTTTATAATTCCTTTATGAATCCTTCAAAACTAATATTATATTTTAATGTTTTAAAATCATTTCTTTAAGTACATGCCTCAATTCCACATCACTAAGGGAAATAATTAAATATTTTTGGACCTTTGAATTATAAAATAATGAAAACCACTCTTATTTGGTATAAAATATTGTAAAAAACATGATATGGTTTGTGGGTTTTATTATTTCAGTATATAGATTCCAAAACCTATGTTTGAGAAATAATAAAAAACTCCCCTCTCTTTTCCTATATAAACCACCCAAGATCCCATTACTCTTCACTAAAAAACCTTTTATTATTTCCTTAATCTTCCCTCACATCTCTATATTCCCCCAAGGTTCCCCCAAGTTCTCAATAAGCTCCTCCCAAAATATTGGAATCACCCACTCAAGGAAAGGGATCCTATCACTCTCCTCTTTATTCAAGAATCTTCATTATCTTATACCTTTTATCTCTAATTAATAATATTGGGATATGTTATTCAATATAAAACCTACTTCCATTATGATTTATAAATTATGAGTGTCCTCTTTCCCTTTCATTAATCCCTCCCATGAACATTTATGTTCCCTTGTTATTATGCCAAATATTTCACAATGATTTCATTACCAAAAAACTGTGTAGTGAATACCCCTACACAGTTCTTATCAAGGATTTTCAACATTATGAACTTATACTTCTTTTATTGGGGAAATAAATATATGTAATTTACACTTCATTTTCATGGTATTTATTTTGATAAAATATGTTCTTATGTATATGATCCATATGGAACACTTATGCATGTAAATTCTATAATTATGATGGGTACACCCAAATAACACCCTAATGCATTGGGTAATGATTTAGTCTCATGATATTACATTTATGGTGCATGAGAGGATATCCTAAGAATATTATATTATGTTATGTTGTATTGGTGGTTAACATTGAAATATGCTTTTGATGTCCTGTTTAAATTTGGTTGCACATTCCCATGTTTTCTTTATGTCATTATGCTACATCATGTCTCATTGATCATGTTTATGATTCTAACCCCTTTAACATCCCATTGAAATTCATATTTTAAAATATGTACTACCTTATTCATGTTATGATTTTTTTATTCCCTTACCGGGATTTATAGATCACCCCTTTCTTATGTATGTCCCTGGGTTATCCCATGCAGTTTTAATTATGATAGAATATTATGAGCATGTTAAAGAAGTTCTTAATAATGTCGATGTAACCCTTTTTTATGATTGTTTTGTAATGTACCTAATTAACCATATAATATATACTTTTTTATCTTATGGGTTTAATTTTTTGTATTATTATTTAATAAATCCTAAATTAACATTTAATATAGTGAAGGGTTGTGATAGTTGCTATCAAAGGGAGGTTTAGTTATTTTTGGGATTAGGATTAGAGAGAAATATTTATGGATAAAACTAAACATAATAATACATCCCAAAATACTGTTAAAGTATATATTAATTGGTTTTTATAAAATACATCCTTTTATGGATAATAAAAGTGGATGTGTCTCTAGCACATTTATACCTAGGGGTAAAACGCAAAAAGACGAATTGATCTAGACTCGATCAGGAAATGGTGTAAGAAATAAATCCTTGCTACACACATAGTTTGGAACTCCTAGGGGTATATGATTTGGAAAATTCACAAGCTCATTATGAACCATTATTAAGGATACAAATATGCCCAGAAGTGTCAATGTTAGAAAAATTGTCATGGATAAAATAGATCAAAGACTATAAATTAATATGTTAAGGAAATACATGTCATTCATAAATTATCAAATTAATTGGTTTCCCATATGGATGTTTAATATTTTATAAGAAATCATCTATAAGTTTCTAATTATTATAGCCAATGGCCAGAAATAGAAAGTACTAATTAAATAACCAATGTAAAGGGAAATGTGATGACTACAAAAATGAATTGCCCAACTCGATGGGAGAAAGAATCATAAACATTATAATGATACTCTCTAAGTTGAATTAGATTATGAATATAAACCTGAATTAGGGAAAACACCCAAATCCCCTAAAAAATAACAAGCTATAATTGAGACATTTATATGACAAAGACGTCCAAAATTAAATGGATTATTTTATCCCTTAAACATGGAATAATGTATAAAATCCATTGATAAGATATTTTCCATAATTCTATGTTCCTAAAAAGATAATTTTATACTGGATGTATATCATATGGAGGGATAAGTTGATCAGTGGTGGAAATTGATCATGAATATGAAGCCTGACGAAGATATATAAGTGATGGGATGGAAAGAATTTTGGAAAATGTTTTCTGACAAATATTTTCTGTTCTCTATCTGAATTAAAATGTGAAGGGATTTACATTACCTAAAGAAAAAAGATAATGAATACATCAGGGAACATGATGAAAACATCAAAATACTTTTATATTATGACTCCATATTTTTCTTTACCCCCGAATTAAACGTTCACCACTTATTTTGTGGTATAAAACCGATTCAATGAAATTCCCTGGAGAATCGAGAAATTAATAGCTTTGAGGTAATTGTACTGAGTTCCATCAAAATAGTCATGGAGATCAATGAATCTCAAGGGTATCACATGGATAAGAAGTATAATGTTGAGTTTAATTCTAGTGGTGTGATGGAGATATCTAATAGTTGAATGAAATTTCAACATCTCACTTTTCAAAATTATGGAAATAATTACCATGGAAATTTCATAAGGGGGATAAAAAAAATACTTTAGGTGTGGAAAGGAAAGTCACCTAGCTAGTGATTAGTGATGGAATAAACCCACCAATAAAATCGAAGAAATGAATGATCCAACATATAATCAACATATTTTCCATTGTTTGATGTTCAAGAAACAAGAAAACTATGTGAACCACTGATTTAAGAAAAGGTTTATCAGAAATAATCAATTCCAACAACCTCCAAACCAACAAGGGTGAACATATTTTGTCACAACCACTGGGGTGGATCGTAAAAAAAGGGGTGAAAGTTACACTATTTAATTATTCAAAAATAGAGAACATATTTTTTGATTTTGATTATACATATTTCTTCATATCATTAATTTTTTATAACTTTTCTAACACCACCATAGGATATGGAAGTGGAGCTATCTAAGAAAAATAAAAAATGAGGAAATTATTGCCTTAAAATTATATAACTACTACCCTATTTAAATTTGTGGGAAGAACTTCCCAGCTAACCTTGTGATACCCTCTTTAGTGAAATTATATGGAATTATGGGTACGAATTATATTTCCTCCAATAGAGCCAACATAAATTTCCATGAGATATAAATCACTCTTTTTATCAAGAATTGTCCCTTGATATTGTTCAAGTGAAAAGAAGAGGATGAATATTCTTTTGGACCAATATATCACGAATGAATATTATTTCCCTATGATAAATCATATCTAGCTCAAAATTATTGTTTATAAAGAAAATATCATCCTTGAAGAAATGCCCATTGTGAGGGAATACACTGATATGTTTCTGGAAGAATATTATGGTCTTCCTCCTAACTGAGATATTGTATTCTCAATTGATATTTATACATACGAAATTTCCATTATCCAAGACTACATATATAATTGTTGTTATGGAACATGAGGTGATGAAGAAACAATTATATATTAATCTTAATAAAGGGTTTATATTTCCAGGTTTTTCACCTTAGAATGAACCAGTCCTCTTCATCAAGAATAAGTTTGTGTCAATTCACATTTTTATTGATTATTGTGGGATATACAAGATCATAATAAAGAAAAAGTATCCTATACCATTGATTGATGACTTTTTGGATTAACTATGTGGATCCCAATACTTCTCCAAAGTGGATCTTTGGTAGGGGAATTATCTCGTAAGGGTGAAGGAGGAGGATATCCCCAAGACTACTTTACGTATAGGGTATGAGTACTATGAGTTCATAGTAATACCATTTGGACTCACTAATGCTCCATAAATATTCATATAATCTATTAATAGAGTCTTTAGAGATTACATAAAAAAATTTGTGGTATACATTATAAATGATATTCTAATATACTTTAAAATAAAGTAGGATAATGTGGATCATCTAAGCATTATATTGAAGACCACATAAAAAGAGAATATTTATGAAATGTGTAAAAAATATGAGTTCTGGTAGAAATAAGTTTCATTCTTTGGGATTGTTATCACAAAAATTGGTTATTTGTGGACCTTTAAATAACAGAAGCGAATCAAGAATGGATGAGGCCAAAATCCATGACAAAATCATTAGTTTCCTTGAATTATCTAGGCATTATCGTCAATTTTTGAGATATTTACCAAGATTATCAAACTCTTTAAACACAGTAAATCAAAAAGGATTTATGTTTTTTTGGAATAATGAATGTGAATAGAGCTTCCTAGAGTTGAAAAATAGGTTTATGACTTCCCCAGTACTGGAACTACCCACATGTGGGGAACTTTTCATGGTATACAACAATGCTATAAAGAAGGTCTTAGGCTTCGTGTTAATGCATAATGATAAAGTGATAGCATATAGATCATGGAAATTTAATTTTCATCAATAGAACAACCCAAAAAAAGATTTTGAGTTGGTTGTAGTGATCTTTTCATTGAAAATATAGTGGAATTATCTCTTTGGAGAGAAGTGTGAAATATATATGGGTCATAATATCCACAATTATATGTTCACATATAAGGAGAAGAATATGAACCAATAAAGATAGTTAGAGTTTATTAAGGACTATGATAGTGAAATCCAATACCATCCCATGAAAGGAAATAAAATGTCAAACACTCTAAATATAAAGGATCCAATAATTTTATTATTGATGAGAATTGAGAAGGATATAATCATATTAGACTTGAAAAGGATAGAAATTATAATCATAAAAGAACAAACATCATTAATCTATTCATAAATTATTTATGAACCATCCCTACTAGAGAAGTTAAAGGATTCCCAAATATAAGATATGGGAAATTAGAAAAAGGTGAAACCCAAAATAAAAAAGGAAAGTACTCAATGTTCAAAATTAATGAATAATGAGTTGTAAGATTTGGGTAAATACTATGTGTACCATCAAATCCTGACTAAAATAAAGAGATATTATGTTATACATATAGCTTGACCTTCTCCATCCATATAGAGAGAAGAAAATTCTATCAAGAGATATAAGATCACTATTTTGGGACAATATGAAGAAGGATATCATAAAATATACATCAAGCTTTCTTGTATTTCATCAAGAGAAGGATGTGATGAAAAAATACAAGGTGATGATGCAACCAATACCCATACCTACTTGGAAATGGAAAAACGTAACCTTAGACTTTTCACTAGTCTTATGAAGACATTTAGAGGAAATAATGATATATGGGTAGTGGTGGATCATCTTACAAAGTATTATCGCTTCATTTAAATCCATGATGACTTATCACTTGATCAATTAGGAATTATATACATTAGATAAGTGGCGAATATTCATGGAACACCTCTATTTATTATTTTTTATTGAGTTCTAATATTTACCTATAAGTTCTGGAAGAGTCTAAAAAATTCTCTATAAAATGAGTTAATATTAACAGTGTCTTTCCACCCTTAAACTAATGTCTAATTTGAGCATACTATCTAGAAATAGTAGGAAATGTTGATAGGATGCTCAATTGACTTCAAAGGGTGATGGGATCAACATATTCCCATGGTTTAGTTCTCAAAAAATTATAGTTTCTACTCAAGCATAAAAATTCTCCCCTATGAAGTATTTTATGGGGAGAGGTTTAGAAGACATGAATGCTAGGATAATATTGGGGAACAATAACTTCTAGGTCATTAAATGACTGAGGAGATGGTAGAAAAGGTCAGGACTATTCAGTGTCACATCAGGGCTGTTCAGAGTCAACAAAATAGCTATACTGTCAATTGTAAATGATACGTAGAGTTTGAGGTTGGATATAAGGTATTCCTCTATATATCTGTGTGGAATAAAGTCATGATATTTGAGAAGAAGGTAAATCTTAGTCCAATATACATCAGTCCCATTGAGATCCTTGATTACGTTGGAGCGGTGGCCTACCAACTAGAACTCCTGCCTAAACAATCTCAAGTATATGATGTGTTCCAAGTATGCGTTTTGAGGAAGTACATACTAGACCCATCACATGTAATAAATCCATAGGTGGTATCATTGGAGAATGATATCTCATATGAGGAGAATATGATGAAGATCTTAGATCATTGAGAGAAAGCTCCGTGAAAGAAGACAATGCACCTGGTCAAAGTTCTATGGATAAACCACAAGTTTAAAGAAGAAATGTGGGAACTAAAGGAGGTGATAAAATAGAATAACCCTCATATGTTTTAGTGTGTGAAATAAAAAATTATAGGGAATCATTTATGAAGGGTGGAATATTGTAACAACACAAACTTATATAAATAAAATTCCCTATGAATTAATTAAATGTCATATTATGTATTATAGTTATAGAAAAAAATCAACTATTTTTGTTTGATTATATCCTATCAGATTTAAAAGACCATTAAGTATCATAACCATTAATAATATAGCTATTTAAATGTTATCGTATGATTAGTATAAATATAGATGTTTGAAGAATACAATTGATAATAACAAAGGAAGTGATGGACTCAACCAGTATGATCATACCCTATGAACCCAATTTATCAGAGATTTATAGGGAGATAAAACCCTTGGGATATTCCCTTAACCAAGCCCAAGATGATATCCTACAACTAAATAATGATAAAAAAAGTATAAATTTAGTTATATTTAAAAAACACCTTTAATTTCATAGAATAATAACTTTTGATCGAGGTATTTATTGTGAATGTGAACTAATATTCGAATATATTGTCTCTATATTAATAAATAAGTATCATTGTCAATTAGCATAGTTCTATCCATATCAACCAAACTTCTTTTTATTCTTAAAATAGAACCATTATATTTTGTTTTTTATGGTGTACCAAATTATTGATGAAGGATACACTTTTAAAAGATATTATTTTAAATTCCAATTTGTGTTTTTAACAAAAATTATCAGGTTGAATATTCTTCATGAAATATTTATATTTTTTTAATACATTCTCCTAAAACTCTCGATCATTTTTAGAGACTCTCATACATGTTTGAAAAACATAACACGTGATTCATGTAAGGTCATCAATAAAAAAAATAAATTACTCATCCCCTTTTAGTGATTTATTTTTTAAAGGTCCACATATATAAAAATGGACAAGTTCCAAGGGATTAGTTGAATGTATATAAAATTTCCTATATATATAGTTTGTAATCTTCCCTTTATGAAATATAAAACTACACCAATATATTATTGCTTTCATGTCATAAATATCATGAATACATTCTCTATTTGTCACATTTCTCAAATTCTTCTGGCACATATGTCCAAGTCTCATATATCATAACTGATTTTTTCCATGATGCTAAGATAACATGAACACATTACATCAAAAACTTGTAATAAGAATACCTTGGGTTGTTTTCCTCCTATAACATATTTACCATATTCAGTCCTTAAAAAATAGGAATATATTTTGAAAAAAAATCCCATTCCTTCTTCAAAGAGTTGTGAAACATTTAACATGTTGGGTTTTTGTACATTAATAAACACGTCTCTTTTGGATTTTAACTATCCATTTCCAATAATAACATATCCAATATCATTGATTATAAGGAACTAATCATTTTCAGAATTCAACATCACTTATTTATAAATATTCATGATCAATAACAACTTGGAATATCTTGGAATATTTGAGGAACACCCAATATCAAATATCTGGGTTTATTCTCATTTTTTAGTTTTTAGAGAATTTTGAATAACTATGGACTTATCCTTCAATTTTATTTTGTGACCCGTGGCTTTTAAGATTTATCGTATATTTTTTGAGCTAATTACATAACAATACACTCTTTAGAAATATGTTTAGGTTGTTCACATCTTTTAAAAATATTTTCCCAAGGTTGAAATCAATTATAACTTTTCCAGTGGTTTTTTTAAAGTTTCATTCTTAGACTAGTTTAGTTTCCCCTCAAACACTACCACCAGTTCTTCTTGTATCTATTTTAGTTTTAGGGATTAAACCAACACATTTTTTCATTATTCTTAAAAAATATATAGTACTAACAATATCCTTTGAAATTATATTTGTTTATGTAACTCAAATGATATCTAGAACAATATACATTATTTAGATCATCTTTATTACCACCAACCATTACTCATTATTATGAGACAAAGTTTTCGTGGATTCCCAAACATTTATTCTTCATCTTATATTTATTATTTGACTTAAAAGATTATTCAATTTTAACAGAATTTTATTTTTTATTTGATACCTTATATCTTTAAATATTTTTAACTCCACTTGTTTTGGCTTCAAACATTCTATTCTAATTTTTTTTCTCCTAAAACATATTTAACCTTGTTGTCAACATATGATGATGGATTTTTTATCCTTATGTGGTTCAAACTTTATATAACTTTCAGAAACATATAAAATAGAGTTTGGATGTTTTTTTATTTCTCTACTATCTTTAAAATGTTTTTTTCAATAAGATAAAATTCATTCTCCATGGACTTTAAGTTTTATTCAAGCTTATTATAGAAAATTTCCTTCTCATAATGATTTTTTTTCTGATTGTCAATCTCTTTTAAAATCCTAGATTTTTATTTTATTCCAAAATATTAATTTTTTGTTAATTTATATCCTTTTTATAACTTATTTCTCTCATTTTCTATCATAAAATATTTGAGAGATATTCTCAAAAATGCTATATAAATAATAAAACCCATCTAAGTCTTTTATTATGCTTCTATAGAACTATAAATTGCATCATAGGTAAAGTTATCATCATTCAAATTTTGAATATTTAACTTATCAATATCATCATCAAAGGTGTTTCCAATTTCTACTTCACTATCATCAAATTTATCACATTTTCATAAAAGGTTCATCTTATTATATTTAGAGTTCTTCTTATCCTTTGAATTTGAATAAGATTTTAATTTTCCTGCCTTATTATTCATGGATCTTCTCAACTTTCTATTTTATTTAACAATATCTTCATCTTTCTCTAGTATTGTAAATTCATATAAAAATTTCTAATCGATTCATAACAAAAACTCTTCAACGGTAAATTTAATTTGTATTTTTGTCTGCCTATTTTCAACTTTCCAAAAAACAAAGACATTAATTCATCAAATTATTTGCTAACTTAATCATTAGTGTCAAATTAACACACTTATTCAATGATAAATTTCATTAAATTTCTATTATTTTTAATTTGAATGATATTTACCAATTTAAATTTTATTAATGATTGAAATCCTTTTCTATTTTTATTTGTAATTGTTCATAATGAAATGTAGATCATCCAGAGATAGAGATGTATGATTTTAATATTCTAAAGATGATACATTGTCATAAAATATATCTATAAGAATTATTACATTCTTTTCAACAAGTTTTAAATCTTACAAATTCTAAACAAAACATATGGTGTTAACACTTTAATTAAATCCAATAAATAAATCACCAAAATCTTTTTCATTTTCTATTTTAAGATCTCTGTACTTCAATATTTTTTATCTACAACTTTTTTCTTCACTTTTGTATTTACTTCATAACTAAAATTATACTTTTCCAAGATGCCTTTAGCTATTCAAATAACTTTTACCCATCTAAATTCACTTTAAATACTTGAGGATTGTATAGAATTTATGGTTTACTAGTTATTATTGATATTCATGTAATCTACATCTCTCAAGGGAACCGGCTAATCTTGAGAATGGAACCAATATATAGTATCTTCTATAACATCATTGCTGACAGATATAATATAAGTTAACATTAAATCCTCTAAGATATGAATGTTATTTCCATTGAAGACAATAACCACGTTAATATTAAGAGAGTTATAAACATCCATGGAATACATCCATTTCTTCAAACATAAAAAATTAGTCAACAAATGATCATTGCTATGATACCAATTGAAAAGAATAATCATGATCTATGTTACCATTGAGAGGGGTAAAACTAAATGATTAATGTTTAAATTTTATTTTTTCTTACATAATAAAAAATATTACCATCAGTTAATTAGAAAGTAAACCACTAAAAAAAAACAAACACACCCACCTGAACACATGAATATAAACTGTTCATTAATCAATATGAGTAAATACTCCATATTATGGTTTGAAAGAAACACAAGAACAAAAAACCACCTGAAAAAATTCTTTTTTTTTTGTTTTCAAAAAGCAGGGAATATCCATCAATTTCATAACAAAATTTTTCTTTGACATTTCATGTGATCGTAAAACATATAATATGATATTTTTTTGCAACAACAAAATAACATTCATCAAAAGGATTCAACATTGTCATTTTGTAGATTTACCTTTATTTAAACATTCCTTGTTGTAAGTTATTCATTTTCATCTCCACTTTAATTTATTATTGAGAGACACAAATTCTCTAGTAAAATTTTCTTTTGAACTTATATATCTAGCACACTCGGTGTAATACCCTATTTCTGATATCCTTAGTATGATTCCCTTTTTCAATTACATAACTATACTGATAAAAAATGATATAGAAACAATGCCTTCTACCAATTTGATTGATATCAAATGAATCCATGTTCATCTGATAATCTGTTCACTATGATATTATGATAACTATTTATTAGAAGTCTCTTTTTGATATCTATGTTTGATAATTTGACACAAGATCTCTCACAAGATCTATTATCAACACCTCAAATATTTTTCACATTTACTTGAAATAATAATATCATCACCATACTTGAAAACCATAATCCTATTTATATAGTAAAATATTATATAAAAACTCAATAAGGTGAACAAAATATATTTAAAATTATTTATTCTATATTTTAATATCTCGCTCAAATCATTCAATATACCACTCAAATATTTTACAACCATCAAACCTCTACACAAAGAGGAGTCAACATTAATCTAAGTAACATTAAATAAATCTTTTCATCATTGTTATTAAAACCTTCTTAATATAATGGAAATAATCACAGACATTAATTTATGATTATTGAATCAATGAATGACCTTTTCAGTATTGGAATAATTAAATATTTTTACAAAAATAGTGCAAAGATCCACAAAATATTTGTTCGATTCAAATTTATATTACCTCCTCAATATAGTGATATTCTATCTGGTAACCTTCCAATATTATTCTTTTTTAAACAATCCATTGTCTGATGGGATTCGAATTTTTATATCCAAAATCCCTTGTACAATTCTTCTTCTTAGTGTACACAGAGTTACTTCCTTTGATGGATGTTCTCAAAATACTTTTTCCGATGTCTCTACACACATTTTTTTCATCTGATGGACATTTTTTAGAAGCCACTATCTGCTGGATTCATTTGAAATCATCTATTTGATCATTTTTCATGGAAAAATAATTATAATAAAATTTTCTGAACTCCCATTCATCTATGTCTTCCCCACCAACTTCTAGTTTGAAAATCATCACATGTTTCTTCTTTTTGATCATTCTGAGCCTTATGTTAAATCGATTCTATATGATGAAATCTATCTAATAAAATATATTGGATTATATGCTTTGATACTCTTTCATCCACTCATTCTTAATCTCATGAACATAATATGTTCATCCAATAGACTTCATATAACTAACTATTTGTTCTAGCAACTTCAGCGACTTCCATAACTCTTCCATCCATTTCTTTTACAGACATCCTTTCTTAAAATAACATACAATATAATTATGGATAACATTTTATAAAAAATAATTTTGGGTATTTTTAAATTCTAAATTGAATCTCCTAATTTAATTTATCGAACATCTCTATGAAATAGAAGTTAGGAACATAATTGATTAAACCCTCTACCCCACACTTTGTCCAATCACATCCATCTATTGGACTCTCTCCATTAGACTCAGTCTATTAGAAACTATTTCTATTCACCATTATAGGTAATGATCAACATTGTTTAGTAATTTATGTTTATCAAAAAAAGATAATAAAAAATAAATCCATTATTATTCTAAACCACCTTCTTCTTAACAAAAAAAACTACAAAACCTCTTTTCCATAATAATGAACATAACCATTGAGTTGTGTCGAGAAGTAAATCAATACTACCCAAACCATGAAAGGGTTAGTGATCAAATAATTTTTTTTCCAATCATGTATCTTTAATTATAACATCAATATTATTCATTAGACAAGGATAATGTCAATATTATAAAACCATAAACTTTTATTTAATTATTTGTAGTTAACTAATTAAATCCACATAAAAATATCTAATTTTAATTTTCTAATCATGGTCACACATTTATTCAGTCTACTAAATAAAGGAACCATGATTAATTTTACCATCATTTAGCCATAAAAATACCTTATTGGTTTGTTATACTCATTAACATGATTGATATATGACCAAATAATATATGTAAATGATTTTGAATAAATATAAAATCTTGAAATATCACATGTAGGAATCTTTTCTTGTCTCTAATTTGAGGAAAAATATTAGTTTTCCATAAAAATAAACATTAATAATGCTCATATGTCAATCCATATTTTTCTAAAATTGGGGCTATCAAATTTAAAATCTACTAACTTTTATTTATGAGTGGATATCATATCTCATACATGCCCCTACACATGATAGTTATAACATATCACCATAACTATTTATATATATGAATATCTAATGTATGTAATCTTGGGATATTTTTTTTCAAGGGGTCATTATGATTTAATAACTCAAATCAAATATAATATATATATTTTAGTTTGTACCCTTGAACTGACTAACTTTGCACAATAAATTACCAGAATATTAATAAATATTTTATCCCATGATGACTATTCTTATATGTCACATTTATATGATAGTGTCCATATAATATTTATTTCACCGCAATTTTGTAACAATTCCTTACTATATTGAGAACCTAGAGATGTTATGAAAATTTTATTATATATATGTCCAATGTTATGGGTGACATATTTTTGATGGGACATATATGTTCTTTGACTATTAGATATTGGAGGCTTATAATTGAGTCTTCCTCTCAATATTGTTTCACTTGGAGATCTTAAATCATGGATATCATGCGGATATACCCCCTAATAGGTATTACACATGTTTATGTTTCATTTTATATTCATATACCTGAATATGTATATAGTTTATGTCCTTGATATTATTATTAATGTATGTAAAGAATCATTTACATTTATTTTTGGAAAAAATATAATTATATATGCTTGGATATTGGTATAATACAATGGGTGAATCATAAGTGATATTTATTAAAGCATTTTCTTTTCAATATTTTTGGATGAAAATTTATATGGACCAATAATTTAGATGGAAATTTTTGATTAATTCCCTGAACACGGTTGTTAATCAACAACTTTATTTTAAATGGTAATAAAATATATATCATGCATATAGGGCGATAATAATAGTATTTATAGATGGGAACTAAGATAGATAAAAAAACATAATTAATTATTTTACAACAATAATCCCTTCATCTGAAAAATATACCCACAATACCATGTACTAAAGGATTAATGTAATTGATTAATATTTACATTAAAAATATACTCTTCAATAAACATTTACATTTTTCTATAATTTATCCTTTATAGACACCTTCTTGACTTCTCAGAAGTTATAGTCATGATCATAACAAGGTTAATGGAAACATAAGAAACAGGTGAGCTCAAACAATCAGTCAGGTAAACCTTATCCCCATTTCATAAAGGGATAAGAATATGAGAAAAGATGAGAAGGATAGATATGAATTATTAAAAGAAACATTTAATAATAATATATGTTCATAAATCACTATATAAAGACCTAAAATAAAAAATGATCAAACATATACCATGTGAAAAGAGTGTGGAATGACGAGATTCTAAATATGATCCATGTAGCATAATGATAACCATAATAAATGAAAATGTAACATTTCCTTGAAAAATAGCATAACAATGAACATTTTCACATAAATAAACTCATGATTAATAATATTTTGATAATATATTATAAGTCCCACTATTTAGTTTGTGACAATATCTAAGAAGTATCACACTTCAATTTATGATCATATCAAAGAAGTCCCACACTACATTATATCATAAGATATAAAACCTTAACATATGCCTTGGATGAATATATAGGATACCACACATCATCATACATAAATATGTGTTCCCTAATAAATCAATCATTTATTATACAATAAAAAACCCATGGATAGAAAATGGGATCCATTAAATATATCATGAGGAACCCATGAAATAAAATTGGGTTTCATATCTTTTCAAAATCTAATATCATAATGTGATATCAATAGTATATTGAGTAATTAAAAAGTTTCAATAACCAAAAAGGAGTATATAATCCTTGAATTTAGAATGTAGTTCATAAAAATAAAAATAAAAAAGGGTTATATCCTTAAGGAGGAATATAGAAGCCAAATTGTTAAAGGGGACTTCTTAAAACATATTTCACATTACCATAATGTTTTGAGTCTCTTCCATAAATCATATTCTACAAGGTAACATTAAAAACAATATAAAAATCTATTTTAAAAGAAATCACACCAAAAGAACCTTGAAAGAAACTTAAAGGCGATATAGAGGAAAATTTGGAGTTAAAGATAAAAAAATTAATGTGATAAAGATATCATTTTTAATATTTTAAAAATAACTTTATAAAAACCCACATAAAAAACTAGGGTGTCACATATTCCATTTAAAAAAGGTAAAGTTAATTATTAAGATTAGTATAATCCAAAAAAAATTTTATTTAAAAATATGATATTTGAAAATTAATGAGAATAATGAACATGGATATAGAAGAGAAAGATATCTTTTGGAGATGATGAAAATTATTTAAAATATTAGAAAATTTTATGAAGAAATAAGTTCATCAATATAATTTCCAAAAAATGATGATGTAAATGAATTATAACACCATTATAGAAATGAATAATACTGTCGTATAAAACCATAGTCAAGATGAATCATTATGACTTAAGAAAATAATTTGAGTAAAAAACCTCTAATAGTTTCAGTAACATTTCAATCATAACAAAATTAAAGAGGGATATTGAAATCATACTCAAAAGACCATTAATAGAAAATTATTTATGATATAACATCTCATATGGGTAGTTAATACACCATATAAAAAATGGTGTGAAAAATCAAACATGTTTTATGATATTGAAAATGAGATAAGGAAACCATTACCTTTAATATCTCTTATCCAAACATGATAAAAAATCTTATATAAAAAAGAAAGTAAACTAATAAAATATTTTAGAACCTTATTAATACCTATAAAATTTTATATTAATCATTTATAACCACTTATTTCAAATATATTAGTTTTTATGTTATATTTTTATTATTAGATTTTTATTAGTTTTTAATCTTTTATTTAGTACTAGTTTTATATTAGCATTGTGGATAATTTTTTAAAGATTCAAATTTAATAATTTTGATATCATTAAAGGTATGATAATATATTTTTTATAATTTTTTATAAATTTTTAATATCATTTCATAATTGTTTACATGTGATTCATGATAAAGAAGGTGAGCTTGTTTCAGTAATTTATAGAGAATAAAAAGGAGGTAAAATAATAAGTTAAACACTAGTATGTACTTATAAAAACCATTAAATAATTTTTTCTTCTCATTAAAAATGAAATTACAACAACAATTATGTTTTTATATTCATTTATGAAAAATATTTATAGCATTTCTCATGTACTGAGTTAAAATAACCCAAAAAAGAACATGATATAATCGATGGGTGAGTGTGATTATGAAAATGATTATTTTAGAATAATATCATTATTATAAAATCATAATGAAATTATTTTTATATTTTAAGTTGGTAAATTGGGTTTTTATAGTGATAAATAATTAATAAATGACTAGATTGGAAAAAATGTGTCACATTCCTGGAAGCAATATTCTGCATGTACACACATGCGACACATTAATTTTCTATAGATATTAAGGAATATAAGTAGTGGTTCATAATTTTATAATAATAATAATAATTTTATAAACATAATATTAATAATTTAAATATAATTTTTTTAACCATCAATGTAAGGTGGTGATGAAAATTAAAGCACATATTTCATGGATGTAGTTGTCGGTACACACACATGATGATACATTAGTTTTTTAAATAGATTTAGAGGAATATATAAAATTGATATTCTATTAATATAAAAACATTTCATAATATTATTACTATTTAATTTATCATAAATTATGGGATATAAAATATTTCAAGGTGTAAAAAATATGGGAATAAATTAGATAGATCGGTTGAGAGTATTACCTCTAACGTTGGACGTTCTCTATTGGGCAACACCTTATGGATCATTAACTTAGTATTATAGAAATTCCAAGGATTATTAGACATGATTATAGAGTTTAGGAGAGACAATTAAAGATTTATACTTGATATAATAATCTATAAATCGTATAAAAATAGTGTGGAGGTGACCTCCTTTGGTAACTGAAGAAAATAGAATTTTTTAAATACACATTAATGTTTGATTTATGAAATAACACTATTAAATAAAAAATGGATCCAGTAGTTGTTAATAATTATGTGTGGGGTGAGATAGCTATTATCAATCCTCAACGATAATATTTTAACACATTTTTTGTACATTTTTTTGATTTATTTAACTACACACCTAATTTAACACTCCTGAGGGATTTTCTTTGGTTTTTAAAATTAAAAATTTGAACCATTATAAAGTAATTAATGAGAATTTGATGATTTAATATATATATATATATATATATTGGGTTAGATAACCTAATAAGAATATGACCATGAATAAAATAGATTGAAACGTACATATTTTTAAGTTAGGTTATGCATGTCATTTACAATTTAATTCTTATGATATTATAGTTTCCATTATAAAATTATTAATTTATGTTTATCACACTATAAACTTATATTATTGAAATTAATTGATGGAGGATAGAGAATTCCAGTTAAAAACATGTGTGATGTACCATATAGATATTTTCCCAATGAGAAACTTAATGATATTGGGACTGGAGTGAAACATCTTTTGGTAATTATACCTTAACTCACTCATGCGATAAATAATAAACCAATCAATATTGATCTCCCAAACACAACAAAGAAGGAGAAAATTTCAATCGATTCCTTTATGTTGTAGTGTCATACCTGAATTAGTGGGTATTTAAACCTGATAATTTTAGAGCAACAGAACAATAATGTAGAGAAGATAATTTTCATCCTCTAATAATCAATCAATGGGAAATCAATTAATCTATTTATTGTCTGAAAGGTGAGGATAATGAATGGTAGACACTCATTAAGAATAATAAAAATAAATAAGAAGTGAATCTATGGAATTTGATGTTTCAAATATACTATTATTCAAAAACTATTTTCCCTAAATTCTTAAAATGAAAATGGTGAGATAATGCCAAGAGTTTTAAAGAAGGATGATGTATCAGTGTGTACCAATGATGAAAACAACACAAGAATTTCTTGTCATGCCTCTTGTTTTATTAATAACCCCATGTGTAAGATGAAATAATTACTTATTGATATAAAACCATGTATTCAAATGTAATTAACTATAATAGACTCGTATATCTATGAATACGTTGTTAGATGTGGACATAAGGTGGAAATAAAAGTTTGAGACTCTTATTACTTTGAATACATGAAAAGGAAGATATATTTTCAAGAAAAAATTGATGGAAAACACCATGGAGGAAGGGATTTTCGACCACCTAAATGAATAATATAAAACACATTATGAAATAGACACGTTAACAACTCATAGTTAGTGTTTTAATTAATGATTTTTGATTATGCACATAATTTTTAGTATAGTCATTTTATTTTTCAAATATATGTTTTCTTCAAAAAATAATTTTTATTGATATCTATGAGAAAAAAATATATTTAATTTTTAAAATTTTAAAAAATTTATGTGATAAAATTAAAAAATTTATTTATCATGTCAAAAATATTTTTGGATAGATTTCTGAAAATTTTATGAAAATTTTATTTTATTTATTAAAAAATACAGATTTTTAAAAAACACTCATTTTATTTATATTTAAAAGTAATTTTATGATTTTAAATTGATTTCAAAGTAAATTAAGTACTTTTTTTAGATATAATATATCTTATTACATTAAATAAACCTATATACCTTATTTTGGAATAAGTATATTTTTGGGCATAAAAACATATTTTCCAAAAAAGAATATTATTTTCTAAATTTCGGTTATTTAATTTTAAATGTAATTTTTAAAATTATGTGTTTTAAATTTTTAAAAATTGATTACATATTTTGAATGAGTAGGTACAAATTATGTTATATGGTTTTATTAATTTTTAGGAATAAAAAATTTACTATTGTAAGAAAAATATTTATCATACTATAAGTAAAATAATATTGCGGGTTAATGTTACAAGCTAATAGCATAAATTACCTAAAAAAAAATTCAATGTCTGGTTTATGTGTTTATTAAACTTATACATAATTTATAACATTAATTATCATCAAAATTATTTGGAATTAGTAATACCCAAATGTGGTTGGATTTAAACATAAAATAATCATTATTTAATCACTTAAAACCGCCCCTCCTCAAGTATAAATAACACTCCCCACCATCCCTTTTTTCTCAAAATACTTGAAGCTATTAAAATATCTATTAACCATATACTATTCCCTTTAACCCATTTTTAAATGTTACTAGTCTCATCCAAGAATAATCCCATGTTACTTGAGGGGTTCTTTAAGGAGGTGATATTCAAGAGGTAACTTTCATAGACAAACTCTCTTAATTTATTTTCTTTTTCGACCTTATCTTCACCTAATTCATAAATAAAATAATAATAAATCCAATATCATGTATATATAACAATTTCATATTTATAATGGAATATCTTATATCCACCCATTTTCTAATCTCCACTTATTCAAAGAAATGAAACCATTGTCCAAATTATAGTGGTTAATCATCCCTGTGTATAATGATTTTCTTCCATTACTACCATTATGGCTATTAATAAATGTATTATTCAGTTAAAAATAGATTTTAAAATTTATATTATAACGTGTTTAATTTTTTGTAACTAATATATATACATAATATTAAATAAAATAAAACTAGTTCATGATAGTAGGAAAAAATGACAAAATAAACAAAAAATTTATCATTAACATTTTATCAAAAGAATCAACATCATGTTAGAAATAAAAATTATAATGCTACCATTTAAAATTCAGTATGTTAATTAATACCATTTCATTTTAGTTTTTTATTTTTATTTCCATTTGATATGAAAATCCATAATTAAACAAAAAATGAACTAACTATGAATCCATGAAACGAACACACCTGAAACAGTTAAAATAATGAAATATTATTAATGAACAGTTCTTATGATTTTTTAAAAGTATCATATAAGTTATTTTAAATATTATTATATTTATGGAATTAATTAATAACATTATTTAAGAATTTATACTTGAGGTTAAAGTATGAAAAACTAAAGTGAAGCATGAGGCACGAGTTTCTCGTCTCACTTTTATGTATGTGAGATATATTCATTATTCCAAATTTATTTCATTTGTGTGGTTTAAAATATGAAAAATAAAATCATGAATATTATTATATTTAGGGTATTCATTTTTTCATTTGAAATTTTTTACTTTTATTGGGTATTCTATTCAACTTATTAGAAAGTGGTAAGGTATTTCTTATCTCAATTTCCATTCCTTATGTTAAACTTATACATTATTGATTATACCATGTTAAGATTATGTGTGAGATGAATTTTTATTATCTTATAATTTATTTATAAAATTTTATGTGAATTTATAGTTTATAAAAACAATTTATTCATTTGATTAATGATCACTTAAATTATATGATATTTATAATGAACTTCTTCTAGAAATTATATTTTTAAAATTTATCTTAAAACTCCCTTTTTCTTCCATGTCAATGTTTTCTCAAATTGTTTAAAAAAATGGTTTCACTATTCTATTATGATTTTTAATGTCATTTTTACTCATTTTTTAATTTTAAAATTGTTTTCAAATGATTTTTTTCTTTTTTAAATGATTTTATTTGTAAATTTTCCAACAAAATACAAATGGAATGTTTTTTAACTTATATGACATGATTTGGTTTTACTTCCATCATGATTACATAATTATTTGATGATTGCTTTACAATAATAAGAGTTAATTTTAAAATTAAATATTCTCCTTTGTAAATATAAATCTCTTTAATATAAAATGATTTAAAAATGTTATTTTTTTCAAGAATTATTTCAGGCAATCTTTCAAAATTATTTCCCATCTAAGATAACATCATTTGATGTTACTTGTGTTTTAATAGGTATATTATTAAAGGATACTATCCATATTCTCTTTATGGTTAGATTATTTTTATTATGGCATGATATTTATGAAACCCATTTCTTTTCCATGGGTTATGATATTATGAAATAATTATAAAACCCATTTCTTTTCATGGATTTTAATATGATGAATAATATTTTTACTTATTTCACAAATATGTACGTTTTTCATTATGTGATGGTTGGGACATATATATACCTCCAATTAATTGGGAAAATATTTACATCTCATGTGAAAATAATGTGAATCAAGCCAATGGGCTTGATCCTCTATAGAAAACATGCGCATCCTGATCCACTATTGGAAATAAGTGTGTCCTGATACACTATGTTGATGGTCTTGGATGTTAAAATTAACATATGAAATATGCCTCCATATTTTTCATGGTTCCACACTTTTATGACATGATCTTATGGAAAATGATTGATTTATGATTATTTATCACTCTTATTATGATTTTTTCTGAAATGATAATTTTTATTCCATGAATCTTGTTTATGATCTACGACTGGTTGGTTATGAACTTAATAACTTATAATTCAGATCACATAATCTTATTATTATCTCATTCTTTCATATGATCATGGATTGATATATCCTATGTTTATCCTTACTTAGCTTCTGAACTCACGCTTTATTATAATTCTTATCCCAATTAAATGAAGAAATGTATTTTGTATGATATATCAAAAATGGTTTTAGTTATTATGGAATATGTGGAAGAAAATGTAGATGTTGTACAAACCTATTTTTTATGTTTCTATGTTTCTAAATACACTAAAACCATATTGTTCTGGTGTGTTTTTTGTCTTATGTAATGAATATTCATCTATTAAGATGTAATATCGATGAATGAAAAAATGAGTCATTATAGTTAGTATAAAAGATATATTTAGTTAACCTTCAGAAACTAGGATGAGAAATCCTTAATTAGGATCCCTAAGGATAAGTGTATGTATTGGTTATAATATTATAATATCGTTTGTTATCATGAATAAACTAGGATTTTACCAAAGGTGTTATGGTTTAAAATTTTATTAGAAAATTTTTCTTGACTATGTGGTTTCTTTATATGATTATTGTTGCTCCAACTATGCATTTTAGGTTTTACATGATGGCTGGAACCAAGAGGATTCATGTTAATGGTGAATGTGATAGACAATGGAATGATCTTCCTCATGAGAAACTAGAATAAATACGAGTCTAAATATGAAACCTTTTTGGTATTCCCAATCAATAATATTGTAATATGATCAATAATGTCATCTTTGCTGAGTTTCCTAACCCATATAATAAGAGAAATATGGAGTTTAATGGTGACCAAAGAAGAAATAATGTTAAATTTTCCACATGTATAGAATGGGGGTAGTGGAATCAAGGAGAATGTCTCAAATGAATTGGAATATTCTTTGGGTGTGTAAAAGAAGGAAATAAATCAAGTAATTTCAAGGGAAAAGTGAAAGGATTAGTTAACTCATTGGACAAGAATAATGGTATCCCTAAAGGATCAATGATAGTTAAATGTTTTAAATGTGTAATTTTGTGGAATTATTCAAGTCAACACCCTAAGGGGAATTATTTTTAAGATAATCAGAAAGGTTGTAAGAGTAATGGTTATATTACTGATTATGAAGATTATAATGATGATATATGATATAGAAGAAGAGTAAATGAATTAAACAATGAATTTTGCTTAATTTTTTTTAATAAAGAAGTTTAATAATTGGGTGTTTATATTCAGGAATAATGTTATAGAAGTAATTTTATGGAATTATGGAATAATTAAACATATAATGATTTTTCATCTATAGTTTTTCTTTAGGTATTTGGAAGAATATGTTAAATGGTAATGGTAACCATGAAAAGTGATTTAGGTGGTGAGGTGATATTTTTGGAGATCACATGATAAAGGGAAGAATAACCCTTAATATGTTCATGATATTGGTATAATAATGTGATAAATAAATGTGTGATTGTGATAAATTAAATGGGATTGTATTAATTACCTTGGAAATAATTAGTAATTTGATAAAAATTTTGTTTATGGATTGAGTTTATAGAATTTATGGATTTTTGGTACGAGTAAAGAGTTAATTTTTGAAGGCATGTATGTTTTCACTAAGGTTGTATGGTATTTCAGTTTATTACTATGTTTCAACAGAATACATGATAATTATCTTTATAAATTTTTTGTGTGATAATTATGAGTTACATCATGTTGTTTATGGGATTAATTGTAAGTTTATATTGAAAATATAGTAACCTTGTTGCAATTTTTTTTTATTTTAATATTTTTGAAAGATCATAAGGGTAAACATTTATGAATTTTTTTACATTGAACTTTGGAATAGGTTTAGATATTAATGTATAACTTAACCATGTGATGATTTATGCATATTGGATAACCTGTGTCAACAATTTTTTTATGATGATTACTAGAGATAGAAGAAATAAATTTTCATCCCATTATGGATATTATAATCCACTAGTTATTTAGGAATTTCAATTTAAACATCATTTATTAGAGTAAAAGATGAACAGAGTGAGTATAATCCTATCAATGAGTAGAATCCTCTCAATTAGAATCCTCTCAATGAGATCAAGGTGGGGACTTAGTTTGAGGATATCATGTCTTACTCAAAATTCCTTGTTTCTCATCATGATACAACCCTCAAAATTTTTCTAGGGAGGAATTGGTTAAATTATCATGAATATATTCCCTCATCATACCACAAATGTCTCAAATGTTGAATTAATTTGTAAAATTATAAAATTTCATGGTGATAAGGACCCATTTAAATCATTGGAATTACAATAAAATGAATTTGGATTATACCAAAGGTAAGGTAAGAATCCCATGATTAATGATGTTTCCCAAATCAATTCCCTAAACAATATGGATAAAAACCTATATAATCCTTTAAAAAATATCATGGATGATTATTTTCTTCCTATAAATCATATATAAGGGGTTGGTCTGAATTTAGGAACATGTTCAGTAAATTCCATCCCATCAGTCGTGAAAAATGAACCCAACAACGATTGATAATTCACCAACTCTCTAGATTGTGAAAATGTCTAGTTGAAAATTACTTAAATCCACCCCATTAACCTAAAATATTCCCTACCTCATCAACTAGGTTATAAGTGGTTTCTTTATATTCCAAATTTCAAAATATTTACTCCTCCAAATATGAGAAAATTTCTACACCACCTACTTCCCCTCAGAATATATAGGGAAAGGAAGAAGAGTATGAGGAGGAAGACCATAGGTATTCCCCTACAGAATTTGAGGAAAGTGTATATAACACCATTTAAAAATGTAGATAAATAAACCTCAGTTTATAAGAATAACCAAAAACAAAAATTGATTAGTGCAACCTTGAATTCCAAAGAATAAAAGGTATACACCTCTTTCTTGAAGAAATAGTAGGACGTGTTTTCTTGGAATTACCTAGGGAGGCCAGGACACAATATCAAGGTGTCCACACATCACTTTGGATTTACAGAAGACAATGAAGGTTAAAAATAGGAATCTGGAAGGTAACAGCCGAATCACATATCCAAAATTGCAGCTGATGTCGACTAGATCATCAAGGCTAACTTCATCTAAGAATTTCAGTATCCAAAGTTGTAGGCCAAAATCGTCTTCATAAAGAATAAGAAAGGGTAAATTAGCGTCTACATCAACTTTAGAGATCTCAATCAGTACAGTCTAAAAGAAGATTTCCTAGTTTTGATTAAATATCTACTATTTTATGCAATGTCTTTTTATCAAGACCGCCCATTCCTGGATCGCTATTTAGGGTATAAAAACACTCAAATGGCAATAGAAGAAAAGAATCCACCATCCTCATGGCCCCTAGGGAGTATTCTACTTTCGTGTAATTCCCTTAATACTAAATAATGTTGGAATTACATATTGATGTTCCATGTATCATATCTTTAATCCCTTATTAGGGATGTTTTTTGAATGTTACATCGACGGTCTAATGGTTTTGTCTCAACAACATTCTGATCACCTGAAAAATCTTGATACATTTTCAATAAAAAGTGTCAACATAGCCGGAAGATTGACCCCTTGAAATGTGATTTCAAGGTAACACTAGGAAGATTACATGGCTTTAGCATACAACATCATGACATTGAATTAAACCATGAGAAAAAATGGATATCCATAAAAATGTTCCTCCTAAAAAATATAAAGAGTTGAGTGGAATTCAAAGAATATTATCCTATATCTGGTGCTTTATATCCAAACTTTTAGGAAAGTGTTTTCCCTTAACCAAATTGATAAATAAAGGGGTCACATATAAATGGATTAGTGACTATTAAGAAGTGTTTTATAACCTCAATAAATATATTTTAATCCCACCAATTCTAATTCCACCCATTGTGGGAAATCCATTCTTTACATTTGTGTCAGCCCTGGAGAGATTCCAAGGTGATTTCCTAAAAAACAAAATTTCTAAGAATGAAAAAATACTTTTATTATCTCATTATAACCATTCTTGGAACTGAAAATTGGTATTTGGTATTATGAAGGGATGGATAGAGTTAATATATGTGGTTTAGAAACTGAGGAACTAATTACAGCACCATGACTTCCACATGGTCTCTCACAACAACCCAAAAAAATAAATTATCAGACATCTTATATTGAAAAGATGTTTGGTGTGGTGGGCAGTTATCTTGCAGCAGTTTGAAATACAGTTGATTCCCCAAAAACTAATGAAAGTCCAGGCTCTAGTAGATATTCTTGCGGAGCACCCATCTACAAAAACAACGTCATTAAATACTAAATTTGTATATAAGAGATATTTTCTATCCAAGATGGCCCCAAACATGGGAAATTTGTTTTAACGGTGCATCCATGATCCCAACATGAAAGATAATGGTAGTTCCCAAGATAAATAAAGCAGTGTTAGGGGTTGTGATCATCTCTCTTGAAAAGGATGTTTTTCATACTCTTTCCTATCATCATAAGTCTATAAAAACACTAAGGGAAAATATTATACTATTCATTATTGGACTAGAATTGACACTAAAACTATTAGTGGGATATCTTGAGGTGGAAGACAATTTAGATGTGGTAATAAAATAGACCAATGAGAATTATCCTATCTGGAAAAGAGATAATCCTCCTACTTGACTTTGTTTGAGGGTTAATAGAGTAATTACCTTTAGAGACAACATTGACTCATGTTCCACCACTGTAGAATGCCCAGGAAGATTCATTGGTGAATACATCCTTGGATTTGGCAGAACAAAACTGGGAAAAAATAGTCATCATCATTTCACATCACCAAATGGTGTTTCATTTTTCAAATGTCAACACTGAAGAGATATATGAAATCATCGATTTCCCTAAACCATAAGGTCCTACTATTGTTTGGATTATAACCATCCTAGAATACCTTCAAAATGGGGTAATCTAATAGGAAAGATCTAGGAAAGAGGAAATATAATGACGAGAAACCAACTTTACTCTTTATGTTTTCCTAGATCACTAGAAAGTAATTTATAAACGAGGCCTTGATGGAGTCCTTATCAGACATATCAATGATTAAGAGAATACTAATATTATGAAAGATGTATCCACATGGTTTTGTGGTGGCTAACAGTTAGGGTCCAATATTTATTATCAAATGCAGAGTGTTGGGTACTGCTAGACCAATATGACCAGGTCTTCAAAAGCATTAACTAAAAGTTTAATTCCATCCATGTGCATTCCAAATTAATCCATCAACCCCCAAATTTTATGCATAATTCCAAATACTCCTGCCTATTTTCCATATGGGTAATAGATATTATAGGTCCATACTCTTCAACTATAGAAAATCGATTCAAATAAATCCTAACTGTTATGAAGTACTACTATAAATGGGCTAAGTCAATACCCCTCAAAGAAGTCAGGGCCAAAAGCATTATCAGCTTCGTGAAAGACAAAAAAAATTACAAGTTTTTGTTTCCTTCATATCTACTATATATACTAATCTCGAATTTTTATCTACCACATATCCTGCTCAAGTTCATAAACATCATTTCTCCTATATGTGTCCATCCTCTAGTTCTCCACATCGACCCACCGCACGCTATCTAAATTTTCTACACCTCCCTCTCCCACTCCTACTGAGGTTATTGATGGTCATGACCTAGAATACCCTCATACCCCTGTCTTCGTCATCCTCCATATCCCAGTCAACCCATAGTTTGTAACCCACCATCTCCTAGTTTCAACTATACTCTGCTTTTTTTCATTCTCCTGGTTGCGGTCGAGATTCATCTGTTTGCGATCTAGGATTCCCACAAATTCCCCATGCCAAGATCCTCCTCCTCTCGTTTTCACTGTTGAATATCATGATCGTAATTCATCTTCCTCCTTATCCTTGATTCACTATACCTATTCATCATTTTTATCCTCCATTAACATCTCCAAATCATTATTTCCTTTGGGTCTTGCTTTGTTACCCACTGCATTTTTACTGCTGCTCCACACCCTCCTCTAACATGTGCAGTATCCTTCTCATTCTGGTAAATTGAATTTCAAACAATATTCTACTCCATTACGTCCATACCGATTTCAACTTATCCACCATATCTAAAGGTAAGGTTTTACCACATCATATTTTACTTCGTAAAAATTTTTCATTTAAATCTACTGCATCCTCAAATATGCAATTTAACCCCATCACTGTTTGAAATTATAATCCTGATGACCAATTTATGATTATGATTTCAATGGATCTATTTTTAAAGGAGATTTCTATTTTTTTCTTTCTAATTGTTCATTTTATAATTTTATATAGTTACATCGAGTCTGGTGGACTGGGTTTAACACAAAATGACTGAAACCCAGAAACGGTGTGCTGTGACTGGAGGGGTGGGTTTGATTGCACGATGTTTGGTGGATAGCCTTGAATGATTAGGCATGGGTCCTAGCACTAAAAAAACTTCAGAGTTACCATGTATTATCCTATTCTATTTTTCATCGAGTTTGGTTGGTTTTATTTTAAAATAATTTAAAATAAAATAGAAAATGAACTTGAGACATCCATAGACTACAAATGATGCACAATATTATAGTAGTCATCATTTTATTCAACCATTTCTAGGATCTATTTTCTAGGATCTAACTATGTGGATGAAACAAGTTTCACATATCACCAATCAGTGCTCCCTAACCCACCTCTTAAGATTGGAATGTGGTTGGGTTTTCTTGAATGAAGATGATACTATATATTTATATATGCCTTTGATTTCTCCATTTGGGGTTTAGATTTACAGAAATATCTAATACCATATGACCACTGTTTCGATTATCTCTGATTTCCTTTATCCCAAATAAACATATTCAGATCATAGCTGAAAACATCTAAACTAGGTTGGTTCTACTTTTTCACATGCAATCTTATTTCTACCATTGTGTAGGGTTTCTTTGATTACAGATCATTACCCTCCTCTAATTTTCATTCGGTATGATTTATTGGTTTCAATTTATTGTCTTCTTTATTATCATATTTTCCTTGTTTATGGTTTAGTTTTGTTGAATTATTGAATATAATATGGTTTATTTGACTTTTTACCTATTCTCATTGGGATTCATTATTTATTTCATTTACTTTTTCCCCAATCTCTTGCTGCAGTCCTCTCTGACAGTAGAAGAAGTTACCCAACTTCTACACATAATTTTTCTTCTTTGGTTAGGATCATTGAGAAGAAATAGAATAAAGGATAATTTATAGGTAATTTTAAATATTTCATGTAACTATTTGCATCATCCAATTAATCTCTCATCAATATGATTTGTTCTTCATTTACTAGTTTAAAATTGGTAATTTTCTTCACTACCAACTGAAGTGCTTCATTACATCATTGATTAGTATAGATGTATATTGTTGTCTATATACCGATACACAAAACCTCTACAAAATTTACTCTAGAAAATGTTACACTTCAACATATTCGTCTTATTGATGATTATTTGTAGGATTATTATGATGTTGGATTGTTGTAATTGATTATTTCATGTTTCTCATTATTTGATCTAACATAATGAAATCTCAAATTAAATTATATTTTTAAAATTCTATAAAAACACTTACATCACTACATAATCATAATATCCAATTATAATATACCATGCACTATGATTTTTCTTAAATAAATATAATAGTATAAAAATATTCTCGAGTTATGGTACTTCATGTCTATGAATAAAATCATAACCATCTCAATGATTTATTATTGAATTGTTTTAGGAGCATAAATGGAAAATAAGGGAATAAGAACATTGAAAGAAAGACTAAAAATCACTCCTAAGTAGAATATCCACAATTGAAATGAGAGTTTCCTAATTTCTATTCATTTAATTGTAATACTGATTAAATTAATATAATAATTCTGAATTTTGTCTGCACACTTATGCATGCATTGATCACACACAAAATGGATCCCCTCCCACTAGAGTCGCTTCGAGAAATTACTATTTATCTGGGATCTCTAACTATCATATGACTATGCTGGTGATCCACATTAGAGTTGAATGTATTTCTATGCTAAGTTCTGGTTTTATGAAAGAGTCAACTGATACAGAGGTAAAAATTCTCCTAAGTTTTCATTTTTTTTCCTCTTAGTAAAATCAATCTGCATGAATTTTATACTCCACTTGAATACCTAAATCCCCCATTTTTTTATGATAGATCTAAGGATGTAAGAAATGTTTGTGATCTTGTGCACCTTCCAAATAGAATTTTGACCATTATGATTTGTGTGAATACATCAATTATTTATGTATAATTACATCCTATGATAATATATATATTCATATATCATTCATTATACAATTATTCACTTCTAAAATAAGCTTATCATAATTATATTACTAGATACCCCTAACTAATTTTATCATGTAGCAGGACTTGAACAAAAAATATCATATAATAGACTAACCCCAAAGAAGTTGTTTTTTTGTCTATTTTATATAATTTTCTTCATCACCTTGGTGATAATTTTGTTTTATTAATTTTATCATATACATTATAATGAAATTATAGGTTTATAATTCCACCATAATTGCATCTTATATTCACTTTTCCAGTCACCGATCACTACAAGATTCATATTGTGAACATTGAATAATATTATACTTCATCCTTAATATCTTAAATTCATTAATTTGAATAATTTATTTTATTTTTTGATTCATCAGTTTAAATATTTACCATCTATGTTTTATTTTACTTGTGTTGAACATTTAATTAGTTAAAATATAGATCGGTTTGCATATTTTCTTTGCACTGGGTGTAATAAAAAGTATCATTGTTTAGTTAATTTCATAATTTTCATTTTCTATTTACTATACATTTTAATTCATAACAATAATTTGGATCCAAATTATATATTTAATTTATGAAATAAATTGTACAGTAATTTTGTGACCTATATTGAATTGAAGCATAAAATAAAACCAAAATCATAGAAATTAAATGGGGCCTACATTGGGAAGGTAATCTACACTTTAGATCCCAACCGGGATTCATTTGGGCACTGTACATTTGGATCAAATTATGTTTTTTTGTCTTTTTTAAGGTTCCCCAAATGAATCAAAGGTGTGTTTGATATCAATTATTGAACACTATACCATGAAATATGTTATACATTAATTCATAATGATATATTATGTATTATTCTATTTTCGAATGAAAGTTTGGATGGACTATACAACCCTAAAATACATAAATGTTCTCCCTACATTTTTATAAAAAACATAATTGTCATTAAAATAATAAAAAATAAAATAATGGGTAGAAATATATTTCAAAATTATGACCTCTTTGAAATATTACCCCCCTTTAGATGATGTTCAGTTCAAAAAATAACACCTTTTAGGGTTTCAACATTACATTTTGTAACTACAATACATAGTTCTTTGGGAACTAAAGATATGACTCTTGTAACTGCGATGCATAGGTCATTAGGAACTAAAGAGATGAATCTTGGAGTAGTCACTGATACAAAAACTAGGCAAGGGAAGCACCACCCTTTAACAATGCTAAAAAAAGCACTGATAAAGGGGGGACTTTATCAGAGCTAAAAAAAGCACTGATAAAGGGGAACATTAAACAACATTAAAAAAATCACTATTAAAAGTGACCCTTTATCAGCACTTCTTTTAGCACTGATAAAGGCCCCACTTTATCAACACTTTTTTAGCACTGTTAAAGGGGACCCCTTTATCAGTACTTTTTTCAGTATCACTGATAAAGGGGGACTTTATCAGCACTTTTTCCTAGCACTGATAAATTTTTTGTTTCAAAAACAAATCATGAAAAACATTATATTGTTAAATAATTATATTTATATTTATATAAATATAATATATATATTTTTAAATATGTTTTAGATATGTATAAATAGACTATTACATTTAATATATAATAAATTTAGTGAAAATGTCTTTAAAATATTTTAAATTTTTTTATTTATTAATAATTTTCTAATTATCATCGATTAATAATCATTTAATAATAATTCAAAGACACAAAAAAAAATTAATAAAAGATCTAAAATAAGTTAAAAATGTAACTTAAACTTCAAACGACCATAACTTTTGATCCATGTGTTCATTTGAGCTCTACAGCCTATCAAATCGAAGCTCGTGATGAGCTCTTTGTACTAATACTTAAGGGTAACCTTTTTTTTTCACATTTTTCGAGGCCAAAAAAGGCCCATAAGGTCTCCAAAACTGAGTTTTTAGTCAGGACACCTCGATTTGTTAACATTTATACAAGTATAAATTATGATCCGGATGTCCATTAAGCCTTTACCACATATAATATCAAATATTGTTTCATTTTCATCGATTTGACTGGTTTTGGAGTTGAAAAGGGCTTCTACATTAGAAGTTATGGTTGTTTTAACATTCTATGTCTTTTCAAATACACACATATATGTATTTATTCGTAAATATATATGTTTCTTAGTGTGTGTGTGTCTGTGTGTGTGTTTTATATTTGTATGTATGTGTGTACTTATTTATTTATAAACACACATAAAAAACATATTTTATAAATTTATATAAAACTAATCTAATAAATATATATTAATATAAAAATAAATATACAGATAAAAAATTATAACTAAATATATATATATATATAAATAAATTTAAATATATATTAATATACGAATGAATATATATATAATAATATATGAATAAATATATATGTATTAATATAACTAAATATATATATATTAATATGAATTTATATTAATATACAAATAAATACGACTATATATATATAAATATTAATATATATTAATATAAGAATATATATATATATATATATATATTAAGATATGAATAAATATATATGTATTCATATAACTAAATATATTTATATTAATATGAATCTATATTAATATATGAATAAATATAATTATATATAACTATATATAAATAGATATATCATTAAATAGACAAAAAAACAGAATGGCTTAGTGGTAAAGGTGCATGCGTGAAAGGGGGGAGGTTGCCGGTTCGAGTGCGGGTGGAAGCAAGGAGGTGAATGCATGTGGGGGACACGCAGGAAGGGAACCACATGAGAGAGTGTGAGAGGGGGTTTTCCTAGCACCGATACGGGGGGGGGGGGGGTCAAGCGCTGTTAAAAGCTCCCCCCACATTATATTATTCTTTTTTTAATTTTTTTTGACTTTTATACGCACTTTTTAAAAACATTGATAAAAGACCCCTTTTATCAGCGCTAAAAAAGCACTGATAAAGGGGTCGTTTATTAGCCCTTTTTCAGCACTGATAAAAGGGTCCTTTATCTGCGCTTTTCTGAGCGCTGATAAATGGGACCCCCTTTATCTTCTCCTCAATTAAAAACACTTTTTTTAGCACTGTTAATGTACTTTTCTAGTACTGATGAAGGACATATTTTTAGTAGTGAGTATGGACTTGAATATTGATTAAAATGTATAAAATGATGTCTAGAATTTATTCCTGATTAAAGTGTATTAAATTAAATGATTTATTGATGATTTATAAACAAATGATAATGTTTTTTTATTCTTTTTCACTGGATAATTGGCTGATGGGATGATGAATCCACGTCTATGTAATTGATTATATGATTAATTTTTTTATTATTATATACATTGGGAAATCATGGACATAGTCACAGTGATATACTACTCATGTAAATATATATGCTAAACGCCATTGGGAATTATTGCATGGATCTGGTGAGATTTTTATTATATATGTTTGAGGTCCTCTTTCATAGATCTGTGGATATTGTGTTCCAATTATTTGGTGTGACTATCAGAGATATTATGTGCCAATTTTATGATAAATATTGGTTTAAATATGATACAATACAATCCTTTATAGGCACACAATCCATGATATATTACAATGCCTGATAGGGACATAATCTCATCCACATGTATGGATATTTTGTGCCTATCATTTTACATGGAGTGCCTTTATGAACAAGGGAGTGCCTTTATATAGATTTTGAGGACCAAACTGATGGATGGAAACCTTCAATGGTTGGGTTATTTTTCTTCAACCAGAACAACTTATAAGTGATTTTTGTCATCATATTCTCATTGTTTTAGATTCATGTATTCCAATTTTTTTAGATGCATGTATACAAGGACTACCTTATGTCATAAAAAAACCACATTCATGAGTTTTCATCAGGTTCCATCATTATTGTGATTACCTTAGCATAAAAAAAGTTGAGATCAGGTTCCATCAATATTGTCATTACCTTAGCATCAATAATGTTGGGACCAGGTTCCATGAATATCATTATTGCTGCTATCAAGGTGGGTACATCATTGATGACTAACTTCATAGGGAACTCTATCTAGGATCAATCTAGTTATGACAGATTGAGTATTCAAGGTTAGTTCATGAATTATAATGGATTCATCTTTTATTTTTGGAAACCTCCCTATCTAGGTTGGATCAAGATCAACATGGATGTTTCTTCCAAGGAAATTGTATACTTTTATGTATGATGAAACAAGATCATTTGATAGAAAGTGGAGAGATTACACTTCTGTATACATACACTTCAATAGTGAACATTGTTTAAACATACACACATAATGTTTGGTGTCATAAAATGTTTAAACCTATGTTACACTCCTTTATAAAAATGTTATAAATATAGAATGTTCCATACACATCAATATTATATTGTACCATATACATTACACTCCTATATAAAAATATATACATTACATTAAACTCATGTTTTTTATAATCATTTCTGTAAATAGGTTTTGAAAAAACTTCTTCTTTTCATATCATCTTTAATATTTTTTTTCATGTAATGAATGGGATTTAATTTAATGGTAATGAAACATTAATTATTATGTTGAATGTTGAGATAAATATATTCATGTAGTTTAAGGTAACTAATCTGTGTAGAGCATAACGACTTATCTATTTGAAGTGTATATTAATGCAGTCAATTTTAGTACCATTCATGATTTCTGTTTCACCCAGGAGGGATATTCCCAATTCATGAATCTATTTAATATAGCTGTTACTAAGTCCTGGTTTATCATATGGTGGAATAAGAATGAAATAAAGTATTACATCTATTTCATTGACATTAACTTATCCGTGAATAATATTTTTACTACTAATAATCAATAGGTTCTGTGTACTGAGTTGCATGAATTTCTAGAAAAATCATTGTTTTCATATACCTATCATGGATTGTGTTTCTTTTCATCCTTAAGTCATTTTCTTCCCGAAAGGTTTATGATTCTATCAGTATCAACATTTTGAAATGACGTGGTTTGGTTATTGACAACGTGCTTCTCTCCATATCGATTCCCTCAAAATGTATCTTACTTAACATTAAATTTATCTTTTTCTCCAATACTGCTTGAATTATCATGTTTAGAACTAGGAGAAGGATACTTCATCCAGTTATCCATATATAATCAATCTGCATATATAGTATACACATGATATTTTAATTTATAAATATATAATATTCTAGCTTTATAATTTTCAATAAAATATGAATCTAATTGATTTTGAAGTTACTAAAATCATTTATTTGTTTGTTTGGGGTCTTTTAATGCAATTAAGTAATATAGGATGTGCTTCAGACATTTTGAAACCACTCTACCGTTCCATGTTTACATATAGTTGTAGTTACTCAACACCATGGTATTGATGGTATTTAGGTCTTCTAATGTTATTCAGTTGTCAAAAAGTACATGTTTTTATGATATTATTTTTTTTACCAGTTAAATTTTAATATCAATACTTTTTTGATGGGATAAGAGTTACAGATATGATATTGATATTGGGATGGTGGAGGAGGTTTGTCACTTGATTTGGATAGAATGAATTTTATTATGAAAATTACAAACTGGTGACTCCACACCACCATCAACTGATGATTTTGATCTTCATATTTAGATAAAGGATACATTAAATAAAAAATAGAAAAAGTTGACTAATGGTATGAATTGCAGTACTTATCCATTTTGGAAACACATTTTCTACAATCTGTTAGTTTCAAATGACCTGTTACAAAATATTTCTCCACTATTATGTCTACTTATACTATACTTTACTAATACACTATAATTAAATTATAAAAATATTGAATCAATATTATTGATGGGAAAATTATATAAATTAAAATAGATTATCCATTTTTTGATGTAATGATTATTTCTATCAGTTTAGTTTTCTCACATTATGGTTTCACAAATTTTTATTCAGTTGAACATATTTACCATTCTAGGATTTGTCAATATTTTTTTTAGTAAAACAAATTTCCCAATTTATGACTTTTCAATTTTGTTTCCATTAAAACATATTTCTGCATGTTGATATTTTTTGTTCTATTTGACTAACCATCCCTTGGATGGGATGAAATCATGTCAATGTTCTAGGTGAAAATTAATCCTACAAAATGCACCAAACATTCTGATGCATCTATATTTCCATTGAAGTGTTCATATATTAACAAGTCATTATCCATTGAATCATCATTTGTGTAGGATCGAAATAATGATGTAGATTCTCAATATACAAGAGGGGGGGGGTGAATTGTACAATTTAAAAATTTCCTTAAACAATGAAAGATCTAAGTTTAACAAAGTTAAACTAAGAAAATTCACAACACCTCTAATCACCAATGAAATATTGGGACAAAATATGAAGTTACAAACTTCAAGTGCTATGCACTTGCTTAAATCTGGAAAGTGATTCCGAAAAAAGGTTCTGGAAATATGGATCTGGAAATTGAAACATAACCAAATTTTACAATATGATATTCTACCTTATAGCATATAAAATCTAAATGAATCAGAGTACAAGTGTAAGGAAATATAAGAAGATTATACTTTACTTACAATACAATATGCAGTGGAAAAAATGAGTAGTAAAAACTACAAGTAACAAGATATAAATATTTTAACCCAAAGAGAAGGGTATCCAAAAACCTTGGATAAAGTTCCCCTGATTTATACTTTCAAGCAAGTCTGTCTTACCCACACCAGGGTAAGCCCTCGATATGAAGATCAGAGTCTCTATCTTGCTATCCCCACAATCCCTCAACTTCAAGGTAGTTTGAACCTCTGTCTTCCTCCGCAAGGAAGCCCTCAACTTCAAGGTGTTGGAACCTCTGTCTTCCTATCCCCGGAAGTCCTCGAATGTAATCACCAACATTAGGAGTCACACTAAGAAAGTTTGCACAAGGCAATGTTTTAATAAGTAGTTCAAAATTTCTGCACGAAGCATGCAAGTTGACAAGAGCCTCTCTCTCTAGAAATCACTTGAACAGCAAGAAAGCACTAGTGTCAAAGTTCAGCATAGTTATTGGGAGCTCTTTAAAATGAGCTCCTATTTATATTCTTGGTTAGAACGGTCAGATACCTCCTCCAACGGTCATATTTTCCTTAAAATTTGGAGGGACCTGTACACGTGTCCCTAAACCAATGGTTCGTTAGAAACAGAATGGACGACATCGTTTTATAACAAAACATGTGTAACTGAAATCAAGACATTGTTTTTTAATGAAAGAATATGTAAGCATAAGAAAAACTATAGTTCAGAATGTAAGAAAATAAAAGTTCGAAGTCTAAAAAAAAAAGGAATTCAGAGTCTTATAATAAAGATATATTCAGATTCTGTTTTATAGGGATTTGGAACCTGAATTCTGTAGAAATCTTGAGTCTAAATTTCTAAGGAAATTTGGAGTCTGGTTTCACTAGAATTTAGAATCTGAATTTACAAAGTTCAGAATCAATCTTGTAAAAGTTTGGAGTCGAACTCATAATAGTTCGGAGTGGAGCTCATAAAAGTTCGGAGTCGAACTTTTAGAATTTCGGAGTCGAACTAGTAAATTTTCGGAGTCGAACTCATAAAAGTTCGGAGTCGAACTCTTAAAAGTTCAGAGTCGAACTAGTAAAAGTTCTGAGTCAAAATTTGTTAGTGTTCGTATCCAGAATTCGGAATGGAACTATATGAGAGTTTGTATCCAGAATTCAGAGTTTAACTATATGAGAGTTTCTATCCAGAATTCGGAGTGGAACTTCATTAAAGTTTACATCCAGAATTTGGAGTGTAACTTTATTACAGTTCACATCTAGAATTCGGAGTGGAACTTCATTACAGTTCACATCCAGAATTCAGAGTGAAAATTCATTACAGTTCACATCCATAATTCGGATCCTAAAATAGAATTCTTTATATCTATGTATTATATGATTCCGAGGTTTCTGATATGAATCCTATTTTTATACTTAGAAAGAATATTGATATGTATAAGGAAATCTAGATAAGGGTAAATTTCCTTAATGAAGGAAATTTTCCTTATAAAAGTAAAGTATAGAATTGCTTAAGTATAGGGTGTTTGTGATTTTCAAAACAAAAAGGAATAGAAAAGTCATAAGTAAAACCTTATTTACTCAATAATATCTCCATTTTTGGAAAGCACAAACATCCTTATGAAAAACATATAAGGACTTTTGAAAAATTTCATTAGACTTTGAAATTAAAACTTATCTCCCTTTGTTAATAGATGATAGTGAATACAACTAACTCTCTCTTAGGAATTGAAACTTTAAGGATTTTATTCTGAATTTCTGGAGTGTAGTTTTCATTATCATGGGAATGAAAAACTTCATATTGAGAAACTCCCCCTTACTTTAAGGATATTTCACTTAGAAATTTTTCCTTCTCCATTTAAAATTTTTCATTCTCCTCTTTTGAGTAGTTCTTTTTCCTTCTCTTCCTTTGTGATTTTTGAAGAGAATTTAAGGGAATGGAAAAGAAAATAGAGTACCTGAAACATTAGTATATAACAACACAAGATACAACCAACCAAAAACTTCATTAGAGTTAAGAAAATTTTACAAGGAAAGAAAAATACAACAAAAGATCATAGTGGGTTTATTTGTATTCCTTTTACTTCGGGATCAACTTCTTCAATAAGGTTTTCAGTTTATTTAAATCTCTTTGATCCTCCTCAGTTTTCCCCTCTAAAACTTTTATCCTTTCATCTTCAGCTTTCAAATATTATTCCTAATCCTTCATGGCCTCTTCCTGTATCTTTACTATCTCATCTTGCTTTATAAATATTTTCTCAAGCTCAATCCGGATATCTCTATCCCTTATAAAAATTTGAGCAAGAAAGTTAGCCTTGTCATTCAATTCCTTCACTTGTTGACTCTGAGAACTTTTCTCAACGATCATATCATCCTGAAGATTATTAATCTTTGCATCCTCGGTTTCAAAGGCATATTTTAACTCATTTTGAAAGCAATCAAACTCAGCCATGTCTTCTTCAACTTTCTTAGACCACATAGTGATTTTTCTACATGATTTTTTGTGTACATAATAATTGATAAGAAAATTTTTATGTTCGGATTCAATCTTCACACACTTATCCATCACCATAGATAAGGATTCTGACTTCTGATTCAAACTATGATGTATAATCTGGCATCTAGAGTCTATGGTAGGAAATATCGGAATGGGAATCTTTTCAGAATCCATCTATGTTGCTTTTAAAAGAGATTGAACAACCTCGGCTTCAGACATTTTTTTCTTCAGATTTTTCTCTTTTGTTTGTTTTTCTAACTCATCAGCAGCTCTTTCCCTTAAGGCCTAGCCTTAGCAGAGTCCAATATGAACTATGGATCCCCTTCTTTTCTATTCTCTTTATCTTCCCTCCACTTAGCTTCCACTTCATATGGATAAGCTTTCTGTTTTTCCAGCTTGGGTGGTGCGGATTGGGTTTCCTGAGATTTGGGAGTTTTGTCATCACCAACCACTTCCTTAAGATTCCACTTCTTAGAGACTTTCTTTACTAGTTCAACCTTCTCCACATTTTCCTGAATGGTATCAGCCTCTACCTCTGGAAAATTATAAAACTATCTTGTTTCTTTTGGAAAGTCCATATTCATTCTTTTCAACGTGTCATCACTGAAAAGCATAAGCTTGCAATTCCGAACTTTGGACTTAAATTAAATCTTGAAAGTATCTAAACACCGAACTATCAGCTTTGATAGTAAGGCAAGGTACATAATGATTTGAGCAATTAAGTTTCTTTCCTTGACATTCTTGATCGTCACAAGGATATGCCTCATAAAATTTATTTTTCTTATATTCACCAAGAAGTCTAAGAAAAATATGTCACTTTTCTTTAGGGTATCTTTATCACCCTTTCTCGGAACCAAGAATCCTTGTACCCAAAGTTGAAGAATCTGATTATTAGGAGATAAGTGCGCTATCTTTACTATCCTGACATCAGCAAGTCCAAGACATTGTAAGGATTTAATCTTAACAAAAATACCTTGAGAATCTGGGAGTTTGTGTGAACAAAATTCAGCTTCTCCTTCGTATGCTAGCTCTACCAAGATTGCTGAATTGGAATATGTAAGTTGGTAAGTCTTGACATATGACTTGAAGGAAAACATTTCTATTCCATCTTCCTCATACGAACATACTGATTTGTATAATTCTACAAGTATCTCTAGATAGACAGGGCCTTGATCACTCATCTTGGATATACATACATCTTTCTAACCATTAAGCCTGATGTTCTTGGATATGATAGAATCGTACATGTAAAAATTCAGAAGGAACAGTCTTTCTCTATAGACTTTCCATTTTGAAATAGGCTTTTAGGTAGACATATCTTGAGATATAGCTTCAACAGATATTCATAATGGAGAGTTATGAAGGATTTTAAATGGGCTTCAGAAAGTTCGGAACGATCCTTAAGAAGAGGTTCAAGGTTTCGAGACGCAAAAGCTTTGAAAAACCGATGTGGTATGACCCTTCGGGTTCCCCTTTATATAGGCATTGGGGTTGACCTTTGAGCTTCCACAAACCATCTAATGGTTGAGAAACCATTTGAACTGATCTAACGGTTGAAAACAAACCACAAGGAAAACTGGACTCTAATCTTTTGAGGTTTTAGGAAAAACATTTGGATTTGAGAAATTTAGAATCCGAAAAATTTAAAACTCATAGAAAAATACTAGCAAGAAAAATATGACTATGAAAACATAAGAAAAGAAATCATACCTTTCGGATTGGCCATGAATTTTTTTCATAATTGGTAATATTCTTCTTGAAGAAAATATAACTAAGAAAAACTAACTACGAATAACTCGCTATGAAAATCTCCCTAAAAAAATATGAGTACGAAAAATTTCATCACGAAAAGCATGAGTACAAAAAATTTCATTACGAAAAGTATGAGTATGAAATTTTCAGTTCAAAAATTTCATTACACATAATTCAGTATGAAAACTTCATTACGAAAATTTCATTACGAAAATTCTCAGTACGAAATTTTCCATTCCGAAAATTTCAGTTCCGAAAACTTCCATTTCGAAAATTTCTATTAAAAATACTTCATTACGAAAAATTCTGTTCCAGAAATTTTCCTTACAAAAATTTTAGTACCAAAAATTATGATTAAAAAAAAATTTGGTTACAAAAGTTCTAAAAAAATGATTATGAAAATTTTGATTACAAAAGCTTTAAAAAAAAACTGACTATGAAAATTTTGATTATGTTAACAAGAAAATGTACTCCCCCTATGAAAAGGAGTTTATTACTGTAAGAAGAATTGTTCAACAAGAAGTTATTAAAGAAGGATTACCTTAAGATTATCATTCCTAACTTCGGTTTAATGTATTCAAATCTATCAGAGGGTAAAGATTTTGTGAAAATATCAGCAAGTTGATCTTGTGTTCCGATAAACTGAAGAATAATATGTCTTTTAAGTGTGTGATCCCTAAGAAAGTGATGCCTAATATCTATGTGCTTTGCATGAGAGTGATGTACAAGGTTTTTACTAAGGGAAATAGAACTTGTGTTATCACACAAAATTTGAGTCTTAGTAAAACTCAAGCCATAACCTGTGAGTGTGTGTTGCATCCACAACACTTGAGCACAACAACTTATAGCTGCTACATATTCAGCTTCTGCAGTGGAGAGTGATACTGAGTTTTTCTTCTTGAAGGACCAAGAAACTAATGAATATCCTAAGAAATGACAAGTTCCGAATATACTTTTTCTATCCATTCTACACCCACCAAAGTCAGCATCCTAAAAGCTTTTTAAAACAAAGTCATTTCTAGAAGTATAAAAGAGTCTGAAATCCATGGTTCCCTTTAAGTAGCGAAAAATTCTTTTCACTGCATTTAAATGGAATTTCCTAGGATTGGATTGATATCTTGCACATAAGTATAATGAGAACATCATGTCTGGTCGACTAGCTTTAAAGTAAAGTTGACTTCCAATCATACCTCTAAAAGATGTTTGATCTACTGGTTTCCCAACTTCATCAAGATCAAGTCTATTTGAGGTACCAATAAGAGTACTTATACTCTTAGTATTGTCATAACCATACTTTTTAAGAAGATATTTAATATATTTATGTTGATATATATAGGTTCCTTCTGGTTTTTGAGAAATTTGAAAACCAAGGAAAAATGTTAACTCACCCATCATACTCATTTCAAACTCAGATTTCATTATATTTGCAAAGTAATCAGTTAAATATTGCTGAGTTGAAGAAAATATAATGTCATCAACATAAATTTGAATAATCAAAACATTTTTCTTATCTTTCTATATAAAAAGGGTTGGATCTGAATTTCCCATAACATAGTTATTTTGGAGCAAAAATCCTGTAATTTTATCATACCAAGCTCATGGGGCTTGTTTAAGGCCATAAAAAGCTTTGGTAAGTTTAAAAACATGATCATGATGTTTTGTATCTTCAAAACCAGGTGGTTGTTCAACAAAAACTTCTTCTTGAACATAACCGTTAAGAAAATCACATTTCACATCCATTTGAAAAAGTTTAAAATTGAAGAATGCTGCAAAGGAAAGTAAGATATGAATAGATTCATGTCCAGCTACTGAAGCATAGGTTTCTTCATAGTCTATTCCCTCTTGCAGATTATAGCCTTTAACAACTAGTCTAGCTATATTTCTAACGATGACTCTATTTTCATCACACCTGTTTCTGAAGGCCCACTTTACTCCAATAACATAAATTTCCTTAGGTATTTCAACTAAGGTCCAGACTTTATTCCTTTCAAATTGATTTAGTTCATCTTGCATGGATTTAATCCTATCATCATCACTTAAAGCTTCATCAGTGCTTTTTGGTTCCAATTGGGAAAGGAATGCTATATGTTCAACTTCATTTCCTAAGGAACTTCTAGTCCTTATAGGTTGATTCACATCACCAATGATACTATCACTAGTATGATTCTTATGAAACAACTAATTTGGGTTTTGTAAAACCTGTTCATCAACATAGGGTAGGAAATATTCTGGGGTAAATGTTTTAGAAGCATCTTCTTGATCATTTTCCTTATTAGAAGAATCTTCTGTCAAAGTTTGATAATCAGTTTTTGAAAACACATCCGAGGATGTCGGTTGGGATGGTTTAAAAACAAAAGGATCAGTTTCATCAAATTTTACATGTACTGTTTACTCAACAGTACATGTGTTTTTATTGAAAATACTATAAGCCTTAGAAGTTGTGGAGTAGCCTAAGAAAATTCCTTCATCAGATTTTGGTGTGAATTTTTTTAAGTTATCTTTAGTATCCCAGATGAATACCTTGAAACCAAAAACCTTGAAGTAGTAAAGTCTAGGTTTTCTACCATTCCATAACTCATAAGGGGTTTTATTAAGAAAAGGTCTAATCAAAAGTCAATTTATAGTATAACAAGCAGTTCTTACAGCTTCAGACCAAAAATGTTTGGCAATAGAATACTCAATCAACATGGTTCTAGTTATCTATTGAAGAATTCTATTTCTTATTTCAACTACACTATTTTGTTGAGGTGTTATGGGTGCTGAAAAATTGTGAGTAATACCTTTTCTACTACAAGAAGTTTCAAAATAAGAATTTTGAAATTATCCTCCATGATCACTATGAATAGTTTTCAGTGGGAGATTTTTCTCATTTTTAACTTGGGCTCTAAAACTTTTGAAATAAGAAAAAGCTTCATACTTCTTTGATAGAAAATAGACCCATGTAAATCTAGTGTAATCATCAACTAGAACAAACACATAGTTTTTGCCTCCAATGCTTCCAGTTTGTGTTGGACCAAAAAGATCAATGTGCACCAACTGTAACGCATCAGTTTTTGAGACTTCACCGATTGATTTAAAACTATATTTATATTGCTTTCCATATTGACAAGGCTCACAAACTTCAGAAGAATCAGATCTAAGCTCCAATAGATCCTTGACTAGTTTTTTCTTAGAGAGTTTACATTAGTTTCTAAGGTTACAGTGACCTAGTATTCTATTCCATAACCAAGAATGATCTTCTATTTCACTTAGCCAAGGTATGTCTTGGAACCTAAGGTCTTCTAAATTCAATGTGTAAACATTCTCTTTCCTATGGGCAGAAAGAATAAAATCTTCCTTGGAATTGTTTACTAAGCACTTATCATTCCTAAAATTCACAAGGTATCCTTCATCAAATAATTGACTTATGCTAATGAGGTTATGCTTAAAACCCTTGACAAACAATACATTTGAAATCAATGTTTTTCCAAGAATAACAATGTTACCTATACCAACAATTTCTCCCTGAGCATTATATTTGAAAGTTACTTTTCCTCCTTTCATCTTGATAATCTTTTCAAAATAGTTTTTGTTAGCAGTCATATGCTGGGAACATCCACTATCCACTATCTATGTACCATGTATTGTTGTTGGTACTTCCTTTATCTTCCTGAAAATAAGAAAAGAATTAGTCTTTCGGAATCCAAACTTGTTTGGATCAGAGATTTTCAGATAACACAATTTTGGGTACCCACATCTTCTCAGAAAAGTAATCCTTATGAAATCCTAGAGATTGGGTTTTGTTTAAAGAACAATTATTTTCCCATTGACCACCACATTGACACTTGGTACAAAAAGGGGCACTTTTAGGAAAAATGTAGTTGTTACTAAAATTTGGTTTTTCATGGGTATAACCAAATCCAGACTTGTTTCTTAAAGGTTGAATTTGTGAATACATCTTATCAAAATTTTCTTTACCTAAGGTAAGGTTCGACAAACATTTATTCAAGTAAAATATTTCAGATTTGAGTTTTATAACCAAGTTTTTATCTTCAAAATCATTAGGTTTGGAACTAGAGCTAGGCTAAAAAACACTTTTCTTAGAAATTACCTTTTCTAGATCTTTAGAAAGTTTATTCTTCTCAGAATTTACTTCCTCAAGACTTTTTGAAATACTTAAGAAAAAAAGCATTTCTCTTGTCAAGATCTTTAGAAAGATCTGATATCTCTTTAGTAAGAATAACATTCCAAGAGTTTTCCTTATCAAGTTTTATATTGAGTTTTGAATTCTCTACCTCAAGAAGTTTTGCAAACCTAGAAACTTATTCATAGGTAGGTAAAGTATTTTCTTCATCAGAAGAAGATTCTTCATCCGAAGATTTATAATATTTATTATCATTAGAATTTAAAGAAACATTGGTCAATGATTCAGCATTGTGTACCTTATCCATAAAGCAATGATTGTTAATAGGTAATCTAGCTATAAGACCAATATTATTCTTTCAAGAAGATTCATAATCAGAATATTCATCTGAAGAGTCACCACCACTGGAACTCCAAGTATCATTAGCTTTCAGAACTTCCTTAGCTTTGGATTTATAATACTTCTTCGTATTCTGTTCTGAATGCCTCTCTTGTCTTTCTTTCTTCTTGAGAAAAGGACAATAAGGTCGAATGTGTCCACTTTTCTTGCATTCATAGCATGTGACCTCTGAATCTTTCTTATCTTTCCTTTCCTTCTTCTTATACTTGGATTTGAAATTTCTTTGACCAACTATCTTGTTCATTCTTCGAGCAAGATTTAATTATTCATTCTCTGAGACTTCACTCTCACTAGATTCGGATTGGATAATAACCTTATTAGACTTGGATCTTGTTACTCTCTCAGGAGTCTTTGCTTTCATGTTATTTGATGTTGTAGTAAAATCAACAGTACCATTTTCATTCTTCTTTTTGATGTTTTTAGCATCTCTCTTCATCCTTGTTTCATGTTGGAGAAGAGTTCCAAACAGTTCATCTACGGAAATTTGATTAACCTTCCTATTCTCATCAATAGTTGTTCTATTTGATTCCCACTCATTGGGAATAATATCAATAATCTTATCCACAAGAGCTTCATCATCCAGAACTTTCTCTCCCATAGATTGTAGACTGTTCACAATTGTCATAAACCTCTGTTTTACTTTACAAATGGGTTCACCATAAGGAAAATTAAAACCATGATATTCAGCTCTAAGCATATCTCTTCTTGTCTCATCACTTTATATGTACCAAAATGAGTAACTTCAAGTTTATTCCATATAAAATTTTCTGTTTCACATGAAGAAATTTGGCTATATATGTTCCTAGTCGTTGAACATAGTAGAGTATTTCTTACCTTATAGTTTAATTGATAATCATGCTTCTCTTGGTTTGTAAAAGCACTAACTTCCTTATTAGTAATTTTTTATCCACCGGTTAGCATAACAAAGTTATCTACTCCGGTATTGATTAAAAAAGTCTTCATACGATCTCTCCAGTAATCACAATCATTTCCATCAAAAATAGGTGGTCTTGTAGGATTTAGGTTGTCGATGGAACCAACATTTAATCCTTCCATCTTTAAGAAAGTTTTCTACACAAAAACTTGTTAAAAACAAAAGTTCAAATTGAAGGAAAAATATTCCTAATCAAGGAAAATATAGAACAAAGGAAAAAATGAGAAACAAAAACTTATATGTGAGTATAAGTATTTCAGAGACCTCCTCTGATACCAAATGTGAGATTGGTATAGAGTATGAGGTTTCCAACCTCTGATACGAATTGTATGATCGAAATAATGATGTAGATGCTCAATATACAAGAGGGGGGGGGGGGTGAATTTTACACTTTAAAAATTTCCATAAACAAATAATGATCTAAGTTTAACAAAGATAAACTAAGAAAATTTACAACACCTCTAATCACTAATGAAAGATTGGGACAAAGTATGAAGTTACAAAATTCAAGTTCTATGCACTTGCTTAAATCTGGAATGTGATTCTAAAAATAGGTTCCAGAAATATAGATCCGGAAATTGAAACTTAACCAAAGTTTACAATATGAGATTCTACCTTATAGCGTATAGAATCTAAATGAATCAGAGTACAAGTGTAAGGAAATATAAGATGATTATACTTTACTTACAATAAAATTTGCAGTGCAAAAAACGAGTAGTAAAAACTACAAGTAACAAAATATAAATCTTTTAACCCAAAGAGAAGGGTATCCAAAAACCTTGGATAAAGGTACCTTGATATATACTTTCAAGAAAGTCTGTCTTACCCACACTAGGGTAAGCCCTCGATACAAAGATCTAAGTCTCTGTCTTGCTATCCCTGCAAGCCCTCAACTTCAAGGTAGTTGGAACTTCTGTCTTCCTCAGCAAGGAGGCCCTAAACTTAAAGGTGTTGGAACCTCTATCTTCCTATCCTCAGAAGTCCTTGAATGTAATCACTAACATTCAGAGTCTCACTAAGTAAGTCTGCATAAGGCATAGTTTGAACAAGTAGTTCAAACTTTCTGCACAAAGCTTGAGAGTTGATAAGAGCCTCTCTCTCTAGAAATCACTTCAACAACAAGTAAGCACGAGTGTCAAAGTTCAGTATAGTTATTATGAGCTCTTTCAAATGAGCTCCTATTTATAGGCTTGGTTGAAATGGTTGGATCCCTCCTCCAACGGTCATATTTTCCTTAAATTTAGGAGGGACCTATACATGTGTCACTAAACCAATGGTTAGTTAGAAACATAATGAAAGACATAGTTTTATAACAAAACATGTGTAACTGAAAGCATGGAATCATTTTGTAATGAAACAATATGTAAGAATAAGAAAAAATGTAGTTCGGAATGTAAGCAAATAAAAGTTCAGAGTCTAACCAAAAATGGAATTTGGAGTCTTATAATAAAGAGATATTCAGATTCTGTTTTATAAGAATTCAGAACCTAAATTCTGTAGAAATCCGGAGTCTGAATTTCTAAGGAAATTCGGAGTCTGCTTTCACTAGAATTCGGAATATGAACTTACAAAGTTTAGAGTCGAAATTTTAAAAGTTTGGAGTCGAACTCATAATAGTTAGGAGTCGAGCTCATAAAAGTTCATAGTTAAAATCATAGAAGTTCAGAGTCGAACTAGTAAAAGTTTAGAGTCAAACTCATAAAAGTTCGGAGTCTAACTCTTAGAAGTTCAGAGTCGAACTATTAAAAGTTCAAAGTCAAACATTGTTAGAGTTCATATCCATAATTCGGAATAGAACTATATGAGAGTTCATATCCAGAATTTAGAGTCGAACTATATGAGAGTTCGTATCCAGAATTCGGAGTGGAACTTCATTAGAGTTCACATCCAGAATTCGGATTGGAACTTCATTACAGTTCACATCCAGAATTCGGAGTGGAACTTCATTATAGTTCACATCCACAATTCGGAGTGCAACTTCATTACAGTTCACATCCATAATTAGGATCCTTAAAAAAAATGCTTCATATCTAAGTATTATATGATTTTGAGGTTTCTGATATGAATCTGATTTTTATACTTAGAAAAAATATTGATATGTATAAGGAAATATAGATAAGTGTAAATTTCCTTAAGGAAGGAAATTTTCCTTATAGAAGTAAAGTATAGAATTCCTTAAGTATAGGGTGTTTGTGATTTTCAAAATAATAAGGAATGGAAAAGTCATAAGGAAAACCTTATTGAATCAACAATTTGGATCTTCATTGAACACATCATTAACTTAATTTCATTACATAATATCATTTATTCCATTTTCATACTACAACAGTCCTACAGTGAAGGTCTTGATCTAGGAGCTGGTCATAATCACTCATACAAAGAGCCAGTGGTTCAAATTGCATCTCGAAGTGTATGACAGCGACCACCACACTGATTATGCCTTTCTATGCTAATTTAATTCTTTATATTGAATTTGTATTGATTCTTTGGATGGTTTGTGTGAGGGAAAAAATTCAATACTTGAGATTTGAAGTATTCATTTAAAAATGAATTACACTGGATTTATCTTACTAAAAGGTAATAAGTTGAATACTGTTGGTGGAATAGAGTCTTTACTGCAGTAATTTCTTTTGTTAGTGCTGTATTTTAGTTCCGTTGTGGTTTAGTCCATAGAATGTTGATTCATAATAAGTAGTATGAATGTTTTTTATTTTAAATATATATATATTACTTTATTTACATTTTTTTAAATTCTTCTCTTTACTTTATGAAATCTTATTTCTATCTTGAGATGTATTTTGTAAAAAAATAGATGTTTGCTAAGTTGTTAGTAAACTCATTAAGAATTGAATGTTATAATGATAATCCCTCTCCCCATGTGCATCCTCCTTATCAGGCTCCACCTCTTACTCTTCATTGGACTTTGACTCTGCCTCTACCTCCACCTCTGCCTCCTCTTACACCTCTTCCACTACCTACAACGCTCCTCTAATATAGTTCAGAGTACACTATTCATCACGTCATTTATATCTTTCAATAATTTATTTTTTCCCTTATTTCCATCTAATTTAATCCTCCCCTGCAATCATAAATTGACCATAACATATGATTATTATAGATTAAAAATATGAACTCCCTAATACAATACCTTTTAAAGACACCACATCAAATTTTAAATGATATGTCATGTTTTTCTGTATCTTTTTACATCATGTTATTTCCTTTTATTTCATTTTCATATATATTTTCAAATATATGTCCTTATTTTTCATTTATTTTCATTATTATCTATCACTAAAGCTTTTGGTTCATAATATTTTAAGTAATTTTCATTATTAATAACTCAAAATATTAAAACACTTTTGAAAATTAGATTTGCGACATAGCACTGTGCATATTCATGGGAAAGGAACTAGTATTACTAATAGTTAGTGACACCATTTTTTGTTCTTATGAGTTGGGGGAGTTATACCAGGAGTATAATATCCAATCAAACCAATCGTCCGAAAATTATGTAGAATTAAATAAATATATAGAGTCCTTAAACAAGACACCATCAATCATACTTCAAAAGATGATGGATATGGATATGAAGTCTTGTCCTGATAATCTGTAACGTCCTGGTTCTGAGTGCCGCCCTGAGGTTCCCCATAACCGGTTGGTCACATGGCCTCAAGTGAATTTCCCCAAATTCTAGAGGCTGCTAACTAGTAGTGAGGTCCTTGGGTGTGATTTTAGGGAAACTATTCCCTCATTGGAAGAGTAATGTAGAAGAAGTAAATTGATAACAGTAGAAGAAGCAATAATAATACCATACAACAGTAAACAGTGGAAGACTGAAAGTAAATAAACAACTGTAGTATATATATATACACCAATAATGATTCATGTCACAAGTATCTTGGAAAGCAACCAAACAAGTAACAATGCAGGAATACAGTATTAAACCAAAGTACGAATAAAACAAGTAAATAACTCCAGTACAATCAGAAGCATTACCTTGGTCACATTCTCTCCATATTCCTAGCAATCAAGTACCTAAAGTGGAAGGGTGCTTTACCTTATCTATAAATGCAGCAATATAATCTTTTTGGGCCCAAATTCATGACAAAAACAAGGTTTGAGATGAATCCTAGTTGGCAACCACCCAATGATCAGTGCGTAATAGTCAGTGAATATATATGGCAGGCAATAAAAAAAATAAAGCAATAAACAAGGAAGTACTCAAAAGTAAAAAATCCTACAGTTTCAATTACATTCATTTACATTCATAAATTATTCAGTAAAGGGAAAACAAGAAAACCTATGGGAAGTTATCACAACCTATCCCCTCTAGTTCAACCAATCAATCTCAAGTAAGCCTCTGGATAAATTCTCATAGCCTAAACCCTCTAGTTCAACTCATACAAGGATACAATAAACTCTTGGGTAAGCTCACACGGTCTAACCCCTTTGATCTCATGAAAACAAAGACTCTCTAAGGAAGAACTCACCGTCAATTCCCCCTATAGTATTTTAACAATAAAATACAGACCCTCTGAAGAAACAATCAATTTCCATTCCCCATGTGGTTTGATAACAGTAACTATAGACCCTCTGAGAGAGAACTCAACGCCAATACCCCCTATGGTCTCACAACATGATAAATAATAATAGACACTATGGGGAATCGCTCAACATCAATTTCCACTATGGTGTCACTACACCAAGTTCCCACAACATCGTGTAATGAAATCATGCAAAAATGATGTTCAATAGCCAAAGTAAACCTAAAAGTACTAATTGGATAAACAACTACAAAGAATATCACAATAACAGATAAATCACTCCATCCTAACAACACAAGGCCTAGAAAGAAATAATCCTAATAAGAAAAACTAGACGAAACGATCAATATCAAATCAAATATCGAAAAAACCTCCATATTATGGAAAAATAACCCTATTCACAAACATGATCGATAACTTAAGAAAAAAACAATAGAAGGCATCGACATGGATAAAACCCATAAACACACAATACCCCAATCTAGGGTATTGGGTACTTTTTCAAATAAAATTTGAAGACTAACTATGGAAAGACACAAACCACCTACATCGGCATTGTACAATCGATATACTCTAGAATTATCCCTTGAATAAACATAGAATGCACTAAATCTACAAAAATTCCAAAAAAATTAACCAATGATATCTCACTAAAGAGGAAAAATCAAGGACTGAGGCTCAAGAAGAAGGAAGAACTCACTGTGGTGATTCCAACTCAATCGATAATGGTTGATTTAGAGAATGGACGGCATGTTGGGGGTTCAGAGAAGAATCGTCGGCTTCTGTTGCTCCTAGATGAGACGAGCTGAGAAGAATACGTTTATTCCAATTAGACGTGGCCCCAGTCTGATTAAATAAATAAAAAGAAACATAAACAGTGTGTATATTCCTTTACTAGGCCCCACTTTAGGCAGTTTCTAGGTCCCCCCACATGACCATGTACTCGCCCGTCACACAGCCAATACACGATCACTCGTAGCAACAGGGTACACAATGTGTACTCCAAATTACATGGTGTGTACTCTATAAATTTCTATATTCTGATCGTTTTTCTCAAAAACACTAGATAATAAAAAATGATACCGAAAACGAAGGTTTGGGTTCATACAAAAATCCCCCCTTAATGAAATTCTCCCCCAAATTTCCCTAGCAAGGAGGCGTAGAAGAATAATCCTCGAAGATCTTCATCCACTACAATCATACATCGTCCTCCCTCTCCCAAGTGTCATCCTGTACTCGCCCGTTTTTCCATAGAACTCATACTAGAGAAAGAGAACAGCCACATAGAACCTTTGCACTGCGATACACAATCTGGTTAGGATGCTCCTCGAATGATGTGTCCACCTCCAGATCAACCTCCTCACTTTGAAAAAAAAGAGACAAGTCTGAGAAGTAATGCTGTATCTGAGAATATTTGAAGATGTCATGCATATCCTGGTACGTATGAGGTAACTAAAATAGATTAGAAACCATACTAAATCTCTCCAAAACCTCAAACTGTCAAACATATCTCGGTGAAAGATTTCCTTGTCTCCTAATCAAACTATGTCCCAACATTGGTGTGACATGTAGAAAAACCTGATCTCCAACCTCGAACTCTAGAGGTCATATCCATCAATCATCATAAGACTTCTGTCATCATTGTGTAGTAGCCATCCTCTTCTAAATCAACTCCACCTGCTCTATGATCTCTTAAACAAGATGAGGTCCCAACATAGCTGCCTCTCCTGCCTCCATCCAACATAAGGGTGGTCAACATGGCCTACCATAGAAATCCTTATAAAGTTCCATCTGAATAGTTGTTTGAAAACTATTATTTTAGGAAAACTTCACCAGAGGTATGCGTTTCTACCATGAACCTCAAAAATCTAGGACACATGCTCGAAGAATGTCCTCTAGCACCTGAATAGTAACCTCAGACTGGCCATCTGTCTAAGGGTGGTAATCTGTACCCAAAAATACCTATCTACCCAAATTCCTATTTAGTCCCTACCAGACCCGAGAAGTAAAAAATGTATCCCTATCTGAATATATGGAGTGTGGAACCCCATGTATGCACACAATATCATGAATTTACACCTTTCCTAGATCATCAAAACTGAATGCCTCCTTGATCAACAAGAAGTGAGAATCCTTCTTGAGTCCGTCAATGACAACCCAAACTACATCATTCCCTCGAGGCAACCTCTGTAAACCTGTCACAAAGTCCATCATAACATTGTTATGCTTCCACTCGGGAATGGGTAACTGCTGCGAAAGCCCTACTGGTCATTGATAAACCACCTTCACCTTCTAACAAGTGGAAACCTTTATGATAAAACCAAAAACATCTCTCTTCATACCAAGACACCAATATTGATAGTGTGGATCTCAATACATCTTGGTGACACCAGGATGAACTTCCCAAAATGAGGAATGAAAATCCCACATCATCTCCTTGAGTATGTTTGCTGACACCCATACACATACATGAAATAACAAGATATAATCCTTACCTATGGTCTATCCAAGAATAATGTCCTCTCCCGACACACTCCCCTGCAGGACTAGGCCTTCATCATGTGATAGATTCCTCATTCACACTCGATAAAGTAGAGTAGAGGTAACTGCCATAGAATAAAGAAACATCTACCCCTGTCTATTGTGAACTTCCAAATACATCTCAAAGAATAGATCCATAAGCTTCCACTCACTTCTGGCCTCCTGAAATACCTGTATCTGAGTGCTCCTACACAATGAATCAACTATTGCGTTGCCTTTCCCAGGCATATAGGGAAGCTAAAAATCAAAAGACTAAAGGTATTCAACCCACCTTCCCTATATCAAATTCATATCACACTGAGTAAAGATATACTTGAGACTTTTTTGGTTGATGAAAGCCTCAAAATGATCTCCCAATAGATAATGTCTCCAACATTGTTAATCATGAACAACTACTGCCAACCCGAGATCGTGCATCGGGTAATTCCTCTCATGTGGCCTCAACTACCGAGACCCATATTCAATGAATCCTCCCCCTACAAAAGAACAAATCCCATCCCAATACCTAATTCATCACAGTAAACAATATAGATCTTCAATGAATCTGGAAAAACTAGTATTGATGCTCAAGTCAACCTCCCTTTCATCTCCCGAAGGAATGAATCACAATAATCTGACCACAAGTACTTCACACCCTTCTTATTCAAGAGCTCCAGTGGTGATTCTAATTGTAAAAATTTCAGTATGAAACATCTGTAGTATCAATCAATCCCTAAAAAACTTCGTACCTCAAATACGATCTTCATTTTCTCCCAGGAAACTACTTATCTCACTTTCTATGGGTCTACTAATATTCTTATCTCTAGGATAACATAACCCAAGAAGTGAATTTGGTCCATCAAAAAGTGTAATTTTGAGAGCATACCATTTAATTGATGCTCTCTCAGTGTAATCAAAATGATCTCAGGATATGTGGCATGGTCTTGTGAAGTGTGAGAGTACACCAAGATATCACCCACGAAGACTACCACGAAATAATCCAAGTATATATGGAACACTCAGTTCATTAGGTCCATGAAAACTAAAAGCATGTTCGTGAAACCGAACGTCATAACCACATACTCATAAAGAACATACATACTCTGAAAGGCTTTAAGAGGTATATATGATGGTCTAACGTGCAACTGGTGATAAAAAGATCTCAATCCAATCTTCAAGAACACCCAGACTACTTGATGATGATCAAGGAGATAATAAATCCTCATCAAGGGATATCAGTTCAAGAACGTAAAATGGTTCAACATATGATAATCTACACAAAGATTGAGGGTACCATCCACCTTCTTTGCAAATAGGACAGGAAAACCCCAAAGAGAAGTATTGGTTTTGATGAAACCCTTTGCCTGAAACTCCTCCAACGGCTTCTTGAGCTCCAATAACTCTAGTGTAGCCATCCTATAAGGAGGAATGAACACCGGTTCCACCCCTAGCACAAGATCAATAAAAAATTCAACCTATCGCATTGGAGGAAAACCTAAAAATTCTTATAGAAAGACATCCATGAAACGATCGACCACTAGAGGGAAGTCCAACTGTGATGTCCCCCAGTCATCCAAATATATAACAGAGATCTGGAATGTAACTCCTCCCAAACCATGATGCTTGGATCCTTCTCTACTTGCCTGAACATCCCATTCACCATTATGTAAAATGTATCCACCCTCTGGTGACGTAAAAATCACCCTATGATGATAGAAATCAACAATATCCTAGAAGGGAACTAACTAGTCCATCCCGAGAATAACGTCATAGCCTATCATCTCTTAGACATAAAGGTCCCATGAGAAGTGACACCAACCAAACTCAAGAATTCACTCCTTGAACTGATGTATACTAGCTGTTCTTGTCCCCAATAGAGTTTCCATCATGAAGACATCAGCAGAAGGAAACATACAATTCCCAAGGATCTCCACAATAGAAAAAAATATGAAACTATGGGAAGCCCCTATATCGAAAAGCACAAGATCAAAAACTGAGGAAACTAGGATCTTAACTAAAACTGTAGAGGGTCCATGATCCTGATCCTACTAAGTTTGATCCCCTAAAAATGTATAGCCTTTACCATGTCCCTATGACCCTTACTGATCACCTTGAGCTGATCCACCCTACTATCACTGAAAGTCTGCTGACTGGCTACCACCACTGTGAACTCCAGCTCGGCCTGAGTGGTCAGAAGAACTCTAGTTCCCAGACTGATGAGAAACTAGTGGTACTTCTCTTAAATTAGGAGTCATAGAGGAACCATTTTCACCTGCTACTGGTGAGAAAAACTGACAGAACCGCTGAAGATGTCCCATCTTATCATAAGATCAACACTCTGCTGGGTCTCTATGAAAATGTGGCCTCATATGAACACCCTTCCCACAAAGGTGGAATACCACCTTGCTACCTGAAGGTGTATCTTTCCTAATCATATATCCATGTGTATACTCCCTATGTCACTTCCTACTATCAGTCAGAGAAGCACCGACTCTAGATTCTGAACCTCCCTAGCCCAAAGCTTCAGAATCCCTCAGGTTGTGCACTGTGATCAACGTTTGGTTAACGATAAAAGAAATTTACGTCAACCTAAAGAAGTTCACATATGAACAGATGTCATTCATGAGACCATCCTCAAACTTCTATGATAGGAAGATCTCATCACCCCATATAATGGCTGTGAAAAACTGCAACTTTGTGAAGCGAGAAGAATAATCCATGACCGAGAGAGTAACCTGCTCCAAAATCATGAACTCTCAGGCTCGATCGGCCCTCAAAGTCACTAGGTAGAAGTAGTCATAGAAGGAATTATATAACTCACCCCAACCCATAACCTGCTGAAATCCTTCTTGTGAGATCGCATCCCACCATCTCTTTGTATAATTATGAAGCTTATAAGTAGTGAGATTCACCCTTTTCTATGGAGGTGTCTCCAGATGCTCGAAGATAGACAACATGGCTTCTAACCATGAATCAACTTCCTGAGGTCCCCCATCACCTATGAAAGTGGAAGGATTCTACTGTTGAAAGACCCACATTAAATCTTCCATAGATGGGGCATGATGTGGTGCTCCCAATAAGGTATGTATAAACCTCATGAAGCGTTCTCAGAACTGTGCATTGACACCAATATCTGTAATGAAGAATGGTTCCAAGATAGGCATGGAATGATGGTTTGCTGGTAAAATCTGATCTACCATTTCGGGTGTTTGATCATTTCCCTATATCTGGTGTACAACCAGAGGAATCCTTGGTGGCATGAATCTGCAAGGTCAAGCACACACCTTAGTTCAAGATTATGAAGGACTGAAACTTAGTAGTAGATGAAAGGAACAGGAGAAGGAAAGCATTCATGTTTTTCAAAAAAGGGATAGATGGTATGTATGACCCCTACACGACGTGTTCCATTAAGCCTTCACATGGTCATGTTCTCCTTCCATCCTTGGTCATGTAACACCCCATAAACATTGTTTTTTCTTCCAAGAAACGTTGTATACTTGAATCATTTTTCCCTGCCCGACTTCTTTTACATGACTAACCCATACTGTTCTCCTAGAATGAGACTACATGGCATGTTCTTTATAGAAATGGAATGTACTAAAATTATTTCACCGACCCATGTTTTTTGTCACATAGGAAGATACATGGGTTACACTACACTGTGTGTTCAAGCTTGACACGATGTGTATAACCTATGTTTCATCCATCTGGGACATTTGTCACATGGGTGGAAACACGGTCTCTATAACATGGCATGTACTCCCTATACACGGCGTGTCCAACCAAGGATTTCCCAACCCTATGTCTATGAACACATAGGCAAAAACACAATTAGATACTACATAGTGTGTACATACAATACATGATGTGTACGTAAGAAAAATTGTTCCTTCCTGAACAGAAGGATATATGTCATGTATTCAGCAATACACACTGCGTATTATGGGTTTTTTTCCGAACAGTAAGCCTTATAAACTACTCAAAAACCCAGAAAAACCCTGAATAAAACATTAATGTGACAAATTCCAATTTGTGAGGTCCTATACTCCACATAAATAAAAGTTGGAATCTTATAAATGTCATATACAACAATAAAAGTGAAATGATCCACCAAATTCTGATCCATGAGGGCCCATAAAACCTTAAGAACCATTGTTTGGAATTCATTCAAATGAAAACATACAAAATAAAATAACCTATCGAATAATAGGTATTCTATCAAGGAATATAACACAACAACATGAATATCTATCATAACCTCTATCACAACAACATGCAATCAATAATGCAGCCTAAATGGCATGATAAGAAAGCATGGAATGTGATCACTAGAAAATGACTATATGATGCATGATATGGAATACCCTCATCGCATTAGGTTTGAACCAAAATAGAACCTCAATATTATCAACATTGACAACAAAAAACATGTTAATCACCCAACGGTGAAATCAAATCAACTATAAAATTGAAAACCAGAAAAATTTCAATAATCAAGGTAAATTAGCTTTTCTCTATACACGAGTTATCTACTCCCAGTAAAAACGTATTACCGAACACCTATTCCATCTTATACCTTACTATAGGCTCTAAACAATAATTGAAGATGAAAATAATTCCATTTATACCACTTTGTAACATCCTAGTTTTGGGTGCTGCCCATAGGTGGTCCATACCCGGTTGGTTACATGGCCTCAAGCGCATTTCCCCAAACCCCAGAGGCTGCCGACTAGAAGTGAGGGAATTGGGTGTGATAGTGGGGAATCTATGAATCATTGGAAAAGTAATACAGTGGAAATAAATAGATAACAGTAGAAAAAGTAATAATAATACCATATATTAGTAAACAGATGAAAAGTAGAAGTTAATAAACAACTGAAACATATATATATATATATATATATATATATATATATATTTCAATAATGATGCATGTCACAAGTATCTTGGAAATAATCCAAAGAAGTAACAATGATGGAATACAGTACTAAAGCAAAGTAAAAATAAAACAAGTAAATAACTCCAACAGTATCACAGGCCTCAACTTCGTCCCATGCTCTCCATCTTCATAGAAATCATGTTCCTAAAGTAGAAGGATGATTTCTATTATCTATACCTACATCAATATAATAGTTTTGGGCCGAAAAACAGGACTCAAATAGAGTGTGAGATGAATCCCATTAGGCAACCACCCAACTATCTATGCCTAACAGTTAGTGAATATATATGTAAGGAAATAATCATAGTGAAGAAATAAACAAGGAAGTACTCAAAAGTAAAAAATCCTAAAATTTCAATTATATTAATTTACATTCATAAATTACTTAACCAAGTGAAAACAAGCAACCCTATGGAAAGTTCTCAAAGCCCATCCCCTCTGGTTCAACCAATAAATCTCAAGTAACCCTCTGGGTAAGTTCACGTAGCATAACCCCTCTTGTTCAACTAATACAAGGATAAAACGACCTCCTGGGTATGCTCACATAGACTAACCCCTTTGGCATCTGGAAAACAAAGACTCTATGTGGAATAAATCACCATAAATCCCCCCATAGTACTTTAATGATAAACTACAGACACTCTGAGGAACCACTCAACATCAATTACCCCTATGGTTCTGTAACAGTAACGATAGAATCTCTGAGGGAGCCTTCAACATGAATCCCCCTTATGGTATCACAACATGACAAATAATAATTGACACTCTGGGGAAGCACTCAACATTAATTCCCCCTATGGTCTCACTACACTAGGTTCCCACTACCCTGTGTAAAGAAATCATACACAAATGATGTTTAACAACAAAAGTAAACCTAAAAGTACTACATGGATAAACAACTAAAAAGCATATCACAACATCATATAAATCACTCCATTCTTACAACACTGGGTTTGGAAGGCAATAATCCTAATAGGAAAAAATAGACCAAATGGTCAATATCAAATAAAACATGGGAAAACACCTCTATTTCATGGAAATATAGCCCTATTAACGAACAAGATCCCTAACTCAAGCAAACAAGCATAACAAGCATCAACAGGGTTAAAATCCCTAAACACACAATACGCCAATCTGGGGTATTGGGTACTTTTGCACATAAAATTCAAAGAATAACTATTGAAAGGAATATAACCCCTACCTAGGAATTTTATGATCAATATAATCTGGCGTAATCACTTAAATCGACTTAGAACACAATAGATCTACAAAATATTCAAAAACGCTCAACCAAGGATATCTAACAAAAGAGTATAAATCAAGGAATGTGGCTCTAGAAGATGGGAGAACTCAACGTGGTGATTCCAATGCAATAGACGATGGTTGATTCGGAGAATGGAGAACAGGTCAGGGGCTCGGAGAAGAATCATTAGCTTTGGTCACTCCAGGACGAGATGAGCTGAGAAGTAGATGTTTCTTCCAATTAGACAGAACCCCAGTCCGATTTAACAAATAATAAGAAAATTAATTGGCATGTCTTTTAAATGTACAATTCATGTATAAATATTTTCTGGCCCCTACTTTAGGTAGTCTCCAGGTCACCCCAAATGACTGTGTACTCGGCCGTCACATGGCCAGTGCACGGTCAACCACAGAAACTGGGTATAGATCGTGTACTCTTAAGTACATGGCATGTACTTCGTAAATTTCTAGATTCTCTAGTTTTTCTCAAAAACACCAGAAAAGAAAATCCCATACCTGGAAAGAAGTTCTAGGTTCTTACATAATCTATCAAATACCTTGTGGTCCTACCAAACTACAACCCATACTGCCACATGGGAAACACTGTATTAACTTATATACAAAATAGTAGTCATGCCCATTTAATTCTAATTTTCATAACTCCATATTTCCATTTGCGATCGGCTATACATGGATGATCATTCTATAAATGAATGGATGAATTGGAGAGGCTCTATAAGAAAATATTTTACACAACACAACACTTAGAGGTCCATCAAAATTTTATAGTGAATGATTTTAATAATAATTTCCTCCTCTATTCACCCCTCCATGGAGAACTATTATTTATCCTAGGACTCCAATGATACTAGGTAAGAATTCTCCAAAGATTTAATCAAAGTGTGAGGGACCTTATTCCACATAGAAGGTCAAATCTAATAGAGATTATTTTTTAATCTCAATGGATGGATATATTATTATGGTCCTAACCATTGTATAGTTTCTCATAAAGTATTTCATGTAAAAAAAGAGTGATACATCTAATCTAAACAACATTGTTACATTATGTTAAACAATAATGACATATTATCCATGTTGCAAAATGATAAAATTCAGGACATCAATGTCCTTACTGTATGACGCTAAACTATATAAAATTATGCTCTTGTAAGCACAAACTTGAAAGTAACACAACATGGTCATAGATGTACGACCCAAAACTACGAGACCTCATAGTCCTAAATATATGACCTTAAACTATATATCCCAACATCCACATCATAAGACATTAAACTGTATGACAGTGTATTTTCTGCATGACGTGAAACTTCATGATTCACATCCATATTGTATGATGTAAAACTGCATAACATATTTATTTATATTTGAGAGCATCACAATTTTCGTTTCTAGTACCCCACCAAAACATTATACAATAACTACATTAGGATTGATTATCATTTAAATGAGATACTTAGTGATGCCCGAATCTCCAATCATGAGCCTAGACACAACACAAAAATTTCCCCCTCCCTGTGTATGGGTTAGGCCTACACTGGGAACCTCTCAAGAACTATGTACAACTTGATTCTCATTCTAATGATATATTTAGCAATGATTGGATCAAACAGCATGGCCTAAACACCATATAATATAAATGACTATATCATTCTCTTTTATTTCCATTAAGTGGTGGAATAAACCTTTTCCAATACTTATTTCCCACACTCATCATAGGTCACATGGGCTTAAGAGTTTTTGTAAAAAAAGTTCAGTTCATGATTAGGGCTTATCTATTCACTTAGAGGTTATCACTGTTCTAGTTGATAGACCTTAAGAGTCTTGTCAGATGTCTTTTCTTCCTAAATTTATACTGCATGGTTACTTATAAACCATGTGTAGATTGATTTTAATTCCCACGAGATATGTATTGATTCATAGATCCTACATCCTAGTCCAGCCATAATATAGGGAATTCTTACACTCTCTCATGTTTGAGTCAAATCTATATAAGAATATCTGATATAAGATCTCAACCCATGCGTGAACCTATATTTAAAAAACCCATTTTTCCATACATGAATTTAATTTTTATGGTGAATCCTTTTTAGAACTATGTGTCACATGATTTTTTATCCGACAAGATACTTAGTGACACCCATGTCCTCTTCCCTATTCCAACTCAAATATTACCTTTTCATATTGAGTCACTTTCATCCTTACCACATGAAATTAAACTTCATGGATGATGTCCTCACCACATGACTTAAAACTCTATGGTTCCCTAACAATTACACGTGTCTTGATTATCATAAGAAAGAGATACATAGTGACACTTAGTCCCCATTTCGAAGTCCCATCCACAGAGTAATGGAAAATTCCCCTCTCCCTCATTCATACAAAAATCTATATCGATGATCTTAAGTTGTGTCCCCTCTTTCAGGGGTCTACCAAGGAATCTAAGATTTCCCCCTCCTATATATGAGTCACATCTATAAAGGTGAATCTACACTCCATGTCCAATATCAGAACAAATTATTCCTTTGTTTCAGACATATCCCTTCCACACATCCTAATCCAAAACTTGGACACTTGTAGATCTTTATAATCTTTCTCTATCTACCAATGATAGAGTGTATGATACATAAGGACTCCTCTATCTAACTATGTAGTAACACAACCTAGTTTTATTTTCCTAAGTCACCCACATAAAGGGCCTACCATCTAGGTGATTTTACTATTTGACTATACAGTAACAAAACCTATTTTTATTTTCATAAATTTACACAAAAAATGGGTTTTCCAACCCTAAAAACATTCCTTCTCAGGAGAATCCTATTCTACCTTGATAATCCTTAATGAAATTATACTGGAACCTTCTATTTAAATTCAGTCTATGTTCATCCCCCCCATTTCTTCCCATATCATTCCTCCCAATTCAAGAACCCCCATCACCATAGTTTAAAATCCCCCCCATGTTTGAAGTATTCCAAAATAACATTTCACTAGTTGGCCATATATTACCCATAATTTCAATAATACTCTAGTGATATTTGTATGTCCTAAAACTACATGAACCATTCTCCCTAATTTTTTGTTAGACATATGTAGGAAACCTATTCATCCATTCTTTCGTTTTTTGACTAGAAATGCACCTCTAATATTCAGGTATTTTCTTTCATCAAATCAAAGTCTATGACAGGGGAAATACTAATATGCATAAAATTCCTTAATCCATTAATAATAGAATGTAATAATTACTAATAACTCACATTTATAACTATGTAGTAACACACCATTGTTGGAATCACATAATATTTACACATAAAGGGCCTATTATCCAGATGATTTCACTATTTCACTATACAGTAACATGCCCAAACTAAATTTTCATAAAGTCTCCCAAAATGGATTATGTAAACCATTAGAACACTCTTCCTTTTGAGATACCTCCTTTATCATCATGATCCCTTCCCCAAATATCCCACTTCAGATCTATAGTCCCCATGATTGAAAGTTACAATATGGACTTTTTATACCTAAAATGACCGTACATTCCCAGATAGATTACCATGAAATGGAGAATCATTAATCTTTTGGTAAAATCTAAAGGACCTTAAATTGTATCCCACAATATCCTTTCTATATGAAATAAAACTATGTAGAATAAAATCATTGTCATAAGATATTAAAATGTATGACTATATCCTTTCCACAAGATGTTAAAATATATGGTCCATGTTCTAGTTGCACATCATTAAAACGAACAATTATTCTACACGTACTAAGAAGGGACCTCCCTCCCAGACATTGGTCACTTAACAAAGTGTACCCTCCTTACAAATTCTAAATTTTTGTATGTATAGTTTCCCATTCATGGAAATGATAATACATGTTCTCTCTTAATTATTAGATACCTTTCATTTTCAAACCACCCTTCTTGGTTTTAAGAGACTTGTATCTTCACAAATTTCTCAACTATTGATAATAGAATGTTGAAACTCCTAATAATAAGTTTTCAAACTGTGATGTAATATCTCATAGTTTTCTTTGAATAAATTTCCCACGTATAGGGCCTTCCATCCAAAGGATTCCATTATCTAACTTTTAAGTAATAAACCCAGTTATCTTTGCTCAAATATCCAAAAAAGAGGTTTGTCAACTAGTGGTACATTAAAACTCAAGAGAGACCTCATAGACTCAATAATATCATGTTGGAAATATATTTTCAAAATGGTCCATAATAATTCCTCACATACCTATCTCACATATTGTATTAAATCCAAAATTCATGAAATCAGGAATCAAAATTCCCCACAGAGTATCTAACATGTGTCATGACATTATTGACTAAAAAACCATTTATGGGTGATCATTCCAAACTTATTTTTAAAACTATTCAAACTAAAACCCATGTTGTATTAGCCTATATTTTACAAAATTAAACCTCCCATGAAAAGAGAATCAGTACTCACAAGGTTTAAAAACAGAAAAGGGAACTCTACACAAAATTTTAGTTTTTGCTTGCTAGAACTAGACCCCACATGGTTTTGGAAATAGTCAAGCAATGAAAAGATAAATGGAATAAAACTTGTTAGGTTGAAAAACCATAACGAGAGTCCTAAACTATATCCAATTATTGCCCGCTATGACTTCTCATGATAGAGTTAGGAAAATATTTGGGTAATTATAAAAAAGTAAAAAAGTTTGTAGGCCTGTCCAAGTGAACCTATAAATATTCAAAGTACAATTTTTTGACCCAAATTCCTAGGTTAAAAAATAATCTACCCATACCTATCATAGTTCTTATGACTCATTGAGAAAAACATGTCTTTTTATGAAAACCACTTCAATGTTATTTTAAAATCATAAAATGATAATGTGGATGAAGACATATATTATTTGAAGAAAAATACTTTTCATTTATGGGGTAAGAAAAATAGGAGGAGCATCCAAAATATAGATTCTATTAGTTATAATTTATAGAAGAACATCAACATAAATGTTCATTTATTAGATATCCTCCTGATCCCCATCAATATCCTGTCAAAGCTCGACTAGCTGAATAACCTTAGTCTCCTTGAAAAGGCATAATTCCTTCACCTTGTTTGTTATGACAGTTGACCCCTAAGTTTGAGATCATTATAGGAAATGATGATGTTTTATAAGTTCAACTATGGATGAATCTAGATATTTTTGATGGAATGACATTTGGATGGAATTCTCACTAATCTATTGCCTACATTATTTCAATTTGTTAGCATAATTGGCCTCCAATTGGGATAATGTAGCTCCTTGATCATCATTGTTAATGAGAAGATTTTCATTGATGTGGTTATGATATACCTAAAGTTCTTGATACCATTGATGAATTTACTATTTCATGTTAGTATTAATCATACATTAGTAAAATCCACCATATTATATCATGTCAAATAGGAATAGAAGTCAAAGGAGTCACTAAAGTAGGTCATCAAATGGTGTATCAGAGATTATCTTCCATATATTCCACTAGATGGTGGGACATGTGATATGAAGATAATTTTGTGTCTCTGGATTTGAAATAGAACCACTGTTAGAATGAGAAATGTATTCCAAGATTAGTTCATATAGTGAGGCACCCTACCCCACTCCCTCCATGATAGTGATTGATTCCTTTTTTTGGAAATTGATTGAATTAGAACATGAGATCCACCTTCAGGCATGTCCGTAGTAGTTTTTGGCACTGGATAATGGATACATATCAATGTTAGACTCAATTTCATACTAAGTGGAATAATAAGAGGATGATTAAATCATTTTATGGAAATCACCCACTAATGGATCAATGAATTGGGCGGATAACTCTATGAAATTCCCATCCTCAGTGGTTTGAGTAGAAATATTTTGATGAGGGGAATACTACTAAGTATTATTGGAACTTTCTAATGGAGTCTCATGAAGATTACCCACTTGATGATTCCCTTAAGTCAGTTCTATTTCAACAATGGGAGAAGAATGGACTTCAATATATTGTCGATTCATCGCCTCTGAAACATTCTCCGTGGATAAAGATACACAATTAAATAAATCATGGTTGAAACATCAGACATAAAAATTGGGTGCATGAAAATAAATATTCACATCCATTAAATTACTTATTTAATTACTCAAACTATTCTAAAGATGATGGAATGTTAATATGTGTAAGCATGCCTTCAAATTTCTTGTCACAATTTTTCTTAAAATGTTTTGTTAAACCAATCACCATAGTGGTCTCAATCATGGGGATGCCTGAAAAAATAGGCTTAAGACCTAGAATAATACCCCCTATAATGACCTACGACCCCAAATGACTTACTTAGACATAGAAGTAGGGTCAACACTAGTCACTGTAGGTTCCTCTAGTGTATGAGAGGAATATGAAATATCATAGGGAATAAAGGTTAGTAATTAGAATATGAATCTTTATGATGTACAAATGACATTACCAAAATCATCATCCCTCCCTACAAGGAAGGAGAAGATAATGCATCCTCAACCCTTGACACTTCTCTTTCCAAAGGAGATAACTCATCAGAAGGAATCCACATCTTGTCAGGAAATCCCTCCTTAGTTTCTGGAGGGCCATCTCTAAGCCCCTTGAGAGGGGAGAGGGAATGATATTCTAAAACAATAGAGATTATTAAAAAAATTTCCAGATAAAGTAGAAATAAATGATGTCATGAGGACTTACCAAAAATGGTGAGGAGTTTATCCAAGGAATTCATTCTCCATCATTAGTTATTTTTTGACAGAGAGAGGATAGAACTAGCCTCATCAATTATGGGTATCAGAGATAGTGATAAATATTATCCCTTCATATAAACCTCAATTGTCTTATGGTCTGGGGATATCTCTCTCGGTTCAGTAGTTGATTCATCAGTTCTGATTGCGGTTCAAGTTGGGCCACACTCCAGCAATGGGATCTTGGACAATTGAACCATTTCCCACTGCAAATAAAAGTGAGATTTTAATAAGTAACAAATTTTTTTTAAAATAATATAATGAAAGAAAAAAAGAATAAATATTGGAAGGATAACTTACATCCTTGGGATTGAAATATTTATCCCATTCCTTAGAAGATGGGTGGTCAACCCATTTAGCTGCCCACCACTCATCATATCCTCCACCCACCTTGTGGAAGTAATATGATTTTGAGTTGTGTAAATGAGAATCTCCAGTTCGTGGATATATATTCCAAACACAACCTGATCGTTCTCAAAGAGAAAATTGTATGGGGCTCTAATGTCTCTAATTTCTTGAATATGAAACTCGAAATGATGGAGAAAAAACACCTCCTTGGAATCAGAAGGCATGCCATTAAAAAATTAGAATACATATATTCACACATATTATATGATTTTGACGACCTTCTATTAATCCAATTGGATAAACAATAGTTTCACAGGATTTTCGAATCTCTATGTTATAGTCTAAGGATATAAAAATGGAGTATGGGTCCCCCTTGACGAAGATGGATGAACCACCTAGGCTCAACCTCAGTTTGAAAAATCCTTTTGATAATGATTAATGGAATGAAACACACATAGGGTCAGTTGGGTGATCTTAGGATCTAATCACATTCACCCTATAGAAGAGGTGAATCACCCTCTAGAGGAGGCGAAGCACCTTCTAGAGGGGGGTGATCCTTTCTACTTTCTTTCTTCACATAATAGTCATTACAACAATAACATCCTGGGTTTTTATAAACCTATTTGAAAATAAATATATTTTATTTTATTTATTGTATTTCACACTAAATAAAGTTAATATTTTGTTATATTATAAACCAAGATAAGCATGTTCTCTACACAACACAGACGCGACTTGCGTTACACACAACATTGAGTATTTATGAAAAATCATTTTATTATTATAATTATTTAAAAATGATAGTTATAACATAGATATTAAACATAGTATTATGAATGGTAATAATTTTTTTTTAAATATTATTTATAATTTTTTTATATAAATAAATTATATTGACACTAAAACATATAATTCTTGGTAAACTCTTTATATATTTGAAAATATTATTTTCTCAAATGAAGTGCTTTCTATATCCACCTATGAAGAATAATAAAATTAAATTTAGAAACTTCTTAAACTTGAATTTTATAAAATAAAATTTATTTTTTAATTCATAATTTAAGAATTATGTTTGAGTGATTTTTTGGTATTTTTATGAAAAACAAAATTTTTGGATGAATAGTTAAAAATACTGAATATTATTTCAAAAATGATTTTTTGTCTGATTTATTTATATTGTTAAATTTTATTTTAATTTTGTTTTAAAGTGTAATTATATCAAATACACATAAATTAATACAACTTTGGACATTGAAACAAATTTCCTTTTGAAACAAGATAAGAAAAAATTACAATCTTTTAAACATTTTCGCTTAAAAGATCATGATGGGCCGACACACATGTGAGATTAATTTTAAATTAATTTCTAAAATTTACAGTGTTATAATGTGGAAAAATGGATTTCATATTTTAAAGAATAATAATTTAAAATTTCTAATAATTTAAACATAATTTTTTACCAAAAATATTTCTGAACGTAATTAAAATTAATTAGAGTGATTAAGGTAAAAAAGATTACTTAGTGGTTAAAAATTAATTTAAGGAGTCAACTAACCTAGAAACATGTTCAAAGGACAATTTATAGAAATATTAAGACCAAAATACCACTTAAATATATAAATTACAATTATTTGAGTCACATTATGTTTGGGAATCCTCTTAATATTGATTACATTTTCATATATATAAGAATGCCACTTTTTATCCACTATAAAAGGGATCTCACGCCCTCACTTCTTCAAACATATCAAGACTTTTTTTTAGAAAAAAACTTTAAAAATATCCTCAAAAATTCTCTCCCTTAATCCTTGAATCATTATTTTGGGTAGAAATCCATCCATTGAAGCCCTTTGGGGAGAACCAAATAAAGTTACCTAAAGAAGAGGTAACATCCTTCCATAAGATCTTTTGATTTATTTTAATTCTCCACACCCTAAATTATTATTATTACATGAATATATAATTAAATTAGTATCCTAAATATATATATGTGTTATTATGTTAAGGGTTCTACCAACACTCACACACACATCCATCATATGGGATATGTAATCAGCGTTCCTATGTGTGGCGAACTACCACCTCACGAACTGATGTCGCTTGTTCTTCCATTTCCGCCTAAATTATGTAAATAATGACATAATTTATATTTTAATATGATACATATGATATTTATTATGTATTTAATCTTATCTAATTATTTTATGACACATACCTTCATACTTTACATTTTGTGAAAATATGATAACATCACTTATCAACGTGTAAACTACAACCTCTTCAAAGCGATGTGATTCATTCACAGTTTACATGGAATTTATTAAGTATGGGTTAATTGGAAATATATAATATATATTAAATAATAATTATACTATTATTATACTATTTATAATTTACTATATTTATTTCAACATGATATAAAAATTGAAACAACGTTCATGTATACGTGCGACCTACCATCTCCATGAAGAGTATATTATAGTTTGTATATCTATATTTTATAGATTCTTATGAATAAATATATACTAAATATTTATTATATTTATTTAATTGTTTTCATTTTGGATATTTTTGAATCATTAAATATGTATGAGGACAAAAAATTTAATAAATCATAACACGCGTGAGAAAACACAACGGTCAATACCTGAAAGGTTACTTTATCATAGAAGTGTTAATTAATGTATAATAAAAATTCATAAAAATTCATATATGGTTTTATATAAATTAATATAGTTATTTTATAGGTTTATAATAAACTTATATTTATTATAAATGTGATTGTATTGTGTATGAAGAGAGTCACGACATAAGGTAAGGGGATTTCAACTCTCACTTTTATTTTTGTGAGACTTGTGCCTTATTCACAACTCCATTATTTTTTTTGGTTTATATAATACCCATAAATGTATTATTTGATTATTATAATTAAATTTATTAGTATGTAAACATCCATTTGATGATCTCACTTTCAAAGAGTTTTATGGTTCAAAAGTTACGAAATCAGTACTGTATTTTTGCCTCAATTTTTCTTCTTTGAGACACATTTTTTTGTCTTTAACCTATATTCATTTATGAAGTGAATATAATAAAATTTTAAATTCTATATCATGAATATAAATATTTTAATGATATTTTAATATTCATGTAATTTCATTATCTTACACGGGGAGCTTGATTTGAGGTTACCAAATTGGTAAGAGTTTATTACAACAATCTCATATGTATTGGAATTGTTTATAATTATAAATGAATAGATGAAATATAATGATCCATATATAAATAAAACTAATGAATTTTATTATAATGTGGTTATTAATTACATCATTATATATTAGTACATTTTCCCACTCTTTGGTACTTAATACAATTGGGAAATTGTTTTTAAGAAAATCTAACTTTATTTGTCTCTTCGGTCGGGTGTATGTTTAATTCATTAAACATTTTTTAAAAAGTGTTTTAATATTTTTAGAATGATATTTTAGTATCATTTTAATGAAAAAAGGAATTTAAATTTTTTTAGGGATTTAAATTATTTTTTATTTGTTTTCAATGCTATTTTCAATGAAAAATGATTTAAAAAATGTCTTATGTTTTAAAAAGAGTTTTCAAGATAGAATGGTTATTTTCCACAAGAAATATTTTTAAAGGATATTTCAAAATTATTTTCCATTTAAGATGACATAATTTAGTGTTACTCTTGACTTTATAGGGATATGATTGAAGAGTACCGGTCATATTCTTTATTCTAATGGTTTATGTTTTGATGGAATGATGCTTATGAAACCTGTTTCTATTTCACGGGTCATATGTTTATGAAACCCATTTCCATTTCACAGGTTATATGGTAATGATACCCACTTATTTTCATGGGTTATGATTTGATTAAATTATTGTGAAACCTATATCTTTTCCATATATTATTGTATGATTATATTTTTATGATACCTATTTCATTTCATGGGTTATAATATGATAAATGTTTATGATATAAAGGAACATGTATGTATGATTTCATTATGAGATGGGTGGGACCAATATATCCCTATAATTAATTGGGTAAATATTTATATATCATGTGATAGAAATGGCTGTAATGGGGAGTAAATTTGGTTCAGTAAGGGACTCTATCCTCTAAGATTTTCTTTGAAGTAAAACTTGACAACTAAGATGGTTTAGGGAGTGAACCCATTACACTAATATGGACTTGTAAGTGATGCCTTGACTACTATGTAAATCATTTTATATACATATATGACCACAAAAATTCCATGTCTTATTCCTATATTATGATTTCATGGATTATTCTGTTAATTCACTTATGTTTCATGTATTATCAACTTCTAGTCTTTATGAAACAATTCATTTTTATGATCTTTGATATGTAGGATATCATCTTCTAATGTCATGATCACATTCTCATACCATTATACTCATGTTTATGCATAGTTTTTTCTCTTTTTTTACCCTTAATGAGAATCTGATCTCACCCTTTTTTGTTTAGTTTCTTCAGGTTATCATCATCATCATCATTATATTGAATTATTCAAGAGAAATTATAGAGGAATAAAAGGAAATGAATGAACCACAAGGCCAATCCCTTCCCTGAAGGCTGCACCAAGATTTATCTAGGTTATGATGATATGTATTATGTATGATGTGTCTAAGAAGGGTATTAGTCTTGAAAAACCTAGTGATAGATAACGTAGCTCACTTATGAACCTATGTTTATGTTTATATGTTTCCATAGGAAATAAACTAATACATTCATTGGTTGTCTCTTTCTATATTGTATTAAGTATTATGAAAAAAGATGTAATGTTAATGTTTGTTAAGATAGGGTCTCTATAGTTGGTATTAGTAAAAATGTTTAGTTATCCTTTGGAAACTAAGATAAGAGATCCTTAGTGAGATCCCTAAGAAAATTTCTATAAGGATAAGTTTAAGAATGAGTCAATGTATTGGGAAATGTCCTAGAATTTTGGTAAAAGATTGAGTGAATGGTTTCCTGGAAATACATTTTTTTCTAGATACTATAGGTGGATGTGGATCTAGCATAGATGTACATAGGGGTAAAAAACATGAAAACATCGTATTGATCTATACTCGATCGAGAATATTTTCATGAAAGTGGGACTTACTGCACACTTGGTTTGAATCTCCGGGGGTATATCCTTTGGAAATTCCAAAACATTTCACGAACCATCATGAAGGATTTAAATAGAAGTTTTCTATGAATAAGCTCGAATAAACCGAAGATTTAATATATTAAAGAACGGATTTTTAATTAAGACATCATATAATTTGTTTTCCAAGATTATGTGGTTTCCAACTATTATTATTATTTCTTACTATATGAATTATCATTTTAATAATTGAATGAAACCCGAAGGAACTGTTTCAATATAGGGTGTAACTGAAAATTAAATGATTGTATTCATGATAATACAAATTTTATGGGAGATTGAATGAAAAATTTTGTTTTTATGATCACTAAACTTTTTTCTAGATATGAATCATTCTATACTTCCAATTGAGTAAATGAGGGAAAAAAATTATTTTGAGTTGTTCATGAGGAAATGTCCACCTTCTTTCACGGGGTCTTCGGATCCATTTGTTGCTGAACAATGAATCAATACCCCTAAAAAGATATTATCTATTATCTAGTGTTTAGAACATGAGAAAGTCATTATATATTTTTATTGGTTAAAATGTGGAGCAAACCAGTGGTGGAATGTAATCACATATATGAGACAGTAAGATGAATTTAATCAATGGATTATAATGACTTCAAGAAATTATTTTTAATGAGTAATTTCCTCTTATTATTTATAAAAATATGGAAAAAGATTTACTTGAGTTGAAGAAAAGGGATGATGAATTTGTTGGTCCCTATGAGCCTAAGTTCACAATACTTTTATGGTACACATCAAGTATTATCATCCAACACAAAAATAAAGTTTATTGGTTCTCTAGTGACCTAAAGACAATTATCATAATGGTGTTATCCATAAGAGACTTTTGTAACTATGAAGATATTGTTTTTTGTGTAATTAGGGTTAAAATGGATGTTGTATTTACATATCAATCCCATGGTTTTGACCATAAAAAGAAGATGGAGTTCAACAGAAAATCTAAAAATTATATATATAAGAAGATGAGATTTCATTTATACTATAATGGTGGGTATAAACATGGATGATATTGCCTTAAGAGGCCTAATAATTTTTTTATGTGTGGAAGGAAAGGTCATTGAGTATTTTATTACCGAATTAATGGGAAGAAGTTACCTAAAAATGTGAATATAAAGAAATCCACATAGAAATCACCTTCCTCACTTCCATGCTACAAGTAAAAAAAGAATAGAAATTATGATAACCATTTCGCAACCCAGAATGATAATGATGAAGATCGATGTCAAAAACCTCTTAAGTTGAGTTAAAAGGGGAAGTATCATGAAATCACTTTTTTATAATGCTGTGTTAGACAAAAACATGGTGAAAGGTACACTTACCATCCAATATAGAACTACTAATGTCTTATTTGATTTTGGATATTCCCACTCTTTCATATATAAAGAATTTTCTAATTGAATCATTTCACCACAAAAATTATTAGATGTGGAATTAGCAGTGAAAACACCTTATGATATGAAAATTAAATCTCATGTCTACTTTTCCTCTCTAGTTTATTATTGAAAGAATGTGCTTCATGAAAATATTTTCATTATTTATATGGTAAAATTTGATGTCATCATAGGCATGGATTGTCTTTCACTACATAAATACTACATCATTATTCATGGAATGGAAGTTATGTTGTATATTTCAAAACAAACTATGATCATCTATCAATGTCATGATAAGTATGAAATCCCTATAGATATTACATGCAATTTATAGGTACTAATTCTCATTTAGAAAGGATGCTTATCTTAAATGGTTAGGAAGAAAATATAAATCTATCATATGACTATTGTTTGAGAATATTTGGATATTTTTTTGGAAGAGTTTTCTATCCTTCCACAAAAAATTTGAAGTATAGTTCTCAATTGAACTCATACCTAGTTCCACACCAATTTCAATGCATCCCTATAGAATGACCCCAATTACGTTCCATGATTTGAATAAGAAACTCAAATAAAACATTGATAAAGGATTCATTTATCTAATTGTTTCACCTTCGGGTGGACCTATTATTTTTGTGAAAGAAATATATAACAATTAGACCATACATTGATTAAGAGGAGTGGAATAGGATAATGATCAAGAAAAATTATCGTCTTCCCTATATTGATGACTATTTTGATCAACTATGCAGAGCCCATTAATTTTCAAAAATTGACCTTTGTTCTTGATATAATCAATTTAGAATCACGAAGAAGGATATACCCTAGAATGAATTTATGTACAAGGTATGGACACAATGAATATATAGTGATGCCATTTTGTATTAATAATACCCCTTCTATCTTCATGGATTTAATGAATATAATATTTAGAGATTACCTCGATCAATTTTTGGTTATATTTATAGATGATATTCTTATTTATTAAAAGTGTAAGGAATATAATGGAGACAAGTTGAGAATTGTAAAAAAATCACTAAATAAAGAGAAAATAAATAAAAAATTTACAATGGGTGAATTTTGGCTACAAAAGGATACATTATTGGGTCATATAATCTCAAGAGAGGGTATATCCATAGATATATCTGTTTTGGTGCGGATGTGCGTCGGGTTACGCTGTTCCGCCAGGACGCGTTCGCGCGTGCACCCGTCAACCCGAGGGGATGGGCGCGCGGCTTATGGTCCCGCAGTCCCGCTTTCCAAGGGCGGGCGGCATTCGTCCCTTATTCAGGGGCGTCTGCTCCTTGATCGAAACCGGGATGATGGGATGTCGGCTCCTCCTTCCTTGGACGTCTCCTCGGAACTCGTCGCCTAATCCGGGTCTCCCTCATAGACTTAAGAATGTTCGTGAATCTCGTTCCCGGCGCCATATCTTCATGGACACCGGTTAATTACGCTGCTTCCGCCCGGACGCTCCAAGGAGTCTGGACGGGGCAGCAACCTGCGGTGAGAAGGCCGGGTGGCTCTGGGTGCTGGGGGCGTGTCGTAGCACTGTGGCTCTGCACGTCTGTCTTCCGTCCCTAATAGGGCTTCTCGAAGGCACGATGGCCTGAGGCATCCCGTACTAGGTGCGGGGAACTGTGTCACTGGAGGTTTTCCTCAGCTTCCCATGTTTAACACGGGGTATGCCGCGAGTTTAACGTCCAGCGGGGACGGCATCGGACCGATCAACACGAAAAGTGGATCAGATGACAGAACCCCTTGCGGGGAACCTCCGACGCTGGGGCCAGCACATGGGCGGCTTCCCAAATGATGTGGAGTGGAGTGAAGTGGCATGACCCCACCGGGATGTGGCGGCCCGGGTAAGGATCAGGATGGATGATGGAGTGAAGAGCTTGGACCCCGTAGAGGCTTCCTACGTACCGCGCGTTAGCACGGATCAAAGTCAACGTAGTTCGGGTATACAGTTTAACGTCATGCTGGACGTCGGCAAGCCGACTCACGAAGAGGTCTAGGCCGCCGGGCGGAGGATTGAACCGGACCACCTCGCACAGAGGGGGATGGAACGGCCGGGTGGATCACAGTTTCACGTCATGCTGGACGACAAAAGGAGAAATGGAAAAAAGGGGGGCTGTGAGGAGGCACCGTGGAGATACACACGGGCAGTCTCCCACAGGGGCGGATTCATAGGTGAATCGACGCAAGCGTGAACCCTGGAGGGGTCCACTGATGGACGAACCGACGTGAATACGACCGGGACGACCAGGTGGCGGGCTTGAACCTCAGGGAGGCTTCCTACGTACCCTGTATAGAAGACAGGGATCAAAGTCCACGTAGTTCATTCTGTCAGGACTTACGCACTTGGGGCAGCCCGGGTGGCAAAACTCAGTTGGAAGGGACTTGGACCGAAAGCAGAAGACACCTCGATCCCAGTCATACCCTCTACTGGCTTCGGCCGTGGGGAGGCGCAATGGAGATACACATGTGCAGCCTCCCACGAGAAACTAGGGGTTTGTAATACCCTGCCCCCGTAGGGAAAATCCACTCCCATTAAATCGTCCCAAAAGGGGGACAATCCCGACATCCCTGCAGAGACGAGCGGGTGGGGGCCACATCCAAACCGGGGGAGACCCTGCGTGCGAGGCACGGGATCGAATGATGCGGACGGTTTAGCGTCTTGCCAGACGAAGTACAGTTTAACGTCGTGTGTTGAGGACGAGGCGGACGGTTTAACGTCTTGCCGGACGAAGTACAGTTTAACGTCGTGTGTTGAGGACGAAGCACTTGGCAGTTTAACGTCTTGCAGCGCGAACGATGGGGGCTAGGCGGTTTAGCGTCGTGCAGCTTGGACGTATGTGCAGTTTAACGTCATGCTGGACGTATCTGCAGTTTAACGTCATGCTGGACGAATATGCAGTTTAACGTCATGCTGGACGTACGTACGTGTCACTTCGCGCAAGCCTGGAGGGCCGCACGGGAAGACAACGCACGGTGCGGGCACCCAGGATGAGGATCATCGGGCGCCACGCAGGCGGGTACCCTCGGGGGGTCAAGGGAGGCGACCCTGGCGGATTGCGCGCAAAAGAGGAGCTTTGCGCGCAAAACCGCGGGTCGGCGCGCAAAATGGCGGGCTGGCGCGCAATTGGGCCAGCGCTTCGCGCGCGGATGGTTGGGATTGCGCGCACCGGGCTTCGGATAGCGCGCGGGGGCAACGGCTCATTCTCTAACGAATGGCCACTTTGAAAATGGGGGGTGCGCGCAATCGGGCTGGATTGCGCGCACCCGGGGGGCAATTGCGCGCAAGAGGCTTCTTTTGCGCGCAAAGGCCTTCGGGTTGAAATTTATTCAAAGGAAATGAGCCAAGGGGATTGCGCGCGAAGGCGGACCCCAAGGCTCTATTGCGCGAAAGAAAGGAGGTTACCTGAAGACCGGCATTGCACGCGGAAGGGGTTGAATTGCGCGCGCGGGAGACCGTTCGACTTCCAGCAACCTTTGAAACGTTGGGGGTCGCCTAGTATTTATAGGCAACCCCGGGCGCGGAATCCAAGGCGCGAGCGCGGAATTCTCCTCGCGGGCGCAGAATCGGGCACGGCGCGCAAGGGAGTTGCGCGCATCCCGGGGGTTTTGCGCGCGGATCATCATCTTTGCGCGCAGACCTCTGAAATTCCGCGCAAGGCCTCCGGGCCCTCCGAAACATTCTTCCGACTCCAAATATGACCTCGCTTTCCGCATCCGGAGCTTCGTTTGGGAACAACGGACTTTTCCGGCGTCAACAAAAGCCCCCCCTCGGAATCTGATCGGCGAGAGGTCGCAACGATCGGGTTCCGAGGGAGACGCCGGAATGCCGAAGTCCTGGGCGGCGCGGGACTTAGGCGCGCAAAAAGGGGCGCCGGTCGCGAAATTCTCCGCTGCGGTCACGCAAAGCGCTTTCCGCGCGGCGCGGACCCCGGACTCGCCTATAAATAGGGGCGCTGGGTCCCTCCGTGCCGTACATTGGCCTTCCGCGCGATAAGCATCTCTGCTCTCGTGCGCGAAATTGCCTTTTCCGGCGCGGAATTCGCCCGCTCGGCGCGCAAAACCGTCCGGATTTCGCCTGTCTTTGCGCGAAAACCCGGAACTTTGCGCGACAGTCTTCCCAATTGCGCGCCATCCACTTGGATTGCGCGCCAACCTTCAAACTTCTCTACCAGCCTCGTCCGATCCCGCACGCTTCATCCCTTAACCCGCACGACTCCCGAAACTTCTGAGATGGCCGCGCACAGAGGAAATGAGGGGGATGCCGCCACTCGCAGGGCTGAGATGGCGACGAACGAGGAGGTTTACGGAGCCAAGGAGATTGTTTCCAACAATCAATCCTTGTTCGACTTACTGACGCCGGCCCAGAAGACATATCCACTGTCGGACAACCTGCCGCTCTGGAACTTCGGCATCCTAGATGAGGTTCCGGTGCCAGGGTTCGAGATTGATGCGCCGCGGACCTGGGTGACCCGGGAGGACGAGCTTCTCCGCTATAACATCACCAACAATGGGCATCCTGCCAGGGAGACCAGACACTTGGATGTCTATGTCCTGAACCCGAGGACGCGAACCATTGATGGGGGTGAGCCTACTGCGGAGAATTCTCCAGCCCTCTACTCGAGCATATATCGCCAGAGCGTCACGGACGACACCAAGGGCTGGCTGAAGGACTGGGACTTGCGGTCTGGGGGCAACTTCACCAGTGAGTGGGCTTGGGCGTTCTAGGTACGCCACACTTGCGATCACTTCGCAGAGGAGCTGCGGTACATCGGCCTGTTCGAGGCGGTGTGGACGTCGCAGTTCCACTTCTACCAGCAGTCCGAGCTCGGGCCGGAGCTGTTCACCCGATGGTCTCCGGATACCAACACCTTCCATCTTCGCCATGGGGAGGTCGGCATCGGTCTCTGGGACATCCACTGCATCGGAGGTATCCCGCTGGAGGGCTACCAATACGATGAGTTCCTGCCACCGAAGAACATCTGGGAGGACAGGTCACGAACTCCCATCCAGACCTGGCATCTGCTTGACCTGGCTACGCAGCGGCTCGGGATCAAAGACTTCCAGAAGGACATAGCCTACAAGGAATGGTTCGGCCAGTTCTTGGAGCATGACCCGACGGTCAAGATGCCAGGCAGGGGGAAGCGGTGCCCGACCGCAGCTCAGAGGAGCCGGAACGGGTCGTACAGGCGGGTCCTGGAGACGGGTGACTACCGCTCATGGGGGTACCGCGTCATCGAGGCCCGGGACCCAAATGTCCGGTACGCGGCGTTCCTAGCCGCCTTTCTGAGTGGGTGGCTCCTGCCAGTGCGGGACGCGAGAATGTGCGTTCGCCCGGCGACTTTGGCGGTGGCGGGCGCTATGGCCGCCAACAAGAGATACAACCTCGGGGTCCCAGTGCTGGCGAGGCTGTATGCCATCCTGGGACGCATCTCACGAGGGGGGTCGCCACGAAGGATCTGTGGGCCCTTTCAGTTCTTCCACGGCTGGGTGGCTGCTCACCTCGGTGGGTACACGTTTCCGAACGCCATCATTCCTCCGGGCAACGGCCTGCGACCCTCCCTGCTGAACATCGCGGGGGTCGCTCCGATGACCCTAAGTGAGGAGGGCGTGCGGATCCGGATTGGCAATCATGCCAACTTCAACTTCAGTCCGTTCCCCACTCCCGTCGGCCAGATGATCGACAATGGGCAGGGTCCGCTGGAGCAGCATGAATACTTCCTGAACATGCGGGGCGGGGTGCTCGTGGCTCGGATCGACGGGAAGGTGATCTGCGAGCCTTACGTGCCGACCCGGTTCGCCAGGCAGTTCGGGTGCCTTCAACGGATGCCGAAGAGGGTATTCACTGCTGTCCGGGAGGAGACGAACCCTGGCGTCCTTCGCCAGATGTGGCTGATGTTTGCCGCTTTCGGCTCTGGCGACGTCATCACTCTCCCTCCTACCGGAGTTGACGCAGGCTTGGCAACCGAGTACGCCGAACACTGGGCCATCGCGTACCCTGAGGGGCTTTTGCGGAAGCTAGTTCGGCGGCTCGAGGTTACCCGTGCGGAGACCGGGCGTCAAGGAAGGAGGCGAGGCGCTTCCACACGGGGGAGAACGGAGGCGCGCCAAACAGCGGAGCCGGCGCGGGCAGGGACTTCGGCGGCGGGCACATCGCAGGCTGCCGCTACGACCTCGGCGCCCCGAGAGGGGGCACATGCGGCGGTCGAAGAGCGGCCCGGGAAGCAGGTGAGACGTCTGCTCGAACCCTCCCACGATGCAGTCTTCCCGGCGCTGTGGTCGGCCTGGATGACCCTGCGGCAGTCACTGGGGACCGACGCCATCTGGCGAAAGATTCTCAGAGAAGGAATCCATCTGCCAGAGGTCGGGCGCCTCCACATTGCCGACAAGGTGGACTTCAACCGGCAGTATGCGTATCTGACGGCCATGGACGAGTACACGCGCCAACGTGGTCAGCGCGCGGAGCCATCCCTTCTGGTGAAGGTGATGCTCGGTCTCGAGCCCGCTCCGGAACAGATGCCGCCGGAAGAAGACGACAGTAGCAACGACTCCGAAGAAGAGGAGGAAATGGGGGAGGATGAAGGCTCTGAGGGAAGATCCCATCAGGGGAGCCCACGGGAGAGCGGCGAGGTGGCCGGCTCTGACAACGTTGATGTCACTGAGCTCCTCGAGGTCCGCTTCTATCCCTACTCAATCTGCTTCATCCACTCTATTATGCAGCTTCTAACCCATTTCTCCATCTTTCTCAGGAGCGCACGGATGTTGGTCAGGCGTCCTCAGCGGGAGTAGGAGGGGCGCCAGCAGGACAAGGCGGGGGCCAGACACCTATCATTGAATTGACAAGCGCTAAGGGGTCCCCTGCTGCAACTGTTCCTGCGGCGACCGGGGGTGGCGGAAGATGACGCTCCGAACTCCCGTAAGTCTCCCTACTTTACTGCTGGTGCTTGCCGTTGACGATCCGTGACTAACCATGGCATGCCCCGCGCAGTGATCTCAACATTGGAGGCTCGTCGGGTTGCCGAACCCGGGCCATCTACGAGTGGACCAGTGGTGGACATGCCGCCTGCTCCGGAACAGACTTCCCAAACCGAGCCGGCCCCACCAACTGCTGATCAAGGGGCTGCGGACGTCGGCGGTGCTGCCATCGGAGAGAGGTTGGGGGCTGACGAGGGTGTCAGCGCCGCTGGGGAGAGAGAAGAAGGTCGCCCGGATGTTGGGGAACCTATCCCTCGTGAGGACCTCCCAGGGGCGGACCCTGCAGCAGACCTGCTGGCTGCCTTCCCTGCCTACCGGCCTGCCGATCCCGAGGAGATGGACGACTCAGACACGGAGGCGGTCGAGGAGAGCCGGATAACGCGCCGTAGGGGGTGGAAGTGCATCCAGCGCTTCCTCAAGCGAGACCCATCGGAGTGGCTGGGGCGCATGGGATCACTTCAGACCTGGCTGCGCTTCCTGTGTGCCGGGGGAGCTGATGCTCAACGCCTCCATCTAACGGTCCGTGATTTCATGGCCGAAAAGATGCGCAAGAGCTGCCGGCGTGCCGACGTCACACGAAGTCGGGACATGTCGGAGAGCACGCGGGCGCTCCTCGCGGCGGAGCAGGAAGTCCGGCGCCTCGAAGGGCAGGCGGCAGAGAAGGAGGCCTTCGTCGCAACGTGTACCGAGCTTGTGGAGCAACTAGCAGCCCAGCTGGTTGACGCCCAGGTACAGCTGACGGAGGCGGGCCAACAGATGGTCACAATTCAGGTCGAGCGGGAGCGTGCACAGGCCAGAATCGACGAACTGCGTGCTGCGACCGCCGACGAAGAGAGGGCACGCAGAGAGCGAGAAGCAGCTCTGGAGGCCACCAGCCAAAGGGTAGCGGCATTAGAAAGACTCATTCAGCACGCTAATCCCTAAGGGCTTTGTTTTGCCATTCCCAAAACATTTGCTTCCGCTACTTTGATCCATCTGTATGAATCAATATATTTTTCTGCATCTTTTGGTTTAATATGCTCAACCACAATTCACTGTCTTGCGGGAGTGTTAACCAAGCATCAGGCATCCATAATTGGGCCTGGATTTCTGGAGAAAAGAGGGAGGTCATTCCTAGGAAAGGGGACCTCAGACCTAATCAATGTACCATTCCCCCAACCTGTTCCAACACACGAGCGGGACAATGCTAGGGGCGTTGAGATTTTATCCGAACATATGGAAATGAGAAAGGGTGAATCGCGTGTCCCGAATCCAGACATCCACAACGGTCGGCCTTCCAGGAAATGCCCAAGACGGTAGGCGGACAGTGGATCGACCATAACAACTGCAATAGACGGACCGAAAAAGGCCATCATTCATATTGCAGGAGGCGGACCACATGTCATCATGAATACCGCTTTGGGGTTCCTTCAGACACAAGGGTGGAAAATCCAGATCAACAGGGCATGCGAAGCGTGGGGCGAAGTGACGATTTGTTCGGACAGAATCCAATGCTCTCAAAATTGCGCCACCGTGGGAAAAACGTATTAGGCGGATGCACTAATCTGGCCGTGAGTCACCTCAATTCTCAGACAGCACCTCTCTGACGAGGAAACCGTCGCTTCCCACCATTGCAGTGGGGCATCCCGAGCTGAATCGGGGAGAATATCACAACTGCACCACTCTACCTGAAGTCAGGCCAGACGGACGGTGACGAGGAGGGGCGGGACTTAACGATCCCTGAGGCTGGACCCGAGTCGGAATGCCCGGGCGTTCCTACGTACTCCATCAGGCTGGAGATCAAGCCACACGTAGTTCTGAGAGTGCAGTTTAACGTCATGCAGGACGTAGAATCCCGTTTAGGGGAGATCTTAGTTTAAGGTCGTAGAGCTCGGACCATAAGGGTAGATCTTAGTTTAAGGTCTTAGAGCTCGGACCATAAGGGGAGATCTTAGTTTAAGGTCTTAGAGCTCGGACCATAAGGACTAGATCTTAGTTTAAGGTCTTAGAGCTCGGACCATAAAGAGAGATCTTAGTTTAAGGTCTTAGAGCTCGGACCATAAGGGGAGATCTTAGTTTAAGGTCTTAGAGCTCGGACCATAAGGGCTAGATCTTAGTTTAAGGTCTTAGAGCTCGGACCATAAGGAGAGATCTTAGTTTAAGGTCTTAGAGCTCGGACCATAAGGACTAGATCTTAGTTTAAGGTCTTAGAGCTCGGACCATAAAGAGAGATCTTAGTTTAAGGTCTTAGAGCTCGGACCATAAGGGGAGATCTTAGTTTAAGGTCTTAGAGCTCGGACCATAAGGGCTAGATCTTAGTTTAAGGTCTTAGAGCTCGGACCATAAGGAGAGATCTTAGTTTAAGGTCTTAGAGCTCGGACCATAAGGACTAGATCTTAGTTTAAGGTCTTAGAGCTCGGACCATAAAGAGAGATCTTAGTTTAAGGTCTTAGAGCTCGGACCATAAGGGGAGATCTTAGTTTAAGGTCTTAGAGCTCGGACCATAAGGGCTAGATCTTAGTTTAAGGTCTTAGAGCTCGGACCATAAGGAGAGATCTTAGTTTAAGGTCTTAGAGCTCGGACCATAAGGACCTCAATGTACGCCGCATCTGGTCATATCCCCTGGATATGCGAAGATGCACTGAGGGATAGTGTCGAGAGTGCCGAGGTTTCGCCTGGTCAGAATGGGAGGTGGGAAATGTGAATCATGCGGCCATTCACTCGAGGACCGGGAGCACCGGCGTGACAATATGAGAGTACTGCCGACCGTGGCGGAAAAGCAGCATCAACATCGCACTAACCGTTGGTGGAATGAGTCAGCAAACGAGCATCGACCGCTCAATCGCAGGATTCATATCGATTTGCTGCCCGAGGCCATTGGGGGTACCGGCCCGAGTCGGTGGGAGAGCACTGAGGCATTGTGTCCGAACCGTTCACGGGGGCTCCACCCAGGGCGTAGACGATGGGTCCGAATGAAAGGGAGCACGAAGCCTGAAAAGCGGAGGAAACCTGACCAAGCGGATCCTGACCCTCCTGGCAATAAACCAGAGTACTCTTGACACCGGTGGACCACTGCAAGGGGTCGGGGAACGCGCCTTGAGGGTGACCTGAAGGCGGCGGATTCCCCAGAGAAGGGGGAATCTCTAAGAGGTGGGGGGCTGGACCTGAAGTTTCAAACATCCGGGCGTTCCTACGTATCCCATAAGGATGGGAATCAAGCCGCACGTAGTTCTTGAAGCGCGGCGCAACACAATCGGGCACCAGCGCGGGGAAGAGTGCGGGTCTGACCCTCGCACACAAAAGGAGCGGCATTTGATATTTCTTGTTTGTCCTTAGAGATGAATGGTTTTTCTTTGTGCGGCGACATGCCTGTGATTGAGAAATCTCTGGCGTCGCCACAATAATCAAGCCATGGAAGGCATTGATGAATGGCGTGGTTATTAACCAGCGCCCAACATGAGTGTCCCCTGAGGGGAACATCACGATGTAGTGCCGTTTTTCTCGTCGGGCGGCCAAGACGATCACAGTTTACGGTCGTGTGGTAGGACCAGACAACACAGTTTAAGGTCGTGTGGTTCGGACCAGACAACACAGTTTAAGGTCGTGTGGTTCGGACCATGGAGGAATCCGCTTACCGCGGTACGGCGGACACGGCGGAGGTGGGAGCATACCCAGCCTTGCGGTCACGCACGATTCCAGGAGAAGAGTCTTGGGATAGGGGCCTGCGTATGTCCATCACCCGAGGGGCAGAGATGCTAGCCTCCAGATATACTGGGCTCAGAACGCGATTGTTCGGGCGACTCCTTCCTCCTTATGGGGACGAGGGTCCAGCTACGCATGGCCCTTGGGGAGAACATCCGCATATATCCTTGGTGCTCAGATCATGGGAGCCTCGAACGACATCATTACCTTGGTTGGTCTGCCTAACGTGTAAAGGTGTACTGAAGGTCAGTATGAAAAGAGTGTCCAGATTCCACTACAACGCATAAAGGCGGAGTGTGATGAGGACTGCGCAACCAATGTTCAGAGCCTGAAGGAGCTGACATGGCGATCAAGGATGTTGCTGACGCATTCGCAACACAACATCCGATCGCGTCAGCCTAAGACGGGGCAAGCAAACGAGCATCGACCGCTCAATCGCAGGATTCATATCGATTTGCGGCCCAAGACCCGACGGTAAATCGACCCGGAGCGGTGGGAGAGCACTGAGGCATCGTACCCAAACCGCTAACGAGGATCCCTTTGAGTGAAGGCTCGAATAAGAGGAAGCGCGAGGCCTGACAAGCAACACAGGACTTGTCGGGATTGAATCCGATACTACGAGTCATAGACCGAAGTACCCAAAACATGTTAACAGATCTCCGGAAAGGGTCGGAGGACTCACCCTGAGAGCAACCAAAAGAGGGAAGATTCCCGTGATCAACCAAGGGACGGGGCTGGACCTGAAACACAAGCGTTCAGGCGGTCCTACGTATCCCATAGGGATGGGAATCAAGCCATACGTAGTTCTTGAGAGGCAGTTTAACGTCATGCAGGACGATGAGAGGTGTGAGGTGGTCCCACACATGGGGGAGGCGTACGGCGCGGCCAGTAGACCGACGTGAATGAGGACATAATCCCCCGCTCACGCGATACGCCTCGCACAAAAAGGAGGTGAACTGGGGCCAGAGGCCCAACGCGGGATAGAGATTCCCGGGAAATGGGGCTGGGCCTGAAACATGAATGTCCAGGCGGTCCTACGTATCCCATAAGGATGGGAATCAAGCCATACATAGTTCTTGAAGTGCAGTTTAACGTCATGCAGGACGATGAGGGGAAAAGAAGGGGGGGAGCAGAAGCATCCCCAAACGTGGGGGGGCATACAGCGTGACGAGCAAACCGACGTGAATGAGGGCATAGCCCCGCACTCACACCATACGCCGCACACCCGGGGGCAACTGGGCCAAGGGCCCGAGATGGGATGGAAATTCCCGAAGGATGGGGCTGGGCCTGAAACATGAAGGTTCAGGCGGTCCTACGTATCCCATAAGGATGGGAATCAAGCCGCACGTAGTTCTTGAGGGGCAGTTTTACGTCATGCAGGACGATGTACAGTTTAACGTCATGTTGGACGGAGCACTTGGCAGTTTAACGTCTTGCAGCGCGGACGATACGCTGGGCAGTTTAACGTCGTGCAGCTTGGACGTATGCAGTTTAACGTCGTGCAGGACGTGGTGCAGTTTAACGTCATGCAGGACGAAGTGCAGTTTAGCGTCATGCGGGACGAATGAACACTCAGGCAAAGTATTCCTTGAGGAACCTAGCGTTGGTGGGAGGAGTGACACGCTCACCATCCATAGTCGCTAGGGAGTATGCGCCATTGGGATAGACCTTGTGGACAACAAACGGTCCCTCCCACTTGGGCTCCAACTTGGGTGGCTTCCTGCCGGGGATCATCGGCGCTCTTAGGGCTAGCACTAGATCACCCTGTAGGAAGGAGCGGAGGCGAACCTTCTTATTGAAATCTCGAGCCATTCTGCTTTGATGCCTCTCCAAGTTGTGCAAAGCGCGAAGTCTATTCTCATCCAGTGCTTCCAACTCGACTAGACGGGCTTCAGCAACTCTGTCCGGCGCTTGCTGGTCGTAGACCGCAGTGCGTAAGGACGGTAACTGGATCTCGATGGGCAGGACGGCCTCAGCTCCATACACCAGGGAATAAGGGGTCATCTGGGTGGAATTGCGAGTCGTCGTCCGATAAGCCCAGAGGGCGTTGGGGAGCTTGTCCGGCCAACTCTTCTTGTTATGACCAACCATCTTTTGCAGAATGTTAGAGAGGGTTTTGTTAAACGCCTCGATCTGTCCATTCGCCTGCGCATGATAGCGAGATGTATGGTTCGAGCGAATGTTATACTTGGCGTACAACTTCTTCAACTCGGCTGCTCGGAAATTGGTTCCGTTATCCGTGAGGATAGCGTGAGGCACTCCAAATCGATGGACGATGTTGGAGGTCACGAAGTCAGCGATCGAACAGGATTTGACCTCTCTGAGCGGAATCGCCTCTGCCCATTTGGAGAAGAAGTCCGTAGCGGTCAGAATGAACCGGCACTGGCGAGCTGTCGCCGGTGGGTAAGGTCCCACAACGTCCAGTCCCCAGACTGCAAAGGGCCAGGAATACCTTGTGGTATGGAGAGGCTCCGGCGGCCGATGCACAAAGTTCGCATGAACCTGGCACGCATGGCACCTCCTGGCATACTCGATGCAGTCATGGATCATGGAGGGCCAGAAGTATCCTAACCTCCGAATCTGGTGGGACAGCTTCGGCCCAGTCTGGTGGGCGCCGCATGAACCAGCATGAACCTCTTGCATGACTCGTGGGATCTCAACTCCCTGAAGGCAACGGAGGAGAACACCATCAAATCCGCGTTTGTAGAGGATCTGCTCCAGGCCGGGACTGTTCTGGAGGACGAACTGCGATGCGCGGCGTCGAACTCGCTCGCGCTCGGCCCGCTCCGATGGAAGAATGCCATGTTGGAGGTACTCAACCAAAGGCGTCCTCCAATCAGGGGCTGATCCGACTGTCATATCTGGGGTACTCGGGGCTCCGGGCATAGGAGTAACCGTGGTGAGGTTACTTACCAACGGGCCGCGATCTTCTTCCGGGATAACGGGAGCGATGAGCCTGCGGCACGTCACGCGGACGATCAGGTTTTCCTGTTCAGGCTCTGCAAGTGACGCAGCGAGGCTGGCCAAAGCATCTGCTCGACCGTTCTGCGACCGGGGAACATGGACAATTTCCGGCCGAGAAGGGAACCGGGCCATCAGAAGGAGGGTGCACTCCAACAATGGCACAAGTTCCGGCTTCCTGACAACGTAGTCGCCATTGATCTGCTTAACGACCAGCTCGGAGTCCCCTTTCACGCACAGACGGGGCACGTCGATCTCGAGAGCCAACTCGAGGCCGGTGATGAGGGCATGGTATTCCGCCTCATTGTTGGTACAGCCCTCTGACAACAGGAAAGAGTATGGCAGCACGGCTCGCTCCGGGGTAATGAAGACGATACCCAAGCCCACTCTTTTGAGCTTAGGATTATCGAGTCTTCTACCGGTGGGGCTCCGGGAGGCACCGTCAAAGTGCATCTGCCAGCATGGATCGGCTCGATCAACCGAGAGAATGGTCTCATCAGGAAAGCCTAGATCCAGCGGCTGATCCGCGGAGGTCGGGTGAGCCGCCAGAAAGTCTGCCAATGCTTGCCCTTTGATGGCCTTCTGAGACACATACCTGATGTCAAACTGCTGGAGAATCACAGCCCACCGCGCTAGGTGGCCAGTCAACATAGGTCGGCTCAGGATATATTTCAACGGGTCTACCCGAGAAACCAACTGTGCCTCATGGTGCTGCAAGTAGTGCCGTAATTTCTGTACGGCAAATACGAGCGCCAGACAGCTCTTCTCGATGGGGGGAATACCTAACCTTCCGCATCGAGGAGCATGCGACTGAGGTAATAGAGGCTATTCTCCGTTCCCTCGTTGTTCTTCTGGGCGAGAAGGGCACCCAGGGACCGTTCCAGGGCGGTCACATAGAGGACCAGCGGCTTCCCGGATACAGGCGGCATCAGAACCGGAGGTTGAAGCAGGTACTTGCTTGATCTCCTCGAAAGCGGTCTGACACTCTTTATCCCATACATAGGTGGCACCTTTCTTCATGAGCCGAGAAAAGGGCTTACACTTGCCGGCCAGATTCGCGATGAATCGGCGTATATAGGCTAAGTGGCCTTGGAACCCTTGCAGTTCCCGGACGGTACCTGGGGGAGGCATCTGGCTAATCGCCCTGATTTTCTCTGGGTCGATCTCAATACCCCGGTATCTTACCACAAATCCAAGGAACTTTCCGGAGGTGACCCCAAAGGCACACTTCAACGGGTTCATCTTCAGGCATCGAGACCGGAGGAAGCTGAACACTTTCTCAAGATCTTTGAGATGGTCCTGACGCTGGCGCGATTTGACAACCAAGTCGTCGACGTAGCATTCCACCAGTGTGCCGAGGATTGGCTTGAATATGCGGTGCATCGCCCGTTGATAGGTGGCACCTGCATTCTTCAGGCCGAAGGGCATGACCCGGTAGCAAAAGGTACCTTGGGGGGCCCTGAAGGCAGTGAACTCCTCATCCTCAGGGGCCATCCGAATTTGGTTGTATCCGGAGTATCCATCCATGAAGGAGAGGGCTTGGAACCCTGCCGTGGCATCAATCAACAGCTCTGTCACTGGAAGGGGAAAATCATCCTTCGGACAGTGGCGGTTGAGATCGCGGAAGTCGATGCAGACTCTAATCTGCCCGTTCTTCTTCCTGACCGGCACAATGTTGGCCAGCCATTTGGGGTACTGAACTTCCCTCATGAAGTTGGATTTGATAAGCTTGTCAACTTCGGCCTCAACCATGGCACCGTGGGATGGGTGCATCTTCCTGGGAGGCTGCTTGAACCCGCGATGGTTCGCCGGGAGACCAAGGCGGTGGACGGCTACCTGAGGATCCAGCCCCGACATCTCGTCATAGCCCCAAGCGAATACATCACGGTGCTGCCTGAGAAAGTCCACGTACTGCTGCCGCTCCTCAGAGGGCATGGCGGCACTAACCAATGTGGGTCTTGGATCGGCCTCGGTTCCAAGGTTTACCTGTATTAACTCATCGACCGTGGCGGGGACGCCCTCCTCAAAGGCTGGGGGTGCATCTTCCATATCCTCTCCACTCGGGGAGGGATCATCCATGGGAGAGACTGCGTTGGCAACTGCATTGGGGCTACCAGATCCTGCTGGGCCACTGGTGCTGGCGCGGGCGGTCGCGACCATCTCATCAGGGAGACTCGCGGACCGTCAAGACCATGGCGACGTCCAACCGTTGAATCGGGGAGGACGTAAGCGTCATCCAGACTTGCCCAGGGATCACTTGCAACAGCGACAGGCTCAACCTCACCTGCCAGGATCTGCTTATCCTTGCTCTTGTAATAGTCCGCGTCCAGATAGCGGCTTCACACGAGGCAAAAGGAGAGGCATCTCCTTGAAGCACGCCCACTCGACCATTAAGGGAGTATTTGAGGCATTGGTGGTATGACGAGGGAACCGCCGCGTGAAGATGGAGCCATGGCCTGCCCATCAATGCGTTGTACGCAGTGTCCTGAGAGACTACCATGAATTCGGTGTTGGCAACCAAGTCACGAACTGGGTCTTCAAACGTATCTTGCCGACCGGGGTTTGCTCGGTGCGATCGTACCCCTGGATCCTGAGGTCGGAGGGAATCAAGTCATCCACAGACAACCCCAATCTCCGGAGCGTCCGAGTTGGAATCAGGTTAATCCCGGACCCCGTGTCGACAAGACAGCGCTGGACTTCAAGGCCATTGAACTGGCCAGTGACATACAGCGGACGAATGTGTCCCTGTATAGGAGGGTCTTCATCCTTACCAGAGAATGAGATAACTGCCTGACATTCGGTGTCCTCGATCGTTTCGGCGTGAAAGGCCTCTGCAGCCGCAACCTCTGTCTCAAACTGGAGGGGGCTTTTCAGGGCTTCAGCGAGTGCCTCGTGCATCTCAGATGACATGCGCAGAGCCTCAAGGATGGAAAGCCTTGCTGGGATGTTGGCCAAGTGCTTCAGGACATCATACTTTTTGGCCAAGCGCGAGCCCCTGGTTGCAGGAGGTTGCTCTGCGGTTGGTGGCATGACGGGCCTTGCCGGTTGGATCGGCGGCCGACTGGTACTTGGCGCATCTCACTGTTCACTGGTCGCATTCCGGGAAATGGTCACCGTACTGGATTCAGGAGGCCGGGATGGACCCGTGGTAGGGCGGAGCTGGTCGCGACGCGGCTGAGGCGGTTCTGCCTGGTCCCACACCACAAACAGTGGCGGAGGCGAATCCGTCATCCCCGGATGGGGGGGCTGCGCGCGCTGAGCTCGGTTTTGAGCCTGCTGCCTAGTCTCGGTGGCGTGCACGGCCTGGCTGGAGGTACCAACGGCTGTGCCCCGGCGACTCCTGTTGCTGCGGTTCTTCCGACGGTGGCGACGACCGGGGACACTAGGGAGGTCCACCTGGTGTTCTTCAACGTCGGGAACCGAAAAGGGATTTACCAGCTCGACGGTGTTAACCGAAGCGTACCCAAGACCGTCATCGGACGAATCATCCATCATCGGGCGGATCCGAGGAGGGACCCCAATCTCCGGGGGCATGAAATCGCCGAGAGTGCGGGATAGTGGCGGAACTGGCGGGGCGCGCTCTTCCTTCTTGCGCTGCCGCCGTTTGCTCCTCTTGGAAGAGGCAGGCTGGGACGACGATGCCGAAGCAGCACCCGCGGATTCTGGGGGCTCAGGCTGATTCAAGCGCGCACGGATGATTCCATGGGCGCGAATGGTCGTCTTGCGGGCCATCCAGTTATTATACTTCTGGGATCCGCGGTTGGAGACCAGCTGCCATTCGTCCTCGTTGCCACTATCGTCATCTGATACCACGAACACGCCCGCCACTTGTGCTGGAGCTGGGCCCAACCTGATTACATTGTTGTTAATCTGGTCTTGGAGCCAATCCTTAAACACATAGCACCGCTGGATGGTGTGCCCCAGGGCCCGGTGGTAGGGGCAGTAGCGGGGGTTATTCGTAAGATGTGCCTCCTCTGGCTTCCAACACTCAGGCAGTCGCACAATCCTCTGCTCCAGGGCGCTCCGGAAATAACCGGGGACCTGATCCTCATGGAATGAGTAAGTCAGGTGTCGCGGGCCCCTGGGAGCGTGGTCTTGACGAGGGGCTGGAGGGGCCTGCCGAGGAGGTGGACCCTGATTATCTCGCCTGGGTTGCGGCGGTACATTACGCGGAGGGGCCGGCCGGTTCTGAGGCTGCCGCTGCTGGGCCGGGAACTGAGCCCGTGGAGGCGGATTCCTGTGAGGCTGTGGAGCTGGCCTCGCCGGCAGCAGATCCAACGGCCTGGGGGCCTCTATCTGGGCAACAGCAGCGGGCTCAGCCCTACTGACTCTCCTTGCAGGGATCATAGGAGGCAGCGGGTGTGCCTGGCTGGCCTGTTGCAGGGCTTCCTCAAGACGTTGAGCTTTGTCTGAGAAGTCCCTGAACCCTCCGGGGTAATTTTGAGTGATCAGGGAAGGGACCAGCTCGGTCTTGATGTTCCCGACGCACATTGTCAGCAACTGCTCCTGAGTCAATGGCATGTCAAGGGAATACGTGAGACCCTTCCATCGGGCGACGAAGTCCGCGACTCGCTCATCAGGCCTCTGCTTGCACTTGAAGAGGTCTGCGATACTTGTCTTCCGGGTCGTGGAACTGAACTGGTAGAGGAACTGTCTACGGAGGTCCTCCCAGCTGGTTACCGACCCGACGGGGAGCTGGCTGTACCAGACAAATGCTGGCCCTTCCAGTGTCTGAACAAAGCAGCGAAGCTTAGCGGCCTCTTGCTGCGCCGGAGTCCCCAACATAGGCCCGCACCTCGAGTTGAAGTGGGCTAAATGCTGTGGCGGATCTCCAGTCCCGTTGAAGGGGGCAAAAGTGGGATTCCCGAATCCCGGAGGCGCCGGCATGTCATCCACCCATGCTGGGTAGGGCTTGCCGTCCGGTGGGATCGCCACCTGCCGAGTCTCCAAGGCTTCCAAGCGGGCAATGAGTGCCGCCATCAGATCGTCCGGACATGGGTTCCAGTCCTGGCGAGGATCTCTAACCACGAGCGCATTGCATGGCCCTTCAATCGGGTCGTCGACCGGGTCGTCGAACTCGGCAGCTCGTGGGATGGCGGGCGGAGCGGCCCTTGGGGCAGCGGGAGGAATCCGAGCGGGATCTCTCAGGTAGTCACGCCGCTCGGGAGGGTGTGGCGAAACATACCGCGCCCTCTTGCCATAGGCAATGGCCTCTCTCCTGTCGGCGAACACGGCGTAATCACGGTTGCCCGGGAGAGTCTCGTCGAGGAGCGGTTGTTCCGGTCCCTGCTGTCCCGGCCTAGGATCACCGTAGTCAGGCCGCCGTTCTGCAGCGCGCTCGGCGAGGAGCTGGTCAACCAGCTTCTTCTGTTCGGCGAGCTGCTGACGTAGCGTAGCCTTCTCGGGATCCTCCTCTGCCCTCTGCATGGAGGCAGATGGGTCGGCGGGCCTTATAGCCTCGCTGTGCTCTTTTCATTTGCTGACGTTTCGGCTCAACGTCAGTGCTTCAGTGGGTGCGGGGAGCCCCAGGAGGTTTCTCTGATGACGAGTAACTCTCACTGACGGATCTGACGACGGCTTGTCTTCGGGGGGGAAGCCCCCGTCGAGAAGTTCCAAGTCGTTCCCCTCTCCCGACAGGTCAGCCATATTGACTGTTTCTGTCCCTGGGGATATACCCTCAGGGCCACCCAGCGAATCGGGCTGTCGGCAGATCACACTGAAGCGTAGGGCAGCGTACTGCCCCCATCCACGGATATACACGTGGGGAGTGGCTTCCTCGATAACTTTGCGGAGTACTTGAAAACACTCAACGCATCGTTGTTGGAGGGCCTCGTGGTGCTCAAATGACCCGGGGTGCCGAACCGCGGGGAGCATGGCCAGGTCAATTTGACGGCACTGCTCACCAATATCCTCCAGGTGCGCTTGACTCCCGGGGTATGGCATTTGTAGGCGGTGAATACAGGAGCGAGTCTCCCGGAGAGTTCGGCGGAAGCATTCGAACTCATCCGGGGTGAGCGATTCGGGTGCATCAAAGCCCGGTCCTGCGACTGGCCAAAACTTCTCAGGGAAGTGGCCCTCTGCAAGGACGGTCCAGAAGCTCCACGACTCAAACTCGGGACCCAGATCTCCTTGGTCCTCTTCCATGGCTGGGAACGGACGGGGAACTGGTAGTGGTGCCGAGGCGGGCCGCCGGGCCGACGGGCTGGCCGACGGTGAATACGGCGAACAGGCCGATTGGCCTCCATATCCCGGGCCGCCCTCTGAGGGTGGCGGTGCCTTGGCTACCACATCACGATAGGACGGGCCGGCGAGTGAACATCCTGCCGTAGCATCGGTGCTCGCCGAGGGTGCACCAGATCGTGGTTCGACCGTCGATCCCCAGAAAAAGTCTCCGGCTTCTCCGATCGAGGCGGAAGGCACTTCCGGAGGGGCCGGTACCAACCGCAAGCTTGATCCCTGGGGGTCTACCAGGCCCTCGTTACTCCGGATATACCTTCGGAGAGAAGCGGGGATCACATCGATCTCGCTCTCGGGGAGCACGAGGCTGACGTGCCGCATTCCTACCCCTGCCCTTGACTGGCGGGATTGGGGAAGGGGCTCTGTCGCCGAATCGTACTCCGCCTCTGAGTCAGAGAAGCAAACCGGTCGGATCTCTGTCCGGAATTCCGTAACATTCTTCCCTCGGCGTCGACGCCTTGCCTTCCTGCCCCTGGGTGGTTCTTCGGGGCAGGGCTGATCTCTGTCCTGGCGTCCTCCGGCCGCACTGGTGCTGGGGCCAAGAGGACTGGGAACCAAGGTGCGAGGGGCACCGGGACAGATATCAAAGGGGACGCGGGGAGAGATGATTCCGGGCAGGACTCCGGGCCGGGATCGGAAGGTGGGATGACCCATGCCTCCTGGATCGGCCACACAGAGTAGATCCTGCCGGTGAATAGCGCTACCGCGAGGTGGTCCGCGGTGGCTACTGCCAGTGCCAGCAACCGGGAGAGTCGACCCAACCTGCCTTTGGGGCGGTCGGGGCCTCGATCCAGGTCGGGCATAGGAGTTCCCCTGCTCAGGATGCGCAGAGGCCTGGCGACTGGAGCCAGCAGTGGCTTGGGCCAATGCGGCCGCTGTTGCTAGAGCCCCAAGGTGGGCATCCTCTTCCGCTCGTGCCCGACGTTGGCGTCGAGACAGACGAGTCGGGATGAGCGGCGCGGGCAGGTGGAGAGCCCGCTCTTCGACTGGAGAGGCCTGGCGGCGGTGTCGCCGTGGCCTGGCGGGAGTCCTTACCGTAGATCCCTGGAGCGAATCCCGGATAGGGTGATCCCGGGCCTCTTCCACCTCATCCGCGTAGGGAAGGGAACTGTCAGAGCGCTCCGGGGATAAGCTCCCGAAGCGGTTGGACGTTGAGGTAGGCAGCGGTGCCTCCCTGCGCGGCCCTCGGGGGCGGCGGTGGTGGCGAGGCGCAGCCTCCTCAAGGTCTAGGCGAGCCATTTCCCTAGTGGGGATGACTCCCTCTTCCTCGTATCTCCGCACCAGGGTGTTGATCACCCTTCTCTGGATGACCTCCGAGGGGGAGAGAGGGCGTGGTCGTCCCGCAATTGCGGCTGCTGGGACGGCTGTGGAACAGGCGGGACCGCGCGGAGTAGCCGCGTCGGTGTTTCCCCTGTCCCTGCGCCAGTGGGCGGGTGGTGATCGGGCACTGGATCGGGTGACCTGATTTCTGAAAGCAGGGAGAATGACCCATTAACACTGACAGGAAAAAGGAATCGACAACCAACCATTAGTGCCACGACGCCTTCCGTGGGGGGAACCCAGGCCCTCGACGTTGCGAGACGGAGTGCCCGATTTCACTTCCCCAGCCCCTGGCGGGTAAGACTGAATGCTTGGCCGGGCAACACGCCGGTCTTCCAACACCTCTGAAAGCCATCGGTCTTCGTATCGAGGAGAAGAGATTCACGTCGGGTTCACCATTTTTCTGTTTCGGTGCGGATGTGCGTCGGGTTACGCTGTTCCGCCGGGACGCGTTCGCGCGTGCACCCGTCAACCCGAGGGGATGGGCGCGCGGCTTGTGGTCCCGCAGTCCCGCTTTCCAAGGGCGGGCGGCATTCGTCCCTTATTCAGGGGCGTCTGCTCCTTGATCGAAACCGGGATGATGGGATGTCGGCTCCTCCTTCCTTGGACGTCTCCTCGGAACTCGTCGCCTAATCCGGGTCTCCCTCATAGACTTAATAATGTTCGTGAATCTCGTTCCCGGCGCCATATCTTCATGGACACCGGTTAATTACGCTGCTTCCGCCCGGACGCTCCAAGGAGTCTGGGCGGGGCAGCAACCTGCGGTGAGAAGGCCGGGTGGCTCTGGGTGCTGGGGGCGTGTCGTAACACTGCGGCTATGCACGTCTGTTTTCCGTCCCTAATAGGGCTTCTCGAAGGCATGATAGCCTGATGCATCCCGTACTAGGTGCGAGGAACTGTGTCACCTGAGGTTTTCCTCAGCTTCCCATGTTTAACACGGGGTATGCCGCGAGTTTAACGTCCAGCGGGGACGGCATCAGACCGATCAACACGAAAAGTGGATCAGATGACAGAACCCCTTGCGGGGAACCTCCGACGCTGGGGCCAGCACATGGGCGGCTTCCCAAATGATGTGGAGTGGAGTGAAGTGGCATGACCCCACCGGGATGTGGCGGCCCGGGTAAGGATCAGGATGGATGATGGAGTGAAGAGCTTGGACCCCGTAGAGGCTTCCTACGTACCGCGCGTTAGCACGGATCAAAGTCAACGTAGTTCGGGTATACAGTTTAACGTCATGCTGGACGTCGGCAAGCCGACTCACGAAGAGGTCTAGGCCGCCGGGCGGAGGATTGAACCGGACCACCTCGCACAGAGGGGGATGGAACGGCCGGGTGGATCACAGTTTCACGTCATGCTGGACGACAAAAGGAGAAATGGAAAAAAGGGGGGGCTGTGAGGAGGCACCGTGGAGATACACACGGGCAGTCTCCCACAGGGGCGGATTCATAGGTGAATCGACGCAAGCGTGAACCCTGGAGGGGTCCACTGATGGACGAACCGACGTGAATACGACCGGGACGACCAGGTGGCGGGCTTGAACCTCAGGGAGGCTTCCTACGTACCCTGTATGGAAGACAGGGATCAAAGTCCACGTAGTTCATTCTGTCAGGACTTACGCACTTGGGGCAGCCCGGGTGGCAAAACTCAGTTGGAAGGGACTTGGACCGAAAGCAGAAGACACCTCGATCCCAGTCATACCCTCTACTGGCTTCGGCCGTGGGGAGGCGCAATGGAGATACACATGTGCAGCCTCCCACGAGAAACTAGGGGTTTGTAATACCCTGCCCCCGTAGGGAAAAGCCACTCCCATTAAATCGTCCCAAAAGGGGGACAATCCCGACATCCCTGCAGAGACGAGCGGGTGGGGGCCACATCCAAACCGGGGGAGACCCTGTGTGCGAGGCACGGGATCGAATGATGCGGACGGTTTAGCGTCTTGCCAGACGAAGTACAGTTTAACGTCGTGTGTTGAGGACGAGGCGGACGGTTTAACGTCTTGCTGGACGAAGTACAGTTTAACGTCGTGTGTTGAGGACGAAGCACTTGACAGTTTAACGTCTTGCAGCGCGGACGATGGGGGCTAGGCGGTTTAGCGTCGTGCAGCTTGGACGTATGTGCAGTTTAACGTCATGTTGGACGTATCTGCAGTTTAACGTCATGCTGGACGAATATGCAGTTTAACGTCATGCTGGACGTACGTACGTGTCACTTCGCGCAAGCCTGGAGGGCCGCACGGGAAGACAACGCACGGTGCGGGCACCCAGGATGAGGATCATCGGGCGCCACGCAGGCGGGTACCCTCGGGGGGTCAAGGGAGGCGACCCTGGCGGATTGCGCACAAAAGAGGAGCTTTGCGCGCAAAACCGCGGGTCGGCGCGCAAAATGGCGGGCTGGCGCGCAATTGGGCCAGCGCTTCGCGCGCGGATGGTTGGGATTGCGCGCACCGGGCTTCGGATAGCGCGCGGGGGCAACGGCTCATTCTCTAACGAATGGCCACTTTGAAAATGGGGGGTGCGCGCAATCGGGCTGGATTGCGCGCACCCGGGGGGCAATTGCGCGCAAGAGGCTTCTTTTGCGCGCAAAGGCCTTCGGGTTGAAATTTATTCAAAGGAAATGAGCCAAGGGGATTGCGCGCGAAGGCGGACCCCAATGCTCTATTGCGCGAAAGAAAGGAGGTTACCTGAAGATCGGCATTGCGCGCGGAAGGGGTTGAATTGCGCGCGCGGGAGACCGTTCGACTTCCAGCAACCTTTGAAACGTTGGGGGTCGCCTAGTATTTATAGGCAACCCCGGGCGCGGAATCCAAGGCGCGAGCGCGGAATTCTCCTCGCGGGCGCGGAATCGGGCACGGCGCGCAAGGGAGTTGCGCGCATCCCAGGGGTTTTGCGCGCGGATCATCATCTTTGCGCGCAGACCTCTGAAATTCCGCGCAAGGCCTCCGGGCCCTCCGAAACATTCTTCCGACTCCAAATATGACCTCGCTTTCCGCATCCGGAGCTTCGTTTGGGAACAACGGACTTTTCCGGCGTCTACAATATCAAAGATGAAAGATGTTGAATAATGGATCAGATGAAGCATAGTAACTGAGATCCACAGTATTCTTTGTTTATCTAGATATTATCAATGGTTTTTGGATAATTTCTCATGAATATCCTACCCTATGAAAAAGTTATCTCAAAAGGGATCCAACTTCATCAGGAAATATGAATGCAAGGAAAAAATCAAGGACCTAAAGGGAAGGTTAGTCAACACACTTGTGTATACATTACCTATACTAGAGAAGGGCTTGTAATCTATAGTGATGAATCCAAGAAGGGGTTTGGATGTGTTCTTATGTAGAATAATATGGTTATAGCCTATGCCTAATGATAATTTAAGATTCATGAAAAAATTACCCAAATACTAGTTTTTAGTTATTTTTGGTAATTCTTAAATTAAAGATATATAGGAATTATCTTTATAAAGAAAAGTGTGATATATATACCACTCATAAATGTTTGAAATATATTTTCACACAGAAGGACTTGAACATGTGCCATAAAAGATGGTTAGAGCTGAGAAATGATTGTGATGTCTCAATACATTAACATCATGGGAAAGAGAATAGGGCGGATGATGCATTGAGTAAAAAGGATCATGCTAGATTATACATTATGAGGATCACAAAATATCCAATATTTTTGGATTGGTAATGGATGGATATGAAAATATTTAAGAAATCAAAGCATTATTATCTTTCTCAATTAAATGTTCAACTCTATATCGAAATGAAGATCAAAGATTCACAAAAGGAAGATCTAGATATGTAAAATAATGTTATAAATGTTTCGGTGTTTAACCTTGATCAGGATAGAATGAAGAGGTTTTTGAATAGTTTATGTGTTCCATCCATACCTGATTTTAAGAAGGAGCTATAAAAGGAAGATCATAGTTCTTCATTCTCAACTAATAATGGATGTAAGAAGATGTATAGATATTTTATAGAATAATTTTGGTGGGATGGAATGAAGAGAGATATTGTAGAGATTGTATCTCAGTTCTTTGTAGGCCATAAAGTTAAGGATGAAAGGAAAACATCTAAAGGGATGTTGCATCCATTACGCATACCAGAATGAAAATGTAAAAACATCGCTATGGATTGTGTCATTCAACTCCACAAAAACACTTAAGGGTTTAATTCTATATGGGTGATATTCAATTTCCTTACTAAGTCAACACAATTAATTGATATCATGGAAGACTCCTATCTGGATCATATATCTTGGATATACCTTAAAGAAGTGGTCAGGTTTCATAGAGTACAACATTATATTGTATCTAATTAGGATTCGAGATTTACCTTAATGTTCTGGGGAATTATTCACTAATAAAATTATACAAAATTTTGTTTTATCACTGTTTATCAACCTTAGATTAATGGTTAGTATAAAAGAATAATTAAAACCCTAGAAGATATGTTCAGATCTTATTGTACAAATATAAAAGTTAGGTGAGATCAACAACTTTTGCTAGTTTAGTTTTCTTATAACAATATCTTTAACTGAAAAATTAACATGGATCCTTATGAAGAACTCTGTTGGAATAAATGTATAACTCCAATGTGATAGGATGATGTTGGAGAAAAAAATTAATTGGGACCTGAGATCACTGAAGAAATACACTTGAAGGGTAGAACCATTCAACAACATATCAAGGAAACTTAGAGTTGAAATAATTTTTTTTAATAATCATTTATGTGATCTTGTATTTGAATTCAATGATAACATTTTTTTGTGAATATCTCCCTAGAATAAGGTTATGAGGAAGAAAGGGATACTAAGCCTTAGGTATTTCGGTCCCTTTGAGATTATTGATCATATCATGATGCTGTCTTATCTCTTGGAACTTACTCCAAATATCTCTCAAGTCCATGATGTTTTCCATGTATCTCTCTGAAAAAATTGAATTACTGACCCTTCAATTGTACTGAACTCATAGGCCATACTTCTGTAGGATGATATTTCTTACTAGGAACAAGTAGTTGAAATTCTAGATCATATAGAGAAAGTTATATGAAACAAGACAACTCACACAATTAATTTTTTTGGGATAAAAAAACAGTTAGAGGAAACTACTTGGGAACTTGAGTATATGATTAGGATGAAGTATACTCATTTATTTGTTTTAGAATAATGAATTTTGAGGGAGAAATTCATTTTAAGGGGGATGGATTTAACACCCTGAGTTTTTTTGAACTTTTTTTGGAACAAAATAATTTTATTTGATGTTTTTTTTTCATTCTAAAACAATTTATGATTTCATTATATTCTACACCAATATAATTTTACCCAACATGCAACACCGACTTGGCTTGCGTTACACACAACACTGGGTTTCTATGAAACACAATTGTATTATTATAATTATTTAAATGATATATTTATAACGTACCCAATAAAATTAATAATATTAATAGTAACAACTAATGTTAATTATTATTTATAATGGTTTTATATAAATAATAAATATTGATAATAAAACATAAAATTTTGGAAAAGTATTTATATTATTGAAAAGATTATTTTCTCAAATTAACTTCTTTTGATGTCCACCCATGAATAATAATAAAATCAATTTTAGAGACTTTTAGAATTTTAATTTGATAAAATAAACTTCTATTTTGAATTAAAAATTTCAGAATTAGATTAGGGTGAATATTTAATATTTTTCTAAAAAACATCAATTTTGATGAATAATGAAAAATACTGAATTTTAATTTAAAACTTATTTTTTTATAATTTATTTATATTGTTAAATTATATTTCAATTTTTATTTATAAAGTGTAATTAGATAAATTATACATCAATTAATCCAATTAATTTCACTTTATACAATTTCATATTGAAATTGTATATAAAAATATTTCAAACATTTAAACATTTTTCCTTAAAAAACATATTGTCTCTATGTGTATGCGGGATTGATTTTAAATTTATTTATGCCACTATATGATTAGAATTTCAAAAAATTGATTCCATATTTGTAATAAAAATAATTTATAATGTCTAATAAGGTAAACTTATTTTTTTACCCAAAATATTAGTGAAAGTAATTAAAATTAATTACAATGATTAAGGTAAAAATAATATTACTTAGTTGTTAAACATTCATTTAAGGGGCCAAATAACCTATACCAATATATAAAATCAATTGGATGAAAATATTTCAAAACAACACCCTCTTTCCTTGAAAATGGACAATTATTGTAGGCACATGATGTAAGGGATACCTCTCAGTAGTGTTTACATTTTTATATTTACAAGAATGTCCCTCATCCACAATAAAAGGGAACTCACCCCTCAATTATTCACAAATCTCAATCCCTTTGGCTCAGCCTAAACCTGTCTAAATAACCTCCAAATATAAATAAATTAATCTTATAAACCTTTATTTTGGAATAAATCCTAAAAAGGAATCCCTTTGGTGAAATCCAAAAGTAGTTACCCAAAGAAGAGGTTACATCCTTCCACATGTTATTATGTATTCAGTTTTGGTTTAGTAAATTTATATGATATATAAGTCATTATAATTATACTACAATTATAATATATTTATAATTTAATTTATATAATTAAATTTGACAAGAAAATGTGAACAACATTCATGCGTATGTACAACCTACCGTCTCCATGAACAATATATTTCATTTTTTATTTCCATATTTTATACATTAATATGAATAAATATATAATTAATATATATGATAATTATTTCATGATTTTAATTCTTGATATTATTCAATCATGAGATAATTATTTGGACAAAAAATAAAAAAAAATCAAATTAGAAGTGAAAAACAAAGCGGTTATTACTCCAAACATAACTTGAACATGAATGTGTTAACAAATAGGTAATAAATGGTAAAAATAATAATAATATGTGCTATTATATAAATTAATATGGTCTTATTATATATTTATAATAAACCTATATTTATCATACATGATTTTGTAATGAGTATGAAGAGATTCAAGACATAATGTATGTGGATTTGTAGTCTCACATTTATTTCTATAAGACATATGCCTTGCTGATCACTTGTGTTTTTGTGTGTGGTGTAAATACTTCACCTGAATGTATAATATTATTATTATACTTAAATATATGGGTATTTACATATCCATTTTATGATCTATCTTTTGAGGTGTCTTTCAGTTCAAAAGTTACCAAACCAATAAGGTAGGTTTGTCTCAATTTTATTTCTTTGAGACACATGTTTTGGTATGAACCTTTATTATTTTATGAAGAGTATATAATACCATTTGAAATGTTATATCATTAATATAGTTATTTTAATTATATTTTAATGTTCATGTAATTTTATTTTATTATATGTTTATTTTTATTCAAAGTTAGAAAAGTGTTAAGTGTTTCTTGCAACAATATTATTGTTTATCAGTATTGTTTATGATTATACTTACATTGATGATATTTCATGATTCATATCTCAATAAAACTCTCTATTTTTATTATACTCTAGTTATACATGATATAATCATGCATTATTGGAATTTTACAACTCTATGGAACTTAATATAATTAATATTGTGCTTTTAAGAGAATCATACCATATTTAACTCTATGGTCGGAAATCTATTTTACTCAAAAAACTTATTTTCAAAAATGTTTTTAAATGATATTTTAATATCAATTTCAAAGATAAATGATTTTTAAAATGGTTTAAGTTTTTTAAAGACTACCTATATGTTTTAAAATATATTTTCAAAGAAAAAGTTTTTCAAAAATGATATATGTTTTAAAAATAGTTTTTTCAAAGAAGAAAGCATATTTTTCTTTAAGTAATGATTTTAAAGGAACTTTAACTATTTTACATATATTATTAAATTATTTTCTATTAATAATTCCATTATAGGGATTTTATACAATGTTACCATTCCTATTATTAATCAGAATGGTTTATGTTTTGATGATATAATGTTTATGAAACCCGTTACTCTTTCATGGGTCATATGTTTAGGAAACCATTTTATCATTCATGGGATATGTTATTTATGGAAAACACTTATTTTATTGGGATATGGTTTTATTAAATGTTTATGAAGCCTATATATTTTCAACAGGTTATGATATGATTACATCTTTATGATACCCATTTAATTTCATGGGTTATGATATGATGAATGTTTATGACCATGTGGCACACATATGGATTATTTCATTATGATATTGGTTGGACCTATATCCCCCTCCAATAAATTGGGTAAATATTTATATATCATGATATAGACATGGATGGAACTGGGAGTGAACTCAATTCAATAAAGGACTTTTTCCACTAAGAAGGTCTTGGGAGTGAATCTTAACTAGTAATACGGTTTGGGTAGTGAACCCATTCCAATAAGATGGACATGGAATCGATCCCTTGAATAATATAGAAATAATTTTATATTATTATGTGTCTTCCGCAATTCGATGTCTTATTCCAATGTTACTCTTTCATGAATTATGCAATTCATTCCCTTACGATTCATCTCTTATGAACTACCAATGTTATTCCATGATTCATGTTTATGATCTTTGATATGAAGGGTACAATCTTCTAATGTAATGGTATTGTTCTCATACCCTTATGTTCATGTTTATTATTATATATATCCCTTGTTTACCCTTAGTAATAATCTGATATCACCCATTTTTATGATTCATTTACCAAGGTTGTGAAGATATGTATTATGTATTATGTGTATAAGAAGGGTTCTAGTCATGAAAACCTAATTAGAGATAAGGTATCTCCATTATATACCAGTGTTTATGTTCCCTTGTTTCCAAAGGAAATAAAATAATACGATCTTTGGGAATATATTTTTGTAATTTATTAATTATTCCAAAAAAATGATGTAATGTTAATATATGTTAAGTGAGGTTTTCTATAACAACAAAAATCCCATGGAAAAATGTTGTTAACACTCCCTATAGAAATGATGAAATGTAGGCCTCAATGTACCATGTGGCCTACCCCATGGACATGCTCATTGGAGGTAAGTTAATTACCACTAAAGCCATATCCATAATTGGGAACATCCACAACTATAAGTCTATAATTGGGTGACTCTGTAATTAAATGTTCACTAGAGGAGATACAATTTTATTTTGCGTACACTTAAACTGTAATGAAAATATGTATGGAGCATAGGCCTCACATATAACATTTCCTTCAATTCTAGTCACTAAAATTCCATCTATACAGGAAATCTGGTAAGATATCCATTCATCATCAGATTTTCGATCATTAGTGAATGTCCCACTAGGTGGGTCTGTATATGGAAATATGTTAAATTCTTTTAATAGGTTTAGTCTCTTTAAGGTATCACTATACTTTAGGTATGAGGGATGAAAACCCATTTTGTTTTTGAAAAAATGGTCGAAAATAGACCATGTGAAAATTAAATCCATTTAACATAGTATATGTGCTATTATGGCATACTAACCATCCAAAATGTACCTATAATAGACATGTGATTATGAAAGGGGAAATCCTTATGTGAATATGTATCAAATTTCTATGAATATTCTCTTAGATAGGGGATGGTAACCAGATCTACTTCCCCTCTATTTTCTTTCCCATAATAACAAATTTCCCTAGCCTCACACCACCATTGGAGTCGTGTATAGGTAGTATGTAGAAAAATATCCATACGGCTAATAAGACTACAATGAATGTATATGTGGGTGCATCAGACTTTAATTTGTACCCCCATTGGTCATACTCACCCTATTCTAAGGTAGGCTAGAATTTACTAGGAATTCCCCACATCACCACCTTGGGAGACCCCATAGGTTGTTTGTAGGTGGGGACATCCCCCACTAGATTCAAAAAAGTGTGATCCCATGATTCATGATGAATACCCCCCATCAAGTGGGGGCCTTAATTTATAATATCCTATGATATATTCCACAGTTCATGATCCAAAAAATAGTGTCATTTTAGCATCATCCAAAATCACTTTTGTTTGTATGATTTTTTTATAAATCTCTTTGAGGAAAGGAGTCGCACAAATCATGTAGACAACCCACAAGATAATAATGAGCACTTCATGTATCTAGAGGAAAGAGTTTGTTTGTGGGATCCACAAGCTTAGTAGTTATAGAACGAAGTTATGATTTTTGTAAACATATGTCTAGGCCACCCAGTTGGATTCATAAATTACCACCGATTTCCTCTTGGATGAAAATTTACTAAAGGTCTGGTGCACCCTGTAAACCCACATCCACTCAGGTCTGACATTCCCCCCAGGAAGAGGTCCTAGTCATACCTCCAACCCTTTGAATGGTTTTTCTATGAATCACATAATATATATGAGTAACAATGTGGATATGAATTAGTTATATGAAACATCAAATCAGGAGCACACTAGCTATGATTCAATACCTAGGTCATGGATGAGGTTCCAGCATTAATTTATGTGAACATGATCGTGATGTTTGAAATAGTTTTTTCCTATATTATTGAAACTTGGAAAGATGAGTATAATTATTTATCTCTAGCACAAAAACCTCCTACAAATGTTTGTGGCCATGGAGTATAAAATAGTTACTCTCTGGATACTCACACTGATATTTCTTCAAATTCAATTCATTGTCAGGTAATGTAGTATCGTTTACATCATAGTAGTCTATCCCGACAATGTCTTGAATCTCCCTACTATGATTTACATATTTTCCACCAGAAATAGTAATCTTCAGAGTTTCCATTGAACATACATGTAAGAAACCATATTTTCATTAAAAACAAGTCTTAGTTTAAGAAAATAGTTTTATAAATGTATAAATTTGAAAATAGAATGGTCTTATGTAGGGTACTCACACAAGTGACCTCATGTAGGTCCCTTTCCCAAGTGACCTAGTAGGGAATGCACACCTAGACGTATGTGTCATGCATGTAGGTACACACCTGGTATGCGCGAGTGTAGATTCAACAAATAAATATTAAGTGGGTGGTCTATGAAAGAAGAATACTATGATGATAATAGTGGTGAAAAAGTTAAAAGATCATCCACCAAGGGAATGATTTCCCTATTTATAGACCTAATAGCTCTTGTTTGTGGTCTACATGCATTACCCACTTAAAAATATAGCTTAATCAGATAACCCAAATGGATGAACTGTGCATCCCACAAGACATTTTCATCCTTTTACCTTAAGAGCAAACACTCTTCTTTCGATCTGATCCAATCAGGGGTGGGTATTAAAACTCAATTTTGTCACATGGATGATAAGGAGTTAAAGATAAGTACCTTAAGTTGAATAGAAGAAGAGAAGTAAAGAATTAAATAGTAATACCTTTTTATGAATACTCTCCACACAGGTCACCCTAGAACAATGATAAAATATATGGTGGACCTATATATCTTGTGTCGTTGGGCATGCCCAGATAGCCGGGTAATCCAGTGACACTATACATGTCATACCTACTCATTATAATACATGAAATACCTAAAAAATCTAAACACGTAAAATTATTTACCATATCTACATATAAATAGGGCCATGGGGATCCACATTTGAATGTTTAAAATCGCAAAGAAACCTAAAAACATTTCTCCCCCCATTACTTCACCCAAGACAAGAGAAAAATTTTAGGTACCTCTCCAAAACCCGATAGAATATGAAATTAATGGGGATAATGGAATTACTGTCTTTCCAAGGTATAAAATAAAAACAACATGTGTAAGGAACCCATTACACTAGTTTACAATCACTATCATGAAGGATCCTTCCCTAACTCAGGTCCTGTTTGAGATTTTTCTAGGGATAACTTATGAGACCCCTGCTTCCTATATTAGAGCGATGACCAAGTGTTGTTTCCCATGTGGTACTTCAAAAATAAACCTTTAGATATCATAGGCCTACTAGAGAAACTCCCTTATAGTTCATCCAGGTATACCCTATGTTATGGATACCCTTACTTTGGATCCCTTATTTGAAAGAGAAAAAATTGAAATCACCATTGAAGCATACAGAATTAATATACCATGGTAAGAGGCACACCAAATTTTCACCCATTTGGATATTTATTCCCTTGGTTAGAGGATCCCCACACTTTTCTTCCCATATAGGTAGGTTTCTTGGTTTTCATGAAGATATATATTCCCTTCCTCATGAGGACCCCTATCCTGGTTTTAGTGTTAGGTATTTAATAGCCTATAATTAAAGGGCTGGGACCATGTGCTTAACTCATCCTCACTAAGACTAGGGACCTCCAGTTCTAGTGGGGAGATAAAGGATCTCACTTTCAATTCAATTTAATGTGTAATGCATTACCCTCCTCTCTTCCCCCTGAACTATTTCATATCAGATCCCTCTTGGAGTAATCCCCTATGCTTTATTTTATGACCTCTCTTGTTTCATTCCTTCATCCTTATCCTTAACCTTGGGTTATATGAAAATGGGTATTTTTAAATTGAAATATAGGGTACAATGATGGGAAGGAATGTTCACTATATCATGCTCACTTTCCCTCTCCCTTTGGGTCTTGGGATCATCCACCAGTGTAAATAGAAGATTGTGTGGTTTCCTGGATCTACCAATTCCACTTTTTTCTCACATTGAGCCTGAACCAGGTGAGCTTAGAGGTTGGTGGTAATCATGACATCTACATTATCTCAAAACTTTGGTCATTATTACAAGTATAATCCCCAACCAAACATGGAAATCCTCTAGAGTGTAATCCCTAACCCCGAACTAGGGCATTATTCCAGTTGTAAGACACAACAAAAAATGGGAATATCCCTAAGTGTAAGACCTAACCAAACTCTTGGGAATCATTCCAAGTGTAAAAACCATCCAAAAATGTTCATCCTATTGAGTGTTGTCCCCAAAAAGTCCACATGCATAATTAAAAGTGTAATTACATAAAAAATTGGAATCCTTGTGAGTGTATACTCCAACCAAGAACATGGGAATCATTACAAGGGTAATCCCTAACCAAAAGTGGTCCTATAACTCACTATAACCCCCAACATGTCACCATAAAACCCAATTTCATCCTAATATATGTAATACCCAACTCAATCCTCTCAAAATTTCTATATTACCTTATAATAAAAACGTTCAAAAGATCTCCATAATAGTGGGTTATCACAGTTATAATACATGGCCATTGATTAATGTCTGAATGAGATATAAAGGAAGCCTCTTTGAGGTCCAAACCAAACACCCCAAATTAACACTAATTATTTGTAGGCCACATTCCCTACAGAGACTTATCCATCATGGAAAAACATACCCCTTTAAGGTTCCCTAGGATTCCTTGGCATAAGTCCCACACCAAACTATAACTAAAAACCTTTAACACTGATGTATTTTCTGTATGATGTTAAACATAATAGTTTGGTCCTTATCACATTAAATTAAAAGGTATGTTTTGTACCATTAAGTGGAACCTCTCTATGTGTGTTCTAATTCCTTTCACAATGACATGTAGGAATCCCACCTCATGGGTATGATCCCCACATCCAAAAAACTCACATCTCCCTAGATAATGATACACTCCAGAGCACCCCACTGTGTGTCTCAAAACCAGTATGAAAATAATAACTAAAAATAATCTCTAATTATTAAATAAGAGGACACCATTGATGGAGAACCTATAATACATACAGATATCTCCCTCAATGAAGAACCTATGATACATATAAATGATTCTAAATTCCATCCATAATAATAATATACAGTTATTTAAGGGTGACCCATTCTACACTTGGGGATCAATGAAATATTCACGAACATATCATAAATCTATAAGATAATCCCATATTTTGTAAAAACTCTCCCAAAAAGAGTGTGATGAGATAGACATCCCATCTTCTCGACTAATTTGAGTATTTATGTATCATTGGCTATGTTTCCCACTAGAAACCAGCCTTTAGAAAGAAGGTCCATGACTCATCACAGATATAGAACCATCACGTGTTTCTGATTCCAGGAATAAACCATATTGGAAATAGATTGAAAGGGATGTGGATATTTTTTGTATGTAATTTTTATTCCACCAACACCAAAAAAATCCATTCCATACCCACATGGAAGTCATATATGAAATATGGTACTAAGCAATGGAAGATTCATTCACTTGAAGAAAATTAGATCCTTAATTTTTAATCACCATATATGATAATTGGTTTCATTCAATAAAATCATCCAACTATAATTCACATCAATGATTTATCTAAAAAACTGCCCCTCTGATGCTTGATATTTGGAAAGAGGACAAGATATGAATGTGAAAATGATCACCAAAGTGAATGTGCAGTGGAAATAAATATTTTTTCCTTTAAACATGCCTAAAAATTAAATTTGATGTATTTTGACTAAAAATATGAGTAAAAGAATAAATTATGGAACTAGAAATTTTTAACATCAAAAACTCAAAATTGAAAAACCATGGAGCCTATTCCAAAAACAAGACACCACAAAACATCTCAAGGGTACATGTAATAGACAAAGAATGAAGAATATGATCTCCAATATAATACTATGATAAAATATAGGTTCAAATTAAGAGTAAAGAAGTAGTCTCAAATTATACTAAAATGAAAAATGCAGCTGGATAAAGAAATATAATCATATTTAACTGTGAAGAGTGGATGTTCTTTATTTGAATAAAAGGTGAAGAATTAAAATACCAAGATCAGATAATAGCCCTCCAAAAATAAAATCCAATCAGACCCGAATAATTTATTTCGTTTCTGACCTAAAAACCATTGTGTCAAAACCAAACTTCAATATATTCTAGATGATAAGAGAGAGTGACCCACTTTAAAATATCAAACCTATCAAAAATAAATATTCTTCCCCATAAACTTCCTTAACACCCATTTTTATATATAAATTTATTATTTTGTTTTTCAAAATTCTCTTTAGGGAGGCCTAGGAGAGGAGGCTCCCCAACACTAATTTCTAGTAGGAGTGAAATCTGTCCCAAACATGAGATGACATATAAACTGGTTGATGGATACAAAAATTATGATAAAAAATAGTGGCTTGAGATATCTACATGGATCTATTCATTAGATTTTGATAAAAATGATGAAAAAACATAGAAATATAGATCTACCCGGACCCCCAAATGGGGGATACCATGATATATTTTATGGGATATAATAAACCCTATAAATAGTTAATACTAGTGTGTTAATAATTAAATAAATTTTAAAAAAAAAATTATTTATTTACGTATCATCCAATAATCAAATACATAACGATGAAAATATAGGAAAATATAACCCCACATCATCCATGATATATAAAAATAATTTACTAAATTTATAGCCCTTTTCCAATTTCTATATGTGAAAAAATAATTGGAAAATTAACAAATTATCAAATAATGAGTATAAAAACAAATTAATGTAAATTAATGATAATTAATGAAATTCAACTGAAAAACTAAATTGAGCATACCTTCGTATGAGTGGATCAAAATAAAGAGAATATAATATCTCCAGAATGGGGCTAGTAATCATAAATCTCACAAGACCATGACACATACAAGTCAATAATAGGCTGGCAGTAACCTGTGGATCAGATGATAAATTATCAGGCTAATGAACATAAAGAAACACATCTCTTCATGGATTCAGAACAGCACATCATAATCATCACCATACATCAAATACACAAAAAATATTGTCTACAAATAAATTAAAACATGTATTATATATTAATTATTATGATAACTAGCATATAATTGGGTCATTCTGCATCTTCATCCCCATCATCATATTCGATGGTTTCAATGTCTTCATCTTCTTCATCAATATCATCAATTTCTATAAGAGATTTAACTTCATCATCTCTTTTTATTTCAATATCATTTTTTACACCATAAATATAATAATCAACAAAAAATCTTAAATGTGTTGTTTCATCATTGATATTTATGTCTCTTCAGGAAAAAGATGCATTTTGAGTTTCCACTTAAAAATTTTCAATTCCTTACACATCACTAGAACTAATTTCACATTACATAAACAAATTTTAATGAGATGTAATTATATAATTATATTTTTTAAATAACATCATATTTAATGACACCATTACCCCATAATAAATTTAATTAATCTTTCAATGGAATAAAATAAACATCAATATTCATTATTGAATGTCCTAGAATCAGTAATTTCAAAATTATATGTGGTTTATTCGTCAATATCCAAGGAGGAATGTTTTAAGGAGTTATAAAGTTGGGGAACCGAGAATATTGACTACAATAAGAACCAAATGGATAAAAAACATCAACAGAAAGACACGACCATGCATTATGGTATTCTGAATCAAAATATGAATATTCATGATCAAAATTTTTCCATGAATCACCATCACTAGGTTTATTTATGATTTATTCGGTGAAAATACTATATTTTTCCATGCCCTCAATGAAAAATTGTTTTAAGACATTAAAAAATGATTTAATATTTGTGTAAGTGAAAAATACCTCAACTATTTTATGGGAACCAATATCGACTTCCCTTATTAAGCCTCTATGTATATCTATTTTCTACATGAAGGTTACATATCAAATGTCTAATTTTCCCCATAATATAGGATTGAATATTATAAAAATACATGAATAATCTAATAACCATGATTAAAATTATGGATCACCCTATTGGTCTCATAAAAACTTTTAGGCAACACATTTCCCACAAGAAACTGAGATTTAATAAAATAGAATATTTGATCAAAACAACTATTTTACATTTCGTTATGTGATTTAATAGCTATAAATTTAATAACATCCTAAAATTTTATTATATTTAAACTGAGATATATGTCATTGTTAATAGAAATCAATAATCTTTATAACTAAGGTGGTTCTAATTCAGATGTTTAATCCATAATTTGAGATTCTTTTTGTTGAATGGTGAGACCAAAAACATCATATATTATATTTTGAAACAATGAAAGACATAAAACCAAATTATTTGAATCTTCTCCAATTATTTTCACTACGTTGATACCAAAAAACAAAATCTTTTTGATTTTTTTACAAATGAACTACAGTGTTGATAACTCTTTCAAATATCATCATATCACATTTCACACATAGAAAATCGAATTTCTCTTCAGAAACAAAATATATTTTTGATAATTTAAATAATAAAAAAATTTCAACACTTCCAATATATACAAGATTTAATCTTGGACCATCTATATTTCTATGATGATTTATCCAATTGTGATCTTTTATTAATTTTTTGTCACTTTCGTTTTCAATATTTTTCTAAAAAATTGAAAATAACAAAATTTCTTGATACTAATATGATAAAATGAAGAAATGATCCAATTGTTTTTAAATTTAAACAAAAAAATTAGAAAATATCGATAATTAGTTGAATTTATAAATAAATATCAGAAATTAATAATATATAAAAAATTAATATTGAATAGAATGATTGAAAAGTAATTATTATTAATGAATACAAATTATTACAAATCACTACTAATTGTCAACAACTATTACTATGTATTACCAATTAATGGTATTAATCCTCAATTATTGGATATTGTGTCCAATTATTTTTAATTATTGATAATTATTAGTAATTATTACAAATAAATGATAAATTTTAGAAATTAATCACAATTATTGAGAATTCATACTAATTAATATTAATTATTTTTAATTATTACTAATTAATTTTAATTAGTACAAATTATCACAAAATATTAATAATTAATACTAATTGTCAATAATTATTAGTAATTATTGCTATTTATAGTTAATTGTTATTGATTATGATTAGTTACAGAAAATTATTGGTAATTATACCTAATTTTTATTTTTTATCAGTAGTTAATACTAATTATTACCAATTATTGATAATTATTACTAATTCTTACTAATTATTGGTAATAATTTTTAGTGGTAACTAATAATTGTTGATTTTTAGTACTTATTTCTAATTATTGGTAATTATTGGAAATTATTACAAAATACTATTTATTATTGTTAATCATTGGAAATTATTGGTAATTAATCATTTATATTGGTTATTATTTTTAATTATAGGGAACTGTTACTAATTGTCATTAATTATTAATAATCAATTGTAATGGTTGATAATTATTGGTAATTATTTGTAATTATTACAAATTTCTACTAATTATTCATAATTATGAATAATTATAAATAATTATTGGTGATTATTACTAATTGTTTCTAATTATTGGTAATTATTAGTAAATATAACTAATTATTCCTAATTATTGGTAATGATTGGTATTTATCAATAATTATTTGCAATTATTCATATATATAAGTAATTATTACTAATTGTTACTAAATATTGGTAATTATTGCTAATTGTTACTAATTATTTATAATGGTTTTTAATTATTACCAATTATTACTAGTTAATTGTAATTATTATTAATTATTAATAATTATTGGTATTTATTAAGAAAACATTACTAAATATTACTTATTATTACTAATTTTAACTAATTTATAGTCATTATTATTAATTACTACTAATTATTGGACAATATTAGTAATTATTAGTAATTATTAATAATTATTACAAAATTATTGGTAATTATTAAAAATTATTCCACATTATATTTAATTATTTATAATTATTACTAGTTATTGGTAATTATTAGTAATTATTTGTATTTTTTTACTAATTATTAATAATTATTTTTTATTATTACTAATTGTTACTAAATATTACAAATTGTTTGTAATTATTGGTCATTATTGGTAATTATTACTAATTATTTGTAATTATTGGTAATTATTGGTTATTATTGGTCATTATTACTAATTATAGAAAATTATTAATAATTATTTATATATTTTTAAATTATCTATTGTCATTAATAATTATTGTTATTTTATTAATAATTATTTCTAATTATTAATAAATATTACTAATTTTCATTATTTTTTTCTAATTATTAGAACTTATAAAAAATTATTACTAATTATATTAATTATTTGTAATTAATTGTAATTATTTCTGATTATTGTATTTTTCCAATGTTATTTGTAATTATTAAAAATTATTTTTAATTATGAGTAATTATTACTAATAATTTGTAATTATTACAAAATATTGGCAATTTTTGTTAATTATTAATAATGATTTTTTGATTCTTGGAAACTATTGTCAATTATTTGTAAAAATTGGTAATTATTAATAATTATTTATAATTATTATTAATTATAAAAAATTATTTATAATTATTAGTAATTATTAAAAATTATTGGTTTTTATTTTTAATTATTACTAATTATTGTTAATTATTTTTAATTATTAAAAATTAATTCTGATTAGTTATTATTATTATAAATGATTAAAAATTATTTCCATTTTTTGTAATTTATAAATAATTATTACAAATCATGGTTAATCAATGGTAATTAGAGGTAATTATTACTAATTATTACAAATTATTACAAATTATTTCTAACGATTACAAATTATTTCTAATAGTTACTAATTATCAGTAATTATAAAAAATTATTGGTAATTATCACTAATTAAAGTTAATTAATAATAATTATTGATAATTATATATAATTATCAGTAATTATCCCTAATTATTTGTAACTATATCTAATTATTACTAATTAATCCAAATTAAAATAAATTATTGAAAATTATTGAAAATTATTTCTAATTATTTCTAATTATTTCTAATTATTGTTAATTATTATAAATTCCTGTTAATTATTACTAATTATAGATAATTATTACAAATTAAAGTTAATTATTACTAATTATTACTAATTTCATTTGATTATAAATAATTAATGACAACTATTATTAATTATTAGTAATTACTGTTAATTATTACGAATTTGTACGAAATATCCTCTATACACGCTCTCCCATCTTTACTTCTAAAAAGTTGCTTCACCCACCCAATGCAACTACCTCAGAGGATACTATTGCAACGACTGAGCCTATAGACGACCACTAACTCCTTGCTCACTGCGAAGGAGGGCCGGACACTAAACATCCATTGTCTACAATGTACACAAGTATAAAAAAACAACATCTATTCTTTTCATAGGGGTCAAGAACGTCATTCCCCATTGGAAAAAAGATGAAGAAGGCTATAACCTTCTCCTTACTATAGGAATCCTCAGATGGCTAGGAAACTCTAAACATCTGACCACAACTCTACTTAGAAGAGAGTCCTATCAATTCCCCTCAGGCGATGATCTAATCCTAGTCCGCACCCTCTATAACATAGGCCTTCCCCAACACTTCAAGATATGTGAACAATACAAAAATGGTGACCTAAAAATGGATATCATGATGAAAATCCTCCTCGATATGCCTCACCTTAGACTCCTCATATTGTAGAAGGTCTGAAGCATAATGCTAGTGGTTCTTATACTGGATGCTGGACTCTTGCATGTTGGAATTACCCAGGTGTACAGTAATATTCTCCTACTAACTAGCTAGCTTCTTTATTGATGAAAGAAACATGGGCTCACACAAATCATGAAACATATCCCATGAAATTGATGACTCATCCGGATCCCTAAGGAATAAAAACCAACTCTTCCAAGCTACCCCACACAACACCGTCACTGCTAATGAATCTTAGTGCTCCCTCCGAGCATAGATTGAGCTGAAGGCAATCTCTACCTCCTCCAACCTAGCCTTAGTCTTATGATTTGATGCAGAGGCATCATATTTCTATTGAGATTGACACTAGAAATATCATTTTTTTCCCTTCTTCCATGATTTTTTCTCTATGGTTATTTGATGTCATGTCTTTCTGAACATCAATGGAATGAATGAGACAATGATGTTGACCTAGACCCATTCCTATAAAAGAACAAACATGAAGGGATACTAATCCCAGAATATAAAATATTTAAGGATAATTAATTTAAATTTGTCTTAATCCTCATTGTCTTACGAATTAAAACATAGGTATAGACAATCATGATACATGGGTACACAAAACATATACAACTCTTTCCACTTGGTCAACTCTTCTATGAAATCTGTGTCAAATTGAGTGGTTGAAAAATCATATCTGGATCAAAATGTTTAGATGGTTATAATATATTCTCAGTCACCTTAGGCTATGACTCCTCTCAATAAACATATATAACCACTCATTCCAAATCTAGTATGTATTAATAATATATCAAGTATCACATGGATTTATAATTCCAGTATTTTTAAGTGATGGTGGGTAGATGGTGATGCTGAAGCAATTCATTATAAGACCGCATGCTCTGACATCTGTAATTAAGAAGTTGATGATGATTAAGAAAGGAAGAATGTGTGGGCCTATCTAACCCATTTCACTATCTCTAATAAAATTTATACACTTTATATTTTCATGTTGACCATACTTTCCTCAGGCACCTATTAGGGAGAAAATAGATCAGACCTCAGATAATAACCCAATTATGATAAGAATATTGTGAGAATATCCAATGAAAATAGAAGTTCAAAAATAATAACATTGATGAAATTAGGATGAAGATTTTTAAAAAAGAAAAATCATACAATGTGGAGAATTAAAACCCCATGGGGAAACTCCAAGAATTATATTATAAATCAGAGAGAAAAAAATTCATGTAATTCATAAACTTGAATTACATAGATAAAATATAAACCCTTTTTCAAAAATCACAACATGATGCACCTCTGCGACTTCTCCAAAAAACACCTTGTGACAAACACACTACATTGTTGTGGCACATCTAATAATTGTCTATATAAATAGATTTAACACTTCTAGTTGTAGTCTACTGCACAGTGATACCCACACAAAAAACCATTAATCCTTGATAGATTTTCTTCCTAGCTAGTTCACATGCTTGAGTCACAAACTAATTATTTCCTATATTGTCTCTCATTTATATTCTCTCCATATCAAATTAAATATCATGGGATGAAAACATATATTAAAAAATATTTCTCTAAAATCCCACACATGATGATATGATATACACCCATGAAAATATCTCACCCATTATACGTGCAACAAAATAAGTAGAAGGATATATTTTTAGAATGAAAAAAATCTTATAAATATAAATTAAAAAATGTAGGATGAAACCTATCAGTATCCTTCTTCATACCAACAATAATGGAGATGAATTCCCACTAACTCAGTTGGAAAACAAATTAGTTAGTTTCATACCAACCTTTAACCTCTGTCGAAAATATGACAATTCCATTTCGAAGGTCTGATAGAAACTTGAATACTCCCATATAAAATAAATTAAATTTCTAAAGTCTTAAATGTAACTCTATCTGCATTTCCATGCTAAAAACAACTTGAACCAGCACCTGGATCCCCCATAACAGTGATCACCACATAATCTGGAGCACTTAATTGATCTGATTTTTGCATCTTCTCAACATCTTCTAAGAAGCATGTAACTCCCAATGTATCACCTCAACTGTTTATATTAATTTATTCTTCACTGGTGGCACTATATGATGATAATTAATTTGGTGTAAGACTTGAAATACCTAAACATAAATACATTTTATTCCTAACATTATTCATCTTTTCTGATGGTCTTCAACTCATGCACGACGTTCCTTTGTGGCACAAATCTGATGAATCCCTATTCACAAATGCATTCATCACCTCATCTCAAACCATTAAAACGTTCATTTAAAGTGTCTCAACCATTCTTCATCACACATTTACCATGTATCCTATGGAAAATTTCCATATTCCAATGCTGATTGAACTTATGGATCCATCATTATCAAGAGAATAATCAAATTATAAATTATAATGTATACCTAACACATACCCCACATACATCAAGATGATCATGAAATATACATTTTTAATAAAAAAATATAACCCGTTAAAATGACATCATCATAATATCTATTTCCCATTTTCTATATACCAAAGTCACCTTCAATATACAAAGAAAATAATTCCCAATTGGGTTTAACGTGGTATGCAGTTATTGAATCAATTATCCATTCATTGTATAGATCTGACCATCAACAATCAACACTGATAGAATGTTAATCACCCTCACCCTATATAATACTTACATGGGAATATCCTTATAATTAGTGTTCCAAATCTTCTTTTCATCCTTAACCATTTCCAAATAATCTATTTTTGTAAATAATATAGTCCATACACTTGAGTATTGTCATAATAGACTTGTATTCTCTTCATGTGGTATAAAAAGACATATTGTAGACAATTTTAAGAAATGATTGGTAAAATATTTTAGGGACTACTTGAATGATTTTAGGAATGATGTGAATTTTATCTTACCAGATAAAGAAAGATCTATAATGGAAATTTAGTATATTGATATGTAGGTGAATCACCATGAAAGAGTTGAACTAATGGGTAATATTGTAGGTAATATTGAAATGGTTAAAAATATAAAGATGAATTGGGATGAGCCCGCCTTATCAACTTATAGGGAGTATTCTTAATGATATAATCATGCTAAGGATGTAACGACCATTGATGAAATAACAACATTAACTGGATAGGAAAATGATGAGAGTGTAAAATAGAAATGGTGTTCCTCATATTGAGACCCTAGTTGGGTCACCACTGAAATTTCATGGGGGAACCAACCTAAATACTGGTGACATTAAGAGGAAAAAGAGGTAACAGGTATGAAATCCTATTTTTAGATTATTAGGAATAAAAAAGGGATGTTGTAAATCTATAAACCTTATCACATCTATGAAGGATTTAACAAATCACGAGTTTAAAATAAGTGAGATAATGGATGCTCTGTCAATTGAATCTTGACTCCCTCTATAGCATGGTTTTTTAGCCATGGGATTGGATAAAGATACGCCCAATTATGATCTTGATTTTTCGTCTATATAGGTGATTGGGGAGATTTACAGTAGTTGTAAATCTTTCACAGGAATGGAACATGCCACACTAGTTAGTATATCCTTTCATGGTCATTGGGATAATGATAAAGAGGGTCATATAGATTCTAAAAATAAGCCTTACAGATCCACTTCCAAATAGGATTGGTTCCACAACCTAAAAAATATACTTCTATTAATTTTTTAAATATGATTGATCATTTTAATGTTAATATCATTATGGAATCTTACTTACAAGAAGTGAAGAAAACAAGGGATCATTTCAATAATTCCCAAAGCCATAATATTTCTTTAACCACATCTGGTATATTGGAGAGACAAGGGGTGTCGGGAAGCTAGATTTAGGTTGAGACAACTACTGATAAAGTTGACCATTGAAATAATAGAATGTACCCATATTAGTTGATAAAGAAATTACTAAAGAGTAAAGTGGATATTTTAGTGGTTTAACAGAGACCACATGTGATTCAAAAGATTCAGACTCTAACTTAGAAGTAGAATCCATTGAGAAGATGACTGAAAAAGAAATACGATACCAAAAAACCATTGATTACTCCCTAATAGAAGAGTGGTTGAAAGCCTTCAGGATGGGAGGGGGTACCAGAATATAAGAAAAGTGCTGCTAGAAATTATTGTTTTGTTTTAATATTTTTGAGAATGTTTTAAAATTAATTTTCCATCCATGTTCTTTGTATATTTTGTAATTTTTTAATAAATTTTGGGACTTGTGTATTTAGTTCCCAAATCCCTGGTTGTGTCGTTTTGATTTATTGTTGTTCTAGACTACCACTGAGGAAATATCAGCGCTATGTTTGGTGAAAATTTATATCTAGTCACCTAAATCTCACTCTCTAAAATTAAAAAATGATAGAACAATTTTCTCTAATATAAATTATTTTTGATGGATTTTGATTTATACATAGTTTCAATTTTCCACTAGATATTTTCTTGGATTTTCAGATTCATCACCTCCTATAGTGTATTATCAAATAAAATACTTATATATTATTCTTGTTACTATGTATCTCATATCATGTCATTCATAAATTTTCATTATCTCAATTTTTTGTGATTTTTTTATTTAGTACCTTCACAATCTTTCAAAAAATGATAATATTTTTTTTATTAATTCAATAGTTTAAAATAATTTTTTTTACTAAATAGTTCAATCTCTTCAAAAATTCCATTTTTATTAATTACCCATATAAAATCAGCATTAGACATAGATAACCTACCTATGATATCAATTTTTGGAATCATTTTCTTCTATACCTATATATTTTATGGCCCAACACAGAAGCCTTTCTAGGGTTCTATCCTCTAACCCATTAGGTGATAAGAGGAATTTTCTATCCAAGATTATATGTGTTCCACTATCTCTTATGGAATCTGATGCGAGACTTGAGTTTGCACAAAAAACTCCTGCCCTCAAACCAAAGACCAAATAATTAGGCCTACCCTTCAATGATAATCCACCAGATCCAACCATCTTGGACCACTATTTTTCCTCAATAATGGGACTCACCTCATGACCACTGTTATCATGAATACATTAAACATTAGGCACAATAGATCTCAGTTTTTCTAGTAATCAATGGTTATCATTGTCAAAGTAGTTGTTGGAGTACTCCACCTAAAATCACACTTGAGTAATACCATCCTAAAATTCCACTTGTTTGTGGGAGGAAATAGACTATTCCTAGGATAATAAGTCAATTACGATAGAAATTTTATGAGACTAACCCATTAGAAAAGAAGTGTGATATTAATTTAAGGAAATAAATTGATATTCATATCATTAACTTGAAAAACCCTTATATAAGGAGGATTAAAAAAGCACAAGGAAACTTAAATAATTATACTATAAATCAGAGAGTAAAGAATTCATGAAATTCAAAAACAAGAATTATATAATGATGATAGACAAACTATGTGAAAAATCCCTCTCAGATACAACTCCATATATTTTTTGTAATAATATTATGAAAGGCACATGATTTTTATGCGGAACCTCCAATAATTCATTTCATAACTAGATTTATTGCTAGTAGTTGTAGCAGATTTCACGGTGCTTCCCATGATAGAAAACTATCACATATCTTCTCGAGACACATCCTAGATATGACACACACTTGAGTCTAAGAACAATATTTTTGTATTATATTCCTCATTTCTCTAATACGTGAATCACCTTAAAGAGCATATTAATCAAATAGATATTCTAAACATATTAAAAAAATCTCATGCATGATGATAATACTTTTACCCATGAAAATATATATCCATTAATGAATGCATTAAAACAAGTTGAATTCCACCTATTGAAATTAAAAAAACAATATCTTCAAAAATATAAAGATATATGCCGAACCCTATTAGCACCATCCAACATAGATTACCTTCCATTTGCCTAAATAAAAACATGAAATATCATTATTTTTCTACTCTCTATCAAACATTCTTATATGTTTTTAAAATTTAAAAAGTAAAAAATTATGAAAAATAATGTCTATATATCAGGAATAATCAAAAAAAGAAAATAATATATTTTCATTCCTCTTAGTTACATAACCATCATAGGCTCATTTATGAGATATGGGAATGAGTAGTGATGATAAAAAGTGTTCATACATTAAAATTTTGGGTTAAGGATCTTTTTGTTGTTTATGACTTCAATGTAAATGAAAGTTACATAGGTATAAATTTATATACTATATTTATATATTGATTTAAATATTTATGTATCTTAATATTTATTAAAAAAATAAAATGTCCTATTGATATAATTAAACAACCACTCAAACCAGTTATCTGGGCCATGGATAGTCTATTTCTACTGAATTTATTTTTATTTGTTTATTTCATATAAATAGAAAATACAGACTTATATCATTAAGATACCTATAAAAGGATAGTTTATAAAGATAGATAAACATATAGACTTGTTAAATAGAATTAAAAATTTACTAATAAAGATAAATATAAATATAAAATATAAAATTATTTATTAATGAAAAATACATACTCAAATATATAAAAAACAAATAATCATATATTATAGAGAGAATGTCTGATACGCAGATGTTGTTTACAAAAAAAATCATAAACAAAATGATGTAGACATAGAAAAAAACCAAAACCAATACTACAAAAACATAGATGAACAAGCATAAAATCAAATATAAATATAAGAAAGCATTGATATAGGCTTGTCATGAACCTTAAAAAAATAAAATTTAAAATATCTATAAGTGTTTTATATGGTATCCTTTAGTTCATATCTTACTATGATAGAATAATAACATATTTTTCTTATCCATACATGATTTTTTGGTATTTTTATATATTTTCTAAAAATATAGAAATAAGGGGGTGGATTGTAGTAGATACGATATTGAAAAAAATGAAATTATTAAAATTAATTTTAATGAGATATGGGTGTATTTCATAGGAAAATCCATAGAATTTTAATTATTATGTTACTTACATTAGGAAGAAAATGTGTAAGGAGAACATTTTATGACCCCATTGGGTTATAAATATATGTTATATGTTCTACTGCACAAGATGATTTTATCAGCACTAAAAATATTCATTTTGATGCTAAAAAAGTGTTGATTGGTTAAACACCATTAAATTTCCATAATATTTATCAATTATAATAGATGTATAGATAAATACCACCTTTATCCTTGATAAAATTAAAGAACATATAATGGACACCTTTATCATTTATTTTTTAGTGATGATAAAGATATAGTTTCTCAACACCTTTTTAACACTGATAAAATAAAATAAAATTTAATTTTTTTATCCAACCGACCCATTTTATCAGTGCTCCCACCTGCACTTAACCAGATTTAAATTTTCTCCAGTTGGTGCATGGAACTGACCTTCAAATTGGGGTTTTGGACCAAAAGTCCCCACAGTGCATTCTTTTTTTTTTCTTTTTATGACGTCGCTGCTCCATATTCCTTATATATATATAATCAAGTATTTACCACATATACTTAAAATATGGAAACATATATTTAATATGATTTTTATTATATATATTTATTATATTATATTTAATAATAATATAAATATAAATAATAATATAAATATAACTACTGAAAGTATTATGTATATTTTTCATTTTATTATAATTCAATTAGTATATAGTTTTTAATATTCATGGAAAATAATTATAAAAATATATGTATAATTTTTATTACACAGACACATATAAAATATTTATTATTATATTTATTTTATATCATATTGATTATTTATATTTGAAATATAATAATAATTAATTAAACTACAAATTTCATTAGAAAATTTCAAGTAGAAATTTGTAATAGAAATTTATTGTAAAATGTTTCACTATAAATTTCTAATGAAAAAATCTAATAGAACTTTCTAGGGAAATATTTCCCTATAAATTTCCACATGAAATATATATTTCAAATTTTCACTTCAAATTACAATTAAAATATATTAATACATAAATTGAAATGCGATTTTTACTAGATATTTCAATTGAAAATTTTCATTAAAAAGTTCTAGAGTGAATTGTAGGGATTCCTAAGAGTCAATAAACACATTATAAATCATGTGTAAGTAAAATAATATCTTAACAAGATCCTCATGTATACAATATTGAAATTAAAAGTTTTCTAAATGTGTGTACCCCTCACTGTGAAAACATTTAGTATAAATTTCCACATGAAACGTTTTGTGTAAACTTTCATTCAAATATTAAGTATAAAATTTCAATACTTATTTTTCATGAGAAATTACTATTTAAAATTGATAGTGAATGATTCAACAAATAATTTTCAATAAAATGTCTATATATGATGGAAATTTTAAAGGAAAAAACAAAAAGATAAATAGAAATAGAAATCTGTATGGTAATATTAAATTATAAATTTCAAGTGAAAAGTTAGAGTGAAAATTTATATTATGTATATAAAATATTCCATGTAAATTTTTATTAGATTTTTTTGTTATAAATTTAAATATAAATCCCCACTAAAATAAATCTATACAAAATTTTTTTAATTTTATTTACAGTAAAAAATTTGAATGCATGTTTATATACTAGTACATATATATATATAAATGTGTGTGTGTGTGTGTGTGTATGAAAATATAAATATAAAATATAATTTTAAGTGAAAATTAATATTGGAAGTTTACATCATCTAATTGAAAATTTCCAATCATTGGTGTAAATTTATACATGAGATTTAATTTTTTGTTGAAATTTAAACTTAAATAATATTATAGTTAAATTAAAAATTTGAATATAAAAATATAAAAACATAATAAAAATTCAGATTTAAATTTTGAGTTCAAATATATTAAAACATAAAAAGAAAATTAAATTTTCATAAAAAATTTGAACTGGGAATTTTTTGGGAAATTTCCAATGCAAACTTTCCCTGAAAATTTCTAGTGAAAGATCCCACTAAAACATCTTTTGAAAAACTAAACCTGTAATTAAAATTTATTAATTAAATTAAAATGATGGTATATTTATAAATGAAGAAAAATATAAAATTTCATTGGAAATTTTCATCAGAAATTTAATATAAAACCTTTAGTGAAAATTTCAACTCGAAACCTTTAGTGAAAATTTCTACTAGAAACTCTTATATCCAATTTGAAATGAAATTTTCAATGGAAATTTACAATGAATATTTTCCACTAAAATTTCTTTTAAAATTAATTGTGTAAATTTTCACTAATAATTTCCCATAAAATTTCAATGTATGATGGAAATATTTAGTAAGAACGTAAAACAATAACAAAAAAATACATAAAAAAATAAACAAGGTAATATTAAATTATAAACATCAATTTAAAATTTAATGTGGAAATTTTTAGTATATATATATACACAGACATAAATGTAAATTTTCATTTGAATTTTTCATTTTAAATTAACACTATATATCCACACTAATATAAATTTATATTAACAATATTTAGTGCAAATTTATAGGAAACAATTTGAATGCATGTATATATAAATACGTATATATTTTCATATACAAATATAAATATAAAATATAAGTTTAAGTAAAAATTTACACTATAAAGTCACACAATCCCATTTAAGATTATCAATGAAGACTCATAGTGATTGTTTGAAGCTATTTTTGGAATCTATGATTGTGGTAGAAACTGTATTCCCCATATGATATGTTTTTGGTGTAAGTCATTACTTGCATGATGATTATATTTATGATACATTTTACATGTAATTGAATTTTATTTCACCTATTAGGATCACAGGATAAAATATTTTATCACAAATTTTCAATTCAAATTTTTACTTAAAAGTGAATATACATTAATAAATAAATAAAAAATGAAAATTTGCACTAGAAAATTGTAGTAGAAATTTTAAAATAAAATTTACATAATAAATTTTCAATTTGGATTTCAACATAAATTATATGTAGGAGTATACCAATGCAAAAATAAATAATTAAAAATTCCTGTGGAAAATTTCAATATTATTTTCATAAGAAATTTCTTATAAATACTTTCATTAAAAATTTCCAGAGTCTATTTCCTATAAATAATATATCCTATTATAAATATACACTGAATTTTTTTTCAGTGGGAATTTTTATAACAATTTTTTAGTGTATAAATACTTAATATATTAATATATAAAAAACAATGTAAAATATGAATGAAAATTTCAACTGAAAAATTTAGAATGAATAAATAGTAAAATGTATATATTTTAAAAAATTATTAGCAGTTATTATATAATTATAAACATATAAAAAATTATTAATTATTTTAAGACTTTTAGCTTTTTTACTATTATAATATATTTATTATTATTTTACTTTTACTATTATATTTATTATTATTGAATTCTTATTATAAATATTTTTTTATTTAATGCTTATGGGTTTGAGTTTTTTAAATGTATTCTATTAGTATTGGGAGGAATTTAAGTCCAACTCATTCAAATAAAAATATTTTTTTTTAAAAATCCATCTGATTTAAAATTTAGATCATACACCACATAACTTTTATGAAATACAGAAGCCATCCCACAGTAGACCTATACCTCAGGATAAGATGGCCAACCCAAGATGATAATTTTCACACTTAATCAGCTCAATGTTCCCTACACAACCACCCTATAGCTACATGATCCCACTATCATTTACATTATTTACACCCCATTTATCAGTTCTTTTATTCCATATTAAGACATGCTTCTTCTTGGATTCAAACCAGAGACCTCCTACCTTCCTCTCTTAATGCCATTCCCACTACACCATCAAATTTTCTTAATATTTTATGATATATATATCTATATATATATAATTATTTTTTATTTATATATTTATTCATATAATCATATAAATTTATATAAATATTTTGAAAACATTTTTAATATATATCTATATATTGTGTATTTTGATATTTTTTTACATCATTACATATATATATATATATTAATGTCTATATATTTACATATATATTTACACATATTTATATATATTTGTATATTCAGATATATATTTTTATAATGTATATATAAATATTTATTGAAAATTCGTTTATATAGTATATTTAATGATAATAAAATATTAATAAAAATACATGTATATATAATGTATTTACACAGTATTGGTACAAACATACTCAAACATTTTCACAAACATGGACACATTTATAATTATAACATACACATAAATATTTACATTAGTGTATTTATTTACATATATTAGTATATACCAATAACTATATATTATTTTATTGAAATAAAGAAATTTATATATAAGTATTACATATATAAGTATATATATATATTAATTCACATTTATAACATAAATAAAATGTATAATTGGTTTTGGAAGATGTTTATTGGGAGAGCCTCTCAATGGCGATCAAATTGGTGCCAAAGATTCCTAGGTTCCCTGATTGAATTTCCTTAGTTAAAACAAGTTTGATTTATTTGTTGGTTAGAGCTCATCATTACCTTAATATAATTTGGGTCTGATTGGGTTTTAATGATAACAGTTTCTTCATCCTTAGGATTGGTTGGTGAGATTCACGACTTCTCCTTGAGAAATGATGGAACATTATCACATGTATTAAGGAGAGGTAACACTGACCACGTCCTTGCCAACCTAGCAGAAATTGTCAATATATTTCCAATATGAAAATTATCAAATTTTGTAAGAATGGGTTTTTATTTTATTCCACAAACTATGGAGGCCAGAAGACATAGAGAGTAATATTTCTGAATCTTGGGCCTTTAAATATTTGATGCGTATTGCAAGTTTCCATATTTATTTACATATCTAGTTCCATTATTAAAATACAAAGAAAATATCTTGGGGTCTCATATCGATTTACCTAAAGCTAGGTATGTTATATAAATAGGATTGAGATCTTTTTTAACACATTTGTAATTTGTAACACCAGTACTCAAGTCTCAGTTCATATTTTTGGTCTCAATTTGATCACGTGGAATCCTGATATACCATTTTTCAACATATAGGTTATTGGAATGCCTATCAAAATGTACAAGTCTATAGAAGTACCTTGCATTAGCTATTTTTCAAGGATTTATGTGGAGGTGGACATCAACTCCACTCTAATGGAAAAGTGGTTATGAATAAACTAGACATTTATTTGGACTTAAACATTAAGTATGTGAGTTTTCATTCATTACACACTAATTTTCAGCTGACCAGACATATCAAGGAGATGTTATGTAAGGATGTTAATATTATTCCTATAATTGTAAAGGGAATTATGCTGCTATATGTATGCATAAGAAGGGAATAACTAAGGCTATGAAATATTCTTCACTGGGGGGGGGGGGTTTGCCATTAGTTCTTTTGAAGGGGAATATGGGGAAATATGTTCATTTCCTTCCCTAATAAAGTGGTTCCAATATGTAATAGAAGGGACATATGTCTTGGGAAACCATAGTGTATGAGAGGATAAACTCTCTTTTGATGGAAAATCCTTATATAAAACCCCTTGATGAGGAAAAATATTATGGTGAATATGATGTTCAAGATATTTTTGACCAATAGCTAATGTAGGAAAAATTTATTTCTTGAAGTGATCATAAAGGAATGAAAAAATAGATGTTGAATACCCAGTGTTATCTCATATTAGGAATCAAATATCAAAACTACTGATTGGCACTATCATGGAGTATTCTAATGAATATGATCCATTTGATATGGATCGAAAATTTTGTAGGATGAATCTGATTGCATTACGATCTTGGATTTATTTGTAGGCTCTTCCCCTCTTGTTAATCCAGATGTTCCAACCCCAAAACCTTTGTGGGAAAATTCTAAAGGAAACCCCACTACCATTAATTATTCTACCTCAGGGAACTGTAGTAATGGATATAGGGAATTGGTTAAACAAATTATAATGGTTAAACCCATGACACCACAATTAGTGTATATGCTCATATTTCTCATTCCAGAGGGGAATAATAAACTTTCAAGAATGGATCCACTTGACTTGCAACTTTGAAGACTCCAATTTTCAACCTGGGACAAAAAAATAGTCCCTCAATGGAGGCTAATGGATCTAAATATGTATCAAATAATGTTTATTAACATGTTTGAAACTATCCATATCCTCTACACTTTTCTAATATAATTATATATATATGTGGAATCTTTAGAAAATCCACAGTTGTAAAATAATATAAGTAAAAGTAAATTAATTCATATATAAAAATAATTATGCAGGTACTAGAGGGTGATAAGTCTCTTTAAGGACATAGCAACAAAATGAAAGAATGGTTAAAATTACAATTAGAAGATTTTTTTACAAATTTTAAGTGTGGTTCTCATAGAATTCACCAAAAATTGTGATGTATTGATGTCTTTATCCATCAATATTGACTATAGAATCAGGTATAATCAAGAGTTTGATTTTTATAACCTTAATTGGAAAAATGGTATGTGGACCAGAAATGATAATGGTCATCTACATAATCTATTGATGATGAGCATGAGCCTTGGAAGTGTGTCAAGACATGGAGGTGTGGTCATCATCAACATGGTGGAGTTAGTTTTTGAGACCATGGTGGGTATAATAGTTGTTAATGTTAGTATTAAGTATTTCATTATTTGTAAAGTTCCCTCATTGTCTATCCCTATCACTCCTTTCCTATTTTTACTTTATTATTTTCTGTGAATGGGAATGTCCCATGGGTACTATCTTGATCTATTTAAAAAATGTATTTTTTTTATCTTAAATAAATTTATTAATAAATATTTATTTTCAAATGGATTATATATTTGAAAAAAAAATATGTAAATATGTTTAAATATTTATTTATACAATTAATTTATTACATTAAAATATATGTAATTATGTATATATTTAATTATAAAGAAAATAAGAAAAAATATAAAATTTAAACACTATAATATCCAAAATAGAGCAATACATTGTAATTAATTCAGTCTCCATTGAAAAAAGATAATAAGGCCACCTAAAATGAGGATGGAATTCCATTGATTGTTTAAAAGTTGGATACCCTGAAAAAAATTATTTTAGAGGCCTTACATGAAAATTTTAACATTTTAAAAAATGATAACTGTGGTTTCCTTATTCAAAATTCCATATATCTTTTCATAATCTTCTATTTGAAAAGTGGTGAAGCCCAAAGGGACACATGGATCAGAATTTATGGTCTATTAATGTTCATGTCCTGGTTTATACTTATCATGGATTGTTCATTAATTTATTAAAATTTAATGTATTCTAATTATTTTTAAATTACTATTACTCAATAATAATTTGATTTTTTTAATTAATATATATTTATAATTATTTTATAACCCATTTTCACCAAATATCATATATATTATGTGTAAATTCATATATTATTTTATATAAATCAAATTTTAAAAAATAATATATATATATATATATATAATTTATATTAAAATATTCATTAAAAGGAAATTTAATTTTTTATTATATAAACCTTTTACATACACTAAAATAGTATTGATAAAAGTAACCCTTTAGTTGTGAAAACAAAAAGTGCAGGCAATGGTTCCCATAATAAATACTATGAAAAGAACTGACAAAGGGCCAATTTTATCTGTTCATTTTAGAATGGATAAAGCTAAATTTTTTCAACTCTTATCTAGATTTGATAAAGGATCAATCTTTTTCAACATTTTAATCTAGTGATGACAAATTGAAGCACTGAGTATACAAAAATCTTTAATAGTGATGGACTAATTCTTTATCTATGTCAATTAATTATTATTCTTCTCCCATATAGATCTTAAATTCTTACTTTGGGAGTAAATAATATTATATTTAAAAATTAAGAATCATTATGGAATAGTAAAAAATTAGTCTATAGTTTAAATGAAATTAAATTCTAATAAAATCATGGGTTATCTTTGGGGGAGGCACTGTTTTGAGATCACTACAAATTTTGGTATCAAAATCAGTTGTGAATAGAGAATTTATTATTCATCATAGTCCAATGTTTCATCAATGGAAATCATTCCTTTTTTTAGAAATTCACAATCCATCATTTATGTTCACATATAGAATAACTAGAGACTCATCACCTCCCCTAAAATAGAGCATCATAACACAAATTTTATAGGGGGTCATTCACTTTGTACTGGAGTGACATGTGCAGTATTTGGTTGATATAATTTTCTTAGGAGGTGATGTAGATTTCATTGATGATATTATCTCTCATAAATAATGAACATTGGAAATATCAATGTTGAAGGATACCTTGGTAGGTTATATAAGGTCGTTTTGTCATCATACATCCATCTCAAGGTGTGATATAGATGGAATATGTTTTTTATAAAATTCTTAGACTATGATATAAACAAAAATATGGTATTGTTTTAGTTTTTTGAATTAGTTTATATTCATTTTTGTTATTTTTTTGTAGTCACTATGGTTCTTGTTCATATTTTTAATAGTTTTCACTTTAAATTAAAGTGGTTTAACTATAATTTTAAAAATTAAATTAGAAACCACATTAAATCCCTGAGTCTTCTTCATGTGAAACGTCATCATACCAAACAAGTTAAAGTACATCCATTAAATTATTCGATAGAAAATCATTTAATTAAAGAAAATAAATGTTTTAATTTTTAATAATTTTAGACATCAAAATAATCATAAACATATAAAATATAGTAAATTCATATGTAATCTAAAAATTGAGGTGATATACTTAATTAATTGTGAGGATAAAATATAATATATTTTTCCTTCATATCTCCCACACAATTAATTTTTCACATTTAAAAATCACATGTATATGTCACTCTAGAAATCTCAATCCATTAATGTATGAAACTACCAATTCCAACAACCTTATATTATTCAAGAACCTTATATTAATACAATTTTTTAATTCCATTATATTACTCAAAATTCACTAAATATCTAGTTTAATCCATTAATAGTCAGTTCATCCATTATCAAAAATGTATCTATCTTCTCTTAAGGTGTTTTTATTAGTTTTGTTGTGCTAATGGTGATTAATAAGTTGGGAATTATAAGGCAAAATGATCTATCTTCAATGTATTTGAAACCACCATCAATCAAGAATATGAAGATGCATAAAAAAGGAAGGAAAAACGAGAATTGTGTGAACCTCTAATACACATATTTGAGTCTTCAGTAATTGTTTTGGCTTTTTTTTCATATTTATCAAATAGGAATCATGCATTTTTGAACATGTAGTACTTAACATTAACCTAAATAAAAACAATAAATCACTTGTATTTTTACTCTTTCTATCGAATATTAATATCATTATTTTTTTGATTTTAAAAAGTAATAAAAAATAATTAACTCTTCATATAAAGAATCATAATAAAATAGAAAAACCTAAAAAATCATATTCATATAATAAGGAATTTTCCACCCAAAAGGGTGGCGTGGGTTTCCAAACATTCCCACCTCACACATATAGGATTTCCTACACAACTGTTAGTATAATTGAGATATCTCACCACTATATATTGCATGATATATAGTGATAACCATTATCAACGCTTTCTAAAAGTCATCATAAAGGGTGTAACTTTATTAACTCTAGCTAAAATCATTGAAAAAATGTGCCTTCATCAGTCTTAAAAAGTGACCATTTATCAATGTAGATAAAGGGTACCTATGTCAGAGATTTTTTAGAACTGATAAAGGTTAACCTTTATCGGTTCTAAAATAGGGCCGATAAGTGGTATATTTCATAAAAAAAATATATCATTAAAAATAAAATATTAATAACTAAATATATTTATATTTATATAAATAAAAAAGAATTTTTTAGATAAGATTCATATAATACTATATATTCTTTAACCCTTAATATATTATTTATTTAGTGAATAATAAAATATAAAATAATTAGAAATTAATTTTAATTAATAATTGGCCAATTATGATTGATTAATAGTCATTTAATAACAATTGTAAGGAAAAAATTAAAAAATTAAAAAATTATCAATGATAAGTTGAAAACATGATAAGAACATTAAATGACCATAAATTTTGATATAGTTCTCTATTTGAGATCTATTACATATCAAATCTAATCTCATGAAAATATCTACCACTTAGTGATGAAGTGGGATCCTATTACATTATTTATATGTTAAAAAAGGTTCTAATTTCTTAAAAAACAGAGTGTTTTGTTGAGGTACCTAAATTTTTGAACATCTGATGGAATTTCAGTCTTGTTTGGGGGGGGGGGGGGGTCTTATTGTATTTTTTAGTGGAGACTAAGTTTATTATTAGGTCATTCACTCATATGAATAATATAGTGTCATTTATAAATAAATATATACATAATTTATTTTATTTAAATATATTAAATCAATTTTATAAATAAATATTTAAACATATTTACCTAAAAATGTATTTTTAAATTTATAAACAATATGGAAATAAATATTAATTAATCATTTTATTTAAAATATAAAATTATCTATTTTATTTACCTTATAAAAACACATTAATATATATATATATATATATATATGTATTCCTATTTATGTAATGTTTATATATAAATTTGTTTATGTTAACAAAAAATATATTTATGTATATATTCTAATATATTTAAATAAATTCATATATTTAAATATTTGCATGTGTATGTGATAAATATAAATGTGTACGTGTGTGTAAATATTTATGTTTATGTGTGTGGATGTGTTTGTCAATATTTTGTAAATATGTCTTGTATAAATTTATTTTTTATTAATATATCATTATAATTATTTATATAATATAATCACATTTATAATATATATTTAAAAATAAATTTTTGAAAATTTATATCATAATATATAATTACATATACATATATATGCATATATATGGACATATAAATATATAGGTAAATATGTATAATATTTATATCAAAATATATAATATATAGATATATTTTAAAAATTTATTTACAAATATTTATCTATATTTAAATAATAATGTGAATAAATATATAAATAAAAATTAATTATGTATATTTATATAAATAGTATATCATAATAGTTTAAATAAGTCATGATGGTGTAGTGGTAAGCTCTTTATGAATGAAGGAAGGTGGTTTGGGATTCAATTCTAGGTTAGGGAGGTTTATATTTTGTGAAAAGATTTTGCAAAGGTTGGTTGAAAGTGTTGTTGAATGGTTTCCCTTTGGGAGGAGTAAGGTAGTGGGATTGGGTGGGTGTGCGGGAGGAGATAACACTAATGGGGGGGGGGGGGAGGCATAAAGCACTGATAAAAGTGTTGGTTGAATGACATGTTTAAGTAAAAATATTTTTTTTGAATTTTACCAGTGCTAAAAATAATTGAAAAATGTGTCCATCATCAGTTGTTTTTCAGCATTGATAATGACACTAAGCTTTTAAGGGTGCATTGATTGTTAGTGCTGGAAATACCCATTTAAGCACTTTTAAAGGCCTATTATGTCATAAAATCTTACCAAAAAATATTTCTCATTGGGTAAGGGTATCCCATACATATATATTTTAACACATTTTTTTTCATTCCACAACCACTTATGTATAACCTAAAAGTCCAACACTATACAATTGTGAAATGTTTTACCTTTTGTGTGGCTAGAAGCTTAGAAATCATGAGTCCAATGAACTAGAGTTTAGCTTGTAATTGATTCTCCAAAACTTCCTAATAAATATGGGATTTGGTTTTTGAAAACAAAATCCATTTTAGTTCATCCTTTTGACTATAATGTGTGGTGCATACCGACTTATATCATAATTATCCCCAATTAATTTATTTTATATATAAACTTGCAACACAAGAATTCGATGCTCAAGGCACACATTACCATATAACATACCATAGAGGCATAAGGCCATAAGAAAAAAATTAATGTTATATGATAACAAAATGACCAAACAACCAGTATAAACTATTCGTCCTATGTCCACAACTATCATAGGTTCATTTCGAGGACATGTAAACAAGTAGTGTCTAAATGTGACTATCATGAATATAATTATCTTGTAAAATGTTATCCCTCTAAAATCTTTTTATATGAAAAAAATATGTTTCAATGAAACAATGTTATTAATATTTATCATGCATTAAAATTTTGGGTATTGGAATTTTAGGCCATTTTTTGACATCACTATACTATATAACATTCAATATTTTTATTCATGTTTTGAAAAATTATTCTTATTTTTTAATTCAGATACATTTTCAAAATAACATGGCTAATTTACTGGAGTTTTAAAACATTTTTTTAACTTTTACATTTATCCAAATTTATTAACTATGTGGATAAATTTAGATTTAACTACACATCTAAATATGCCTAATTTTTATTTAGTTTTTAAATTATTATTAATTAAATAAGAAATATGATTTATATGTAGTATATATATTTTAAAAAATATGCCACATTTTGAAATTTAAATCACACAAATATATTGAAAAATATTATATGATATAAAAAAATAACATTTCTCAATTATATGGGTGTATATATATATATTCATTATATATTTAATAATATTATAATATATTAAAATTTTATTTTTATAAAATTAATATGCACTCTCACAAATACATTCAAACATACAAGTAACTTATATAATATCAATATATATAGTTATATATTTTTATGTATATATATATATATATAGATAAAATAATTTGATAGTATTGAATAACATTAAAAATAAAATACATAAACGTATTTTTATTAGTTTATACAAATATATATATATATATATATATTGATTTATAATTTAATGTATTTATGTATGTTAATACATTAACATATTATATTTTTATTACTATTTTAATATATTAATATATTATATTAATATATTTAATTGAATATATATTTTTATATTATTACTTATATAGAAAGAAAATAACATATTAATATAACAACACTACCACCTGAACTAGTTCTTGGGGTGTTGGGTGATCAACAATGAATCCTCAACTCAATCCAAGGACATTAATTTTTTAGATAAAATATTGGTAGTAGGTCATATGCCTATCTAGGTCATATAGAGTTGAAATTAGTAGCTATATTTTTTGGTCGAGTGGGTCAATGTGGGGAGGTGTCCCTATATGAATACAAACTAAAAATAAAAATTTCATTTTAAATTTTTAAAAAATATATAATATATTTTTAAAAAATACACATGTTTGTAGAAATTGTGGTTAATTTGGATGTAAATCAAGTATGCTTTTTTGTAATATATGAAAACATTTAGTTAAAACAAAGCTGATTATACTCAGATTCAATTAACCTGTGTTGTTATTTAATATGGGTAAATGAAATATCAACATTTATAAATATGAATAATTTCTTATTTTTTGTTCCCACTAGAAAACATGATACACTAATCATACATGAGGCCTCCAAAATCACATATATACAAAATTAGTTCATCCTTTTGATTTAGAGGTGATGTATGACCAAAATTGGATGTACGATCTCTAGTGGATGTTGAAATGCAAGAAGAGGACTCTCAAGTAAATTGATTCATGTACTAACTTACGGAATTTTAATATTTTGCCTATGGATTATATTACCACATTACATACCATAGATTCCCAACATCCTATAAAAATGAACAATGTAACATCACAGTGCAAACAAATAACAAAATAGTCACCAAAACCATCCCTTATAGGTTCCAAAAACTAATTATCATAATTCATGTTCTATACAAACCAAATCTATACCAAAATATGAGATTATAATTCCATCCTTACAGGGAATTGAAATTCCCACATTTAACTATTTAACTATTAAACATATACATTTTATGATATTTGTCCCCACAATTTTGTTCACTAGATGGTATAAAACTATGTTCAAAATCATTTTAAATTAATCCCAATTTAAATGTTTCTTTATTTCTAAACCCTATATGATTTTATGGTGTTAGTAGGGATAAAAAATCCCATTCATAACCACAATCATAGATTAGTTTATTGAAACATATCAATACTACACAAACCGTAATGGGATTAGTGATGTAATCAATAATTGTTTTTCACTAATTATGTACAATTAATTCTAACTTCAATATTAGTCATGAGACATGGATAGTGTTAATCTAATATTTGATGTATTTATTCTTCTTAAACTATTTAAAACAATATAAAAACATCTAATATCAATTATCTAAGCTTGGTCATTCATTTCATTAGTCTAAAAAATAAATGTCCCATCTTTCATGACCCACCTTCATCAAGATGAGATAAGGGACAACATACTGCTAGACCCTTCTTTCGTTACGTTGAAGTAGAGATAATGACCCCCATGACCCGCCTTCAATAGGTCCTAGAGTGGAGACTAGCACCAAGGGTATAGAATCACACAAAAAATGGAAGGCATTACCCATTTTTTCTTTAGTAGGATCAGGAGATAGGATATTAATTCCCAACACCAAAACTGGAGGTAAAAGTGAAGCCAAAAGAAAACCATTCCAATATGCATTTCAAAATGTAAATTTTAAAAAAGTACAAGAAAACACCAAAGGAAAGTACCAAATAAAATAACAACATCAATAACAGTCCTAAGGTCTGAACTAGTATGGTCCTGTACAATCCTCGAAGTCCTCCTGGAAACCTAAAAATAGTGTATATATATAGGGTGAGTATACAGATATACTCAGTAGGGAAAACCAAAAGCTCTCGTGTGTAAGTGGGGAGGAATTCTAATGTCCCGTGAAAAAGGAGATAACTATAGAAACTACCAAGGAAACTATCCACTCCAACCTCACCCAGGCTCACTCCCCAAATAAAGCAATTCGAGTAACGCAATAGTAATATCACATCAATTTTTTGGTAACCCATGCAACTTTCCCACTGGTTATTGAAGACATCCTACACATCAGACCTCTCTCACCATTCTCACCGCAGTCCCACTTCCATACCCTACCCTCACACACCTGGGATATAACTACACATCCCACCCACAAACACCTGGGCTATCACTACCACATGTAACCAAACTCGCAAACACCAGGGCCATAACAACTACCAACACACCCGAAGACACCTGGGCTGTATCCCAAAGATATAAGGGAAACCATTAGCCCACACACACTTGCGCCAACCACCAAAACCATCCTGCCCGGAGAATCTTGGGCTATAATATACCTCAGGCTATCACAGCTTGTCCGAAGAATCTAGGGATAGTCGTGAAAGGGAGAAAAAAGGAGCTAATAACCAGCCACTCATATGAGTGTCGGGAAAAAAACCCTCCCCCATGTAATGTGGGTATTTGGTTCAAAGTACTAAACTTGGGTGGGGCGCGAATAAGAAATGTAAGAACTAAAATTATATATATAGGTAAAAATAACTCATCCCTACCTAGGGGTTCCAAACTGGCCCAACACAAACACCCATGTCACTATTCAATCATAATAAACACCACACCCACAACCATGTCAGATCTCATTCCAGGAAAATAAGTCCCCATTGAGCCCATTTTTTTCATCTTCAAGTGCTTCTATTTAAGTAAAAATTTGCACTACTGGGCAACTAACAGGCATAGCCACAAGAACAGGAATAGAAAACAACCAAACATGAATTTAAGAATTCACACCCAGTTCTCTTGTAAATTCACATCAAGAAAAGGGATCTGTGAGATGCCTCAAAGTACATGAACCAAAAAAACCCCACTATATAGCCCCACACAGCCTCAGGTCCACAAACAAACAATTGTACCACAACAGAGGATCCCAGCCCCATCTAATCACTTCCTAATAATCAACAGTAAACATCACCAGAATAGATAAAGGGTGTTTTCAAATTTGAATATACTATTCATTTAGTTTTATACATCCGTTTGGTTATCCGAGGTGATCAAAAGGGTATTGTTATTTATTGGGCATCGATTTAATCAACTAAGTTTACATAATAACCGATTTTCATGTTACAACCATTCAATCATAGAATTAACTAGGAGAATATAGGTTCATTAGTGCACAATAAAATACCACTAATGACCATGATTTTCATTGGACATATGCTCGTACAATTAAAAACACATAATCAAGGATAAAGTGTACAATAGAAACATCATGCACACCCACTCCATAATTTAAAATTCCATTTGTTATATTCATTAAGGTTTGGTTTTGTCCACCCCCACAATAAAAATTGCCATACCCACCCCGAATGATTCACAATAAAGAGAGAAGAAGGAAAAACCAACTTGGATGATCAACGATCGATGTTTTTTTATCCCTTAACAAAAAATTGGGATGCGCAACTTGGAGGGGAGGAACTCAAAGGACTTCAAGAATGAGTAATAAAGGCTTGGTTACAAGCACACCACTATCCATAGGAATGGGACTCCAAATTCACCAATGAGGATAAGAAAAAGAGACCAACCGAGAAGAAAACAATTTTCGTGTGATAAAAATGTGAGATCCTAGAGTTATGGGATATCAAGATCTTGACCAGATTTAAAGGCCGATCATGGTTTCACCACGCAGTTGGATGGTTACACATGATGTAATTAATTTTTATTTAACAATTATCATCTGAGAGGTGGTCGTAACAGCTGTGAGTTAAAAGAATTTATTTAAACAGAGAAAAACACATTACACGAACACACAATCTGTGTCAATTGAGGGTCACCCAACTCTTAGGATTTTGAAACAATATTTATGGGGATAAAAACAACCTTCAACCACTTTTAGAGGTTAAAAAGACTTAAAAGTGGTGTTATGGGAAAACTGGGGAAGACAACCCCGACAAGCTCCTGTGGTACAGATCGGTGACACACCGTTCGGTGTCACACCGATTGGGGACCCACCGATCGGTGTCACTGATGGTTGAAACCGAGATTGGATCCTGTGACCGAGACACTGCCCCTTAGGATCTAGTCATGATGGGTCCAGGGCATGCCAAATACTAGAAATTTGGCAAAGGGATGGACCAGGAGGGTATGGGCCATTTTATTAGATACCTCCTGAGCTATTATCATCCTTGAGAATCAAAGCTAGACCTGAAGGTAAGAGAGGGGCCCGGACAACCACCTCGAAAGATACCTATCAGGGAAAAACCACCCCAAACACCAATACAAATCACAAGGGATCACATTTTCCCGACACATGGATGGGGGAGTTCTTTCCTCTATGTCAATATACTATCCGCTTTGGGTTGGACTGACTTGCCCGCATGGGTTTAATCACATCCACCTTAATGATTATTGATTAGGGATCAGATCCCCCCTTCCAGACATATCAATAATTTTCATAAAAAATCACATTGTAAGAAAAAAACATCTCATAATCCAAAAAGGTCATAATGACATCACCAACAAGTATAAAAAAAAACAGATCAAAACTCAAAACAAATCTGGGTATTGGGCGCGCATCTATGTCTCCTGTTCCCAGGTACTCTTTGTGGCCACCGTGCCTCCACCACACACGAAGCAAAGGGATGGTTCATCCACAAATCACTTTCTCCTTCCGATCCTCGATCCTCGATCCTCACCGATCTATATATCCAACTCCCCCCATTAGATGGAATGGGAGTCATCGTATATATATCAATGAAGATGGGGGATGTTGAAAACATTGTGGATCCTTTCCCACTATGGGGGAAATACCAGCTGATATGCCACCTCACCGACCCACCCCAACACTTCGAAAGGCCTGATGAATCTTGGAGAGAGCTTGATCCCCTTGTCGAACCTTCTCTACCCAAGTCGAGGGGAAATCATCAAGAACACATGGTCTCCATCCTTGAACTCCAAGGGCCTCCTCCTACAATCAGCATATGAATTCTTCCAGTCCTAGGCTACCTTCATCCTCTCATGCACAAAAAAAACCTTCTCTATTGTGCTCTGCACTACCTATGGGCCCTGAAATCCTACCTCCCCAACCTTGGTCTACCACACGGGAAAACTGCACGACCATCCGTACAAGGCTTCAAATGGTTCCATGCCAATAGTAAAGTGATAGCTATTATTGTAATCACACTCTAATAATGGAAAATTTCATTCCCATGATCCCTCGAAGCCTGAAACACATTCCCATAGAATATCCTCCAACGTCTGGATGGTTTTCTCTATTTTCTCATCTATCTCGGGTTGGAAAGCAGTGCTAAGACATAACTAGGTGCCAAAAGCATGCTGCAATCCCCTCTAGACTCGTGAAGTAAACTGTGCATCTCTATCCAAGAATATAGACCTAAGATCTTCATGCAACCACACCACCTCATCCATGTATCTTCGTGATAAGGCATCCACCATATTGGACTCCTTGATCACTAAAAAGTGTGTTGATTTTGTCAACTGGTCTACCACTACCTGGATAACATCACAACCTCCTTAAACCCTAGGAAGTCCTGTAACTAAATACATCAAGATATCATAAAACTTCCACTCAGGGACATCTAAAGGCTGTAACAAACCTCTTGGGACATGGTGTTCAGCCTTCACCTACTAACACACCAGACACCTTACCAAAAACTCCACCACTACCTGTTTCACCTCGGGCCACCAAAACTGCTCCCTTAGTCCCCGGTACATCTTGGAAACTCCTGGGTGTACCCGTACGAGTGAGTTATGGAACTCACGATGAACTTCTCTGCACATCGTCTCTAGGAAAAACAACTTCCCTTGGAAAAAAATCTGATTCTGGCCATCCTCCGACCACCCTACCGTAGTATTTCCCTGGTTAACCCGATCACGCATCACTTCACTCTCTATGTCTCCCCACTGAGACTCCTCTACCTTCCATAGTAGAGACGATTATATTATCATCTAAAATAGACATCCCCTACCGCCATCCTCCCATACATTCAGGTGTAGGGCAGCCAACTCCTCCACTGCCTTCCAAGCATCCACAGATTCCTAATGAGCTTCCCTCCGTGACATCCTACTCAAGGCATCTTCCACAACATTTCCCTTGCCTTCAGTGTAGGATATCTCGAAGATGTTTTCCTAAAGAAACTACACCCACCATAATTGTTGCAAGGTTAGGTCCTACTGGGTAAAGATATTCCTCAAACTATTGTGGTAAGTGAATACCACAAAGTGATCCCTAATTAGGTAATTTCGCCAAAATTTCAACGCGAACACTACCTCTGTAAGATCTAGGTCATGGGTGGAATTGTTACACTCATGAGGAAATAACTGCCTAAACCCATAAGATATCACTCCCCATCATTGCATCAACACAAACCCAAGGACAAGTCCAAAAGAATCACAAAATACCTCATACAACACCCCTTCTTATGGAAACTTGAGCACTGAAGCGCTGAACAACATTTCCTTCAGATAGCTGAATGCTGCCTGACACTGCTCACTCCATATGAAGGCCTTGTACTTTCTACTCAAAGCTGTCAAAGGAGCTGTTACTCAAGAGAATTCAGGTATGAACCCTTGATAATAGACTGCTTGACCTAGAAAACTATGAACCTATGTCAAATACTTGGGTGCTTCCCAAGAAACAACTACTTCAACCTTTGACGAATCAACCACTACCCCTTGCTGGGACACCATGTGTCCAAGGAAATGCACTTCTCATGTCATAAACTTGCATTTGGAAAATTTCCCATAGAGCTGGTGGTGTCGAAGTATTTCCAAGACCATCTTGAGGTGATTATTATGTTCCTCCTGAGATCATCAGTAGATCAAAATGTCATCAATGAAAACAATGACGATGCCGTCCAAAAACTCATGGAAAACATAGTTCATGAGCCACATGAACACAAAAGGTGCATTTGTAACACCGAACGACATGACTATGAAATCAAAGTGCCCATACCATCACCTGAAAGAAGTCTTCATAATATCACTATCCTTCACCCTGAACTAGTGATACCCGAACTACAGATCGATCTTAGAGAACCAACCTGCTCCCCTCAACTGGTCAAATAGATCATCTGTCCTTGGGATAGGGTAACAGTTCTTGACCATAATCTGATTCAGTATCTGATAGTATATGAATATCCATAGAAAACCATCTTCCTTCTTCACGAACAAGACGGGATCACCCCATGGTGACACTCTAGGTCGTACAAAACCCTTTTTCATCAAATCATCAATCTGAATCCGCAACACCCACAACTCAGAAGCTGACATCCTATAAGGAGACATCGAAATTGGCTGGGAAGTAGGTTTTAAGTCTATCCTGAACTCATTGTCTCGTCAAAGGGGTAGATTCATAACCCCCCTAGGAAAAAAATCCAATAATTATCTAAAAACTCTCAGAACATCCATTATCTCAACATCCAAGGATTCTACTAAAATCTTAGACAACATAGAAAGAAGAGGCTCCACATTCCATCTTCCCACCTGACAACTCCATTCGCCAACAAAAGCCACACGCTATCCATCCTCATCGGATAACAAGACTCATCTCTAGAATCATTAGATAACAACTTGCACTAAAAATATCCATTAGATGCCTAGGATGACATCGTATGGCTGCATTTGTAGAAGAAGAAGATCCCCACTAGACTGATGCAGCCCCAAAATTAGTCTACATCCTCAAAAAACATCAAACAGGCTGGTATGACCCCCAAATAGTGTACTCAGAACTAGAGGCCTGGAGAGTTTCTCTATATCTAGGCTCAAGGAATGGGCTAAACTGGGTGTAACAAAGGAGTGAGAAGCTTTGGAATCAAACAAGACCCAAGCTGGAGTTCTAAAGAAGTTGATTGTACCTCAAATGACTTCTAGCCCTACTAGAACAGCTGCCTCTGCTGTATGAAACTAACCATTCCCAAATCCTAATCCTATCAGCTGTTGGCTGCCTTCCCAACCACACCCCTGTTGAGGTTCTTGAGGAGAACCCTGGGGTCAGCCTCTTCCAGCCACATCTGTTCTCAGAGGAGTGAGAGCTCGTTGTCCATACTGCTGCTCCTGAAAGGGCCTAGTTGGAAACAACAGCTGTTGAGGTGGGTGCTGAACTTTCCCACCCCCAATGTAATGCACTCTTTTCGGGCACTGATTCCAAATGTGAACAAGGCTTCTATAGACGAAGCACCTTGTTCAAGAGACCGCAAGGAAAGGGTGAGGATAGGGAGGTCAAAACTGGAACTGATGGGGCCTGCTCCCCATTGGTCAAAAATTAAAAGTCCTTGAAGCTGGAGGCCTATAGCTGATAGCCTTCCCCTTTGATGAGCCCAACTGGCTCCCCTCTCACTGCACACCTCCCAGCATGTGCATCCTTTGTACCACTTCCTCCTTCTTCTGAACCTCCAAGTACGTCAGTAGGGTGATGTGAGTAACAACATACTGAAGGGAAGGTTCGAGTGCCTCCTAAAAATGTTTTTCCTAAGACTCCTCATCCAGAAAATATCTAGAGAAAAACAAAGGAGATCCTTAAACATGATTCCCAGTTCCCTCACTGACATGCTCCCCTGCTAGAGGGAGAGAAGCTCCTACCTCTTTTCTGCCTTCATCGTGGAAGAGAGGAATTCCGCCCAGAATTCTCTCTCGAAGTCAGTCCATGCAAACTCAGCCTCCCTATTCTCCCCAAGGTAGAGTGTCCATCCCTGACGCGCTGCTCCATGCATCTATCTTATAGTCAGAGAAACCCAGTACTCTGTCGGATCGCGAATCAAGATAAAATCTATCACCAGCTCTTCAAGACAGGTTTCCATTTCCATGTTTGAGACGCTACCCTCATACTTCCCAAGGGTTTGAGATTGAAAGGCATGGAGAGTCATCTTCCACTGATCATCCTCTTCCTCTCGGTCATCCATCTTCCGATTAGCCAAATCAACTTTCTGGGCCTCTATCACCCGCACTACCCGTGGTCACCGTCCGAGTGCCATAGCTACAAGGTAAACAAAGAATTCCTAAAACCGAGTAGTGTAGAAGATTTCTTTTAAATTATCTTAGAATTCTTGTTCATTTTAAATACCAAAAATACCCAAGTAACACATGAACACAAGTCATTATGATTATTGTACCTTTCCTAGGGTCTCTAACCTGCAATCAGTGTTGCCTTACTTGGTCGTTTGGTAGGTCTAGAGTCCTTGCATCAGATCACATTGGGCCATAAAATCCTGTGTCCTAGACTGTATTCCCAAGCCTATTTCACATACCAAGATTTCCTAACACTGTTTCCCTACCATCAAATACAATCCTCACTATGCCTAACCCCATATCCCATCATATCTCTCAACCTCACTCTGATACCTTTCAGTCATGACCTGCCTTCATCAAGATGATAGAAAGGAAAACAGATTGCCAGACCCTTCCTTCTTTAAGTTGAAGGAGAGATAATTACCCCCAGATAACTACCTTCAATAGGTCCTATAGTAGTGACAAGCACCAAGGGTATAAAATCACACACAAAATGGAAGACATTACCCTTTTTTAGTAGGATCGGGAGAAAAGATAGTAAATCCCAACAACACCAAAACTGGAGGAAAAAGTAAAGCCGAAAGAAATCCATTCCCATATTCATGTAAAAATGTAAATGCTACAAAAGTACAAGAAAACCCCAAAGGAAAGTACCACATAAAAGAAAAACAGAAAAATAAATTGTCCCAAGGTCTGAACTAGTAAGGTTTTGCATGATCCTTGATTTCCTCCTAGAAACCTAAAAACAGTTAATATACATAGGGTGAGTATACATATATACTCAGTAGGAAAAACCAAAAGATCTCATGCACAAGTGGGGATGCATTCTAATGACCCGTGAACAAAAGATATAACCAGAGCACCTAGCAAGGAAACTATCCAACCAAACCTCACCAAGGCTCACTCCCCAAACAATGCAAGTCAAATAACGTAATAGTAATAACACATCGACGTTTGGGTACCCCATGCCACTTTCCCACTGGTTATTGAAGACATCCTATGCATCAGACCTCTCCCTCTATTCTCACCACAGTCCCACTTCCATACACCACCCGGAAACACCTAGGATATAACCACACATACCACCCACAAACACCTAGTCTATCACTACCACACATAACCACGCCCACAAACACCTGGTCTAGAACAACTACCTCCATGCCTGAAGACACTTGGGCTTCATTTCGAAGATATTTGGGAAACAATCTGCCTGCACACACCTAGGAAAACCACAACAACTATCTTGCCCAAAGAATCTTGGCCTATAATGGACCTCAGGCCATCATAGAATACCCAAAGAATCTTGGCCTACTCAGGAAAGGGAGAAAAAGGGATCTAATAACCATCCATTCATAGGAGTTTTGGAAAAAACATCCTCCCCCATGTAATGAGGGTGTTTGGTACAAGGTACTCAAATTGGGTGGGGTGTGAAAAAGAGACTTAATAACTAAAATTATATATATAGGTAACAAGCCCTCATCCCATGTTAGGGGTTCCAAACCTGCCCAACACAAACACCCTCGTTACTAATCAATCATAAGAAACACCACACCTACAACTATGCCACAAATCATTCCCAGAAAAAATGCCCCATTTAGCCCATTCTTGTTTTCATATTCATGTGATTCCGTTTAAGTAATAATTTTCACTACTGGGAAACTAACATGCATAGTCACAAGCCATGGTATGGAAAACATCCAAATATCAATTTAATCATTCACTCTCGGTTCTCTTTTAAAGTCACATCAATAAAAGGGATTTGTGAGATCCCTCAAAGTACTGGATCAAAAACAAGCCCCACAATACAAACCCACACGACCTTAGGTCCAAAAACCAACAACTGCACCACAATAGAGGAACCCATCCCCATCCAGTCACTTCCCAAGCATCAACAATAAACATCACTATAACAGAGCAATGGAGTTCTCAAATTTGAATATACCATTCATTTCGTTCCATCCTTTCGTTTGGTTATCCAGGGTGATCACACAAGGAATATTATTCTTCGGTAATCCATTTAATCAACCAATTTTATGTAATAACCAGCTTCCATGTTATATCCATTCAATCATAGAATTTTCCAATAAAACAAAGGCTTATTAGTTCATAAGAAAAGACCACCAATGGCCATGATTTTAAGTGGACATAATCCCATTCAATTAAAATCAAATAATCAAGGATAAAGAGTACAACATAAACATCAAGCACACCCCCTTCATTATTTAAAAGTCCATTTATTATATTCATTAAGGTTTTATTTCATCCACCCCTACAGGAAACATTTTCATACCCACCTCGCATGATACACAGAAAAGAGAGACGAAGGAAAACCCTACTTGGATGATCAATGATCATTTTTTTTTTCTCCTTGCACCAGAAAACTGGGATGCATGACTTGGAGGGGAGGAACTCAAAGGATGCCAAGAATTATCAAGAAAGGCATGGGTATAAGATCCCCACTAGCCATAGTAAGGGGACTCCAAACACACCAAATAATAGAATAAAAAGAGAGAAACCGGGAAGAAAATAATTGTCGTGCGATAAAATGGTGAGATATTGGAGTTACATGATATCAAGATCTTGAACGGATTTAAAGGCAGATCGTGGTTTCCCCACACATTTGGGTGGTTAAGCATGATGGAATTAATTTTTATTTTATAATTCTCATCCGAGAGGTGGATGTAACAACTGTGAGTTAAAATATTTTATTTAAATAGAGGAAAACACGTTACACGAACACACAATCTATGTTCGTTGAGGGTCGTGACACTCATAGGAATTTAAAACATAGTTTATGGGGATAAAAACGACCTTGAATCAATTTTAAAGGTTAAAAAGACTTTAAAGTGGTGTTATGGGAACAACTGGGGAAGAAAACCCCGAGGATCCCCTGTTGTACCGATCAGTGACACACCGATCAGTGACCCACCGATCGGTGTTACCGATGGTTGACACCGCGATCGCATCCTGCCAAGGAGATGTCACCCCTTAGGATCCACAACTAATGGGTCCAGTGCATTCCAAATACCAAAACATTGGAAAATTGATAGACAAGGAGGGTCCGGGCCATAACACAATCATTTTTGTTACCATCACAAGTTGGCAAAATCCATTCTTGATTATCCAAATCCCATCTAATGATTCATTTCCCACCAAATAAAATAATTAAATTATTTTTTATAAATATAAAAATATGAAATTTAACATGTTGGAAAATTTTATTATCTAATTTTTGAGGAAGAATATTAGTTTATAATAAATAAAACTCAGATAAATCTTATATGAAAATCAATATAGTGTTTTTCTAAATTAGGTGAATTTAATTAAAAAACTCTAATGTTGTGCTGATGAGTGAACATTGTTTATCATTCAACCCCATACTCATGTTATTTGTAACATATCACTGGAAATATTTTTCTATATGATTGTCATATAGGGGGAACACATGTAATATTTTATTCTCAAAGGAAATAATTATTTAATATACCATATCAAATATAATATAAATTTTTTAATTGGTACCATTTAACTAAATGGTTTTTTACATTTTGATTAGCATAATATAAATAAATATTTTATCACACGATGATTTTTCATCTTTATAACATCAATGTTATTATTCCCTTGGATTATTTTTTTCACCAAAATTATATAATAGTTCCTCACCATAATGTGAACCTAGAGATGTTATGAAAAAATTATTAAATATATCTCTAATAGTTTGGGTGAAATTTTTCTGATGGGGTACACATAATTTTTGACTATTAGATGTTGGAGGATCATAAGACATTGATACTTATTCTCATTATGTTCTCAGTTAGTGATATCAAATAAGGGAAATCATGAGGATACACCAAAAAATAATAATTACACATGTTTTTGTGTTATTGGATATACATATCATTGAATGAATATATAGGTTTCTCAATATTATATTATTATTAATTTAATATCATGAATCATGTACATTTATATATAGATTAAAACTATGATGACATATGATCACAGAATGGTAGAATATATTCGGTTTTTCATAAGTGATTAGAAATAAATTAAATAAATTAAGGAAGTTTTTGTCCCTTCAATATTAATGGAATAAAATTTCAATGGCCCTTTGATTGAAATGTACTGATTTGAATAAATATATTAACATGGTTTTTCATTAGTTAGTATATTTTAATATTTCAATTTAATATATAACAAGAATATAGTGTCATGGAAATAGTATGAATATAGGTGACCCGAGAAATATAGAATCACTTAATTTACTATTTTTCATTAATAATCCTTTCATATTAAAAATGTTCACAAACTCCCAAGGAAGAAATGTTTTGTGTATTTGAGGAATAGTTATATAAACAACATATTTTTAATAAATATGAAAATTTCTCTATAATATAACCCCTCTAGACCCCTTCTATAATTCTATGAAGTTATATTCATAATCATAACCCGGGGAATTGAAATATAAACTATTGGAAATATAGCCTTTCCCAACGGTTCTAAACTGTTGGGAAAGGCTACAGAACCATTGGTATATGTTATACCAACGGTTCTGCAAACCGTGGGGAAGTAAGCCGTTGGGAAAGGTTTTCCCAACAGTTTACTCTGAACCGTTGGCATAGGGTGGGCAAAGCTAACCTATCCCAACGGGTGTGCCAAACCGTTGGGATAGTTTTTCCCAACGGTTTGGACTAAACCATTGGGAAATCCCAACAATTCTCCTCTTTGCCAACGATTTGGCCTAAACCGTTGGGAAACCCCAACAATTCTCCTTTTTTCCAACGATTTAAAACCATTGGGAAATGATTTTTTCCAATGGGTCAATGAACCGTTGGTAAAAAAGCACTAGAAATGCTATGCTAACGGTTTGAAACCGTTGGCATAGCCTATGCTCTACAAATTGCACAGCAGCCTACAATTTGCAGAGCAACTATTCAATTTGACAGCAGCCCTCATTTTATGCATTCCCTCCCATTTTCAATCCAATTATTGTACCTACAATAAACTAACACATACATATACAATTATTGTACCTGCAATAACCAACTAAAACATACATATAGAGAACAAATTCATTCACATTTAACATATAATGCATCCTGGAACTATACACATCCATAATTAAATTAGAATTCATAATGTAATTATAAACATAAATAATTCATTTAGAATTCAGTTTAAAATTAAGATGACAATTATATGTGGAATCCGGAATTCAATTCATAATTTGATCAGTTTTTTGTATACCATATATTTTTACCTGAAATGATGTCCATTTTAAACAAAATACATACACAAGGAGTGATCCTGCCACACCGTGCCTTAAATTGAGGTGAGGTTAACTCGTACACATCAAAAATGACCCATCAATTGTTGTCCTAAAGTATTAACATATTCCGAAAGCGTTTGATCGGTTTTCCGTATGTTAGTTGATGTTTTTCCCATAAAATGATGTCCTGTTGAAAAAAAAGACAGACACTTTGAGTGGTTCCGGCCACACCACATCTTAGATTGAGGCGGGGTTGATTCGTACATGTCACATATAACCCATGGATCGTTCTCCTAAAGTTTCAACGGAAACCGAATGCGTTTCATCGGTTTTCAATATGTATTTAAAATGTTGTCCATTTTAAACAAAAGAGAGACACTTAGACTGATCCCAACCACACTGCAACTCGGATTGAGCCCAGGTTGGCACGTACAGGTCACATATGACCCATGGATCGTTGTGATAAATTATCAACAGATTCTGAATGGTTTTGGTCGATTTTACGTATGCCAGTTGTTCTTTTCACTTATAATCCTGTCCATTTTAAACAAAAGAGACACAATTAGAGTGGTGTCGGCCACACCACGCCTCATATTGAGGCGGGGTTGACTTGTACATGTCACATATGACCCATGGATCGTTTTGCTAAAGTATTGACACAGTCTGAATGCGTTTGGTCAGTTTTCTGTATTCCAGTTGGTGTTTTTCACTTAAAATGGCATCCTTTTGAAATAAAAGACCGACACTTTGAGTGGTGTCAGCCACAACGCATCTCAGATTGATTCAGAGTTGATTTGTAAACGTCACATATGACCCATGGATCGTTCTCCTAAAGTTTCAACAGAAACCGAATGCGTTTGGTTGGTTTTCCGTATGTACTTAAAACGTTGTCCATTTTAAACAACAGGGACCCACTTAGAGTGATCCCGGCCACACCATGCCTCAAATTGAGCCCGGGATGACTCATACACATCACATATGAGCCATGGATCATTTAACTAAAGCATTAATAGAATAAGAATGCGTTTGGTTGGTTTTTCGTATGTCAGTTGTTCCTTTCACTTATAATCCTGACCATTTTAAACAAAAGAGAGACACTGTGAATAGTGTCAGCCACACCACGCCTCGGATTGAGGCAGAGTTGACTCATACATGTCACATATGACCCATGGATCATTGTCCTAAAGAATCAACACATTTCGAATGCATTTGGTCAGTTTTTCGTATTCCAGTTGACCTTTTTACATATAATCATATTCATTTTAAACAAAAGAGAGACACTTTGAATGGTGTTGGCCACACCGCGCCTCGGTTTGAGGCGGGGTTGACTCGTACATGTCACATATGATCCATGGATCGTTGTGCTAAATTATCAACACAATCAGAATCTGTTTGGTCAGTTTTCCATATGTACTTAAAATGTTCTCCATTTTAAACAAAAGAGAGCCACTTAGAGTATAAACACAATCCAAATAAATTTGGTTGGTTTTTCGTACGTCTGATTGACGTTCCGTATTCTCGACCACTTCTAAATTCACTCACCCGTATTTTTCGTCTGATTTCAGGCCATTCCGACATCATTTGGCCCATTTGGAACCCCCCACGCGCGTTTATGAAGCTCGCACATCACTTAAAACATGCATATTGAGTCGTCCACACAAACCGCACATCCGATTGATGTCCCATCTGCGCGTACATGTCAAGAATAATAATTATATTGTTGCATAGTGGTTTCAGATCAATACGAGGTCGTCCGCCATGAATTTGACCATTAGACTCCCATTTTGGCCGTTTTTGACACCAAAACTGCATTATCAGTCACCGCGGGCACACGACACGTACGATTGATGTGCCGTCTGCTCAACCACTTCAAAAATAATTCACCTGTATTTTTAGTTTGATTTTAGGCCATTCTGACTTCGTTCGGCCCGTTTGGACCCCCATGCATGTTTTTGAAGCACGCACATCACTTAAAACACGCATATTGAGACGTACCGTGAAAACCGCATGTCCGATGGACGTGTTGTCTATGCGTACACCTCAAAAATAATAATTAGAATGTTGAACGGTGGTTTTAGGTCAATCTTGTGGTCGTCCTCTATGAATTTGACCGTTAGACGCCTGTTTTGGCCGTTTATGACAGCAGAACTGCGTTGTCGGTCACCCCGGGCACACGGCACGTCCGATTGATGTGTCGTCTGCTTGACCACTCCAAAAATCACTCACCTGTATTTGTGTTTTGATTTCAGGCCATTTCGACTTCGTTCGGCCCGTTTGGACCCCCCCACGAGCATTAATGAAGTGCGCACATCACTTAAAACACGCATATTGAGCCTTACCGCGCAAACCGCACGTCCGTTTAACGTTTTGTCTGTGCGTACATGTCACGAATAATAACTATATTGTTGCACGGTGGTTTCATGTCATTCCAAGGTCATCCTCTATGAATTTGACTGTTAGACGCCCGTTTTGGCCGTTTATGACACCAGGACTGCGTTCTCAGTCACCGCGGGCACACGACACGTCCAATTGACGTGCCCTCTGCTTGAACACTTCAAAAATCACTCAACCATATTTTTCGTCTAATTTCAGGCCATTCCGACTTCGTTCGGCCCGTTTGGACCCCCCACGCGCCTTTATGAAGCGCACACATCACTTAAAACATGCATATTGAGCCTTACCACGCAAACCGCATGTCTGATTGACATTCCGTCTGTGCGTACACGTCACGAATAATAATTATATTGTTACATGATGGTTTCAGGTCAATCCGTGGTCGTCCGCAATGAATTTAACCGTTAGACGCCCATTTTGGCCGTTTAAGACACCAGAACTGCGTTCTCGGTCACCGCGGGCAGACGACACGTCCGATTGACATTTCGACTACTCGAACACTTCAAAAATAACTCAACCGTATTTTTCGTCTGATTTCAGGCCATTCTGACTTTGTTCGGCCCATTTGGACCCCCCCACGAGCGTTTATGAAGCGAGCGCATCACTTAAAACACGCATATTGAGCCTTACCGCGCAAACCGCACGTCCGATTGACGTTCCGTCTGCACGTACATGTCACGAATAATAATTATATTGTTGCACGGTGGTTTCAGGTCAATACAAGGTCGTGCTCTATGAATTTGACGGTTAGACGCCTGTTTTGGCCGTTTATGACACCAGAACTGCGTTCTAAGTCACCGCGGGCACACGGCACGTCCGATTGACATGCCGTCTGCTCGAACACTTCAAAAATCACTCAATCGTATTTTTTTTTTCTGATTTCAGGCCATTACGACTTCGTTCGGCCTATTTGGACCCCCCACGCACGTTTATGAAGCGCACACAACACTTAAAACACACATATTCAGCCCTACCGCGCAAACTGCACGTCCGATTGATGTGACGTCTACGCGCACATGTCACGAATAATAATAATATTGTTTCACGGTGGTTTCAGGTCAATACGAGGTCATACGATATGAATTTGACCGTTAGACGCCCGTTTTGGCCGTTTATGATAGTAGAACTGCGTTCTCGGTCACCGTGGGCACACGACACGTCCGATTAACGTGGCGTCTACTCGACCACTTCAAAAATCACTCAACCATATTTCGCGTCTGATTTCAGGCCATTCTGACTTCGTTCGGCCCGTTTGGACCCCCCCCACGCGCGTTTATGAAGCACACACATCACGTAAAACACGCATATTGAGCCTTACCGCACAAACCACATATCCGATTGATGTGCCGTCTACGCATACACATCACGAATAATAATTATATTGTTGCATGGTGGTTTCAGGTCAATCCAAGGTCGTCTGCTATGAATTTGACCGTTAGATGCCCGTTTTGGCCGTTTATGACACCAGAAATGTGTTCTCGGTCACCACGGGCACACGACATGTCTGATTGATGTGCCGTCTACTCGACCAAAACAAAAATAACTCACCCGTATTTTTCATCTGATTTCATGCCATTCCGACTTTGTTCGCCCGTTTGGACCCCCACGCGCGTTTATGAAGCCTGTACATCACTTAAAACACGCATATTGAGCCTTACCGCGCAAACCGCACGTCCGATTGATGTGCTGTCTGCGCGTACATGTCACGAATAATAATTATATTATTTCACGGTGGTTTCAGGTCAATCCGAGGTTTTCCTTTATGAATTTGACCGTTAGATGCCCGTTTTGGCCGTTTATGACACCAGAATTACGTTCTCAGTCACCACGAGGACACGACACTTCCAATTGACATGACGTCTACTCGACCACATCTAAATTCACTCACCAGTATTTTCGGTCTGATTTCAGGCCATTCTGACTTCGCTCGGCCCATTTGGACTCCCCACGGGCGTTTATGAAGCGTGCACATCACTTAAAACACGCATATTGAGCCTTACCACGCAAACCACACGTCCGATTGATGTGCCGTCTGTGCGTACACATCAAGAATAATAATTATATTGTTTAAAGATGGTTTCAGGTCAATACGTGGTCGTCCGCAATGAATTTGACCGTTAGACGCCCGTTTTGGCCGTTTATGACACCAGAACTGCGTTCTCGATCACCGCGGGCACACGGCACGTCCAATTGACGATCCGTCTGCTCGAACAGCTCACAAATCAATCACCCATATTTTTCGTCAGATTTCATTCCATTCCAACTTCGGTTGGACCATTTGGACCCCCCACGCGCGTTTATGAAGCGCGCCTCACTTAAAACACACATATTGAGCCTTACCATGCAAACTGCACGCCCGATTGATGTGCCGTCTGTGCGTACACGTCACGAATAATAATTATATTGTTTCACAGTGGGTTTAGGTCAATATGAGGTAATCCTCTATGAATTCGACTGTTAGATGCCCGTTTTGGCCGTTTATGACACCAGAACTCCGTTCTCGGTCACCGCAGGCACATGGCACGTCTGATTGATGTGCCGTCTGCTCGAACACTTCAAAAATAACTCACCCGTATTTGTCGTCTAATTTCAGGCCATTCTGACTTCATTCATCCCATTTGGACCCCCCACGCACATTTATGAAGTTCACTCATCACTTAAAACATGCATATTGTGCCTTACCGTGCAAACCACACGTCCGATTGACGTTCCGTCTGTGCGTACATGTCACGAATAATAATTATATTGTTGCACGGTGGTTTCAGGTCAGAAATACTAAAACAATATAATATAGTTAAGAAATGAAAATTATATTCCCCAAGGATATTAAAACTTCTAGAGAATTCATCAACACAAATGAAATTACCTCATGCATGGGGTTCATTCTAATCTGAATCACCCCGGACAGCCCCACACCCGTCGAAAAACCACCTAGACAGCCCCCCCACCACCTGGACACCCCATCCCCCCCACCTGAACATCCCCCACCCCACCCCATCCCCCACCACACCTGTATACTCCCCCTCCCTACCCTGAAAACATGAAGCTTAAATTAAAAATATATTAAATATGATTTTTTTTCTTGAAACAAATGAAAATATTTTGCCTCTACTCCAAATGCTAAAAACGATGACATATCTTTCAGAATTCCGATGTTGTTCACAACCTTCAAGGATGAATAAAATCAAGTTTTTCAGTGTAATGAAACTCTTCAAAGTGCTCTAAAATTAAATAGGTGGGTTTAGAAGAGAAAATTGAAGTGTTAGAAGTAGGATTTTTGTAGAGAGTTTTGAAATTTCTAATTAAACAGCTCCAACTCATATTGAAGATAAAGATTTAAGATTATCCTATAACCAACTAATAATTTTAAATTAAGAGATTACTCAAAGTGGTGTTAAATGAGGATAATTGAATTTTAAATCCAACAAGGGAGGTATCAGGAGAACACCCTAATGGATTAAGAATTCCTAAGGAAATTGATTAATGATAATGATGTGACTCACCATTTATATATTGACATTGGTTTTATTGATGGATAATAATTCTCTTTTTCATCTGTGGAGTTGGGTTGACCTAAAAACACCAAATGGGGTTCCACTCTATATTTCTGAGAATATATTATCCAAATCTACAAAGCTTCCTCCTGTAAACATGATAGCTTTAAATTAGTGTCTACTGGAATTTCATGACATTTAAGGGATATGTGTTATTTGAAATACCTATGCATTATAGGGATGATCATGAATGATGGTTTTTTGTCCATATGTGTATGTAATTCAGTTATGATGATGGTTTATTCCATTTAACCAATGTTATAGTGTATGTTTAGGATGAGTTCTTGCATTTAACCAGTGTTCCTGTTTATGTTTTGGTGAGGTGAGTTAGAAACCATGTTAGGCATCTCATTAGAACATGTGTTCTTCCATTTAACCATGTAGTATTAGATTTTAGGGATAAAAGTGTTTTGGCTGAGCTAATTACTACCCACTATATAGTGTGGCCAACACATCATGTGGGGATATCCATGAAACAAAGACATGGGTAAATGGGACGTTTTCAGCACCCCATTTTGATAAACATACTTTTCACCATAAGGGATTGGACATGTATAATTAGATGGATATCCAAGTCATGTACTGTGTGTACATTCCCAGGACCCTAGATTATCGTAGACACCATGTGAACCCTTATACCATATCGTCATTATTACAACCATTAATAAAAAATTATTAAACAACATAATTTCTCAAAGATAATCAAATTGAAAATAAATCAATAATACTATTGGATATATCAAGTAAAATGAAGTCACACTATCTTACATCCTAAATGACCATCCACAACCAAGATTAATGACCACCGACCTCTCTTTTTGGCCAAATCATAACAGAATACATAGTTTTAGAACAAAAAAACAAAGGTATCACTTACAGATTTGAAGTGCAGAATAAAAAGTTTCCATGATTGAAGATGGATTGATCGGTGGAAGAAGTTTGGAAGAGGGGGATTCGAATTAGGGCACCAATCGAGTAGAGGGGGACTACAATCAAGCGGAGGGGCTACTGGAAACCTGATCTGGATTTAGGGGAAAACTTTCCAATTGGTTTTTAAAAAACGTTGGGAATGTATGTTTACCTAGTCCGATACCAACGGTTTCTTTAAAACGTTGGTAAAAGGTGGCCAAACAAGGCCTATACCAATGGTTTGTGTAAACTGTTGGAATAGATTCCAACATATACCAATGGTTAGTGTATAACCGTTGGTAAACGTGTCTTAATTGAGGCCTATGCCAATGGTTTGTAAAACTGTTGGTAAAATTCTTCATAAAATCTTCTATACCAACGGTTTCCTTAAAACCGTTGGTATACATAACCATTCCCAATGGTTTTTCAAACCGTTGGGATATAATCTTTGGTAAAAATTGGATTTCCAGTAGTGATAAGAAATGACTGAGCTCAAATTCCCAATAAGGCAAAAATGATCAAAATGGAATCAAAGGATAAATCATAAGACTACAAGGAAACATGATCATGGGAGATAATTGTAATTAAAATAATCAAAGACAAATAATATATGTTCATAATTCATGATATAAGTAAAGGTAATATCAAATTATCAAACATATTTTAAGGAAATAGAGTACAAAATCATGAGATAATAAACATGATCCATTTAGAATAAGAATAGGCATATGACATGAAAATGAAAGATGGCCTTGAAAATATCAAAAAAAGGAACATTTACCCAAACATAAACACATGATATCATCATATTGTGAACATATCTAGGAAGGACCACCCTTTAGTTTGTGATAGTATATCCAAGAAGGACCAGTCTGCACTATCTCATATTATATAAAACCTTAACCAATTAATTGTAGAGATATATAAGTCCTCGCCCGTCATAACCCATACGTATGTGTACCATAATAAATCTACCAATCATTATATCATAATGAAACCATGGATAAAAATTGGGGTTAATTCGACATATCATAAATAACCAATGGAAATAAGAAAGGGTTTTGTATCATTTACAAAAGGTATAGCAAAACATGATATCAAAATTTGATATGTTGATACTAAAAGTTCAATCACCCAAAAGTATCATTTGATAAATCCATTTTTAATGTGATTCATAAAATAATTCTCCCAAGGGTTAGATATTTAAGGAATAAAATTTAATCCAAATCATGAAAATCAATTTATTATAACGTTTTAAGAATCTTCAAAATGTTACAAGACTCTTTGAAAAATAATTTTTTTATAGGTAAGATGAAATCATTTTTAAAATACCATTTTAAATATATCACAAAAAATGAACCATAAAACACAATTATGTTTTTCCAGAAAACGATGTGGAGTTAAAGATAAAAATATGAACAATAAAGAGAAAACCATTTTATTATTTTTAAAATACCTACAGAAAAACCAAAAATGTAAAAATGGTAAAAAATATTCCATATTAAAAGGGGTAAATATAGTTTATAATATCACTATTAGTAATAAATATTTGGATTTGAAAATAATATTTGAGAACATTATTAGGAATAATGGATATGGACATGGAAGAGAAAAATACCATTTGGATTAGATGATAATAATTCAAAACAATATAAAATTTTAGGAAGAATGAAATCCGTGAATATAATTTTATCAAAAAACTAAGTATGAAAATAAGTATAACCGCATCATTGAATAGAATAAAACCTTATTGTAACACCATTGTCAAGTAAAATAATTATTACTGAAGAAAATAAGTTAATCTCAAAACTCATTATGATTTGAGTAACATTTTAATAAAAACACCGTACAATATGAAGATTGAAATTGAACATAAAATACCAGAATAAAGGATATTTCATGATATAAAATATTATGTGGGTAGTGTATACACCCTTTAAAAACATGGTTTAAAAAATCAAACATGTATCATGAATTTGGAAATGAGACAACGAAACCATTACATTTAGCCCCACTCATCCAAGAATTATCTGACCTACTATATAACAAAAATAATTATCTTAATCACCTATTTCAAAACCATATTCATAACTATAAACTTTTATTTGTCTTCATTTATTACCATTAATTTCAAATATGTTAGTTAGTCTATTTTTATCATCATATGTTTACTATTTTTGATTGTTTTATTTAGTACTAGTATAATAATAGGGGTGTTGATTCTTAATTAATGATTTAAATTTCATCATTTTGATATCATTAAAGGAACTAGAATAGTAATTTTATAACTATTTATAATTTTCTTATATCATTTCCTATTTTTTAGTTATGATTCATGATGATGAAGTTGAAGTTTTTTAGTAATTTATTGGGAATAAAATAGTGGTACAATAAAAAGTAAAATACTAACATAACCTTACTAGAACAATAAAAAATATCGTTAATTTACAATAATATCATTAGTTATGTCTCAATTTTCATTTATGATAAATATTTTAATCATTGTTCAGGTGGGTGGTTAAACCAACCCAAATGGGAACATTCTATAATCTATTGGTTAATATTGATATGAAATTGATTCTCTTAAAAATAATATCCTTAATAGAAAATTAGAATAAATTTATTTATATGGTTTTGTGGTGGTAAATAATAATTTATGAGTGATGGTTAAAAAAGAATAAACTACACTTGAAAATGAAATTCATTATTTTTGTTGAAGCCGTTGTCCACACATACACACATGTGAAACATTCATTTTCCATTTATTGAAATGAATATAGGGAGTGGTTGATAATTTAATAATAATAATAATTTTATGAACTTCATATTAACCCTTCAAATATACATTTAAAACTAGACATATAATAAAGTGATAAAAATAAATAATTTTGTGCATTGAAGTAGTAGTCTACACACACACATGATGAAATATAATTTTTTTAATGGATTTTAGGGTATATAGAAAATTTATATTCCATTAATATAATTAAATTTAAAAATATATGTAATAATAATGTTATCAAAATTTCATAAATTTAAATTATTTGATGGGAAAAAATAAATAATGAATTAATAGATTCAGTTGAGAGTATTACCTCTCCCTTTGGATGTTAACACATAGATAAACACGTTAATGTTCATTATCTTTGTCTTTTGGAATGCAAAGGCTTCTAGGACTTAATGAAAGTGTTTAGGAGAGACTAAAGAAGAGTTTTAGTAAGGATAATTCTTTAGAAAAGGTGTAGAAACGGGGTGGATTATATGGATTTTTCTAATTGATGAAAATAATTTTTTTTTGTAAATAAAAACTAATTATTAAAAGATGGAATGGAACTATTCAAGTGTCAATGGATCCAAATGTTTGAAACAATATAGTGTAGGGTGATCTTTTATAGATAAAGCCTCAACCAAAATTTTTTTAGACATGTTTTAAACATTTATTGAGTTTTCTAATAGAATGCTTGGAATGGAACTATGAGGGGGTATGATTTGGTGATTCAAATTGACATTTTGAACCATTATTAAAGAATTAATGTCTGTGAGATGATGTAATATGTAACTTGTTTTTTAGGAAACCTCATAAGAATATGATAATGAATAACCAAGAATGAATCCTAGATATTTATAAGTTAGGGTTTTCATGTCATTTTGGAGTTAATTAATCTAATATTATAGTTTCCATTATCTATTTTTAATTTATATATCCTCATAACTCAACATTAAATTAATTAATGTGATGAATGGAAGATGGTGGAATCAAGTTAACAACTATTGATATGGAAAGAGTGAATACTGTCCTAATAATAAACTCAACAAGATTAGGGATAAATTGATAAATAGTGTGGAAATTCTTACTCAAGTCTCACAATCTCTAAATAATAAATATTACCATATTGAGATCATGAACACACCAAGTAAGGTAAATCTTTCTATCAATTGTTTTGTTTTGTAGTGTCCAGCCTCCATTATTGGGTCTTTAAACCTGATAATTCTGTAGCAATAGATCAATTCATTAGAGTGTATATTTTTAATATGTGAATTCTTGATCTAAGTGAATGTCTTTTTAGCTATTTATTATCTAGAAGATGACAATAACCAATGGTGGAATCTACAAAAGGATACAGTAATGATAGATGAAGTGCGCTCTATGTAACGTGAATAATTCAACAATTTATTATTCACTAAATAATTTCCCCAAACTCTTCAAATGAAAATGGAAAAAAAATTCATCGAGTTGATAGAAATGGAGTATGAATCAATGGGTATATATGTATAATGATTCATGAGCCTCAAAATTCACACCTACAAATTTATTTTTGACCCCATGTGTAAGAATAAATTTTTTATTTGGGACCCAAACAATTTCATTTAATAGAATTACCTATAATATAATTTTATAGCTATGAAGAGGTTGTTCGATGTGCACATAATATGGAAATAGAAGTTGGAGAAACTTCTTAATTTGGAGACAAGAAAGGAGGATAGATATATATGGATACTCATATGTAAAACCTCATATAGGAAAAAATGTTAAACCTCATACATGCCAAAAACGTGGAAGGAAGAACCCATGAATCTTTTGAAAATGAAGATCAGAATGTTTTATGTGCGGAAGGATTTTCCATCAAACTCATGATTCTAATGGAGAGATGAATAGGAAAACCTATCCAATAGTGGAGAATAATTTGTAAATATTTGTATCAAATAATTTTAGGAATTATGATAATAAATTCCCTAGTCCAAGGTCTATTGAGGATAATAAATTACAAAAAATTCCTAATACGATGGAAGAGGGGAAAGCCTATGATATCACTACATAAGAAGTAGGTCTTCAAAATTAAGCGTCAATGTTACACACATCATCTGACCAAGATCTCAAAATGTAAAATTTTATTCTTTTTCTACCCACTTCCACATACCTTGGATGATTTCATAGATCTGAAATGATTTGATATTAAATTATCAACCAAAATTCCTTGTTATATGATGGCTTCATTCCATGTCTACTAAGTTATTCGATACACGTTTTGGAGAGTTTGATTAATAAAAATATTATTAATATCTATTTAGTGGAATTTAATGTGATTTTGTACTTTTATTATCTCTATAAACATAGATCTAATATCAATTGTCATAATCCCCCATCTCTATTAGTCATTGAGGGATATAATATTAAGTGGTTCATGAAAGTCATAAGGTGTTTGTGTGAATCATATGACAAAAATCCAGTAAAAACATTGTAACTAAACTCTATTAAATTATAAAATATTATTGGTTTGGCTATATCATGATATAAGAATAGCCATGCCTTATGATATACCTTTAATAAGGAATATAACATGACTTATTTCCATATTTATATATCATATAAAATGTTGTTGGCAAAAAATCATCCTCTAATGGTTTTAGTGAAAATATATATCAACTAGAAAAAATAATCCTAATTACTTCCCAGGGAAATTGGAAAATAAAGAATTATGATTTAGTATATATTAATAATCCATGTCTAAACTATTTCAAAACACCAAATTTTCATTTCTGCATGAAATTGATCATGATACCACATATTTTTTCAACTCATATAGGTAGATGGATGTTGAAACATTACAATTTGGATTGCACAACCAAATATCTATCCAAACCCTAACAAAAATACCATTTTTAATTTTCTTACAACATCCATTATCATGTAACAATATCACTCCACACACACTCCTCTAAAAATATTTAGTCCCAAACAAAATTTATTATTTAATAAATATGATCTTAGGTAATATAGAAACTTAATAAAATAGAATCATAATGAATCTTGAGGATGACCGAGTTTCTATCCATGATTAATAGGAAGAGAATAATTGAATTTACCTATTTTTCTAAATCCAATTCCATAGGCATATTCAAATTACCATAGATTATCCCAAGAAAAATAATGAATTTTATTTTTCACTACCATTTATCCCCACCAAAAATTTGGAAAACAATAATGAATAAAATAATCTAGATAGTTTGTTTTCTTAAACATAAAACTCATATACTTTAGGATAGATTGGGACATTTGTTTAAAAAAAACCACAATATCTGATTTTTAAATATTTTTTCTTATCTACCCAACACACCATTCTCAATTAATATTATAATAAAAGTAAAAATGTCTCTTTAAAACACACCCAAAATTTCTTATTTATCATTTATAATGCTTCATATTATAAAATTCATAAAATAATATCATGAATTTTTTATTATAAGCCAGTTTGTTTAGTATAATTGTTTAGAGAACATGAAAAGAATGAGAGTTTTTGGAAGTTCAAATGATACCATCCACTTCAATTGAAAAAGGATGATAATAATTGACAATAAATAATAATAAATAATAATATATAATAATATATAATAATAACATAAAATAAACAAGAAAGGATAAATGAAAATAATATGTAATATATAATATATAATATTATATTAAAAATAATCCAAATAAAATTTATTTATTATTTATTTTAGTTATCAAAGGTATTTTAAACCATTTATTTTTAATTACTAATGATTATTTAATAATAATAAAAAACAGGCTTGCTAATATTTATTTTTAATTATTTGTAGTTTAAGAAACACCACTAATTTATTAGAAGAATCATAAATGTTTGTTTTAAGTCTGCTTTTAAAAACCATCGCTAGATTATAAAAATCATCACAAATTTATTTTGAATGCTTATATTCAACAAGGTTTTGGTAGTCCCCTAATAAATATTAAAAAACTACAATTAAATGTTTGATTTCCTATAGTATTAGCTTGGGTGATTATTTGAGATCGAGTGAGTTATTTAATTTTTTATTCCTTATAATTTATCGAGTTATTCCTTTAATTCAGTTATCCATTATTATGTTTTGGTAATACTTGGAGGATCACTGGTTCTATTCTGATGAAAAATAAAGAATTTGGGGTGCATCATATTTATTATTCATTTAATTAAAGTATTATTCAATCCCTAATATATATGTAATATACATACCTATATATATATAATTATTTAACTATTAAACACAAAACAATATTTATAACTTAATGAATAATCACAATTACCTTATTATTTAATTAATTATTATTATATAAATAATAATGAGTTATTGTTACTTTTTTATTAATTGATTAGTATTAATTACTATTAATATAACAATTTTTGGGAAAAATATTTGATGAAAGGGTTGTGGGAATGTGAACCTCATGGTATCATAATAATAACTATTTATCCACAACTACGACAGATGATATGTGCATGTGAACCATTGTAGAATTATTGTCACAATAATTACTCCACTTATCACACCAGTATAAGAGTGTGTACAGATAAGGAAATACAATTGAAATTGTATAAACTAATAAGAATGGATACTAATATATATATAGAGAGGTGAGGAACATACTGTATAGTGTGTGATCCTTACATTGATAGATATATAAGAAGAAGAAAAACAAAAACAAAATCATAGATGTTATGAGATCCTCCGCCTTTCAAGTCATCATACAACCAATCAATGAATTACTTGAGTCCAATATAGAGTCAAAGAGCTGACGCCAGAACACTTATGATGAAACTTCAAATACATGTCCCATGTAATGAGAAATCCCATTTAATTATATGCCAAATTTTTTAATTGAAAAAGCATATATAGATCCAAATTTGAATAAAATAATTCAAAATTATACTGCTCCTTGGTCTGTACCCAATTATAAAATATTTTCATATTTAACAAAATTTTATCTTCCATATTCCTAGTGGGATAACCTAAGAGAACAATACTAAGAAGTTTACAAATTGTTTTCCTATTATATTACTAGTATTTGAGAAATACTAAATTCCATGAACATGAGATCATTCACTGATCCATACTCAATGATATATATAGATATGCATCATGGAATAAAAAATCACAAATAAACCTATTCAATTCATCATTTTTCTATCATGATATAGATGAATCAAATTTCTTGTGGTCATGATGACCTACATCAAATTGATTCTCAACTAATTTGTACCACGTATGAACTTGCAACATAAAAATATAATTCTAGGAAAACATTACTACATTATATACCATTGAGTCCCAAAAAATGACTATAATGAACAAATTAACATCATAGGACACTATATAAATTGACTTATACCAGTATAAATTTCATGTTAGGTAATATATCTCTTGGTAAAAACTAATAAGGCCAACAAATATTAGGTTTTATTGGTACTATTTATAAATACCAAAAAAATTATGAATAAATATATTAGTTTATATTAAGTAATTTATTACCAAAAAATACTTTATTAATAAATAAATCTAATGATTTATCCTCTTAATAGTGATAACTATATAACCAATAAATTAATCTTTTGTTATGTAGCAGTGGCATGGCACTCTAGCGGCGGTAGGAACTGTGAGGGTACTGTAGTAGGTAGGTACTGTAGAAATACTATTCACATAATGGGCCTCCAGCCATAATATTTTTCCTACGGGTAATGTAATTGGATACATGCCCACTAGGCCTTTAGGCTATGTAATGGGTCTCCCTCTACCTAGTTAAAATAAGTATTTTCTTTGATTTAATAATAAAAATGATGCTTTGGCCCCAACCTTTAAAAATATTAATAAATGATGAAAATATATGATGACTTTAATCATATTAATTTTAAAAATACATGTTAAAAAAGTGGTGTATGAAACAATAAGAAGTCATTTTTTGAGATACATATATATAAGATTATAACAAATTTTTCTTATATTTCTTAATAAAATCATAAAAAAACCTCATTTCCCTTGATTATATCAACCATGAGAATGCCTATACCAATAATACTACTATAAAAACTCTAAAAATATAAGTGATATCAAGATCATCACACTATTCAACCCTCTTGGATCATCACCATATGTGTTTTATTTTAGTTTATAACAACAATGTCCATTATCCTTTTGTTAACCCCTGTAATGCTGATAATCACTCATCCCACTTCACCTCCCCAAAAATCCAGTAACCATTCACTGCCCTTTGGTTCATCACCATTAACATTTTCTTTTAATCAACATCCCCTTTGGTAGATCAATATTACTCATTCGTTGTCTTATATTCATTCACATCCTAAGCTCCCCCTACTTACCTCCTCTTCTACCAACTCTTCAATTGTCATCACAAATGGGAGTTAATAATTATTTCTATTTTTTGTTTTCTTTTACTACACTCAAAATATTGTTTATCCAAGTGAAAATTAAAATTTAGTGACGAATAAATTAATTAGGTTATAAATAACATTTGGGTAGAACAAAAATGTGATATTCTTATATTTTTCCCCAATTTGGTGGTTTATTTGATTAATTAATAATTCTATTTTATATTTCTTCAATCATAGAAAAAGAATCCAATTAAATCGTCAAAGAAGTGATAAACCCATTATATTGATTAGATATTAATGATTGAATTTATTCTAGTTAATAATAATATATTGGTCACATTTAAGAGAACTGAATTTTCTACACATGAAAATTACTTGTTTCACACAATATTTGATTTTAAAATATTTAAATTATAAACATTGTAGTAAAAAATAGAATCCAAAATGAAATTTTACATCTTTAATCGATGGAGGATACATATTTTATATTGAAATTCACCCCCAAATATTGAATTAGAAGGGGGTTCATTCTTACTTTTATGAATAATGTTTTTCTATTTTGTATAAGGTTAAAATTTACTTTTTTAATTAGTGTATAAAATTACTCAATATCATATATTTTATTTAATGATGTATTATTCCCATTCTATGTGATGTGTATGTTAATTAAATTTATTTTACAACATTAATCATTTGGTGTACTATTGAATTTTATATTTATAGTCTATATATAAAAAATATTTTACAATTAATTCCTTTTGTTCATAGATTTAATTATTTGAAATATATATAAAAGTTGATATCTATATTTTTTATTTATGTTATAATCAAGATAAATATGTATTTATGTCATTATAAACAAATTGGGTTTCATGTTAATGAATAATATTTTATTTTATTATGAAAAATTATTTATTATATATTTATTTGAAAATTTGGGTTTTAATATTCATTTTTGACTTCTGTAAGGAAACACTTTTTGGAATATTTGTAGTGAAGTTTCAAAAGATATTATGGTTTTTATTTTGTTGTGCATGGAATTAACTCACATGGATGATCAATTTTCATTCAACACATGGATTTGGTATTCCCTTTTTCAATCCCATGAGATTGAATATCATGGTGGAAATTAATATATCATAAAATTCGAAGGAGTATGGTCACATCATGGATCAATTTTTGGAATCCATCTTTGTTGATGAACATATCTATTTTTCATTGTGTATTACTATGTAAAAAGATATGTTTTTTGGATATTAGGTTCCTTGATTATAAATATTTACATTTTATGCATATCTAATTCCTAGAACCCCCTTAAAAACCAACAAATATAAATATGTTAAGATACCAAAATCATGCGTTGTATGTTTTCCTGGAGGTATCCATATGATATTTTACTAACCTAGTCATTATTTATTCTTTGAACAACTAAATATTTTTATTTATGAAAAGAATCTTATTTGGGTTGAGTGGGAATTGTTATAAGAAGACTTCCATCAAAATTTAAAGACCCATTATACACTTATGTTTCAAAATACCTTACTCAGACAAACAAATTTCAACACTAATATATGATCCATAAGAGTTGGTACATTAATTCTAGTTCAAGTCTCTAACATTGTGGCCCGAATGAAGATTGAGGTTTCCATCATAGAGAAAATATATAAAATTCTCAAATAGTTTTGTAATAAATTTTGGAATTTAAATATATACCGGTAAAATTGACTAAATAAGAAAATGTTACGTATCATTCTAGTATTAAGTAAATTATAGATCAATATTTCAGGTAATAAATGAAATGTATCATTGATTTAGTAATAAAAAAATTATGTCAATGCTTGTTTTTATAGATGTCAATACATTTCATCAACCAGTTAGTGACTTAGTAAGACTATTATCATCCCTAATTGGTTTAATTAGATCATGAATATGGAAAACTATAATTGTTGAATATTATTAGTGATGAAAATAAATGAAAAATTTTGGGATTAAATTAAGGTACATATTTATTCAATATTATTATTATTATATTATAATTATTGCTACTACAAATATGATGTCTTTTTTTTTGTGTCCTCGTTATAATATTATGGCCATGAAGGGAATGGTGATTATAATTGGAGAATAAAAATGGGTGATACATTTATAACCTTCAAATATGGGTAAAATATATATTTTTTGATAATCAACCATGCAATGAATGCTTGAAAAAAAATGCCAAAACTCTTTCATGAAGACACGTTGATAAATTTACTGGAATTTTAGTAATATGTTATTGTAAATTTATATTTTTATCCATAATTTATGTATTTAAAACATAATAAATTACCATTATAAAATTACGGTATTGAATAATAAATTATTAAGACATATTAAAAAATTTATTTAATACCAACATGATTTATTTTTTTTCGAAAGAATTAACAAGGGAAAAGTAAATCATTCACATTTTAAAATGATACACTATTCAGGGAAAATGAGTTTGTATGTATAAGTGATGAAAGTAAGGTCTCATTTTTTCAACAATGTTTTATATTATTTTCTTTAATTGTTTTTATTTTTTCACATATTTTATTAAAAAGTAGGTTAAGATTTAGATAATCATCAAATATTTCCCAAATCCCATAAACCTAAATAAAGTTAAAAATTAAATTATGCTTTAATGTTAGTTAAGTTATTCTCTATATTTTATTATCACATTATAAAAATTATGTATATTCAATATTTTATTTTACTGAAATTAATTAATGTTTGTTACAGTAATAAATTGAGAATAAGTTACCTTCTTTTCTAAAAAACACTACTAAAATTGAAAAAACTGATATTTTAAAAATAATGTAGGAAACAATAGATAATTAATAAAAAATCTGGGTTTAGTTTTAGGTGTATTAATTATCTTATAAATATTTTTTAATTAAAGGAGTGAACTAGAAGGATCCATAGTGAGGAAAAATCTGAGAAAATTTAAAAACTACATGATGAAGTTGATGGAAAAATATCACATTTGTCAAATTTACTAGACATACATATAATTAACCTAGTAGACATTATTTTATTTTTTTTAAATATATTTTCATACTTTTTTAATTATCTTATAGGTTTTACCAAACCTTAACCAAGATAGTGGTTATTGCATCCTTGAATAGTGAATGTAAATTTTACAATTTTTTTTCTACAAGGGGTGGATAATGAATGAATCTTATTTGATAATGATAATAATAAATATGAAGTTTAAAACATTAATGGTTTTCATGAATAAAATGATGATGAAGAGTCACTTTAGTGACATTTTATATATATTTTTTTGATTTGGATAAATTTTAGTGTTTCATACCTTATTTTGAAATTTTTTCTTTGTACAATATTTTAAATAAAATATCCATTAATTTATTCCATTATTAATGTAATGTGTAGAGTATTTTGATTAATGTTTGGTTATATTTCAGTAATTCATGAGGTAAAATTGTGGTGTGTTAGGATGGATGTTTTATATGATCATTATTATATACTCCTCCACCTGGATGGATGGAGTTTTCTTTTTTAATGGTAGTTTGTAATCTATTAAAGAGTAAGGACTGAGGGTTTTTACGACGATTGATATTTTCTATATTTCAATTAATAAAGGGTTCGTTATATGAGATTTTATTATGTTGTTCAATTGATATTTTTTTGTAATTCTATTTCTATAATGTTTAGGTTTTCATGATGCATTCTTTTTCCTTTATTTGCATATTTTATTCCATTAAACACTTATATTTTTTATATTTAATTTTTTTTTATTTTACTTCATTTACAATTCATGAAATTCATATATATGTCCAAAATAAATTTTCTTTTAATCACTTCCTTCAAAAAATTTATCAATTTAATGAAAGGATGACAATGAGGACATAGGTGAAATGAAGTTAGAAGCAAAAACTAAACATGTAATAATTGATCAAACTCTTTAAATCATAAAAATTTGTTGACAACAGAACTGAAGGAGATTATTTTACTAATATATTATTAAATGTTCTTCTTAACAGGTAATTTTAGATTTTTTATAGAATAAAACGATCTTATTTATTTTTAAGTGATTTTCTTAGGGAATTAATCTATATTTTTGTGGTGAATGAATATAGTGTATCATCATTCATTAGGGGTTAGTATTTAATGGAGGTATTTGGTTGATTTATTCTATAATATATAGTTCTTTAGTAGTCATTTTTTGGAGATCACTTCCCATTTATGACCCCATCCGGTTCCACCCAAAATTTTCCTAGTTAATTCATATTTATATTTATTTAAATATGTTTTTGGAATGATTCAATGGTGTATTGTTTAATAAAATGAATTATTAGATCTAGTATGTTTTGTATGAATCCATTTTACACTCCCTTGGACGTGTCAAGGTAAATCATTTTTAATAGCTTAGATATGGTTGGCATGCATTAAGTGTTTTGAAACCTTTTTTTGGTGCCCAAAGCTACAATTTTTTAATCAAAGAAGATCTATGAAATTAGAGATATTTAAGATCTTATATATTTTATTTCAATTGATATCAATGTCCAACCATTAAATGTTTCATTTGGTGCCAAAAATAATATAGGTGTTATAAATTACTAGAGGAAAGAATATGTATAAATACTATAATGGAATTGAGAAATTTAAGCAGTATAAAAGAGATATAAAATCATGATCATGTAGTAGATATGTAAAATCTGAGAAAATAATGGTGGTAAAAATAAGTGGTGTATGTTTTATTTTTAGAAATATAATTGCACTACAACTAAATAATAAAACCATTTATATATGTGGAAGGAAATTAATTTTTCAATAACATATTTTAAAACCCTTATGCGTGATCATTGCATAGGATCAAAAACCATATTTCATAATAAGTTGTATAATATATGTTTAATAAGTGAAATAAATAGAATTGTTAACATAATGCACATGGTTTTCTTCTACATATGGTGATCTTAATTTTCTGAATTGTTGGTTTATTATGGTTTTATGGCATCACAAGGATGCTACGAGCTCATAATATCCTCCAAAGTCATAAGAATAATATGAATCATGATCCAATTAAACTTATATAATCCCATTACCATTCCATTTTTATATCCTTTCATGTATCCCAGTGTTACCTCATTGAATTCAAAAAACCCTAATGGGGAACCCTATGACTCCACTATCCCCAATTACATTGGAAACCTCAAAGTCCATGTAGCACAGCTTGGATTCTAAGACTAGGTTCCCTTTATTTACATCTACATGTTCCACTCAGCTTATATGAGGGATTACCTTATAGGATATTTGAAATTAAGGGTTCATCCTATTTTAGTACCTTTAATATTCAATCTGGATAGGTGAACACATTTTCCAAATTTATCAGGTGTCCTAGTAAGTCCCCATGTTGGTGATATCATTACCAAACATTCTTTCAAATTTGTGTAGTTTATGCGACTAGTAGATGAGTGTTAATATAATTCTATTTCTGTGAGTATTTAATGTGATATACAAGAACCAATGTAAGGAATCCAATACATTACTTCTAAAAAAATTATTTATTCTATTCTATTCATTTTTTGGTAATTTCTTATAGTGGAGTGCTAGTTTAAATGATATATTTTTCTTTGTTATGGGTTTCTTCCCTCTCCTCACTCTACATGCCCACATGCCATTTTCTATCCATATTTTAAAATATCCCCTACATGGATTGTGATATGTTTTTCCTTATTATGTGAAAACAAAATATATAAGTTTATATTATGTAATATAAGTATAAAAATGTTATTTACAGCTGGAGTCAAACATATCGATATTCCACTATTTTTATACATGATGTCCACACTTACATACTTTATATGGATAGTATTTGGAAAGATGATGTACATAATTATTAATTATATAGTTAAACTATTATATTCTAATATATAGAAGAACATTTATTAATTTTTTATTCATTTTTTTAGTTACAGTTTCATGGAAGCCATATACTGAGCCTATTATCCAGAGTCCCCCACCCTACTCTATGGAGATTATTGAAACAATATCATGCATCATACTTATGATTAATATTCATATTATTGAGTGACATCACATTAATAATGTTATGATGCATTTAAGCTTCTATCAGTCTTTTCCCACACCACCAAGTGAGTTCCATTCACTTCATTACATGAAGTTGTCAGGGAATAGATACATCTACTAGAGGTGATATTATGCACACTATATTGTTATGTGAGACATATATCAATAGACACAATTACAAGAGGAAGACACTGTACACATGCATATATCAGATCACTTGGACTATGGTCCATGATAACGCATGTCTGCATTGATATATATTATGCAACATAGGATATGATATCATCAGTTGGTAATAATTCATCCTTGAACCATTGGAATTTTTTTTGTTAACGGTAGTTAATTGCATAATATTTTTTTCGTGATGCCTGTATCGCACAACTCATTGACATATTTGGTCCTACAGCGGGTGGTTCATTTGAAACGACCTATTTTTTTTATAGAAAAATCAAAATATTTCTTTTCCGTGGATGAGATTTATTATGATATTTTCTTTGATGTGTCATATGATTTTGATGGAGATGAGCCATATGTAGATATGTTATAGGGTAATGAGCATGTTAGGTATGGAAGACATGATGATGTGGCATAAGAGGGAAATGTTCATCATTATCATCCATATTCTCCTGCACTTGTTATTGAATATAAGTCTCAAAAACAACTATAGGTACATGCACATGCACAATCCAAACAACAACCAAAACCCTAGGTTATTCATTAAGAGGAACACCAAACATTTTCTATTGATTCAAGTCCATAGTTTGTTAGTGTATCAGAATTTGATACACCGATTAAGGCTAATTGGTTTGTGTCTCCGTCTTTATTTTCTTTTTATATGCAGATATATACTACAAAAAGCCATCATCTCCACATGATGAAGAGAGTTCCAAACAACATGCACATTATTTACATCTAAGAAATGGTAAGGGTAGGGAGACTATAATCTACTACTTGTCACACATGATGTTGTGGAATGTGTATAAAAATTTATACATAGAAGGTTAATAAGCAATAATATAGAAATCAAAAGGCACAGTGTAGATGCATTGTTTGTACACCTAGATGTGGCACAAAGAAGCACCTAAGACAACGACTCACATTAGATTGATACATGTAATATGTTTTTAAATCATTTGTTACGCATTATTTAAAAGGATATTAATATATTACATTTTTTACATAAAATAATGAAATTGATATAATTATAAATTTATAAAAATATTTATGAACAATCATGAAACATTAATATTAATAACTGCATTGTTAATAATAATAATAATCAATATTTGATAATTATATTAATAAATATATTAATAAATATCTATATTATGTTTAATTAATAATCATATTAAAGTTATTATTAAATATTAAGAATATTATTAATTATGAATTCAATTAATTATATTAATATATTAATAATATATTATTAATTAATAATAAATAATACAATTGATAATTAATAAACATTTTAACATTTAATAAATTATAAATACTTATATCAACAGAAATTTGACATAAATTTCTAAATATATTAATTACTCTAGTAAATTAATAAGTGGATATATATTATATTTTATATAAATTCTAAAAGTTTTATTTAGTAATTACATTAGTAATAATGATTAATAATGTTTTATTTTAAATATATTAATTATATAATATTTATCACTAATTAAAAAGTATTATTAAGAAAAAAACATTAGGTGGCATGAACTATGTTCACCCTACCTCTATAAATTTCTTTCATGTGACATGAATTCTGTTCATGCCTCTTTTGGGGCCCCTAAGAAGCATGAATGAAATTAAAATTTCATAAGACTCCTTTTTAAAATTATATAAAACCATTAATTTTTATTTTCTAAAAAATATTGTGAAAGGAAGACACCAGTTTTCATCCTTGGTATATGCAATGGTCTATTAGACTTTTATCCTTCCACCACTAATCATTTTGTTTCTTTTATCCTTCCAAATTTATCCTTGTGTGTTTATCCATTCATGTTTCCCCTTCTGTGTTTTTCCATTCATGTTTATCCTTTCGTTTTTATCCTTCCGAGTTTGTCATTCCATGTCTACATAATATCATTCCATGCACAGAGAACTGATTCATCCCTTTTCCAAAAATAGTAAACCTATTCAGCATCAATAAACTCTATAACTATTGTGTAGAAGATCAAACCCTCTAGACATGGATTCCATAAACATTTATTTTTAATTTTTTTATGCGTACTGGTCTTTGAATAGTTTCTCAAACCCTTGAAATAAATAGGGATCTCTATTCATGAAAAAATGTGGAGTGCCTCATTGAGTTGAAAACTGAACCATGTTCTTCATTATATTCCATGTTCAATCCCAAGGGGGGGGGGATGTGATGGTATTTGTTTCTAGTCGATTAGAGATTATGATATTTTTTTATACATGTTAAAAGTTTTTTTAATAAAATAATTCCAGGTCAAAATTATTTTGAAAGCATATGCGGAGAGGATGAATTGATGATGACCCCTTCCAACAAATTTTTTTTTATAAATATACATGTTTATATATTTAAAATATATTTGTTTATACATATAGTTTTTTTTCCATTTTTTAAGAGTCATATACATTAATAATTAAAAATTAAAATATTATGTTTTTAATAAATAAATTCGTTGACATGTAAATTAGCATCTACTTATTATATTTATGATTTTGTTTATTTTTAAGTATATTTTATATATTGAGTCACTTTTTCAGATATCATTAAGATTGTATTTATTTTTTATAAGTTATTTGATTTCAAAGTCACCTACATGAAACATAAGAATTTTTGAGGTTTTTTTGATTTTAATGTATATAAATATTAAAGTATAAATACAATCTAAATGAAATTTAACACACTTACTGAACATATAAAAAATAATTTAAAATAAAAAATTTCAAAAAATTAATTAATGAAAATTAATTTTAGTGTCACAATATATTCTTGTTTTAAACAATTAAATTTGTCTTTATAATATTTTTAGCCTTGTTTTAATTTTTAATTAATTATTCGAATTATGAAATTATTTGTATTTTTAGAAAATTATTATATTTTTAGGCAATGTGTTATGTTTTATTTAGATTGTTTTTATATTTTATATTTTATAATATTTATAGTTACATACTTGATATTTACTATGCTTTATTATGTTTCATAGAGTCAACTTTTAATGCTTATAAAATATAAACTACAACTAAAATATAAATTAAATTAAAACAATGGATGAACATATAAAAATGGTTTATTGTATGAAGAATTACATCATTTTAATATAAATAAAATCATATAGAGGATATAAAAAATAGTTTTTTCAAATCCTTTATGTCAATAGAAAACAAATAAATAAATGAGTACAATCATTGTCTATGATGAGGTCTTATCCCACAGTATGTTGTGAAATGGGATGCCCGTATCAAGATCACCAACCTCTATTATGGGTTGGAGTATGATGACATAGAGGGGGATGATCCTCATGAATTGGAACATTGACTTTCAGATGCTCTAGATATGAATCATCAGGAGGAGGTATTAACTGGATGTCTGTATGTGAACCAGATCATTCTCTAACTACATGAGTAGAAGGACATACTATCATCATCTAGGGGAACCATACAACCTATGAAGGCTCATTCAGGAAAGATGGTGTCATGGGAAATTACCCCTGATAAAATCTTGGATAATCTCGACCGAGAGAAATTTTTTGATAACATGACAAAAAAATAGACCCCATGCCTCTTAACGCACATTCCCAATCTGGTAATGCAGGACTGTTAGAGGGACAACCTATACCTATGGAACATGTGAGGCTAGATGTGAACCACATCATGGTCTACATGATCATCTTTATGGATACTCGATATCAGAAGCTACTGGAGGAGGATCTTGAGTAGGTAACTCCACTTCCAGGTCAGTAATGTCATCTACTCGGGTTAGAAGATCAAATATTATGTCATGAAACACATGATAAGCTAGAATATTCCACTATGTTGTAGTATGGATTATTTTCAATGCTAGAAACCTCATCCACCTTTGGATCAGACTATAAGATAATCTATTTTACACATGTATGATGTAAAGAGATTCATAATGAATTAAAAAATAGTACAATAAAAAATAAGGGAAATTTATTGACTAACTAGATCCTCAATCCCTATATCTAGTGGATTAAGATATAGTATAAAATTTAGTCTATACCATGGACTATACTAAAGCTACTTTGATAGAGGGAATCACATTGTTTGAAATCCCTCAATATGAAATGATGCTCATCTGTTATAGAGTTCAAGATACTCAGCATGTCGTCTATTCCAGTCGATATCCTGCCTCCCTATTAGCTTCCTGAAATGAAGTGATAGTTATTGTCTCCGTAGAAATAGAATATGTTGAACATAGGCAAACTAGATCATTCTCTATAAAGCTAGTGCCACTCAATAATATGAATGTGAATGAGAGGCACTATAAACATCACATATTTAAGTCTAATAATGCTATATGCATGCAATTAGTGTAATAAAGGCTAGTATTTTATCCATGTAATCTGATATGACATGTGAGTGTTTAAAAACAATTGTTACTAAAAACCAAAAATGATGATATTATGAAATTGTTTATTCAATGAAATTGTATATATATATATATATATATATTGGTGGGTAGTAGACTATCCTACATGAGACAGTATGCACCCAAATTGTGTCTCAGAGCCCTAATAATGTGGTGTGATTAACTCCACATAAAAAATACAACATTGAATGTGATAAATAATAATAAATTAAATGAAATAATGCATCCTAGTATTAGAAACCAATAGATATGAGTGATCATACAGACATTCATGTGGAGATTCATGAATCACATCTATATGAAGTTCCTTGCTAGAAAAAATAGAGAATATGGGAGGTATGCGCACCCATTCTCACATCTAAAGAAGGATGACACATCCCTCAATATCAATGTGATCTATGTGGAATGTTGTGAATAAGGATCTATATGTGCATTCCAAGCTGGAATATCCCCTTCTGTGTCTCCCAACCTGATCAAAATTCCCCATTAGGCTCAGATAAATCATGTTTACATTCCTACTAGAGGGTTCAGTTCACGATTTCCCTCCAATGATCTGTATGATATATTCAAGGGAATGTAAAAGACATTCTTCTCATTAGCATCCCTAGGTAATGGTGAAAAATGAATTTCCATACATCTCATGGATATGGACCCACCATATGTATCATCCTCATCCCCCAAGATGTTGAGGGCTAGAAATATCTTTGCAATCTTAGGATAGTTTCTAAAAGTTGGTCCTATAACTTCATCCCCTTAGATAGGAAGACCCAATAGCACTGCCACATCCTCAAGGGTGATGATCTTTTATCCCTTAGGAAATTTGAATGTGTGTGTCTTTGTTATCCATCTCTCAGTTATAGTAATATGTAGGTGATGACCAATTAAAATTAAATCAGATAATCCAATTCCAAATAATCCAGAATGACGTAGGTAAATTATATTGATTCCTAGAGGTGGAATGTGATACTAATGTTTTTCTCTACACACCCAATTCCGTTCAACCTCTGGGTATAATATATTTTATTATAAAACATGACTATACTGCTTAGTGAGTAGTGTAGTATCCTCCATATGTATGTAAAAAAAGAAAATATGTCTTATGTGTAAAATGTAAATATAATGTTATTCCCAGTAGGTAGTTAGGACTAGTATAATGTAATACACGACATCTATATTTCCATTATTTTATAAATTTTTACTTAATAAAAGGAAAGGAAATGTCTCCATTTTTTTAAAGCATATTTCTAAAGTGGTTTTATATATGTTCTACATTAGAATGTTTGTTTTGTAATATATAGTTTTATATATCTATATATCTAAACATTTTAAATTCGTATTCTAAATGTTCATTATAATATAAGTCATAGAATGTTATGGAAAGCGAGATAAAAATAATATAAAACATCTAATACATTTATTGATCAATGATAAAATGAAAATTATAATCATATAAAGTGAAATGAAAAAGAAAAAACCTCATTAAAGAGCCCATGAATTCTTTACAACAAACAAGAAATACCATGACATTTCTTAACAGAACAATGTTTGGATGAGATGAGTCTGACTTCAGAAGTGAAGTAAAATCCATATTATTTTTAAGTGGTATCTTAATAACAACTTCTAAAGGGGTGTAATTTACTTTTATATAATATGATAATGATTAAGCAGTACTTAATCATTACATAATCACTCTTCAATAATTAGTTAATTATTCATTAATCATTATTTAATCAACGGTGAATCATTCCTTAATCAGTAGTTAATCAGTAGTTAATAATTAGTTAAACATTCTTTAATTATTATTTAATCATTAATAAAAAATCTTTATTCATTAGTTAATTAATCGTTAATCAGTAGTTAATCAATCATTAATCATTAATCATTAGTTAATCATTCATTAATCATTATGTAATCATTATTTAATTATATGTTAACAATTCTTTATTCATTTTCGAATAATTAGTTATATATTACTTAATCCACAATTACTTATTCCTTAATCATTAATTAATCATATGGTATTCATTAGTTAATTATTATTAATTTATTATTATCTAATCATTATTTTATCCTATGTTATTCGTTAGTTAATCCATACTTAATCATTACTAATAATAAATATTATTTCTATACTATATCTAAAAAACTAAAATATTACATAAATAACATAATTATAAATGACTAAAATAATTAATTAAATTAATAAATAACATTAAAATAAATACAAAAAATAAATGTAGATTCTTTGCAAAAATCGACACTCTTTTTAGGCCACCTAAAAAACCATACACAAAGGAAGAGCCACCAGGATTATTGTAGAGAGAGGGAGTGGATGTAATTGAGATTAAGGGAATTTTTAGTGATGGGGAGGGGTTTACATTTTAGAGGAACTTTTGGGAAAGGCTGCATCAAAGATGCCACCTTTCGCCTTTATTTAGATGAAAGGTGGAATCTTGAATGCTGAATTTTACTTTACTTTAGGAAAATGTGGCTGCAACCATGAAACATTTTCCATTTCATCATTCCACTTCTATGAGAGAAAAAAGTGTCGTTAAATATGACATGTTTTAATTTATAGCAAAGGTGATAGGGAGTATTCCACTATTTTTCAATAATTTTGAAATATATTTCTAAGCAAGACTTATTTTTTTCTCAAAAAAACATAATAAAATACTTGAGATACTGAAATTTCAAACATGGGAATTAAAAACATGGAAATAGGTTGAAGAGAAAAAGAAAATTGTGTCATATCACTTTATTTCCATGGGTTTAAATAAGGGAATAGTTCCAACAGAGCACAACTCCCACATTGGTATCTACAATATTGATATGTATGGTTTATTGCATTAAATGTGGTTAGCTTACTTTTATTAACTTGTTGGCTAATATTAATTCCACCATGAACTAAACAATAAATTTTTTTTTCTACTTCAACATATACCAATGATCTAATAAACTCTCACTTATAATGTTGTTGAAAATATCTCCACCTTCAAAACAAACTTCTCCAACTCCAACAAATCTTCATGAAAAAACTTGGATTTATCATCACTACTTTACCACTCCATTTTCAATTAAATTCATAGGTAAATGTACACAAAGTTTTATTTCAAATCTTTACCCCCTTTATATTTGAGTTCGATAGATCATACCATCAAATTTACTCCCCCTTGTCAATAGAATTTCATAGGATCCCCTACCCCATATTGAAAAATTATGGGGTATTTGCAAAACTTATACTCCCCCATTTAAAATATACTTTAAGATGGATTCATAATTTATTTGAATGGATACATAAATTTTATAGGAGGAAATAAATCATTACCAATTTGACATGTTTATCCCCCAATAAAAATTCTTCAGTTGCATCATGTGAATTCAATATAATTTTTTGAAATTGAATATTGAACATTATGGTTTTGGTATCTGAATCCAAAATCCCCCTCCTTTCATGTCCCAGATCACATTATATATAACAATTTTGTTTACCGAAATAAATACTATGAATGAGATTTTACCTAGGATTGGTGGTTTCAATAAATCTTGTGAGCCTATTGATCTAAAACATAGTATAAGAAAGAAGAATTTATATTAAATTATTAAAATCTCCTCATTTCAATCATAGATACTATTTAATAACCTATGAAACTTTAAAATATCATATTTTCTAAAAAATTATTTATGATATCAATCACATTCTGGTTGAACTATTAATTTATAATCATTATAACATAAGAGTGTGATACATACTACATAAAGAATAAGTTAATAAAAACTATTAAAACAGAACTAGTGATACAAATTTAAATGTATGTATCCCAAATCTTAACTCAATTCTTATATTTTCCAGATAAGGATTAGAATCCACTGAAATATTATTATTTACTCACACATAGTGCCTTCAACATTAGAAATAAATGGTTGAAATATTATGTAATTTAGGGAAACCACTATTAGGTAAATACAACTACTATTCAAAAAAATTATATCTAGTAAGAACATAAATTTATAATAATAGTTATAAAAAAAAAAAAATAAACATCACATTAATCAATATAGATATCTTCTAAAATAATGTTTCCTCTACCCGTGTTTTGATCCCACATTGACATGAAATATCCTATTTTAATTTCCATGTATGTAGTTATAGATGGTCACGTTGAATCAGGATCCACTGAGAGGGAGGGATGGGGGAGAATCAGTGGTACACTCATTTTATGATATTTTTACATTTTAATTCATCCTCTTGAACCTTATAAGTTTCTAGATCTACTATGTGATACCTCTCATTATCAAAACATGTGTAGTAGTAATAACAGAGAGGTAAACACATGATATCTATAACATTCAATTCAAAGATATACTCCTTTTGATTTTGGTTATACCACCCATATGAATTCTTCACTTTAATCCTAGAACCAATTTAAATGGTTATGGAAGCCACTGGTTTTACCCCCAGTAATTGATCTTCTAGTTGATTTTGGTTATAGACCACAAAAATAAATCTTTTCTGCCTCGTTTGATTACACCCCTAACCATATTTATCTCACTAACTAGTTATTACCCCAACCTTGAGCCTGTTCTATAACTAGTTATATCCCTAGTCAAAATCACTTTCTTATTATTCTTCCTCAGAAGATATAATCCACCGCATGATGATATATTGATATTCCTCTAAAATATTTCTATAAAACACATTCTCATATACATATTGGGTACATTTTCTACTTACTGGTCTTGCTTAAAAATCATTGATTACCTGCACTTGATCTGTTGCATCAATGTAACTATGATCATGATTTTTATTCCTTCTAATTGAAGAATCAAACACACTTAATATGTGTAAAATTTGTGCACAAAAATTCTTCAATGATATTTTTGTAATGAATAACACCTACAAAATCTCAATTCATGTTCTTCTTATATTACCAACTAAATTCACACATGCATACAATATGCACAAATTTCACGTGTCCATATTATTTTTTTTACATTTTATTGTTATGTATCTTTGATAGTTATCAAGTGATTATGTAATCACAAGTGCATGAATACGATTGGTGATACTGTCTATGTTCATCCTTTTTTATTAACGAATTACTTATGAGAATGAATGTATTGTTTTTCTTCGTTATTTCTTCATGAAAAATGGTATACCAAAAAACTGTACACGTTATGGATTTTCATAACTCTCAATCTAAATAATGAGTATATGGCCTTCCCAAATAAAAACCTTTTCAAAAATAATGAAAAGTGTTTTTAGACCATTCATGTAGGTATTATCAATCGAACTTGTGTTTTCATGAGGTTAAATACACTAGTTCATTCTTGTTCAAGATGCAACATGACTTATGGTTGTTTGCGTAAACCCAATAGGATTCAAGGAAGATGTTCTTTATGAATACTTCAAGTTCAAGACATATGTTGAAAAACATACAAATTCCTCTTATTCTTCTTCAAAAAAGTAAGAGCATCCCAATTCTCTTCATTATGAAATAATTGTGTCATTATATATATATTTATCATAAATGAGAGCTTTCTCTCAATATATAATCCCATTCATTTAGATTTTAGTATTTATATTCTTAGGTGAGGTTTCCACCACCTTCCTTTCTTTAATCAATGAATTAAATCTACATTTTATACCATGTAAATCAAACCTGAATATCACAACATATTTACCCATGGTTTTTCATTATTTTAATCCTCTTGATGTATAATTCCATGGTGTCTTCCCTTACATTATAACTCCTCCCATGCATGCAATATGTAGCCCATGATTCTCATTATTTTTTAAATCTCTAATGCATCCATTTTTTTGGATACCTGAATAGCCACCTAAAATTTCATTTCTCTTCGTTATTAGCTTATTCTTCGAATATCAGAATGGATTCAAGATAAAAATTGCATGAATAGAGTTACTTAATCTTATCTCATCACAATCATGTCCTTAGAATAAAAATGGTGACCTCAGACATAATTGATGGTGGTTCATCCATGTACTTCATCAAATAAAAAGTCGTTGATGGGGCTCACAGTTAAAGAGGATACTTATCAGTTATCAGAGGACTTATATCGCTTCAATGGAATTTCATATGATATGTTTATATGTTAAATTATGGATGAACAGTGATGCCTGAATCCACAACCCACATAAAATTCCCAATTAGAAGGGTGATCCTTTATTAATCAAATAATGTCACAGCACTACAATTCCTTGGTTGTGGGGGATCGACACCTTCATTCACATTTAAAACACACCACACATTCCCTACCTCACCTATGAAGGCCCTCTATTAACCTGATCCATGCTCTGGGAGCTTACCTGCATGTTCTCCAGAGGGACTATACATGGCCCTATCACTAGCCATCTTGTGGTATACATGGACCTTATCTCCCATGTGGTTGAGGTCTTCCTACCATATGTTTTGTATTTAGTTGGTCCATGTGGCTTTCATGGATAACCAAATTTTTTGAAATGGACTCATTCATGAACTTAGTAAACTACTAAGTATTGAATACAATTCCAAGCCTACCTAAAGTCTTCTTCATTACATCTTCTTTAGCACTTTCAAAAAAAATATTTATGCAAGATATAATTTCCTTCTCTGCATTCATATTCTACCAAAATATGTAGTAGACTATGTGTCATTATTAAAAAAAATCCTTTATCTACAACATAATTCCAACAATTGTAACAATTACAAGGAAAATTTTCCATTCAAGAAATATAATGCCATAATGTGAATGCATAAAAATTCTACATGCATTACCACTTCTGACCATCAACATACCAAACACATATTGACATATCATTGAAGAAATGAAATATTGAGACAACAAATCTCCCCTTGATATTTTTTTATCAATATCTCTTCACATATTCAAAATTCAATATGTGTTTTCACACTTTACCCCACTTATTTTAAATAAAATGAAGAAGGAAAGTTAGTGTCTTCTCATCACATTTGACTTATAAATACATGTTATTCTCCTTTAAATGAAAATTTCATCATCACTTCTATGATATAGATGATCTCACATGATTCTATTAGAAACGAGCCTTTAGTTAATCATATCTAAGTATAAAAGGGAGAATCCTTGGTAAAAAAATGATAGATACAACCTAGGATGTCCATGATGTACATAAACTATCATGAATTTTAAATCATTATCCTAAATTCTCAATTCTCATATATGGTGTTTTTTATTAGAAATATTTATCAGTAAAATACTAAATCTTTTACATAATACAACAAATACATAGGAATCTTAATGTGAAAAAGCTATAGCTCCCCATTTGTTCCATATTGATAGCAATCAAGTATTCCCTCTTAATTTATATGTGTAATATGATTAATAATGATTGATGAATGTGTGAGTAGCATAACTCAATTACCATTTTTTGTAAATATATTCAAACTATATACATTCACTATATAGTTAATATTTAATGACTTTATTTCACCATTCCACCTAAAGGGATGTGTCCACATCCTTCAATTCCCTACATATTAGTAAAAAACTGTATATATTAGGGGGAATACATAGGGTCCTTATTATTCATTAAGATTAACATTTAGGATGAGAACTACCTCTCAACAGGGGACATTATTTTATCCCTATCACACAATAGGAAGATTTATTTGGATGCTTCCTTTTATTTTGAGTCCCATCATTTTCACTATATTATTCACTCCTCTATTGTTCCTTATGTTGAATAAAATTTTAAACCCCAATATCTTTAATTACTTTATTTCCTTTAGCTTTATGATGTTTACAACTTTCTCCAATTTCTATGAAAATTTTAGTTATGTGGGACAAATAACTAGGCATTCATTCCTCTAAAAAATTCCACCAGACCTAAATATATAATTTTTGTTAATGTATATTCCCTTTAATATCATAGAGAGTTTATCTTAGTTTTATTTTCAGGAATATCCCTTCTATTTCAACCTTCCACTTATATCACCCACAAATGTATTCCAAGTATTTATATTAGTTCGAACTTAGCATCTTAGTTTTTCTTTGGCATCAATCTTCATTTTTTGAGAACTTATTCTCCCATATTCACCAAGAATCCCCCTTGATTCATAGAAGATTTTTGGAAATGACATTTTATACCAGCATGAGTAAGATTTGTGTCCATACCGTTCAAATCACCCCTAATACCACTAAACCTAGATATTTCATCAAGATATGAATTTTTTAAAGAAACGTTTTACAACTAAAAAACATAAATTGAGACATATTTTACCTAAGGTGTAGTGATTTATTAAATTTTTTTACTCCTTTGATTTTGGATATGATATACCATTTTCCTTCTTGGTTACAATTTATTTAAAGATATTTTTATTTTTTCATTCCCAAGGATGAATTTTAACCATTCATTAACTCTAGATCACTATTTTAGGGTGTATGTATTTTATTTTATTCATATTCAATCCATAAAAAAATAGGTTTTCTATTATACTCTTTAATTGATTTGTCAATCTAGCATTCCAATACCTGTTGCTCAAATTTCCAAAAATACAAACAATAGCCTATTAGAATTCTTCTACCCTTTTATTTCTTGTTATATTTTATTTCCATAGATTATGAATCTTGTTGATTTTTTGTAGAACCAACACTTGTTGGGAATATTTTTAAGGGATGAGACTTTTTGATACTTTTCAAAATCCACCCATGATGTTGTGGGTTTATTAACATTTTTCACTATCCACAAAATTCTAGAATTTATTTTAGAACCTATACCATCACTTGAAACCAAATTTGTACACAAGATAGTTTCACATTTATGGGAGACCTTATTATTGAAGGATGATGAAAATTGATTGGAATCATAACAATCAATAAAAACTTGAGTGGAAGAATATCCTCCTTCGACAGTTTGGGGTGCTTCAACTTGTGGTGAATCATGATTTTTCAGTTTCAGCATCAACTCCGAACATTTCAAGCTGATATATTTCTTATCACTATCTCAAAATTAATATTTTTATTATTATGGGAATGTTATAAAAAATAGTAATAGAAAGAAAAAACAACACACAAGTTCAAGGATTACTGAAATGGTGAAGGATTAGAGAACCCACTTGATAATGAGCTTGTATTCATTCAACATGGACACCAAGATGGTATAAACAATTAATCTCTCTCCCTGTCTCCATAATATGGCTATGATTTCCAATAAAAAATTCCCTTCTCTCCATATGTGAGAAAAATGTCTACACTGATTGGTTCATCATTTATAGTTCTTAACATTGTATTCCAATACCATGGTTGATCTAATTTCCCTTGGAGTAACTAAACCAATTACTCTGAATCTGATTGAACATTATCAATCTATATATTTTACCACTCACATAACAAAAATCCAATATCCAAAGCTTTATCCTCCATGACAATGGAGTTACCTATTCCATAGAAAGAACTAAAACCCATGACCATTAATCCTATGTTATTTCTCACCAGTAGACCCCCATAATCTCCCCATCCATGAATAATCAATCCAAGTTCAACTTTAGTCCACAAACTAGAGGGTTTCATATAATCCATACACCTTTTTTTATATAACTAGATTTCATGTTGTCTCATAGTCATGGTTGAAGCCAACCAATCATAACAGAATTTATCCCACCTCTTATAGTCAACCCCATATCCAAAATAAGCACCATAATCTACACCTAAATTAAGATGGATGGGTGTATTTTTCCATATCCCAACTTGTTTCATGCATCCAATAGGCTCCAAAAAAGATTCTAAAAAAAATCATACCTCAAATTTCTACCTCCATCTTAGGTTTCCATGATCCCTGAAACCAGGTGATGAGAAATTCTTTCATGATATAATATCCAATGTTAATACCCATGCCTTGAATGATAGAACCCCACAACCTTTTTCCCATTCACCTTGAAATAATAGAGTCTTCTTATATTCCGACTGTGTTTTATCAAAACAATGGTATCGATATTCCATTTTCATCCCTTTCTCTATATGTTCTTGTGCATCAGGATTCTCTTGTTCCTCACACACCAGATGAGAAAATTCATTTTTGTTGGAATCTTTTTAGCCCATAATTTGGTTTCCCATTCATCCTCCCTTCCTAAAAAAGTTCCCTAAAGTACAAAATATTGAATCTACTTGAGGTTGTTTCCATAAAAATATAGCCATGCTATTCTTCAACCAAATTGATGTTTTCAATAAAAATTTTCTCTTCATTAATGATGGAATACTTCAAGGGTGGTTGAAGTCTCTCTTATTTAAAATTGATATATAGAGCTAGATAATCTATAAAGAATAGTATTTCACTAGCCCAATTATCCTTCCCACTGACTGATATCACTACAACCCACAAACCATCATGATTTACCATATAATTACTCTATATGATTCATCATGCACTGTGAAAGACTCGAGAGTATCCTAGTTCAACTTGCCCAGTCCCCCTACCTTCCCCATATCTATACCTACCGATCATCAACCATAAAAAAATTCAATCAACAATGTCCCTTCTTAGCCATTCCTGCATGGCATGCATGGTTTCTGAGACACTATAGAGGCCGATGTTACACTACTCAATCCAATTTTCCATATATTTCCATGATACCCAATGAAACCATCCCACCAGATTCCCATATGAGAGAATGGTTTTATGGTGTTTTCCATATTTTTATGTGTCCCCTTTAGTGGTTTGATAATGTATAATACATGCATTGTATTTGAGGTTATCATTATGTTAATCAAAGTAACCCTCCCTCTGAAAGATAAAAACTCATTTTTCTAGTTGAAAATATTCCCCATAATGTTGTTGATGATATCATTGAAAAGGTATTTATTAATTATTAAAATTGATATAGGGGCTCTAAGAGAAGTCATTAGAATTTTTATCATCTACATACCCAATATATATTTTGCTGCACCAATATTACTTCCCATACATTTACTCGAAATCAAGACATTAATTTTACATTGATTGATGCTTTGACCTCTCACCATTCAATATGTTGAAATTTTTCCAATGAAATATTTGATTAATCATAGACTCTCATTAATAAAATTTAACATGTCATCAAAAAACATAATATGTGAAACAAGGCTACTCCCATATGTATTTTTGCATGGCATCCTCCTCCCATTAACCATAGTTTTATGAAAATTCATTGAGAGTGACTCCTAATATAGGATGAAGAGATTCTGAGAAAATGGATCTTCTATCCTAACACCACACACATGTTTGATATATCCAAACTGCTCCATAGTATGGATATGGTAATACATGTGAAAAAATAACACTTACATAATACATTGAAAAACCATTCTTGAAAACAAAATTTCTTCATTAATTCAATAATGAGGCCCCCTTGAAGCATATTTTAAGATTTTTACATGTCAACATGAACAATAAAATTTGATCCCATTATTAACTTGTTAATATCCTCCATTATTTCTATGGATTCAATGATTTCCTCTTGAATTTTCTTCCTTTCATAAATATGTATTTCTCCTCCTTGACAAGCCTTGGGATAAAATCACTTAGCCTCCTAGAGATAAGGCTGACAGGATTTTTTTTAGGAAATGTCACACAAGAAAATCATCCTTTACTAGTTAAAGGAATTATGGTCTTTCACATTCGATACTAGAACGAACCTGAATGAAAAATCAACTATATTCACTAATCCAACTCTGGAAAAAATCCTTCACCACTTCCACCTCTTTGACCATCAAAAATCCTAAGAAGCAACATAGAATGCACCTGGAAATCCCTTAGGACTGGGTGCACAATCCTGGTTTAGGTTGAGGTTGGTATCCTTGATCTCTTCCTCCTTCATGATTTCAACCAAAAAGTCATTATTTGTATTCTCCACATGTCTCCTTATACATCCCATAAACTCCTCCTCACTTGACATTGAAATCCCATCACCCTAAGAGATACTCGATCTTTCCAGAACCCTTTTAATGTGGTCTAACAACATCCTATTTTCAATATCCATGTTCGTTGTGAAGGACCTATCATCAATATTTAAATCGATTCTCTTGATCATTTTATTCTATTTTATGTAACCTAGGAATAAAGCGATATTATAGTCCCACACTATGAGCCATAAGGCTCTCTATTTCTATCTACAAACCATCTTGATCTCTAAAAGCTTATCAACCAATAATATTTGTTTATTGTTTAGGAGAGAAAACCTTCCATTATCACATATGTCTTGGTGACCATCCTTAAACCTTTCAATGTCCACCCAATGTCCCTCCAAGATGGAATACCCATCTAAAATATCAACAAGACAAGTATGTCTGTACTTTTTGAGTTAATTAGGGTGATTTTAAAGACCGACCCAAACCTGAGTGCATGCCTATTAATGGGAAAAATAATGGGAAGGGTGTCAGGCATGTGCATTACAACATTTTAATTTGAAAATCCCTCCAGATCAATGATGATGAATCCCAGAGAAGAGGTGGTGGTCACAATAGAATTTCCCATATTATTTGATGCCTTAGGACCATCAGTTTCAGCAAGAAGGATTTCAATGGAAGGACCACCCAGTGTGGATCCAAGCACCCAAATGAGCACCTTGGAACCTGATCTCTTCTTCCTACAGACTTCCATTGATTGAACCTAAAAACCACACCATTCAAAACCTTGGATAATTATGATAGCCTAAGAATTCAAACTAATAGAATCCACCTCCATCCCTGAGTATAACATGATATGGAATCTTATCCTTCAAAATTAATTTCAACAAAAACAGGATGATTTGACACCGCATGGGGATAATGAGTGTTCTCATCCACATAAATAAAACACGAAATGTATTTCAAACCAATTGAAAAATATTAGGGTTTTGAATTGTAAAGGGAAAGATGTGAATTCTAATCCATACCATCACCATGATTGATTCATTACCAAAGTGGGTAGACCAAGACTAATAGGGATAATATAAAATGACACACACCAAAATGGTGCTCTTCCTTGGACCGTTCCTTCATAAAGTCCTCCTCATTGAACAAATGAATGAGAAAAGGAAAACTAAAGGGAACTGAAACTGTTAAAGACTGGCTAAGTCCCCACGAGTTCACAAATTTCTTGATGAAATCAAGAAAAGGTATCTCATGGCCAAAGCATACTACATGTGACATATCATGGGTTTATAATGCCGCGTTGTTATCCTCAGCCGATAGGTCTATAGTGTGGCATCAATTAACCCTTTTAGAAAACCTATGTGACTGATGAATTATCAAAATTATTAAATTACAGTACACCATCCACCACATACTTGAAAGTTTTTTCCTCTTTGAGGCCCAGGGGAGGGTCATTGCCACTCCATGTTTTTAGATGATGCATCTTCATTGAGTAATCCTCTGATAGTTATGAAAGAGAATGATGAAAATCATAGGGTGCATGCATCACATTCAAGGACACTTCCATCCTCCAATTTTCTTGTTATATCCATGATGTAGTTCTTCTCATCCTCAAAAGTTCTCAATTTTTCTTCTCAATAATCTTTTAGGTTCTTCATTTTTCTTCAATTATGTTTCTTTGATTCTTGAAAATAATTTTCAATATCAATTACTAGTTAGTTTAATCCTTTAGTTGACTACCTTTGAAATCCACATAAAATTTAAGATAATTTTCAAATCCATGGGAAGCTTCAGAAAATAAAAACTCATAGAATTATATCTCATAATAAATTACTTTTAATTCTTCAAAAATTTTGTTATATCTTACATTGAAAGTAGAAATTTTTTCTTCCATTTCTTTTACATGTTTTGTAAATGTGATTGATATTAGAACCTTTTTAATAAAAGCCACATCCATGGAATCAGACTATTCTTTCAGCTATGATTTCTCATTATGGAGATCATTGATGTGTCCAAAAATAGACTTTATCACTTATCAAGGGTTCTTCTTCAGATGTTATTTGAAGATATAATTAAGATCACTATGTAATCCATCATCATCACAACTAGACTAGGCTTCCTTTGTAGAATTTGAATCAAAATAATTATTGAAAAATTTACCACTTTAATGACCTTTGGTTGGTGGTGTCTTAGTATTTATTATAAGATTCATCTATATCATCCATTCCTATATGTTTCGATGCTTTCTTTGGGGCTCACATCATCTGTGAGGATACACTTATTTTTCCCCACATTCCCACTTTGCAATGGTGGGCAGCATTGTCACTTCTTCAAATATGTTTCCACCGTGATTGAAATAGGATGACGGGATGTCAGTCTCTCTTACTATAGACCCCCCTTAGAATTCATCGCATAGTCTGGGTCTTCCTTATACAATAATAAATTTTTTTTGAAACTCTTCATGGTGACACATCATTGAAAACTCTAGATAATTACATTGCTTATGCCAAGACATTCACAGGGGGGTTGAGTCAGGGAAGTAACCTTTGGTCAAGAGAGTAGTCCTGTTGGGGAAACACTGGTGTGTCTAGATGCTGAAACACTGGTACAAATAGATTCTACCTTATTATATGGCATCTATAGGGTGTGGAAGCCCAAGGAATCCCACATCAAAGGTGGGGAATTATACTCAAGAAGCAATTCTTCCAGGTTTTACTCAGCTTCCTATGTTTAACACGAGGTATGCCGTGAGTTTAGCGTCTAGAGGAGATGGATCAGACTGATTTGAACACTAGTGGGAGTGGATCAGAAGGGTATATACCTAGGAGGGAGTACCTATAATGTTTCCTATATAGATGGGTCATAACGACCAATGAATATTAAATCAGGGTGGCATGTCCCACAAATGTGATGGTTTCACACTATGAAGACAAATTTGGACACTACAAAGGGAAGATCAGAGAGCATGATGAGTCCACACAAAGGGGAAAACAGGGTTTACCATTTTTTAGGATTGAGTCTTAGGGAGGATTCTTATGCACCCTGTATAGAAGACAGAGATCAAAACCCACTTAGTACAAGAGTTTTAGGCATAGGAATCAGGTGTACACAAAGGGAAACAACCTGAGGACATGTTGGGGATTACACATGATTAGCGGCCTCAGTGCTACAATGAAAAATGATAAGAATGGGGTTCAAACATGGTTATATACCAATATAGATGGAATTATTTCACCGGGATGTGGTGGCCCAAGTAAAATAAGGAGGGATATGGATGAAGTGTCGAAGAGTTGAGTGAATGGGGAAGGAACCAAGAACCGGTGTGAAGATGAAAGTGTTGTACTTTAACCTCAGGGAGGATTCCTATGTATCAATATGGAAGGTAATAAAAGTCCAAGTAGTTCTGGGATGGGGAGATGAGTCACCTGAGGTGGTGGATCATGATAATGGATGCATGGATGAGACCAGAAGGATATAGAACCCCCAGGTTAAGGCATGATCTTCCCAAGAGAAGAAGGGTTGAGGGAGAGACCCTAACAGGATATGGGAGATGGGATTGAACCTTATGGAGTATTCCTACATACCTTTCTCAAAAGGGGAAAATATCAATGTCCACGTAGTTCAGATATGGGGGCATAATATCAGGGTGTACACAAAGAAAAACTACTCAAATATATGCTGAGGCACATGTTTGGTTATAATCCCATCAAAATAGGTAAAATCTTGGTTGGAGGAGTATGGATTGAGTGTGAGGCTTATGCATGGTTAGCTACCTGAGAACTGGTTTTCCACAACTAAGGGGTGGACACATTGTGTAGGTCCCAAAAAAGTGGATGCTAAATTTACCAGTTTTTGGGGTTGAACCTCATGGAGGCTTCATACGTACCTTGTATAGGAGATAGGGATTAAAACCCCCATAGTTTGAAGCATACAGTTTAACATTATTCCAGACTAAAGGGGCATATAGTTTGACATCATATGGTTTGAGGGTGAACTGACATGAAGTGGTTGGGACCGATGGGTGATGAGCTTAGATCTCAGGGAGGCTTCTTACATACCATGTTTAGAAGACATGGATCAAAGTCCACATAGTTAGGTGTGGAGGGGATTGGGGTTTATGTATGGTTAATGACCCAAATATAATTACATAGTTGATGCTTACTATAAGACCACATGAGTCATTTTCAATGTGAGATACAAGAGGAAAAAATACATTATGATTGCATCGCAAAAGGTGCGTCCACGTGGAGTGGAACAGGGTTTAAACATGGTTAGTGTCCTAAAGTGAAAAATGTTCTTACTCAAAGAGGGACATATAAGGAGTATTTATAGATGTATGAGGATGATATTATTGTTATACATAGAGCACCCTATCAAGTTGGGTCAGGGCGTACACAAAGACTTCCCGAGGTACACAAGGCATCAAAGCGCAGTATGAGAGGGGGAGTGAGAGGGCGCTGTTTCCTATCCACTTCATGGTCCTCTCATGGATTTCCAATGATTTAGTGATCACATTATAACATCTTGTGTTGAGTATGTGGGGTTGATTGGTAGTTTAACATAATACAACTCGGATGAAGGGGACTCACTCCTCACCCCTAGGACATACATAATTGGCGCACATTATCCCTTGGTAGAGGGAAGAAAACACAAATTATATATTAGGGGTTGTGGAAGGATCCACTTAGGGGTCTATGTTAGCATGGATAATAGAATAAGCAATAGTTTTTAGAGTGCCTATTTGAAGAAACATGAGGAAGGGAAACATGACAATAAGAACTCCTTAATGGACTATGAAATCAATGTGTACAAGCCTAGAGGGAACACAGAGGAAGTGCACAAAATATAGGGTTTCCACACACAAAAGGGGCTTGATCATGGTGATTTAAGTAAAATAAGACACATGGATATCATAGGAATAGGTGAAAAAAATATTGAAGGCTTGAACACAAGACGAGAGGCTGCACGCAAGATGGAAGCCTATGTACAAAATGGGACTGACATAAGGACAAACCTGCACACAAGGATATTTTAGTTTGTGTAAGTTCCATAGATTAAAACAAAATGTGCATTTGTCAACCCCTAGTTAGCGCACTAGAAGAAGGACCCCTGATAGACCTATAGTGCAAGATCCAGTACCTTGGGGCCATGTTTTTCACGTAGTTGAGGAAGGGGTCACCTTCCACGCATGGGAGCGATGGTTCATACTTAGAAATGGTACCCTAAAGTGAGGGGGTATGTTTCTATTTATAGATTAAAACATCAGTGGAAACTCAAAAGGAGTAATGTGCTGAAGAGGGGGTCTGACGTCATATGTGGCAGAGAAGGTATTGCACGTGATACAATTTCTTGCACGCTAACTTAATTCCTTTTGCACCTCTAACATAGTTATTTTTTTGGGAGGTCATCATAGAAGGATACATTTTAAATCAGATTGGGCACTAAAGATCTTTCATGTAATTTTTAATCTTTCATGTAAACATTAAATCTTGTGCGCAACTCCCTTAGGTGTCTCGAGTTTTTCTGCTGATTCAAAATAAGCCTTTAGTTTTCTAAAAAAATGACAATTTAGGGCCTCAACTGATATTTGGTGCCAAAAAATACCACATCATTATCAGAGATGAAAGGGGTCCTGAAGTTAATATCCCAAGGGAAAATCTGAAGATTATAATTCATAATGGTTGGTGTGAGAAAACATTCCCATTCAGCACACAAACCACTTCCACACACGCAAAAGGGCTGGTCCACGCCTAAAAATACATGGGGTATGGTGCAATGAACTATACTTTGAATTCTCTGTGCAATGAGTGATTCCTCTATCATGTGTGAACTATCATCCATTCCATCTGAAATATCCAAAATTTGGTCGGTACCTTGCACTCAGTTGTAGATTCTTTCTCACTCCTAAATTTTGTGGGTGCCTGACATAGCTGAAATTTTCATGGATAACACCCATATTTCATATAGACATCTTACTTACATGCCAAAACCCCATTATTTTTCAAAACCCCAATTTTCAATTATGGGGATTCATAGAAATGGCTACAAAATAGACCAAATATTAGAGGGATGCTGTGGATTTTGCAACACAGAGGACCCAAATGATCTAAAACCCTCAGACTCTTCATGATAGAAGAGTCGTGTTTGATAATAAAATTATCCTTGGAATGCTAACACTGGCCCAAAAATATTATATCCAGAGAGATAGCCTCCCTCTATAGAACTTAGACATCCAAGAGGAGGTGCCAATGCCATGCTTGAAGACTGACGCACCACGATCATGGGTGAGATGCGAGGATAGCCTTCCACAACACAACATCATTAAAAATAGTCACCCCACCAGGGAAAATCAGAACATGGATGTTAAAATAATAATTACAAAAACTAGAACTATTATAGGGAGCGATCTGGATCCTGAGGAATTTCCATCCCACTATGTGAGAACTTATAGGAGCAACATCACTGATGAGACTAAAGGTTGGAAGGAATGAGACTTTTTGTGTAGGAGAAACTTCATGAGTGAATAGGGATAGACGTACTCGGTATGCAAGACATACAAGGATTTTGGGGTGGATCTTTAGTCTCTCGGGATGTTTGATGCTGTGTGGACATCAGAGTTCCTTTTTTCCCATCAACAAGACCTGGTGCCAGTGCTATTCAGTTAATGGTATCACAACAAAAATATTTTTCTTCTCCACCATTCGTAGGTCGACATCAGTCTTTGGGACATCCATTTCATAGGGGGAATTCCCCTATAAGGGTACCAGTATAACGAGTTATTTCCAACATAAAATTTTAGGGGAGACAGAATTCACAAACCTATTCAAACGTGGCATCTGTTGGATCTGGATATGGAGAATCTGAAAATCAAATACACCCTAAACGACATATCCTATCCTAAATGGTTAAGCATGTTTCTGATGTAGGACGAGGTAGTGAAGGTACTAGGTTGAGGGATGCAATTCCCTGACACATCCTAGAGGGGTAAGGTGAGATCATACTAGATGGTCCTAGAGGCAGGCAAGTATTGATCATGGGGATTAAGCATAAACCAAAGACGAGACTAGAATGTACGATATGATAGATTTATTTTCACATTCTGGAGTGCGAGGATGCTACCAGTATAGGGTGAAAGGATGGGATTATTTTCGGGGACGTTGGTGATGGATGGGATCATGGAATCCATGGATAAGGTCAATATATGAGTTCAAGTGTTGGCCAATATATATGATATTTTGGGGTGCATCTCAAGAGAATGTACACCTAGGAGAATATGCATAACATTCTAGATTCTTCAAGACTGGGTTGCAGCTCATTATAGTGGGTATGACTTCCCAAATGTTTTATTCCCTCTAGGTGATGGTATATGACCGTCCATACTAAATATTTCTAGAATTCGGACCTTGATTCTTAATTAGGAGGGGATCAAACTCAAGGTTAGAAACCACTCAAACTTCAACTTTCATCAGTTTTTTACCCCAGCTGGCTAGATTCTAAATTATGGTTGGGTCCCATTAAAATAGGGGGAGTACATTTAAATCATTAAGGGAAGTTTTTGGGTATCTTGGATTTACGAGAAATAATTTGCATGACCTATGTGTTAATGAGGTTTTCCAGGAAATTCAGGTGAATACAACGGATGCTAAATAAAGAGTATACAAGGGTTTGGGAGGAGAGGCATCCATATGTCCTTTGACAATTGTGGATTATGTTCATTGATTCTAGATTTGGTGAGGTCATTAATTTTCCACCATTGATTTTAATGCCAACCTATCAATAGAATATAACAACCATTGGATAATAGTGTTTCATGAAGTGATTCTACGGTAACAAAATCCACAATCCAAGGAATCCAAAGTGGAGTTTGGACAACGAGAAAGTAGAAAATGTACTAATGGGAATGTGAGACCGGGAATAATCCTGGTATCTAGAATGAAACATGCTGGAAATTCAGTGGTTGGAGCATCATAAGGTGAGAATGCGCCTACACCTCTTGAAGAGAGGTGGTCCTATGTGTGGCCTTGTGGGACAGCTTGTGAAATCTCAAGGAAGAAACTAATACATATTCTAAATCCAACCAACGATTCCATTTTCTTATTTATATGTACTTACTAGGGGATTCTACGATAATCTATGTCCATCGAAGAGATATGTGCACTGGTTTTGATCAACCAGACATAGGGAATATTCAGGTGGTGAAGAAGGTGGACATTCATCACCAACATGCATACTTTAAATCCATGGTTATTTATACATACCAATGTGGGCAGTATGATGACACAAATATTCTCATGTAAGTTATTCATGGCTAGGAGCATGACCTAGAAACACTGACATACAAGGATGATGAGGATGAGGATGAATGAGAAGTGGAAGAAGAGGATGGGAAAGGGAATAATAGGATGATGAATATGATGAAGATGTGGCTGGAGTTGAGGGACCTGGAGGTGAGAGACCTCCAGGAATAGTATCCCACTAGGGAAGCCCACGTGAGAGTAGCGAAGTTATAGTCTCTGACACCGAACATGTCTAAAAATTCGAGGTGAGTCTCATCTCTTACATCTATCATTCTTTCTCTTTTTATAATGTGAATCTAATAACAATATTATGCCTTGTTCCAAAATACATAGGTGAAAATAGTCAAGAAGTTCCACCTAAAGGGGATGAGAATACTCCTATAAATATTGAAGGAAATATTTATGAATCTATATCTAGAATCGAGTATGGAGGAGGTATAACCATGACTGTAGTGGGAAAAGGGATAGACACAGTTGAGGTGGTTAGTGGAGAACCAGTAGGAGGAGCTAAAATAGAAATCTCAGAAACTGAGGCTAACCCAACCTTTTAGAAAGAGCCAGTTATAACCATTTAATTAACAATTATAGAGGGATCCCCAGGGATGGAATCTCCTCTCATGACTCAGGCACTGGATGCCGCTGCACTTGGATCTTGTATGTTATACCTTTGTACGATCACATATTTATTGGGAAAATCAGCTGAATAAGGTATCCATTATTAATGAAGTGATCAAAAGATTTGAGGATCAACAAACTGTTGAGTCCAGATCATTTGCAAAATCTCTACTAGTGCTTGCACCAGTCTGTGTAGAACCAACCATTCAAACCGATCTCGCACTGGCACCTAATTATCAAGAAGATACAATAATGGGTGAAACTACTGCCAGGGTTGAACTCTAGGTTGGTGGGGGAGAGGTCACTGATGAATAAAAGATTCTATAAGAAGATCCTACCACTAAAATCTTGGATGTATTTCCTAAGTATAGGCCTGAAGATCATAAGGAAATGGAATGCTATAATATTAAGGTGGACGAGGAGAGTCATATTACACAACATTAGGTGTGTAAGTGCATCAAATGCTTCTTTATTTAATCAGAGGAAGAATGACCGAGTCAGATGGGGTAACTTCTCATATGGATACTCATTATATTCACCGTAGGGGTGGATTCTCTCCACATTCATATAATAATCCATGATTATATGGATGATATGATGCAAGAGAGTATCCAATGATATGATATTGCATTGTGTTATAAGATATTGTAGAGTATCTAGAAGCTTCTTGAGGCTGAGAATGAAGTATGATGCCTTAAAGGGAAAGCAAATGAATGAGATGCATTTATCACAAGCCAATATGAGCTCATTTAATGGTTGAAATCCTAGTTGGAAGATGCCTAGGAGAAATCAGTATAGAAAATCAATCAGATGATTGTATTACAAGTAGAGCGGGAGTGAATGTAGGTCAAATGAGCTCCTCTCCGCTGATGTAGATGAAGAAAGTGATCTCAAGGAGTGGGAGGAAATCCTGGAGGCCACATTTCATAAAGTGGAAGTACTAGACAAGTACATTGAAGGGGCTGTGTTGCTTGAAGTAGAGTACTCAAGAGGAGGGTGAATTGAGTATCTATTAAAATTTCTATTTGAAAAGGTTTCTTATAATGTTCCCCAATAAAAATAAATTCATCCTAGTTAATCAAAGTAATACAGTTATGAGAGTTTGACTGTTTAAATAACTTCTCTAAAGATTGATTAATTCTTAGTAATCTTAATAGGAGTTATTAATATTACTTTTAAGCTAATTTAATAAGGAAAAACGATTATAACTTCTTTCCAAGATAAACTATAAAAGTAAATTTTGTGATTTCTGAATTAAATAGTAAAATAGAGAAAACAAAATCAAACAACACATCTGATATAAAACAAGTGGTTTAGTCTCAAGCTGAGACCTAAACCACTCCACTCGGTGATCACCCTCCACTATGATGTTTATATTAATAAACTTAATCAACACTTGGGATCAGGGTAAACAACCACACATATGACTGTCTAGGTCACACGACCTCTTCCATAGTTCTTCATGGGTATAAACTAATAGGTCACACATGGACCACTTACACACTTATCCATGGGAGTAAAAAAGTGTAAAAAGATGTGAGAGGAAGGATATATTGTATCATCCTGTTTAATAAAAGTAACAGTGTGTGTTTTAATACAGACACACACACACGACTCGAAAGATAAAAACATGACACAATAGAGAAAGAATAATGAGATAAGGATAGAAGTGATCTGAGTGTTTGTCTATACAACTCTGGAACATCTAGGATGGAGCAGATTCAATAATCACATCCTCTGGAAAAAACAGAGTATCACAAGTCTGGTGCATTGGTTTCCATTTAGGTCTGGCTTGTTTTCTTTGTGGAATCTATATTGTGAAGATTTTCTGGACTATGATTAATGGTATCCCAACTTTGGATTCATGATTACTTTGTGTGTTCTTAAGATGTATCATGTTGCATGTGTTAGGTCATTTCATCAAGAATTCTCATGCTTCTTTTCACTATGACATCCCACAAGGTTTCGGGGACAAACTTTTCTTTTTATTCATGTTGGGAATGTGTTGGAGCCGACAAGATGCATATAGATTTCACCTCGTACATCATAATATCAGGTGACATGTCTAGAAAGAAATATTAATTATGTAAGTTCATCTAAAGGACTCAAATATGACCATTATATATTAAATTGAAAATAAAAAAACAGATTAAGGAACAATGTCGCAGTCTATCTGGGAATGGACTCACATGTAAACAGTGTCTTCATGAAATGGTGTATCCTTCTTTGCCTTTGAGCAGTGATAAAATCATGATGTCATAGTTTTATAGAGATCAGGAACCAATAGCACATATGCAGTGTTAGGATTATGGCGTCTTATCATTTTTCAAACGTTGAACGATGTATCAGTAAGGAACCAGTGTCACTGAATTCAAGAGATATGAATCTGGTTACAGTGTCTGGTCATGGTGTCTGGTTTATGGTGTCTGGTCACAGTATCTGGTCAGGGTGTCTGGGTCACGGTGTCTTGTCACTGTGTCTTGGTCATGGTGTCTGGTCACAGTGTCTAGGTCATTTTCCAATAATCCAAAACCAGTGGAGAAATCACTATTTCTTAGACTTAGCCAATTATCTGTATATAGACTTATGCAGTAATATACATATAAGGAATTTTAATTAATCATTCATAAACGAAATTCATTATAAAACAAATTAAATATAGTTTACACAAATCAGACATGATTTTATCAATTAAGATCATGGGTAGGTTTATTTAAATCATAAAAAAACCAACCATCTGTACACATGATTTGAGACATGTTAAATAGAATTTTTAGGATATATAGGATTTGTGATCATTAAAACAAGATCAAGACAAGAGGAGTCTAACAATATCCCCCTTTTTGATGATCAAAAGTTAGGTGAGTAAGATATCTATTCTTAGTGAATGTGTCTCTCCCTTAGTGTACATGACTCTCCCACTTTTGGATTATCAAAAAGAGTAAAAAAGTAAAGAAGAGTTCAAAATGTTTTATTTTAAAAATGTTTCATTACAAATTATAGGAAAAAAATTCAACAATATCTCGATGAAAAGATAGTAGTAACTATTCTTCAACACTGGCTATCTTCTCTTTTCCCTTGGAAACAACATTGAGAGACGCCATAGGAGCAGAGGTAGAAGTTGAAGAAGGGTGTGAACCAACTGACAGAGAAGGTAAAGGGTGTTCTTAAAAAACAGAAGGGGCCAAGGATGATTTTGTGGAAGACTAATTCAATTGTTGATCAAGGATAATAGTTCTGATCTTACTAAGAGCCTAATATATAGACATAGAGGTAGAGTAAAGGGCAGAGGATGAGAAGGTACGAAAACCAGGATAAAAGGGTGCAGCTATAGGAACCACAATAGCATCACTCTACACATGAAGATAATTCCCCAATAACATGATGAAGTAAGAAATAATCTCACCAACATACTGAATCACTTTCTCAAAGTCATATTTATTTTCCATGAACTTGTCCAACAAAGGAGTGAAATCTTTTAGATTTTGAACTTGACTTTTGAGAGCTTGAATGACAGGAGGGATTTTAAGATTATCTATAAGGTACATTAAATTGTTTTTCATATCATGCATAGAGAAAATACTATTGAAGTTGAAATACAACTTATTAGTGATTTTTTCATGAGAATTAGTTGCAATCTTGGAATAAATTCTCACCAAATCAAGAACTCTATCACTATTCTTGATAACTACATATTGAGACTCTTTTTCAAATAAACTGAGCAATGAGTGAAGTTCTTACTTAAAAACAGTTCTGAGTAGATCACTATCCAAGGAGGGTTGAGATGACTGTCCAGAGGCACTAGAAGCTGTAACATCAGAAGTAAGAGACTCTAGTTGAATCAAAACATTCTGGAGACATCCGTTATATTCATTTGTCAACTTGTTAAGACCAATAACAAGTTCACACATTTCTTGAACTATTTTATTGTTTCTTTCCGCAGCCTTGTCAGCTAAGAAAGTTATATTGGGTTAAATTAGAGAGACAACCTCTTATGGAATCTGATCACTAAAATTTTCAACAAAATAATCAACATGATCTAGGATTTATTTCCACACTCTCTGCATATATTCAATCATATCTAGGAGAGACTTCACTTCATCACATAGCTGTTTGTTCTCAATTATTACCTCTTGAATCTCATGAAGAATTTTTGGATAAATCTAAGATATGATATTTTTAAAAAATAGAGAAACATCTCTTTCACTCAAGTATATGATAGGAGCAGGTTGGGTATTAATGATCTTTTCAACCCCAGCTAATAGGGTAGCCAAAATGCTTTCAAATAATCCTTACTCACCAAGGTAGAAGGTTCTATTGAAGGTTCAAGAACATGAGTTGATATAGGGTCAGGCTTCTTTGTAGAGATAAATTTAGGAGAAGATTCCAGTTTCAATTGAAACATAGAAGACAAATCTATACCTTTAACTGAAACTTCTTAGGAATCATTCACATCAAAATGGAAAATGAATTTATACCATGTATCCATAGAGCTTGGATCAATTGGATTAGGAATACCAAAAGTTTCCAAATTATGATGCCCCTCCCCCTTAACATGTGAATCTTTCTTAGGACTAAGAGATTTTGTTCTCTGATATACTCCCATGATTTCATTCTTAATAGCCTCACCCATTTATTTTATATCCAACTGAAAGGCTTGGTCCATTCTCTCCTCAACAGATGGGATAACCATAGGGAAAACTTTTTCCTCTAAATGTTCCTCATAAGCACCTTATTTCTCAAGATAATGGTATTCTTCTAGATTCTCTTCTAGAATATAATTTTTTACTTACATTCGAAAAACAATTCTTCTTTATAAGTATATTGTTCTTCCAGATCAACAATTTCTTCAAGAATAAGCATTTTCTTCTCAATTATGTCTTGGATAACATGTTCACTGTCTTTCTCATCCAGGAAAGTTTTACCTGAAGGTGCAAAAACTACTACTACTTCTTCTTCTTCCTCATCATAATAGTAAAAAATTTCATGTGGTTCCAAACTAGGATGAGAGATATTCTTAGGTATTGAATAATGATCAACTGGTTTGAAATTTTCCTAAACCCTATCGTTATCTTCCACCCATTTTTTTCTCCATGCATTCCAATTGATTTTCATTATCTTGACTGTAAATTTTGAAAGAAATAATTCATATTATTTTATGACTTCTTCACTTAGTCTGACCAACCCTTTTTCATGAAGAATATCTGAGATTAAACTTGAGTAGAACAAAGAGTTTGACTTGTCAGTTGTCTTTATCAACTGACACATATGAAGTATAACATACATAAATAAGTTTATATTGTGTCCATTCTTTAAAATTTGTATAAAAAATACATCCTAATACATGAGTGTAGAAAAAGCACCTTTTCTTGGATAATCAGATTCTAAACAAACTCGAAAATTAGTCTAGTTTCACTATCTAGCATAGTAGAAATGGCTCTTATCTTTGTTTCATTCCTAGTTAGGAATCCCAAGGCTTCTTCTAAAACAATGATCTCACTTTGAGGAGGAGGAAATCTTTGGTAGTCCTAAAAAATACCCTAATTAGGTATCCTTAGGAATGAAGCCCATAACCTTGATGAAAAGGTACATATTTTTCCATTGATCTAGATTCTCAGAATAAAGCAATCTTTCGTATCAAAAGAGAATTGAAATAACTGATAAAACTGTGCAACTAGCTTTGGGTAAATTGGACTATCCTCCTTTTTGAACCAATATAACCATCATTTCTCTTATAGTAATTTCAATACTAAATACTTACTTGACAATAGAAACTCGGGGAAGATTTCCTTTTTTAGGTACCACTATTCTGTTCACTAGGTTTGTATTCAAAGGGCCTCCAAGAGCTATCTTTGGTTCCATTTTTATCTTCTTCTTTGAACTGCACTTCTTAGGAGTTGATGATGATGAAAATTTCATTCTGGTCATTCAAAGAAGGTTTGAGAGAGACAGAACAGTTGAAGGAGGTGTTATGGTTTGAGAGGAGAGAGCTTGGGTGAAGAAAGAGAGTGAAACTTCTTTCATTTTTATCATTTAGGGATATCAAGCATTGCAAATTCCAAATCACATTAATGTAAAATAATAAAAATAATTAATTACCATGATACTAGTAATAATAGGAAAATAAAATGATAAATAATCTTTACAGTGAGACCAAAATAGACTTTCACGGTGAGACCGTAATAGGTTTTCACGGTGAGACTATAATAGGTTTTCACAGTGAGATGTTTAATGTGTGATTTCTAAATTTTGTGACCGTATTATTTGAGACAGTATGTTCCAAAAAGTAACCGAGTGATAGTAACTATGAGACTGTTAATGTGAAACAACAACTTTTAAGATAGTAAAACTATATAACTTCAAGTGTTAGAAAGTAATCTTAAGATAGTGACTTGTGAAACCATAAACTGTGAAACTTTAAGCTATGAAATAGTACACTTACAACTTAAGATTTACCATTCCCACTTCATGTATGATGTAATATATTTTTTTAGAATTTAATGGTTTGGTGAATATATCAATGAGAACATATTCAGTTCCAATGAATTCCAAAGTGATATCACCTTTTTGAAGAATATCTCTCAAAACGTTATGTCTTACATCAATATGTTTTTTCCTAGAGTTTGAAATAGGATTTTTGAGATGTTAATAGAACTTGTATTGTCACAATTTATAGTACATGCCTGAATTGATATCCATAATCTAGTAAAGTGCATTTCATCCAAAAAATTCATGCATAATTACTACCAGCAGCTATGTATTCATCTTCAACAGTAGATAATGTGACAGGGTTTTGTTTCTTATTATACCATGATACTAGTGACTTGCCTAAAAAGTGACATGTTGCAAATGTTCTTTTTATATCTAACTTACTACCATAGAAGTCAACATCAGAATAACAAACTAACTCAAATGATTTTCCTTTGGGATAGAACAATCATAGATTGGGTGTATGGTTGAGGTATTTGAAAATTATTTTAACAACATTTAAATGATATTCCTTAGTGTTTTATTGAAAACTAGCACACATACATACACTATACATAATATTAGGCTGACTAGCAGTTAAGTAGAGTAAGCTTCCTATCATCCCCCTGTATGTGATTTGATTGATATATTTTCCATCTTCATCAAGATCCAACTTACAAGTAGTACTCATTAGAGTATCACTACTTTTAGTGATATCAATAACAAAACGTTTTAGAAGATCTTTATTATATATTTTTTGAATTAAAATAATAGCATCATTATTTTAAATGATTTAAAATTCAATAAAGAATTTCAGTTCAACCATTAAACTCATTTCAAATTCCTTTTTCATCATTTTAAAAAATTGAGTACATAAATAATTTTTTGAATATCCAAAGATAATGTTATCTACATAAATTTGAACTACTAAAAAATCATTGGAAATTCATATTATAAAAAGGGTAGGATAAACTATATCTTTTGTAAAACCTTTGGAAATAAAAAAATTACTTAATTTATCATACTAAGCTCTTGGATCTTATTTTAAACCATATAATTCTTTTTAAAATTTAAAAACATGATTTGGAAAGTGAGGATTTGTAAAAATAGGGGTTTACTCAGAAAATACATCCTCAACTATAAACCCATTTAGGAATGCGCTATTAACATCCATTTGATATAGATTGAAATTCAGATGTGCAACGTAAGCATGTAGAATTCTGATGGCTTCAAGTCTAGCGACTGGTGAGAAGGTCTCATCATAGTCAATTCCTTCTTCTTGACTATAGCCTTGTGTAACCAATCTGGCCTTATTTCTAACTATATTACGGTCTTCATCTATGTTATTTCTAAACACCCACTTAGTGCCTATGGTAAATGTGTATTTGGGTTTGTTAACAAGTTTCCAAACATTGTTTCTTTCAAACAGATTAAGTTCTTATTAAATATAAATTACCTAAAATTCTTCATTGATAGCATCGTTAATGTTTTTAGGTTTAATTTGTGGCAAAAAGACTTGATGTTCAACCTGATTTCCAAGATAAGATCTAGATTGAGTGCCTTTATCTAATTCACATACAATAACATATAAGGATGGTTCTTAAGAGTTCCAAAAAATCTAAAAAAATAAAGACTAATAATTTCAGGTTCATCAACATGTTTGGGTTCATTGTGACTTGAATTTAATGAATTTCTAGAACTAGATGTTTTCATAGATTCCTTTATAGTTTGGTTAGAGGATTTTGAATTATTGTCTAGAATTGATACATCATCTTCTTGGTTTTCTAGAGTGGTCTTAGGCTCATGTGGATCTGTTTCATCAAATTTGAATTAGATATATTCTTCCACAGATTTAGATCTTTTATAAAATAGTATATAGAATTTACTATAGATTGAATATCCTGGAAATATTCCTTCATCACTCTTGGATGAAAATATGTCAAGACTGTCCTTAGTATTAAGGATATAGACGGTGAAACCAAAAAACATTGAAGTAGCTTACTTTGGGGTTTCTATTGTTCTGTATATCATATGGAGTTCTTTTAAGAATAGGTATAATTAACACTCTATTAAAAATATAGAATGTTGTATTTACTACTTTAGTCCAAAAATAACTAGGTAAGTCATATTCACTAAGCATGGTTCTATAAATCTCTTTCTAGATTCTATTTCTTCTTTCTATAACTCCATTCTTTTGAGGTGTTCTAGGGGAATAGAAATTATGGGTATATCTATTTTGAGAACAAAAAGATTCAAACTCTTTGTTTTCAAACTCAAGGCCATGATCACTTCTTAGGGATTTAATTCTATGTCCACTAAGATTTTCTACAGTTTTGGCTTATTTGGTAAAATGAGAGAAGGCCTCACTTTTATGAGCCAAAAATAAAGTCCAAGTATATCTATAAAATTCATCTACAAGAAGATAAATACAATTATTCCCATTTAAAATAGAAACACTAGATGGCCCAAACAAATCCATGTGATCCAGTTTGAGAGGTTGAAAAGTTGGCACTTCTTTCTTTGGTTTGAAGGAAATTTTTTGTTGCTTTCCCTTTTGAAAATGATTACACACTTTATCATTTGGAAACTTCAGTTTGGGTAGGTTTTTGACTAAAATTGTTATGGTTATATTTCTAAGGGAGTGAATATTACATTGTCTTAGTCTCCTATGCCAAAGCCAGGACTCTTTGTGAAATAATCTTAAACATGAAGAATTTTGAGAAACTAAAGAATCTAATTTAACAGAGTATACATTTTCATTTATTAATGCAGAAAACACTAATTCATTTTTAGAATTAAAAATATTTCAATGATCATTTTCAAATTTAACATGAAATAAATCATCACATATTTTTGAGATACTAAGCAGATTATATTTCAATCAATCAACAAAAAGCACTTTGGAAATTATAACTGAGTTAGAGTTACCAATTTGGCCAAGGTCAATGATTTTCCTTTGGAATTGTCACCAAAGGTGACTTTTCCACCATAAATTTTTATTAAGTTCTTAAAGCATGAATATTTTCCTGTCATGTGTCTTAAATAGTCATTGTCCATGTACCATAAGATTTTACAAGATCTATTTAAGAAACATTCCTACAAAATAGTAAAAGAAACCTATTTTGGTACCCATATTTGTTTGTGTCCAGTAATATTAGTGATTAGTGCTTTAAGAACCCACATCTACCTAATAGGTTTACTATACCTATTATGTAAAGTGCTTGAAAAATAACCTCTGTTTGGTCCAGAAAATCTTGAAACAATAGAGAGTGTAACATAATTTGAACTGGATGAATGTTTTCCAGAACTATGAATAATGTTGTATGGCCTAGTGTTAGAAATAAAATTTATTCTTCCAAAATTTCTTTTACCAGTTTGATGTCTAATACCAGTAATATATTTATGAGAAATATGTTTACGTAGAATTTATACAAGTTTATCTTTACCATTAGTAAAAATTTCATGTTTCCTTTTCAATTACACATTGGATAGATTTAGTTCGTTGTTTTCTTTAAGTAATTGAACATTTTTTTTCCTTTTCTATAGTAAGTTCAGTTTTAACATTTGAGATAAGAGAATGCTATTTCTTTAAAGACTTGTATTTATCTTTTAGTTAATTACATGTCTCTTCAAGGATATTATAGTACTCAAACATTTCTATATTACTCATATTTTCAGAATCACTTTAATCTCCATAATATTAGGAATTTTTAACAGGAGATTCCAGTGTTACCTCAGATGTGTTTGTCATAAAACACATATTGTCTTTGTTGGCCTGTTCATTATGTAAAGATTTAGAGTCACTAGAACTATCCTCAGAAGAACTCCAAGTTACATTAATTGCCTTTTTATACTTTCTATCCTTGTACTCATACTTCGTTTTGTACTTGAGCTTGGTACAATGAGACTTTACATGTCCTTTTCTATTACATTCATAGAATACTATATCATCAGACTTGTCACTTCTTTTCCAGTCTTTCATACAACATCATTTTTGATCATATCATCCCTTGAAGTTAGGATTTATGAAAAATTTATTCTTCTTGTAAAATATCTTAAAACATATGGCTAATTGATCCATCTCCTTATCCCTATCAGGTGATTATTTTTCACTGCTAGTATATTCAACCGTGACATCCAATTTCTCTTTCTCTTTGTGTTTAGAGGTGGTAGTCTTAAATGAAATATATTTTCTTTTGGGTTCATCCCTTTCTTCCTTGTTGACTTTAAGTTCCTCTTCATACATCATTAGATTCCCAATGAGTTATTTTATAGGTAACTTTCTGATGTCACATTACTCTATAATAGAGATACAGGTTCCTATCCATCTATCTCTTAGGCATCTTAGAATCCTCATGATTTTTTCTTTGGAAGAAACTTCTCTTACAAGAGAAATCATTATGTTGAATATTTCGTTGAATTTGAGATACATTTAATAAAGTTTCACACACGGTTTCATTTTAAAGTTATCATAATTAAAATTATAAGTATTAAGTCTCATTTGTTTCACACAATAATTTACTTCAGTTAAAACATACAAAGTATCCCAAATATCATGGGCAGTTTTACATTCATAAATTCTGTTAAATTCCTCATATCCTAAAGAGAAATATAAATCATTCATGTATTTGTAATTTTTATTTTAGGTAGTCTTGGTTGGATCACCCCAAGTGATTATATCACCAGTAATAATCTCATACTCATCTATAATTGATGACCAAATTTCAAAACCCATACTTTCTAAATGAATTTTCATTCTAATTTTTCATTGGGAATAATTGGTTCCTTTAAAGAATGGTGGTCTGTTTGTTGCAGAAACGTCCAATATATTATCCATAATAATCAAATACTTTAAAATATTTAGAAATTTAGAATTAAAATAAATTTATAGATCTTTAATGTACAACTAAAATAATAGTTGAATAGGGTCAAAAACAGAGTCTTAAAACAATCCTCTGATACCAAATGTTGGTTGGAGTAGAGTACTCAAGAGGGGGGGGGGGTGAGTTGAGTATCTATTAAAATTTCTAATTGAAAATGTTTCTTAAAATGTTCCCCTAAAAAATAAATACATCCTAGTTAATCAAAGTAATACAGTTATGAAAGTTTTACTATTTAAATAACTTCTCTGAAGACTGATTAATACTTAGTAATATTAATATTAGTTATTAATATTAATTTTGACACTATTATAAAAATAAAAACAATTATAACTTCTTTACAAGATTAAATATCAAAGTAAATTTAGAGATTTATGAATTAAATTTTAAAAGATAGAAAACTAAATCAAACAACACAACAGATATAAACCAAGTGGTTCCGTCTCATGCCATCACTTAATCCACTACACTTGGTGATCACCCACCACCAAGTAGTTTATTTTAATAAACTTTATCAACACCATGGATCGGGGTGAAAAATAGTACAATGGAATTTCTAGGTCACATGAACTCTTCCACAGTTCTTCGTGGTTATAAACTAAGAGGTCACACATGGACCTCTTCCACACTTATTCATGGAAGTAAACAAGTGTAAAAAGATGTCAGAGGAAGGATATCTTATATCCTCTTGTTTAATGTAAGAGATAGTGTGTGTTTAATACATACACACACACTGCTCAAAAGATAAAAACAAAACACAACCAAGAAATAATTATGAGAAAAGTTTAGACGTGCTCTGAGGGTTAGTCTATGCATCTCTGGAACTTCTGGGATGGGCAGATACAAGAATCGAGTCCTCTTGCAAAATCAAAGTATCTCAAGTATGGTTCTCTAGTTTCTAGTTGGATTTGGATCATGTTCTTCATGGAATATTTATTCTGAATATGTTCTTGACTATGATAAATGGTATCCTAGATTTTGTATTTGTGATTTTTTCATGTTTATTTCAAATGTATAATGTTGCATGAGTCAGGTATTTTCTTCATGAATGATCGTGCTTCTTTTCACCATGTCACCCCCAATGTTTTTGTGCCAGGATTTGCTTTTTATTCTTGGAGTTCATGTGTTGGAGCTAACATAATGTATGTATTCGGCACTTCATACCTCGTACTATCAGGTGATATGTCTACAAACAAATATTAATTATGTCAATGAATTTAAAAGACTCAAATATGACCGTTAGATATTAAATCAAAAATGTAAAAATAGATTAAGTAATAGTGTCATAGTCTGTCTGGGAATGGTGTAACTTGGAAATATTGTCTCCACAAAATGGGGTCTCCTACTTGCCTTTGATTGGTGAGACAATCATGATGACATACTTGTATTGTAACGCCCCGACCCCCGTTACCCAGAGTCGGTGCATTATTACATAACATTGGCATGATCACAAGAAAGATCAAATCTCGAAAGACCGATTGGTTTAGTAGCCTTGGAAACACTAGATATATTCATAAGTTTTACATTACATCATAAAATGAAAAACTACTACAACAACATAATGTTTCCACAATCCACACTATTAACCCCTCATAAAATCCCTGTAGGTCATTCATAACTTACTTCTTCACATCCTGGGAAAAATAAAACATAGAAAAGGGGTGAGCTCAAATGCCCAGTAAGGATAACAATATAGCGGAAACTTTCATAAATAAGAATAAACATTTAAGGCAATGTATAACTAAAACAAAAGCCTTTTAAATATGAACTTTCAACATGTATGGCATAAATAAAATGAAATAATGTCATTTACTTATTCACATGGATATTCTACTAATCGAATAATCACAAGCAAAAATCAATAACCACTTTCATAATGTTGGAATGCATAATGCCAGACTATCATAACCACATAGCCAAGGCCTCGTGCCAAGACTACAAATAATATTTTGTCAAGGCCTTGTTCCAAGACACTAGTTTGTCTCATGAGACCTACCGATGCATCGAGGAGCTATAGCGGGCTCCACCCGTCACTTACTAAGTCCAATGCATTCCCATATGAAAAGGTTTAAACATAACATAAACATTCGTATTAAAACTAGCATACGAAATGTCAATAATTTCACCATAAACTATGAATGGTATAAAAATAGCACATCCACAGTCAAACATATCACAAAACCTTCAATACAATATAGAAGTTTTGTATCACAATAGATCAAATTCAAATAAGCGTAAAATCCATCAAAGGATGTTGACATAGATGAAATCAAAATTCTTTTTAAAGAAATATCTCTTTTTATTTTGAAATCATTTAAGATCCATATAAAATAAAACATTTTCTTTGAAAATATTCTTATAATCTTTTAAGGGAAGTTTTGAAGATTTTATAATGGCGGAAATTAGCCGCACCCGCCGTATAAGTTAAAAAAACATTCTTACCTTAATTCTGTCGAAAAGGTTAAAAATGACCTTGTTTTGAAAAAGACGGAAAGATTCCTTTATAAACCTCTTATAAAAAGTCAAACAAGGGTATAAATGACTTTAACCCATATTCTTGTAAATAATAAATATGTTTTGAAATACATTTCGAAGAAACATGGATGTGGATGATAAAGAAATCCCAGTAGATTATTACGTATAAACAACCTTGGATAATGAAGAGATTGTAAAATAACCCTTACCTTGTACTTTTCCTTGGTTGGGGTAGGTTAACCTCCTGTATAATGGTGAAATAGTTGTTATTAAATTATACAAGAATCATATATAATAATATGATATCATATATGATCTTTTAACATTGATTTGTTAATAATATCTTAGAATTATCGTCGTTTCGGGAGTTAACTTACTCATTTTCTTTTATATGTTTTGTTACATAAGCCATGGTTGTTGTATCTTATTCATATCCAGAATGATATCTAGTCCTTAAACATCATTTTTAAATCATCAAATGATAATTATACTTGAATGGATACGATGGAGAATGAATCTCATCGTGTTCGTGGAGACGGTAGTCCGTACGTACGCACGAGCGACAATATCATTCTTTTGATATTAAAATAATATATAAATGGATGGTATATCATATATACAGAATCATTAACATGTTATATTTATTATTTACATGAGTTACACATCATTATTATACCCATCCAAATAATATTATATTGAATAACAATTACACCACGACGTGGAGACGGTAGTCCGTACGTACGCACGTATGGTGACATGTTATTCAAAGGGTGGATAGAATACTGAATATGGTTGTACCATATTTATAATAACATCACAGTATATGTGTGATACTGGAGTTATTATTTTAGATTGGTAAGAACAAAGGAAGAAGAAGTGGAAGAAGAAATGAACTTGGAGAAGGGTGGTGAAATCATTACCTCTTCTTCGGGTTCTTCCTTTTGATTTGATCAAAAGGGATCCTTAGGTTGGCTTTCTGATCCAACTAAGGCCTCTAGGTTGTAGTGAGGGATGTTGGGAGAGTATTTGGGCAGAGTTTTGCCGAACCAAAAGGCTTTGAAGGTGTGAAGAAATGAGAAGGAGGAGTGCCCTTTTATAAGAGGGGTGAGGGGCACCTTTGGAAAAGCTAGAAATATTAATTTATATTAAATTCATATTCGGTTTCTAAAGGCTCCAAAGTTGATTATTCAAAGGTTAAGGTGGGGATAGGTCGAAAACCACTCAACCAATAGAATTTAGACAGGTTTGGGTACTTATATTAACCTTATCTTTAAGTATTAACTCTAAGTTAATTAGTTTCACTTTTACAATGTCTCTTTGTATTTTTATATAATATGGTTAATAAACTTACTATATACATCCATTCGACCCCCAAGTGGTCCATTAATGATGAACCTATCATGATATAAGTCTATTGGCCGAACCTTAGATTTTTAGGAATTTAATATCAATTAATAATATAATATTTGTTTTAAGAACTCTTTTATGTCAATTTTGACACTATTCAATAGTTGATTTTTGTAAAACTCATAAAAGATTGATTACTTCGAAAAAAGTCAATTAAATCAATCCTAATATATCATATTATCCTAGAAAATTAGTTTAATTCATTAAAAGTTTTATATTATATTTTTTTGGGTATTTATAATATCAATTATTTTAAATTTTCACTATTATAGTAATTACTGCATCATCATTGTGTCATAAATAAAATAAATTATTTAATGTCTAAAAATTATAAATAAAATATCATTATGTAGGAAATCTTTTTATCTTTCTAATGAATATTTATAATCTAAAATCCAACTTATATAACCCTATGTAACAATTGTTTTTCTAAAAGATATATGCTTGTGTCATTTTTGTATTCATTTTGACTTAATTAAAATAAAGTGTCATTATCACTTACAAGTGGATCCATGGGGTCCCAAAATCGACCCAAAGATTCCCATGGTCGACCATGTATCAACCAATAGGGTTAAGACACGTTTTAGGGTAATTTAGTATTATTATAATATTATTTATTTAACCCTTATTTACCGGATTTACCCTTAACCATGGTAAATAAAATATTTACCGCAGTAATTATTCAAAATGTCTAAAAATAAAAGTTACCAATTTACACAATTTGAACATCCTGATTCCAAATATGGAATCCATTTTCCTAAATTCTAAACACATAAGTGGCAGAAATTAATTTAAAATTAATTCCCGCTGTCAAAACAAAAAGCGTGTTTTTAAGAGATAATAACTATCAAAAGATTGACACTTATTTATGTTCGGTTTAATTGTAAAATTATGTACAATGACCAACATTATATTAAATGGTAAAAATATATTCTAAATATACTTTAAAACCACTAAAATTCATAATTTATCACTATTAATTATTTTGATTAAAAAAGTTGTTTTTAATTAAAATTTAGTAATTTTCACTATTCATCAAAATATGAAAGTTATCCGAAGTGTACCAAAATTTCACCTTAGGCTAAATTCGATATTCCGAATCCAAAGATGAAGTCCATTTTAAAATATAAAATATATATAATTTTAAAAAGTAGGTATTACTATTCATAACGGCTAGTTTGATTGGTTGTGGTGTGTGTTAAAACTCAAGGTTACGTACAACACACGCTACTGTATTATTCAAAGAAAGTGTACCGTGGAAGCTTGGGATGTTTCATTTTAAATTTTTGATGTCCCCATTTAGTCAAAAAGTTTAAAATATTGTATTTAAAAAGGGTTCACTATTAAAATTTGATAAAAGTGCAATACTGAAAATGAATTTGTTCTTGCATTATATCTAAGAAACTCATAATATGGATTCTAAAATTATAAGGATTATATAAAGTTTAAAATTTAGATAATACTATTCATAACCTCTTTTGAATGGATTTTTTTTTGTAAGTCATGGTGTGATTGAACTCAGTGTTGCGTGTAGTGCAAGTTATTGAATTATTTTGAAGAAATAACACACTATGAAATCTTGGGGTGTTACATTCTCCCCTCCTTCAATAAATTGCGTCCTCGCAATTTGAAATTGTTCTTCGAAAATAAAAGGTTGGAAATAGAAAATATATTTGTGGGAAAACCCAAATCGGAAATTGGGTTACTAAAATTTAGTCTTAATATGAGGAAAAGAGAAATGAAAGGGTCACCACCAAATTATGATCTTGATTAGGAGAACATTGGTGGCAATTAGAGACATATAATTGGAGGAAAAACGTAAATATTTATAGGTAGTGATTGAGGTCATCAATCACAAAAAAGTATAAAATTGAGGTCCTTAAACTCATCAATCTATGATGATTTGAAGTACCATCGGTTCAACAAAATATAGGGTATTGGGATAACACATTTTTGATGTTTCAAAATATCTTAGTTGAAATCCCACATCGAAAAATGAATTAATGAGGCCTCTATTTAAAATAAAGAGTGGAAAGTATGAAGATTATCGAAAATAACACATACTAGGGTTCCATGTAGGAAAATATGGATATGGAGGAGAAATCTAACCATCAATTATCTGATGGAGAGTGGTAGAGAACATGGCTATGAAAAGGCCAAGAATCCCAAAGCCATAAATTAGTGATGATTTAAGGTACCATCTAGGGAAACATTTTTGTTCTAAGTTCCTTTTATTAATGTTGAGGAATTTATTTATGAGATTGGCTAAGATCATAAGGAGATATACTTACTTTATAATCAGAGTTTTATCCATTAATAAGTTTCAACCACAAACTCATCTTTCACTCTAAAAGATAATAGAATGTAATTTTTTATTTATTTATACTATTCGTACAGGGTTCCAAAATAAATGAATTTATAATTCATCTACCAGATCTTTAAAAAAAACAACATTATTTAATCCAGGACATCTCATGGGACAGTGGTAGGTGATACACCATTGTCGCCCTTCAGTTGCAGGTTCAAGTCTCGCAGCCTTGCCGGACGCGACGGGTTGCCGCCCAACCTCCGGGTTTTCCTTTTATGGTAATCCAAAATAATCCAAACTAGAACTATCCAAAATACTTCTGTCCAAACTCACAGTCCAACATTTATAAGGAAGGTAAACATAATATAGATCCTTTTTACCCCGCAATAGCATATGAATACCTTCATCTTGTATTCTTTTAATAAACTGAAACATCTTGAATTACCATATTCCTTGTTGATTACATTCATGCTCCCCTATTCCATATAGAATGCTGGATATACTTCATTAATCCAAAAATGTTTTAAAACCCAACAATGATGGAATATACAAATCATTAATCAGCTTCAAGGTAGTCAATAATATCCAATATAATTTATCCAAATCAATCATGTATTATTCTAAAATCACCACCTCGGTATCTGAACCATATTATGGTTTATCTTTCTCTCAACCATATATTTTCCAAACATTTAACCTGCTACTGAGTCACTTTTCTTTGTTCTACACCATCTCAAGTCCTTAATGAAATAGTACTACAGTACAATCCTTATATACTCCATAATTATTATAACAAGTACATTGTTGATACAACACTCAATTGACATAATCAACATAAGAACTCTAATCATTCCTCTTCATCTGTGGTAGTATCATAACTTGATTATTATCCAATAACATCATTTGCGGCATAGTCTGATGACTGGGACATATGTTCGCGTAGTGTCCAAACTCCTTGCAAATGAAGCATTGTACATTTGAAACCATTTTCTTAGCCTTGCAGTCACGTACTTTGTGCCCTTTTCCTCCACACTTATAACAAACTCCCATTCCTTTCAGGCAAGTTCCAGGGTGTTTCTTTCCACAGTTACCACATATGAGAAAATTCTTCTTTTCCCTCTTCCCTTTATCCATCTTTCTCTCTTCCATCCTTTTCTTCTCTTGCTTCCCTTCAAAGACATAGGACTCAGTAAACTCTTTACTTATCTTATCAACACATGATATTATTTCTTCATATGATGATAATACATGGGAGACTATTTCTCTTATAAATTCTATCTTAAGAACATGAAAGATATGATCCTTCCTTCTCTTTGAATCATGTGTATTTCTGGAGTTCTCATTCCTTCTACTGGGCGCCATTTCTATACCATGGAATAAACTAGATCAGTTTATGAATCAAAACACATAATCCCATACTTATAAAACACTTAACATAAATTGAACTATTTATGGATATAATCCATAATCATAAAAATGTTTTCTTTGAGGAAGTATATAATCATAAACCCTTCATAATGATTTGTAAAGAAAATGAGAGTTATCCTAAGCATATCCCCCGGGAGTGTCGTAATCAAGAGTGCAGCAAGGCCCGTTGTCGTGCACCAGTTCCCGTTCGAGTCTAGCTCAAAGCGGTGTTTTCGGGTTTTACCCCTAGGTACATCTGTGCCAGAGCCGCCTCTACCTGCTCGTATCCAGACAGGGATTTATTGCTCGGAAAACTCACAAAATATCTACAATACCAAAATTCTAGGAAGTTCTTCTATAATAATCCTCAAAGTTCATCTTAGGTCTACGTGCTCTAATCAGAGTTTATCTAAATCTAGCTTCCAAGGTTTGTACTAAACTTCCTCTGATACCAACTGTAACGCCCCGACCCTAGTTACCCAGAGTCGGTGCATTATTACATAACATTGGCATGATCACAAGAAAGATCAAATCTCGAAAGACCGATTGGTTTAGTAGCCTTGGAAACACTAGATATATTCATAAGTTTTACATTACATCATAAAATGAAAAACTACTACAACAACATAATGTTTCCACAATCCACACTATTAACCCCTCATAAAATCCTTGCAGGTCATTCATAACTTACTTCTTCACATCCTGGGAAAAATAAAACATAGAAAAGGGGTGAGCTCAAATTCCCAGTAAGGATAACAATATAGCGGAAACTTTCATAAATAAGAATAAACATTTAAGGCAATGTATAACTAAAACAAAAGCCTTTTAAATATGAACTTTCAACATGTATGGCATAAATAAAATGAAATAATGCCATTTACTTATTCACATGGATATTCTACTAATCGAATAATCACATGCAAAAATCAATAACCACTTTCATAATGTTGGAATGCATAATGCCAGACTATCATAACCACATATCCAAGGCCTCATGCCAAGACTACAAATAAGATTTTGTCAAGGCCTTGTTCCAAGACACTAGTTTGTCTCATGAGACCTACCGATGCATCGAGGAGCTATAGCGGGCTCCACCCGTCACTTACTAAGTCCAATGCATTCCCATATGAAAAGGTTTAAACATAACATAAACATTCGTATTAAAACTAGCATACGAAATGTCAATAATTTCACCATAAACTATGAATGGTATAAAAATAGCACATCCATAGTCAAACATATCACAAAACCTTCAATACAATATAGAAGTTTTGTGTCACAATAGATCAAATTCAAATAAGCGTAAAATCCATCAAAGGATGTTGACATAGATGAAATCAAAATTCTTTTTAAAGAAATATCTCTTTTTATTTTGAAATCATTTAAGATCCATATAAAATAAAACATTTTCTTTGAAAATATTCTTATAAGCTTGTAAGGGAAGTTTTGAAGATTTTATAATGGCGGAAATTAGCCGCACCCGCCGTATAAGTTAAAAAAAACATTCTTACCTTAATTCTGTCGAAAAGGTTAAAAATGACCTTGTTTTGAAAACGACCGAATGATTCCTTTATAAACCACTTATAAAAAGTCAAACAAGGGTATAAATGACTTTAACCCATATTCTTGTAAATAATAAATATGTTTTGAAATACATTTCGAAGAAACATGGATGTGGATGATAAAGAAATCCCAGTAGATTATTACGTATAAACAACCTCGGATAATGAAGAGATTGTGAAATAACCCTTACCTTGTACTTTTCCTTGGTTGGGGTAGGTTAACCTCCTGTATAATGGTGAAATAGTTGTTATTAAATTATACAAGAATCATATATAATAACATGATATCATATATGATCTTTTAACATTGATTTGTTAATAATATCTTAGAATTATCGTCTTTTCGGGAGTTAACTTACTCATTTTCTTTTATATGTTTTGTTACATAAGCCATGGTTGTTGTATCTTATTCATATCCAGAATGATATATAGTCCTTAAACATCATTTTTAAATCATCAAATGATAATTATACTTGAATGGATACGATGGAGAATGAATCTCATCGCGTTCGTGGAGACGGTAGTCCGTACGTACGCACGAGCGACAATATCATTCTTTTGATATTAAAATAATATATAAATGGATGTTATATCATATATACAGAATCATTAACATGTTATATTTATTATTTACATGAGTTACACATCATTATTATACCCATCCAAATAATATTATATTGAATAACAATTACACCACGGCGTGGAGACGGTAGTCCGTACGTACGCACATATGGTGACATGTTATTCAAAGGGTGGATAGAATACTGAATATGGTTGTAACATATTTATAATAACATCACAGTATATGTGAGATAATGGAGTTATTATTTTAGAATGGTAAGAACAAAGGAAGAAGAAGTGGAAGAAGAAATGAACTTGGAGAAGGGTGGTGAAATCATTACCTCTTCTTCGGGTTCTTCCTTTTGATTTGATCAAAAGGGATCCTTAGGTTGGCTTTCTGATCCAACTAAGGCCTCTAGGTTGTAGTGAGGGATTTTGGGAGAGTATTTGGGCAGAGTTTTGCCGAACCAAAAGGCTTTGAAGGTGTGAAGAAATGAGAAGGAGGAGTGCCCTTTTATAAGAGGGGTGAGGGGCACCTTTGGAAAAGCTAGAAATATTAATTTATATTAAATTCATATTCGGTTTCTAAAGGCTCCAAAGTTGATTATTCAAAGGTTAAGGTGGGGATAGGTCGAAAAACACTCAACCAATATAATTTAGACAGGTTTGGGTACTTATATTAACCTTATCTTTAAGTATTAACTGTAAGTTAATTAGTTTCACTTTTACAATGTCTCTTTGTATTTTTATATAATATGGTTAATAAACTTACTATATACATCCAAGAGACCCCCAAGTGGTCCATTAATGATGAACCTATCATGATATAAGTCTCTTGGCCGAACCTTAGATTTTTAGGAATTTAATATCAATTAATAATATAATATTTGTTTTAAGAACTCTTTTATGTTAATTTTGACACTATTCAATAGTTGATTTTTGTGAAACTCATAAAAGATTGATTACTTCGAAAAAAGTCAATTAAATCAATCCTAATATATCATATTATCCTATAAAATTAGTTTAATTCATTAAAAGTTTCATATTATATTTTTTGGGTATTTATAATATCAATTATTGTAATTTTTCACTATTATAGTAATTACTGCATCATCATTGTGTCATAAATAAAATAAATTATTTAATGTATAAAAATTAAAAAAAATATAATTATGTAGGAAATAGTTTTAGCTTTCTAATGAATATTTATAATCTAAAATCCAACTTATATAACCCTATGTAACAATTGTTTTTCTGAAATCTATATGCTTGTGTCATTTTTGTATTCATTTTGACTTAATTAAAATAAAGTGTCATTATCACTTACAAGTGGATCCATGGGGTCCCAAAATCGACCCAAAGATTCCCGTGGTCGACCATGTATCAACAAATAGGGTTAAGACACGTTTTAGGGTAATTTAGTATTATTATAATATTATTTTTTTAACCCTTATTTACCGGATTTACCCTTAACCATGGTAAATAAAATATTTACCGCAGTAATTATTCAAAATGTCTAAAAATAAAAGTTACCTATTTACACAATTTGAACATCCTGATTCCAAATATGGAATCCATTTTCCTAAATTCTAAACACAGAAGTGGCAGAAATTAATTTAAAATTAATTCCCGTTGTCAAAACAAAAAGCGTGTTTTTAAGAGATAATAACTATCAAAAGATTGACACTTGTTTATGTTCGGTTTAATTGTAAAATTATGTCCAATGACCAAAATTATATTAAATGGTAAAAATATATTCTAAATATACTTTAAAACCACCAAAATTCATAATTTATCACTATTAATTATTTTGATTAAAAAAGTTGTTTTTAATTAAAATTTAGTAATTTTCACTATTCATCAAAATATGAAAGTTATCCGAAATGTACCAAAATTTCACCTTAGGCTAAATTCGATATTCCTAATCCAAAGATGAAGTCCATTTTAAAATATAAAATATATATTATTTTAAAAAGTAGGTATTACTATTCATAACGGCTAGTTTGATTGGTTGTGGTGTGTGTTAAAACTCAAGGTTGCGTACAACACACGCTACTGTATTATTCAAAGAAAGTGTACCGTGGAAGCTTGGGATGTTTCATTTTAAATTTTTGATGTCCCCATTTAGTCAAAAAGTTTAAAATATTGTATTTAAAAAGGGTTCACTATTAAAAGTTGATAAAAGTGCAATACTGAAAATGAATTTGTTCTTGCATTATATCTAAGAAACTCATAATATGGATTCTAAAATTATAAGGATTATATAAAGTTTAAAATTTAGATAATACTATTCATAACCTCTTTTGAATGAATTTTTTTTTGTAAGTCATGGTGTGATTGAACTCAGTGTTGCGTGTAGTGCAATTTATTGAATTATTTTGAAGAAATAACACACTATGACATCTTGGGGTGTTACATGTATAGATATCAGGAACCTGTATAACAGATGCAGTGTTTAGATTAAGATGTCTTATCATTTTCCAATCATAGAACATTATCTTAACAAGGAACTGGTGTCAGAGACTTCAATAGATCTAAAACTTGTTATGGTGTCTGGTCACAGTATCTGGGCCATGGTGTCTGGTCACAGTGTCTGGGTCACGGTGTCTGGTCACATTATCTGGGTCACGGTGCATAGTCACGGTGTCTAGGTCATAGTGTCTGGGTGATTTGCTATAAAACCAAAACTAGTGGAAGACTAAGTGTTTCTCATAATTATCCAATTATATATATATATACTTAAGCAGTAATATCCACATAATGAATCTGACTTAATCATTCATAAAACAAATTCATTATAAAACAAATTAAATTCAGTTTACACAAATCAGACATGATTTTAGCAATTAAGATCTGAGGTAGGTTTATTTAAATCATAAAGAAACCAACCATCTATACACATGATTTGAGATAGATTAAATAGGATTTTTAGGATATGTAGTATTTTTGATCATTAAAACAATATTAAGATATGATGATTCCAACATTTTGATCTATAAGGACCGTGTTCTAGCCAAACTTATAAAACATGTTTTCTCCCTTATTTACTCATCTTGAATGGTGTACATAGACTTATGACTTTCATATTATTATGTGTTATATATTTTTATTCTTTTTTTGTTGCATCTCTATCATAATTTTTAATTAACTATAGATCGATCCTTAAGCTCACATGGGTCATACCCGGTGCAAGAAATAAGGGATTTTAACATAATCCTTCAATTTTTGTATGAGAGTACCATCTGATCATTGAATATTCAAGGGTATATCATTATTGACTAATCTCCCAAAATATTTGGGTTGACAAGGATACCACAAGTAGAGGATATGGTTTCTGAAACAGCCAACATGACATTCCCAACATGATCTAATTCACGAATGGGGTAACTCCAAGGGTGTTAGAGTCAATTAAAATAAGGGTAAATAATGCATGTGAATTACGATACCAAAAATTCATAACAAAATTATGGTGGCTGGCCAATATTAGATAGCTACTGACCTTTTTTGAATCAAAACATCTATATCCTCTACATGATATGGGGACAAACAAATGTGGGCCAACCACTGACTGTGTTTTAAAACACTAGGCCTAACAAAAAAATCCATCTAATTCCCTATATAACATTTTCCTAGGATGATACACGAGACAAAGTGGGATGGGAGAAGACCATTAGGGGGTTAACTCAGATAAGAAAGATTGTGATGATCCAAATAAAGGGCATGAAAAGCATGGATATGGAGTGACAGGTTATTCAAATAAAGTATAACACCCTAGTAACTACGCCACCATAAAAAAGTGAATTTTGTGTATGAATTGGTTTTAATCAAGATCAATACTTCTCCATAAAGTACTTATCTAGTGAGGGGCAATATTTCCTTGCAGTTTTACATCATTTAAATGAGGATGATAGATGTGTAGTTTAGCGTCATACAGTGAGGATGATATATGGAATAGTTTAATGGCATATGACCAGGATGTTTTATATTGTTTAAAGTCCTAATTCATAGACCCAGTTTAACAGTTTAAAGTCATGTTACACAGACTAGGGATTCCTAATTTAGGGGCATATCATTCAGACCGTAATTAGGGGAGAAGAGGAGAAAGGGTTATTGAACTTTTGGCTAGGCCAAAAGTAGGATTACTTGGTGTCTATATATATCCTTCAAGGGAAGGAATCAATATTGACATAGTTCTTGAATCACAACATGGTTAGAAACCAAAAATGGTGGGTGTAATCCTCTCTTTCAAGGAAACCGAAGCATCCCATAATTAGTATGGGGAATACTTGAATTATCCAGCATAGGGTCATAGTTTAATGTTAGGCATTAAATCACATGGGCTAGGCATAGGAGAGATATGATATGCAGTATATAAAACTGATTTGAATGATTAAAAAAGAAGTCCACACCACAAAACACATTCTTGAAAGGGGGTATAGGGATAAGAGGCCAGAAAGATGAAAGGGTTTGTTGTTGGACCTGAAAAGAAGAGTCTATGTGTCACTACATATCTCATGATAATTAGAATCAACCCCTACATATTTATTGAGGATGGTCTTCCAGGTGGAAAATACCCAAACGAGTGATATCCTCTCAGGTGAGTAAAATCATAGATATTACATAGTTTAATGTCATGTTAATTAGGACACTATAAATCATAGTTTAAAAATTATACAGTTCAGACCGTGTGGGGGATGGGGTGATGTGGTAACATCATGAGGTGATCCAACATGAATGTGTAAAAAGGAAGTCCACATGCCAAACCATACCTTTCCAAAGAGGAAAACCTAGACTGAGAAAGGGGAATAAAAGTTAATGAATTTGAGGCTTGACCCAGAGGTAAAATAACCAGGCATCACTTCATATCTCACAAGGTGATAATTAAGCCACACATATTTCGATAGTGTGTCATGTTAGAGGGCCAATGAAAAATGGTCAACATCTTCTTGAAATAAGACATCATAAAATTTGGTAGTTTATCAATACATATTATAGATGTAAAAGCTGTAGTTTAATGTTGTACAATTAGGATGTAGGAGATCCTAGTTTATGGTTGTAGAGCTCAGACCATAGGGATGTTTGATTCTTCTAGGAAGAAACAAACCTTACCAAAATACCTAAGCCCACGTGAGCATTGCTCGATGTGGGAAACAAGAACATATAAGATATTTACAACACATGGAATTACTCAGTAGGGAATGAAGCTGTAGAGTCAAGGATAACCCCATGATGACAGTTTGTACTGTTATCTTGCTAAGGAACATGGAGGGATAACATTGAGGGTGTAAAATCTCTTTCTAAAAATGATAAAATGGATAGGCATGTGAATCACAAAACCAATATGTAGGATATAATGGGGCTAGCATGATGATATGGGATAACTATTGGCCATATTAAAATCACTTTATCCATATTGTGTGACCTGGGATGGGAACAAACAAGTGATGGTCGACTGCTGACAATATTCATGACACATGACCTATTTTAGATGTTGTTCGAGATCTTCCAAGATATTGGCCCAAAATGGAAGGCAGGTCATAAGACTGAGCATCCATACCACCCGCGGGTCCATTCGGATGTGAGAGATGATGGATACCCAAGCAAAGGGATGCGTGATGTATGGAAATGGAATGAGATAATATTCATACAAAATGAAACACTATAGTTTCTAAACCACACACATATAAAAACATAGATGAGGCGGGAATAGTTCAACGATCTCAACTAGGGGCTGATGACTTGAGGATATGAGTATGAGAAAGGGGTCAAATGGGGTAGTGTACCAAGGTTAGACCCGAGGTCAAATTTCTTAAGTGTTCCTACATATCCCATAAGGGTGGGAATCAATCTATTCATAATTCTAGATATTCCATTCAGTTTAATGTCACATGGTAAATACTGAACGAAAATGACTCACAAGGTGATTTATTGAAAACACCACCTTTTAGGGATCATCCTCTATCTTTTGCACTATGCCAGATGGATTAGGGGTTTTATGGTCCCATAATTTTCTTTTCCATTACTGGGTTCTAGAATGAATTAAAATGACTCAAAAGCTATAGGGAGGCCAAGAAAAGTTCTTTGTTGGCATGTCTGGACACCTATCGGTTCAATCAGGTGTTGTGCTACCCAGTGGGTTGTCAATTTTCTATAGTCCCCACTCTGATTCCCCCTTCCTGGTATATATCAGGAATTACCATGTTAACTATGATGAAACTCGGAGGCATATCCACAATATAACCTGGTGAACCGGGTTGGCCCATGACAGGACTTAAATATAGGGTAGCACACCACCCCCATCCATGGTTTTGGACTTGTGGGGAAGCCTCCATATTAACTCTTCGGATCACTGTAAATCTCTTAACGCATCATTTTTGGAGGTTCGAATGATAACCGGGAGATGCGGGGTGCTAAGAAACATGGAGTGTGACCAACTCAACTAGAATCCACAATTGGACAATGTCATAATTGTGTTCCTAGATTATGGGGGAAGCCAACCATAAATGATATATACAAAACAACATAATCAATAAGGTTCTACAGGATCACATAACCTCTTCCTAGGTGAGGGACATTGAAATATTTAAGATTGCAGTTGAAATATGCCAGAACATCTCGAGGATACGGTCCACTGTGAGAATGTACCACAAAAATCTCAAATTAGACTCAGGATTAGACTGTTGGTTTCCCCATAAACTAACCAGGGGTGGTTGAGGGAACGGTAATGACACTAATGTAGACCATTGAAGCTATAGGCTGGTCGGGGGAGAGTACAATGCAAGATCTGAAAAACTGTTTCATATTTGGTTGTCTTATGGATAATTCTTTGACTAGATCACCACATCCCTATAGGATAGGATGCTGACCACTACTTCCTACACCATTTTGGTGGTCATTGGTGGTGGACCAGGCTGATGCTTGTCATCGACCAATCCCTAGAAAAATTCTCTATGGTCCCTTTTTTTATGTTGATAATGATCCTGATGATTACTGGGATGAAGGAAGAGCATGACCCTGTAATGGAACCATTTTTTCCTCCTCCTATATGTATCTGTGAAGGGATTCAGGGATCCAGGGAATCTCTCTATCCATAATGACAATACTGATATGCATATTTTCTTCCCTAGACCTCGATACGGAGAATCAGGTGGAGGGTTCAATCACCATCCCACACTCCGCTTTAGATTAAAAAAATAAGACTAATTTTACTATGATCCAAGGTTTCTTAGAGATTTTCCTTTAGCTACGAAAACTTTTACACCTGCCCTAGGAGTGTTCTTCAGGGCATCATAGATCATTTAGATGAGGAAGACATCCACGCGGGTTGGTATTGGAGTGGGGAGGACCTCCAATTGGATGAGAAAGGATGATGGGGGAACCCAAACACGTGTCGAATGGAACACGGGTGGACCTTTGTGGTGATGGGTGATTGGATGAGGAGTACCCTCACTCTGGTTTATACAGACGTGGGGAGGACCTCTATCTGTGCTAGTGATTATGTGAGGTGAAACTTCACTTTGATGGCCAAAAATATGGGTAGAACCTCCATACCTAAGACCATGGGCATGAGGAGGACCTTCATGTCTTGTGTCAATAAGAAAGGAAGGACCTCCACCTAGACTGATGAAGGTAGCATGGGGAGGATCTCTATACTAAACACAGGAGTGGGGAGGACCTCCAATCTAGTTGGTGGAAGTACAGGGAGGGCCTCCTTACTGAATGTTATCGCCATGTGTCGGCTCGCAATGGATCCTTCTTATGTCGATGATCATAAAAGATGATCCAACTACCAAAGGGATGGTTGGGATCTTAATCCTGATCGAGTGTAGCAGTTCCCCTACTCTGTAGTAATAGGGAGATGGTAACATGCATCAGTGGTGTCTTGGGCCACTGAATCCGTAAAAGATGATGCCGTATGGAGGGAATCCTCCTTAGCCGATGCCCAATGTTGATGCTGGGTCATCCAACCAAGGGCCAACAAGGTAAGGGTATGGACCAATTTCTCTTCAATCTACATGACCAGATGACATTGATAATGTGGCCTGGTGGAATCCCTTCTTGGTGTCACCATGACTAAAATCACAACCTGGAGGACTCATACACCCCTTAATTCATCGCCACAAGGGAGTGAGTTCTAAGATCAGTACAGGGAGAGGCTCACGAAATGATTGATGATTAGAGTGGGGATCAGTGGATCCCTATGTGGCCCTTGGGGGTGGCGACATATGTGGGGCACAACAACCTCCAAATCTTGACAGGACATATCCCCCATTAGGAAAACCCCCTTATATTCATATCGTTGAACAAGTGTATCAATTACCCTCCTTTGAATAAATTATATGTGGGTTATGGGGCATGGTAGAATAGTATATGTGGTCATTGGAGTTATCAAATAAGTGGTGAATCCATTATTGATTACTGCATTCATATTTCCACTACCCCTACGTCTGTGGGCGGGAGGTAATCACTTTCTTTCAGCTATATCAAGGGTTCTAAAACCTAGGATGATTCATCCATCAATACATAAAAGAGGCTAGTGATTCCCAGTGTCCCAATGTCGTTCTGTCTTCTATGTCTAGATTTTTAAGATCCACACTGACAACATTATAGACCCGGATACCCAATGATTAACTACCTTAAATCCTAGTGAGTTTCATGCCAATCCCACTATTTTATTAGTGGGACCAGGTGCTAGATAGATGGATATGGAATCATGATTTTTTGCTGATGTCTTGAATTCTACTAATCCCTATATTGAGGAAAATAATTTCTTGTTGGGTTCACTATTTCTATTCTCGATGCTTTCATCAGGGTGTCAATCATCTGTGATGATGAATTTATTGTTTCCCCACATTACCTCCTTCCAAAGTCAGTCGACATTCATTACTTATTCAGAGATATTTTCTCTTTGATTGAAACCAGATGATGTGATGTCAGTCTCTCCTTTGTGGATTCCTCTTTGAAATTCATCACCTAGTTTGGGTCTCCCTTAAATATTATGATGTTTTTTTTGTGAAACTCTTACTAGTTCCATATAATTTTGGATGCCGATTAATAACACTTATTTTTTTAGAAAATTCCCAAGGTGGTTGAGTCAGGGTAGAAACATTCAGCCAAGAGAGTAATCATGTTGGGGTATCGCTGGAATGTATGGATGCCGAAACACTATTACACCTAGATTTTACCATATGATAGGGATTCTCGAGGGTGCAGAAGCCGAGGGAATACCACATTTAATGAAATGAATTATATTAGAAAGTAATAAATCTGAGGTTTTCTTCGGCTTCCGATGTCTCACATGTGGTATGCCATGAGTTTAACGTCTAGTAGAGATGGATCAGACTGATCATAACACTAATGGGAGTGGATCAAATTAGTACATCCCTAGGAGTGAGTACCAAGAACGTTTACCATATGGCTGGGTCAGAACACCCAATGAAGTTGAACCCAATGTGGCATGTCCCACAAAGGGGAAGGTTTCACATCGTGAAGACTGATTAGGACACCACAAAGGGATGATCAGATAGGGGGATGTGTCCACAAAAAAGGGGACACCATGGTTTACCACTATATAAGATTGAGCCGAAGGGAGGCTTCCAATGTACCCTATCTAGAAGAAATAGATAAAAACCAACATAGTTAGAGATGGTGAGGCATATGATTGGGGTGTATACAAAGGAAAAAAACTTGAGGACATGTTAGGGATTACACATGGATAGCGGACCGGGTGCTTCAAATAGAAATGAGATGAATGGGGATTACACATGGTTAGCTACCCGTATGGATGGCATGATTTTACCATGATGTGAAGCTTGGGTAAAATCAGGATGGATAATGATGAAGTGTTGAAGGGTAGAGTGAATGGGATAGGAACCTCAAACCTGTTTGAAGGTGACGATGTTGGGAATGAACCTTAAGGAAGATTCCTATATTTCCCTATGGTAGGAAATCAATGTCCACAGAGTTCTAGGTTGGGGTGATGAGTCACAAGAGGAGGCGGCTCGTGATAATGGACACATGGATGGGACCTGAAAGAAGTAGAACCCCCAGGTTAAGGCATGATTTTCCTGAAATAAGAAGGCTCAAGTGAGAGACTAGGATGGGACATGGGAGACGCGATTAAACCTCAGGGAGGCTCCCTAGATGCCTTTTTCAAGAATGGAAAAGATAAATGTCCAAGTAGTTCATATATGGAGCCATAGTATCGGGGTTTACACAAAGGACAACAACCCAAATGGATGCTGGTGCTTACCTGTGTTTAGCATCCCATCGCAAGAGGGACACTCTTGGTTGGACGAGTATTTACTAAGTGTGGGGATTATAGATGGTTAGATTCTTCAGAAATGGTCTGACACTAATAAGAGGAAGACCAAAGATATGGGTCCCAACAAAGGGGACACTGAACTTTACCAGTTTTTGGAGTTGAACCATAGTTAGGATTCCTATGTAACCAGTCTAGGAGACTTTGATAAAACCCCCATAGTTTGAAATAATATAGTTTAATGTGATGTGGGATGAAAAGATAATACAGTTTAATATCATGCGGGATGATGATAAACTGATGTGAAGTGGTTGGGACCAATGGGTGGTGGGCTTGAACCTCATGGAGGCTTCTTACGTACCCTATTTTGAAGACATAGATCAATGTCCATGTAGTTTGGTGTGAAGGGTATTGGGGTTTACGTATGGATAATGACCCAGATAGGATGTAATGGTCAATCCTTAATCTAATCCTACATGATTCATGCTTGATGTGAGAATCAAGAGGCAACAAAAGACATGACGATCATGTTAAAAAAGGTTCATTTGTGACGAGTGGAGTGGGGCTTACGCATGGTTAGTATCCCAAAGAGGAAACATTGTCCTACTCCAAGAGTGAAACCTCTGAAGGATGTCTAGATGTATGAGGTTGATATGATCATCATACAAGTATCACCCAGTCATGTTGGATCGGGTCTTATGTAGAGATTGTTCGGGGGTGCCCATTGCAACAAAGTAGAGTATGAGAGGGGGATTGAGAGGGAGTTGATTCCCATTAACTTCAAGGTCATCTCGGGGATTTTCAATTATGCAGTGATCGTAGTTTAATGTAATGTGTTATGGATGTGGGGTTTCATGGTAGTTTAATGTCCTGCTACTCAAATATATGGGATTAACTCCTCACCCCTAGGACTTACATAACTGGTGTGCTTTATCCTTTAGTGGAGAGAAGGCACCAAAAATTCCATATTTTCAGTTTTGGAGTGATCCATTTATGGGTATATGTTAGCATGTATATCTAAAGAAGAAATAGTTGTTAGTGTGCCTATGTAAAGAAGCATGAGGCAGGGAAAATCAACATGGAGCACCCCTTGAGGGACTAAGAAATCACTATGTTCAAGTGTGGAGGGCCCCACAAGGAAAGTGCACATGAGAAAGGGGGTTTTCACGCAATATGGGCTTGGAAATGGTGATTTGGACAAAGGGTACCACATGGATAATAGAGTAAGAGGTGCACACAATATTGAAGGCTTGCACACAAGATTAGGGGCTACGTGAAAAATGGAAGCCTACACACAAAATGGGCCCGACATAAGGATAACCTTTCATGGAAGAAGAATATTTTGCATGCAAGTTCCCTTGAGTAAAAGGAAATAGGTGTGGGTCTAGTCCAAATGGGACCACCCAATAGAGGACCCCTGAGAGACTTTACACACAAGATCTAGTACTTTCAGGCCATGTATATCGCATAGTCATGGAAGGAGTTGTTTTTCACTCATGGGAGAGACAATATGTTTTTCATAATTGTTCCCCGAAGTGATGGGTTATAGACAAAAAAACCAGAGATGATGTGCAAGGAGGTGTGCACAGAATGGGAGGGGGGGGGGGGGTTGACATCATATTTCGAACAAAAGATGTTTCGCATGACACAATTTCTTGTGTGCTAACTTAATTCCTTTAACGCCTCTGAATTGTCTACATTTTTTCAGGAGACCATCATAGACGGATCCATTTTATATCTTATTGGGTGTGCAAGATCATGTGCACTATTTTTATTCTTATATTTGGGCCTTAAATATTTTGTTCACCTCCCACAGGTGTCTTGATATTATCTGCTATTTCAAATTAAGCGTACTATTTTCTAAGAAATTTTTAATTCAAGTCCTCAATCAAAATTTGGAACCAACACCATATCATTTTTTATTATTATAAGTATTAATTGAAAACTGTATTAGAGGTATCTCAATCATTTCTTAATATCTACACATCGTAATTAATCACTGCGATATTTAGAGGGAACATATTCTCTTATACAACTTGTAGATCCCCAGGTCATATTAGGTTCCATTGAGAGGAGTGTGAATATATGGTACCCTCGTTTTATGAATTATTTTACTTTTCAATTCAAACTATCAAATGTTTTAAGGTTATTAATCAACACTATGATATCTCTCAAATTTACCTAATGTGAATTAGTAATATTAAAGAATGAAAAAAATATTTATAAGGTTTTGTTCCAAGACTAAATTCTTTTCATGTTGGTTACAACCCCAAACATGAATTCTTCACTATAATCTATTTATAATTTAAAATGGTTTTGGAAGAAAATGGTTATAACCCTAATAATTGATCCTCTAGTTGATTCTGGATATAGCCCCAGTCAGAAGCTCTTTCGTCTTCTTTAGAAGATCTGATCTATCCTATGATGATATCTCGATCTTCTTTATTGATCTTTCTAGATCACACATAATCATGTACACTTTAATTACCTTCTCTTCTTGTTGGTATTTCTCAAATATCATGGATCAGATGCACTTGATCTGATTCCTTAGGGAATCTATGCTCATGTTTTTTCTTATTTTCAAGTAAAGTACCAACCTAACATAATATGTATTCAAGTGATGCACACAAATTATTAAATGATATTTTGTACAAGAATAATTCTTGAGAAATCCTAATTCATATTCCTCTTATAAATTCATGAATTCATACAACAAGGACAATGCCAGAACATTTTAAATGTCCATATTATTTTATGTTTTTTTATATTGTTCTCTTTATACAATAGTTGTCAAGTTATTATGTAATCATGAGTGCATTCATATGTTTGATGATACTATTAAAGTTCTTCCTTTGTATTTAAGTACTATATGTGATCATGTTTGTACTAATATTCATTCTTTGTTTCTTTATACACACTGGTATACACAGATACATCACAATTTCCTTTATCCTGTAACTTAATGTCTCAAGAATGAGTACACGACCTTCTCAAATCAGAGCCTTCAAGAAAAAAATGATGGATATTTCAGGACCATTCATATTGGTTTTATCACCCGAACATGTGTTCTTCATGAATTGAGACACACTAGTTTATTATCACATAAGATACAATATATCTCAATGAAGTTTTAACAAAATCGAAGGGATTCACAGAACCCGTTCTTCCTGAACCCTTAATGTGTGAGATATAAGTTGAATGACCCATGGCTTTGTCTTCTTCTACACACAAGATAATATCATTATAGATATTATCATTAAGATAATTTTTTTGTTTTATATTTTTTTTGGAAATGAGATCATTCTATCAATATATCAGCACCTTCATTCATCTTATAGGATCAATATTTATAAGAGAGGTTCCCACAACATTCCTTCTTTTAATCTCTGACTTAAATCCTAAATTTTATACCTTGTAAATCAAGATCAATGATATTAGTATATTTATGTGAAGGATTAATATCTTTTAATCCTCATGATTCTATATTTTATGGTGAGTTCTCTTATCAAGAATGTCTCACATTCATGCCATAAGGATTCCATGCTTATTCTAATCTTTTAAATTTTGAATGCATCCATGTGTTTTGTATTCTCGAATAAATGAATACAACTTCATTTATTATATGGTAGTAGTTAATTCTTAGAATAACCTCTTGCATTAAATAGTAATATTTTAATCATGGAGTTCATTAATCTAATCTACATGCAATCTCAACATTGGAATAAAAATGGAGATCACTAATTTCATCGATGGTGGTTCTTCCATGTACTCTAAAAAAGAGACTCATCAATGAGGGTTAAGGTAAGAGACAAACCTTGAAAGGGATATGATGTCTTAGATGACTTCGATATAATGGAGAATGAAATTACCATATATTGAATGAATGATGAATAATGAATAATAACTCTATATCCCACATCAAAATCCAAAGTGGCTGGGTGCTCCTTTTATGAATCATGTGGTGTCAGAACACTATTTTTCCAGGGATACAAGGGATTGAAATTAGTAAACACCTTCATATCATGGACCAAGAGTCAAGAATCACTAGTGTAGGCCCACTAGCACCATGTCCCATGCTATGAAAAATTTCCAACATACACTCTAGTGGACCTATTCAAGTCCCCATCACTAGCCACCATACAAGAAATGTAGACCATATCTTTGACATGTTTAAAGTACTCCTCCAACATTTTTGGGATTCAGTTGGTCTATGTTTATTTCGTGGATTAACAAATTTGTTAATAAGGTATCATTGAGGTACATAGAAAAATAAATTTTAGGGAATAAAATTCCAAGCCTACCTAAAGACTTCTTCATTACATATTCATTAATTATTTGAAAATGAAATCCTAATGAAAAATGTAATTTTTTTCCATGTACTTCTTCTTCAAAAAACTATTGTAAAAAATTTGTTCTCATTGACACAATTTTTTTGAGCATTAATATTAGTCCAATAATCATCAACATTACATGGATAATTATCCAAGAATTACATAAAATCCCATAAATCGAATCCATAAAAATTATCCAAGAATAAAAACTTCTCACCATAAACTTACCAAACACACGATTACTTATAATTGAAAATAAAATTAACACTGGGCCCAACAACAGTGACTATTGGGAACTTATTATGCATGCAATATCCTAGTTTAACAAGATATTAATTCATCTTAATCACATGTTATTTTGTTTGAAAATATACCCCATGGATCATATCCCCCCTTTAAAAATGATTCACATTAAATTATTGTTAGGAAATATTAATTTCATGTGGGAAAGTGTAATTTCCATTTTCTAAATGTTATTTAAGACATTTGGTGTTGGTTGAGAATATATTTGTATTTAAACACTCCTTTTCCCTTTTTATGATTTGAGGAAAATAATACCATATAATCATTAAAAATATTTTTTTCTAGATCATTCATAATTGTTAAATTATTTCTTATCTTGATATTTTCATACAAAATGAGAATAATCCAACTAGTGTATTGTTCCTCATTCACTTATTATCACTACTTCCTCCATCAAACTTAGTTTTTCCATTAGAGGATTTTCCATCAGTCTTAAAAAATTTCCTTAAAGTGGTTTTTATGTAACCACTTAGGAATTATTATTAATTGATGGCCACAGGAACCACTTCATAAATCTCCTTATTTATTGTATACTTATTTTCATTATCTCTAATAGTGGGAACAGGTACCTTAATTTTCTTTAATGTAAATCTATTTGTATTTCCAAGAATGTTTCTATTAGTAAACTGATTTCTATTAGAGTCAATTATCTTGCACCAATTTTATTAGTATTTGGTTACATGTATTTATGATTATATAATTTTTACTATAAAATAATTATTTTTATTTAGAATCATATTTAAATGAGATAATTCCCTCAGAATATATGTCACATTTAATGTTCACCACAGTTTCCCACTATGGGGTAAACCAAGTGGTTTCAAAATATTATTATTGAATATAGATATATGGATGGATGATATTGTGTGAAGGGACATAGAAAATATTTTCTATCAGGGGGAAGAGTCTCATAATCAATTGAAACACCTTCTCAAGGTTCTTTCCCTTGGATATATCTAAAATGGGCAGGTATAGGAATAAACCCACTAATAGAAAATCCAAATTTCCCAATTTCACTGGATTTTCCATATACATATGTGTGTATTGATCTTTAAAATTTAAGGATATAATTGATGGATACCTTTAATCATTTAATCTAATCAATTGATAAAATCTTAGATAACATATTTTTTGGACAGGTAAGATACATTGGGTATGCCGCGAGTGATATTTCACTCATAGACAATGTAAAAAATGATTTATCCCCTTTGTAACCTGAAAGATATTAATATCTTAGGTATGTTAATGGGAACATAATTGTTCAAATAAATCCATTATCATGGTATTCAATGGATGAGTTCATTTCCATAAATTCAAGGAGAGATACATCGACCGTGTAAGTTGATGGCACTGAAATAAATCATTCTTGATTTGATATATTACAATAAAGGAATATATTAAATGTAAAAAATTATTGGGAGGTTGGATGTCATTATGATATTAACTAATTTCTATATGGGTTCCTTGGAGTGTTGTTATATGATAACCATGAAATTTTGTGTGGTTATTCCTAATTCCATTGAGAAATACACTATGAAGTGTACACACTAAATGTATCTTCAATCTTAATTCTATTCAAGTATTGAATTTAATAAGTTATAGTAAATAATATTTATTAACATTTAGTTAATCTCTATAATTTAATCAAAAGTTATTTGAAAGAATAAAAATGTTAAATAAAAAATAATAAATATTAGTTCTATTTTTTTGAAAATATAATATTTATTATATTTATTGTCTAAAAATTCTTTGACATTAATTTAATTAAATAATTATTATTCATGGATTGAAAAATGTTAGTGATGAAAGAGGACATAGATTAATAGTCCAAATAGTATATATGATATTTATTTATATTTTTAATTAATTTCTCACATCATGAAAATAATAATAATAATATAATTATTATTGGAAAAGGGGTCATTTAAGAATTACAAGGATTGTAAGGGTTTAATGTGCAAGTTTATAACCCTAAACCTACCATAATAAATATATAATGATATCTATCTCCTAAATATTTTATGAATTTCACAACTGATATTGATAGCCCCAATTAATATCGAGACATATATATAGAACATTCTATCTCTTAAACCTCTCTCAATTAATCAAGTGATTATCAGGAGATCTTCCTATACGGGAAGAATTTAGCTGCGATCAACCATGATCAATGCAAGATATCAGGACCTTCTATACTTGCACTTGATGATTCCATGAAATCATTTAGAGATTATGTTACATGTTTGGATTAATACATGTCGTACTCTTCACTTTAATCCCATAGTGAAACAAACGTTTGATAAAATCTATTCAATCATATCATCATTTTAAATTGAGTTACAAGTTGAGGTAATTCTATGTGTACTCATAAATTAATTATAAATTACATCTGAATATATATTTATTTTTGTTCCTAAAATTTAATCTAGTTATGAAATATAATACGTTAATTTTAAATTATGTTTTTATTATGTAAAGAAAGTATTATATGTAATTTAAGACTAAAATCCATGTTTTTAATACCAATAAAGGATGCTTCTACTATACCCGAATCCCAAAATTTTGTTGCATGATTCACCCTTTATTGAGATCTATGTTTCTACTACCATATAATGGAATTTTTATCAATCACATCAGACATTTCTTTAGGTTAAAACCTTTTAATTCATGTCATAAAAATTAAGAACCTTTTCATCTTTCTAAAATTCCTTGCAAAATAACTAGGAGTCTCCTAATTAAAACATCTACCATAATAATAATACATCATATAGTCATATCATAACTATAAAAATGAAAGACTATATGTTTTCCTTATGTATGTTTTAACACCCTCTAGGAAAACACTCATATTTTGTCCCAATATTCCATAACTGTTTCACTTTGTAGATACATTCTTTTGGGACTTAGTTTTCTCAAATTCTAGAAGGGTATACCTTTTACTTCAAGATTAATGATATATCCTTTTTTGTTTCTCTTCGTATTGAAACCATTTTATAGGAAACTTCATTTTATTTTAAGTATCTATGTTTTGTTTCATGTTCCTTAATCATCTCATCTTACCAATTTAATTTGGAATTAATTTCATTCAAAATTGAAGTAACATATAGTCTAGATTATCTTCACTGTTAAAGTTTTATTTTGAGTGGAATAATTCATGCATTCAACTCCTTTTTCATAGCCACATTATTTAATATTTCTTGAGAATTTTCTTCAAGAATTTAACATGGCTCCGTTATATTTTAAATAATTTACCTTATATCATACATTAGGTCATCTTCCTCTTATATTACCCTTATCTTTTCAAATGACAAATTCCTTATTATAGAATATTATAATCCATGAATATTCTCTCTTATATATATTTTTCTAGTAGGGTGTCAATATATCCTAATTTTCAAATAGAAATATATTTATGTTGGATAAAAAAGGTTGCTTTCATACCTTCGTAATTTCTACCAAATTCTAAGGGGAAATATAAAATTATATATTTTCGTGATTTTTAAAAAAAAATATAAATTAGTTCTATTAAATGAACTAGATTCAATCAACTTTAATGGTAAATCATTTGTATGAAGTGGGTTTTGATTATTTTACTTCATTTAACCACTATAAATAAAGAAATTTTCATATTCCATGTTCTTGTGATGGGTTATTTAACAATAGTTTTTTACTATATGAATATTAGAACTCCATCAACACATCCTTACAAAAATTACAATGAGACACATTTTAGAATATTTATTCTTTATGAACCTTTTTTAATACCATCACAATAGAAGCATCACTCTATAAATTTCATTTCTCCATATCAAATAAAATTTAAAACCTACTAAAAATAAATATTTATTCAAACAAAACTACTCAAGGGACATCAATATCTTCTTCTAAGTTTGTCATGAACTCTATTTTCCGTCAATAAAATTTTGTTCCACTAAAGAATGGTTATAGGGTCCTTGAATTAAATTTTTAGTAGTTCTCAAGGATGAACACCACAATTGAAACTTAGGTTGTGGTAATAATTGTTAGGTCACTATGTATACCTAGGGGATGAATTAGGTTGAAATCAATTTAAACATTTTAGACTGCTTCACTAATTTATATATATGTATCTTTATTTTAATTAGGATGTAAAAATGTTTAATAATTTTTTCTGACTCACCCTAACTAAATTAATATAATGATCAAAGTAAATAAAAATTCATGGAAGATGATTATTTTTACTTCATCCACCCACATAGGGATACATCCATGGGGAACACATTGACGCTGCATTAATGTTCCATAATAAACTACTTCACTAGTTTTTCGTACGTAATGGGGTGGTATTAACGACTTGATATATATAAATTTCTTATAATGTTTTGGGTATTCATAAATTCATACCCTGTTCTTACTACCTTCTCTTATACCCTTTACACATTAATTTCCAGATGAACCACATCAATTTATATACAAGTATTTATATTCAAAATGAACAATTATAGTGTATCAATTTGAATCCTCATATTTTGATAGATGAATTTTTGACCTTTAGAATTTGAATTTCTATAACACACTCATTGCAGGATTGTCAACCCATATATAGAATATGGAATGTCCAAAAAACATTCTTCATCATTATTTGAAATTCTTTATTATTTCCCTTATTTTATTTATGTATGTATCATTTTTCATATTTGAAAATATGAAAATTTGAGAATAACACACCATAAAATCATCCATTTAAATTCACCATGGTCTTTGTGTTCAAATTAAAAACACCATTTCCATCTTATCTATAATTTTGTTTTAGAGGTTTTAATGTTAGTCAATCACTATTTCGATAAAACAAAGAAGTAACACTTAATTTAAAAATTCCATTAAATCTTTAGCATATATCAACATATTTTCTCTATTTGGTGTCCTAAAATATAGTGTCAATAAAACTCCATTTTAAATCCCAAATTTTATGGAATGTTATTTCTGAAATCTATTCACACTTCTCAACATACATGACACTAAAAATGATAATTATCTTCCATTATAGTGGAAATGATATTTCCATGTTTTATTTTATATGAATAATCCTTATATTTCTTTTATCCTTATTAATTTATCCATAGAGAGAATGAATTAGTTTTTATCCACTCATGTTTATCCATTGATGTTTATCATTCCATGTTTACCATTAAACATTTAGTCTTCCATGTTTATCTTCTAGGTATACATTTTATCCACCCATGGAGATAGAAATGATTCATACCGTTTCCATAAGAACTAAACTGCATCATCCTTAAAACAATCATAAACTATTAATGTGAAGCATAAACTAGGGAGATGTGGCTTCTATATTACTTCATCTTTAAATATATCTTCATGTGAATTAGACTCTTAACATACTCTAAAACTACTGAATTATATAGTGTGAATTTTGATTTCATTGTTGAAATTTACATATTCAATATTCTTACAAATATATTCACTATCATAAAAGTAATATTATTGAAATTTATTATGCCAAAACTATATGTTCTATATTTATTTTAGTAGTTGGGATTCTAGGATTCTACATGGGATATTTTACATGGTCAATTTTTTCATCTTGAATAATTATTTATCCAGCCAGTGTTTATCTTACTCTAATAACTCAAAGATCATAGAGGAGATCATTCTTAATCATATATTAACTTAAACACATTTAATCTAGTGAATCCATGTGTTTTGATTCCATTGGTGAGGATTTTCATTTCTTTTGGAAACCATTTCAAGGGGTGCACAGATTTATTCAGGTCACTTTGGATAGCTATGTTGTCTTAGGGTACCTGACCACCTTGGTTCCCTTCTGTTTCACCTAATTAGATATTTATTCCCCTTATTTATTTTATATCTCATTATGTTGTTAATAAATTATAGTTTTTATTTTAGTGTGTTCATCCATATGAGATTAAAACTGAGCCATGATTCCTTGTGGGCTATCTTTCATGTGGAATTTCAAGTAAATCTTGAAAACATCACCTTTAAGCTTAATATGTGGAGATTTTAATTATCTAGATGTTAAAAAAGAATAATAAAATCATGATCCAAATGACCCATACTATGGTGTTCATGTACAAGTTTAGAGATTAACTCATTTAATGATACATAACATGAACTATATGATTGAATAGTAGAAATTTTCTTCCATTTTACATTTTTCAAACCTTCAACTATTTTATATTGAAGATTATATTTGATGTTTTTTTGTTGATCATATTCTAGACTATATCTTCTTCGAATTTTTTGAGGTTAATAAAATGTTTTTGTTTGGGTGGTATTTTTTCCATCCACATATGTTTAAAACGAGCTAAATTACGTTATATAAATTTTATCAATGAACTAAATTCTGGTATTTTTAAGGAACATGGTTTTTGTTGTTAATAATTTAACCTTTAAATACTTGAACTTGTATTGAATAATCTCAATTTTATATCATTACTGAGCTTTGATATTTTAAATCCCAATAATCGTTTCATTTTTGATAATACATAAAAGAAACCAATAAATATTTGTTGACCCTTAGGTTTGTTAGAGTCATATGCCTCAAAATTTCCCCCAAAAAATTTGGTAAAAAATAGACTATATATATAAAATATTCAACTAAGTATTATATATAAAATTTTAATGGAGAAAATTATTTTAACTTTTGTAGATTCAAGATGAGTTCATTTTATGTTTTAAATAGAATTATAGATTCTTTTAATGGATCAAAGAATCATATTATTACCCATTATGTTAATGTATAGACCTGTACAAGTTATCTGGATTTCTACATCGATGTCCTATTTGGGGCCCATATTTCAATAGTATAGTCTATAGATATTTGTATTGAATGTTTTATATACTATGAAACATAAAATTCTCTTAAAAATAAGAGATATTAGATTTGTTTAGTCCTAAAAAATTAAAATGTGATAGATTATGCCTCCCACCAATTAATAATCCATGTGGTGAACTACGCAACATATACTCCTGAATGGGCTATATATATATTCTCAATGAATATTTAGATAAATAATCTCTAAAAGGAAATGTGTGACATATATATGGATAATAAATTTCTTAATTATATATTATAAAAAAGGGAGTTTGATATGTTCCCATAATGGTGGTAAGAGATGATTAGGGATTATAACCATTCAATCCAGAACAATCCTAAGAAGAAGAATACAGTGGTTGATGCTCTAACTAGAAATAAACCCACAATGATATCCTTGATGAGGATTGAGGGGATATAATCTTCAAATAAATTAATTTTATGGACAAGGGAATCAGAAAAGGTGTTGGGAATGTATTGTATAAAAAATACTCTATAATTTATTATGATTTTGGTTATCAAAAAAACCCTTTTTTTTCTAATGATATTAAAATATGTGTATTTCAGGGAATTAATAGACTTTATTATATTTATTTTAAAATTATTTTCATGATTTGAAATAGAAAAGAATATTTTTTAATATGTTCAAGATGCATTTTCATACATTCTGGAAACACTATTAATACCATACGATGATAAGAATAACATAAGGAATAAACCCTACACTTTGTACAATGTGCATAGACCATGAAACTTAAATTTGTATTAAAACTTATTCTGGAAGAATAATGTATGGTTACTCAAAACTATGTTTAGAAAATTATGTATGGTTAATCAACCCTATGTTATCGGAAAATTATGGTTGAGGAACCTTACGTTGAAAAGAACCATACATTTTTCAAGAGAAGAAGGTATGGTTAAATAACACGACATAAGTATGGAACCTTTCATTTCAGGTCAACAAATATCAATAATTAACCATACTTTTATAACCAACCTTACATGTTCATCCTTATGTTCTGGATAAGAACACTACTTAGTTAAACCCAATGTTTGGTATTTTTTCACTTTGTGAGAGAACCCTATGTCTGACTTTTCAACATCAAATATTTATTCCGCGATGTTTTGTGCGATTGCTGCAATGCTATTGATAGTATTCCAAGATATTTAAATGTTTGTTCTTGACTGATTTAAATATTGTTATATTTGATTCAAAGAATAATATGCAATGGAGAAACTCACACCAATTCTTAATGGAAGTTACGACTCCCCTATTTTGTTTGAATTTGAATTTTTACTATGAATCAAGCGTCTTTATTGGATATAAAATTTTGAACCAGGATATTTTCTTTACATATTCCACTTCTGTATTATTTATAATAATGGGTTTTTTTCTAGGAACATGTTTTCCTATACAATCATACTATAGTAAAATTCTATTTACAGTCCTATAATGAATGAAAAACTCGGATAGAGGAGTACACTTTGGAGATATAATGTTGTATCTCATTCTTCTGTAAGCTTGCAGCTTCTATGTTTTTATGTAGAATTTAAATTGAAGATATTTGTGCAAGCATAATTTCTTCAGACTTGTTCTCTCTTGAAAAATATTATTTCTTATGAAGAAGATCCATATAATGTCAATTATTTTTTGCTGATATTATAAAGGTCAACCTATTTTCAATAAATCAAACTCTTTTGATTTTTTGGAGTTTAAACTACTCATACTCAGTTTTGGTTGAGTATCAATTTCTCAGTCTTTGTTGTGGACTTTTGGTTCTCTATTAAAGAACCAAAAGGATATTTTTTGTTTATAATTATTTTAAATGTGGAAACTACCTTCACTTAGTTGTAAAATTTCATTCTTTTGATAAGAGGATCGTACTAATGAAATTCAACAAGCTCACAAAGGAAGAATTTTGTGGAGTATACTAGGGGATCTTTGTACTCTAAAACACTATAAATGTCTTGTTCTTTATTTATTTTTATCTTCTACTTATATTTCATATAGTTTAAAACACTTCATATGCACAAAAAATCTAGAGGGTTTCAAAATTCATAATTTTGGAAGATTTTTGAAAAGACACAATTCACCCCCTCTTATGTTACTTTTCTTTACCTAGTCCTAGAAATTTTTATCAGAGGTTATATTTTGGATAAATATATTACAAGCTAAAATTATAAGGTGTAAAGAAAAATGGAAGTGAATGATTCTAGATAAAGAATGTATATGGTACGAGCTCCAGACATTAATGGTGAAGACTATGGGTACTAGAGATCAAGGATTATCTTATATCTAATGAATCTTGGATTTAGAGTCTACTAAAAAATTATTACTCCCTATATTATTCCTTAACAATTTGAAACTTGTGATGCATAAATAGAAGAAAAATATGATATAAATTCAAATTAAATGAATGTAATTCATTGTAGTCTCATACCAATTGAATTTAATTGAGTATCACAATGTCCTATTGAATATGAGATGTGGAAAACCATTACAGTTGCCTATAGAGGAACAAAAAATTATAGACAAATGAAGTATTATAATGCTAGAGTAAAATATGATACCTTAAGAATGTTTTTAGAGAATGGATCCTGTAGGTGAATGGTTGGGTTATAGAAATTTTAATCAATATTAATTTCTTAAGAGAACCCATCAAACAATATGATCAATCATTGAATGTAATTAGAGTATTACCTTCTAAATAGAATGACATATCTACTACTATTCACCCATCATCACCAATCAAGGATTTGACAATGAAAGAGTTAATTGGGAGAATGGTGAAATATGAAGAAAAAACGAAAAATGAATTTTAAAATCATAAAATATTAGTAAAAAAGGAAAATAATTCTCTAGATTTGACATCTCATAATCATAGCAGAAAAAAACAAGAAGAAAAAATGGAAGAAAATTCAGATTCCTTAGATTCTAAAATAGAATTGGATCACCTATCTATAAAATTCACCAAGTTCTAAAAGGAGAAAATATGTCTCAGAAATCTCATCAAGAGGGATGAGAAATAAAAAAGAGAAGTTCTATGTTATGAATTTAAGAAATTAGTTCATATCAAACTAGATTTTCTTCAGCTAAAATATGAAAAGAAAAGTTTAAAAAATAGATATCAAAAGAATAATAATTTTGAGACTAATGGAAAAAGTGGAATGGAAGTTGCATAGTGTGTATCTGAAGACTTTGATAGCTCTTAAATGTATGATATAGAAAAAGAGAAGTCAAATCTAGAAGCCAACATATGCCTTATTTCCCTGGATAAAGAAGAAAAGGTACAAACTTAGTACTATCTTAATTTGGATTCTCATAGTTTCTCAAATGAATGATTTTTTGTGTACTTATAAATGATAGAGGAAAATATGATTATTTTTTAAGGAATAATAAATAATTAATAAATATTCATAATTATGTTTTAGTATAACGAGGTACCATGCCTAAACAACAACAAGAGTTAGTTAAAAAATTCAACTCATTTATAAAAAAACTACATTGACCACGAAAAAAGAATTAATGAATTGCATGATGAAGTTTAATCTTATAAGAGTGATATATTTACTTTTAAAAAAAGTATAAAAAGTCTTAAATGAGATTCTAAAAATAAATTCTTTAAAATAAAATGATTTTGAATATGAAATAATTATCAGAAATCTGAATTGTATAAAAACTATTTTCCACCCAATTCAATAAATGCTCTTTGTTATTATAGTAGAATAAAACGAAATACCACTAATAAATGTTATTTGATATATCCTCCAATTATTTGTATTAAAAAATTTTATTTCCAAAATTTTGTTTGAATAAATGGATATAAATTATGGAAACATAATGAAAATATGGACTCCTAGATCACTGCTAGCAAACACTATAAGAACCAATAATGTGTGGGTACCAAAAAACATTTTTTAATTTATTTTACAGCTACTAGTCCATAGGAAAAAATATTATATATGGTACATAGAAAGTGGATATTTGAGAAATATGAGTGAATATTAATCAAACATTCATACACTGACTCAAATGGATGGAGGTCCTATCACTTTTGGTGACAATGCCCAACGAAAAATAGTCATAATTGGAATTGTTGGAGATCCAAAGTCCATCTCAATCAACAATGTACTACATGTAAACAGGATAAAGCATAATATGATAAGAATTTATCAACTTTTTAATGATTGTTTTTATCTTGATTTCTCTAAAAGCATTGTCAATTTTCAAAGAAAAATTTCTTAAATTTAGAGAAGCTAGAACTGATAATGTTTATACTATGGACGCAAATTATTTCTGAAAACACAATTTGAGTTGTTTAAATCTAAAGATAAATGATTCATGGATATGGTATATGAGAATTTGTCTTTAAAATATCTATGTTTTAAACAAATTTTCTAAAAAAATTAGTTTCTTCTCTTCCTACGCTTAAACTTGATAATGGTCGATTATGTGATGCATGAAAAATTGGAAAACAAAAAAATAATCTTTCAACCCAATTAACAAAATTCCTACATCTAATCCTTTATAACCTATCCACACGTGTTTTTTTGGATCATAATGAGTATAAAGATTAGCTAGAAAATTATATGTCTATGTGTTAGTTGATGATTATTCAATATTTACTTGGGTTTATTTTCTAATAGTCAATAGTGATGTTTTTAATGTTTTGATTGTTTTTTGTAAAATTTTTCAAAACGAAAAATATTTTAAAACAATTTAATAAAGAATTAATCATGATGGAGAATTTTAGAATCATGAATTCAATTATTTTTGCACAAATTTGGGTCTTAAACATACCATATATGCACCAACAATACCTCAACAAGATGGGATTATTGATAGGTCAAGTAGAACTATTTGAGAAATGGTAAATAAAATTCAAAATGAATACAATATTCTAATCTATTTTGGGGAAAAATATATCATTACAACCTGCTACATCATTAATGGAGTTTTAATGAGGACTATTTTCAAAAAGACACCCTATAAACTATGGAATAATATAAAACCAAAAGTAAAATACTTTAATGAGTTTGGTTGAAAGGTGTATATCTTGAAAATCAAGGATAATCTTTGTAAGATTGATCCAAAATCTGATGAAGGAATATTTTTAGGATATTATTCTACTTTTCATGCTCATTGTGTGTTTAATAAAAATCAAGGATATTTGAAGAATCAGTTCTTGTGACGTTTTTTGAAACATGACCTTTCATTAATGAAAAATATGAAAATGATAAAGTCACTAATTCATTTGACAACATAAAACTTGAAACTCTCAAAGATGATTTTGGAAATGATATTAATAAAATTCAGTCCAGTTTATAATAACATGATACTGAAGATCCTGAAAGTGTCCTACCTAGACACTCTAGAACCCTAAAGAACCATACATTAGAAATTATTGTAGAAGACCATGACACACACATTATAACATGAATAAATGTAGAAAACATCGCTGAATTCTCTACATTTCTATCCCAGTTATAACCTAAGACTACAAAGTAATCCCTATATGATGAGAGTTGGATGTTAGCTATGCATGAATAGATAAATAAATTTAATAGTAATGATGTTCGGTAACTAGTAGACAGACTAACCAATTATCCAGTTATAAGTACCAAGTGGGTATTTATAAATTAACATGAAGATCAAGGGATCATTACTCAGAATGAAGATAGATTATTAGCTAAAGGTTATAATTAGGAAGAATGTACAAATTATGATGATACATTTTCTCCTGTAGCTATATTAGAAGTCATAATAACATTTTTAGCTTATGAATCTCATAATAATATTAAATTATGTCAAATGGATGATACATATGAATTTTAAATGATTATTTATTGGTGGAAGTTTATGTTAAAAAACCACCTGGTTTTAAAAACATTTATAAACAAAATTCTATTTTTAAAAACACAAAATATTTCTATGGCCTTAAACAAACACCTAGAGATTGTTATGAAATATTGAGTTCTTTTCATTTAAAAAATGGATTTACTGTTGGTTTGATAGACCCAAATTGTTTTAGGAAAACTGTTTGTTCTAATATTTTGTTAGTTCGTATTTATTTTGATGATGTTATTTTTGGTTCAACAAATAAAAATATTTGTAATGATTTTAAAAAATTATGGGAAAATGAATTTGAAATGAGTATGATGGAAGAATATAATTTCAATTTAGGATTTAAAATTTATCAAAATGATTATGGAATTATATTAAATTGAAGTAGTTATATTATTGATTTATTGAAATAATTTGGACTTAAGAACAAAAAGGAATATAAAACATATATATGTAACAATATAAAACATGATTTGGATGAAGCTAGAAAACATGTAGACAATATATTATTCAGAGGAATGATTAATAGTTTCTCGTATCTTACTACTAGCAGACCAGAAAGTATCTTTTTGGTGGGCTTATATGCAAGATTTACATTAAATACAAAAGAATCCCATATTACTACTAGTTAAAGAATATGTATATATCTAAAAGGAACTATTTTCTATCCCTTATTTTCCACAAAACTTCAGATTTTAATTAAATTTCATATTTAGATTCTGATTTTTAGGTTTTAGGTTATATTGGAAAAGTACCTTGAGAACATTTCATTTTTTAGTAAAATATTTAGTATAATGGTTGAGTAAGAAAAAATGCTCAATTTCCCTATCGAAAGCTGTGGTCGAATATATATCTAATGGAAGTTTTTTTTTCAAAAGTATTATGGATGAAAAAAACTCTACTAGGCTAAATTTTAATAGTATACCTATTTTATGTGACAATACTAGTGCAATAAATATTTCAAAAAATCCTATACATCATCCTAGGACTAAGAATATTGATATAAGACATCATTTTATAAGATATCATGTTCTTGAAAAGTATATATCATTTGAATTTGTTCATAATGAATATCAATAGGTTAATATTTTCACTAAACCACATCCCATTTCATGTTTTCATTTTATTTTGGGGTAGTTAGGTTTATTTATTCTTTAAAGTTTGTTACTTTATTTCAATGTAATCATTTTTTTCTCGATCACATTTGTTTTTATTTGTTTAATTCATTTGTTATGACATAGTTAGTATTTTTTGTTATAATTAAATAAATATTTCTTCATTTTTAGAATCGTATTTTTTTAAAAAAAATAAACAACTACCCTATGTAATAGGAACATGAAACCAGGAACCATCATTATCTATCAGAAACCCTTCAAATTACCGTACCTTTTTCAAACCATTTTTCCTAAAAAAAACCTTCATCTTCCCCCTAAAACCTAGAATCCAAAAACATTCGAACTTCAGATTCTTAGAAACGGTGAAGACTAATTGAACTGACAATGAATAAACCAGTGACATGAAATTTTTTTGAGTTCTATTAATAAATATTCTTCAAGGAAATGTCATAGATTTCGAGCGCCTGTATGAGAAAAACTTTTTTTTATAAGAATGATATAGAATTACATGGAATATATTTTTTATTCAATGAGTAAAAAAACAATTTAGTTTATGATGTAGAACTGATAAATTTCTCTAAATGTCTTTAGTTTAGTTTCAGTGAAACAAAAGATACAATATCATCAAGAATATATGACAAGGATATTTTAATTTATTTATTTTAAATTTTTTAGATTCTGAAATTTCCTCATGGATGAATATTCCACTTTGATCCTAGATCAATATTAAATCTAGATCATAATTCTGTATAAATAATTTAATTTCTGTTTGGATCAAAAAATATAAGTTAAATGATTTTTAAGGATCTTGAGGTAGATCAAAAAGTATTAGTTAATATTATTCAAACTACAATTTCCCCATGATTAGCTGAAATAGAGAATATTTTGTATCCGGATATGTATATCATGTTTTATTTCATCAATGATTCTATGTTAAAATTTTCTATATAGATGTTGAGATAACAAAATTATTGTTTATAAGAGGAAGTTCAAATGTCTTTTTATCAATATGGAATGATAATTTCCCTAATTTTATTTAGGATGAATTTTATTCATCTTTTTAATTCAAGAGTGAAAAGTCATCACAGTAATGTACTGAATGTTGGTACTATATGGGAGTTTGGTTTTTATTAGATTAATGTGAATGGAAAGATTATGAATGTTGGTTCAGATGACCAATAGAATCCTGGATTTTCTGTTCAGGGGGAGAATGTTTCTATAAGAAATAACGGAATTAAAGAATGGAGGACTGAAGGTTTATCAATGTCTTCTAAGAAAAAATTAAGATTCTATGGTGCAAAAAATCAAGAAGAATAAGAAGAAGAAGTTGTAGAGGAATTTTTTATGAAACCAAAGAACAAATAAGAACCACCACCCAATGATTTAGTGTTGTTATTAAGAGAATCTACCCATTCGGTTCACTTTCAAGGACCTATACATGAGGAGGATCAATAAGATTAAAGTCAATTTTGAGAGATTTAGGATGTTATTAAATTAGTGTATCCGGTTTAAGAAGAAGATATTCATGAAGAGGCTGCCCAAGAAGAGAAAAAAATGAAGAGATTAGCAATTGAGGCTACAGATTTTAATCATAAATATGCTATATAATCCATTGATCATTCATCAGAGAGACCTAGGTCTATCTATAGGGAAAAGAAATAATTTTTTGTCAATATTTCATGTTCTAGTGAAATTTCTATTGAGAAGTTTTCTAAAAATCACTTATGCATTGTGCATGTTAATCCATACAAGAATCTAGATGAAGGGACCTCCGATTCTTTGACTAATTAGATTAAGGGTATTTTGATTATGTTTAATAAGGTTTAAGAGGATAATTATATTATTTGGTAGGACCTGGTGAACTGAAGAAAACATTTTGATGATTTTTAGAATTCATCATCTCCAAGGATATAGTTTGAGTCTATTCGAACTCAGATTCATGAAATTAAAGATCATTCTATGTCAAAAAAATATTTTAATGCTTTTAAAAGAAAAATTCTTGATGAGAATGAAATTATCAAGTGTAAATATAATTCCAAAAATAGATTGTATAGATCTAAAATGGTATTTGGGAAGACAATTTGAGTCTGTCAAGGTATGTGTTAGTTAGGCTAGTGCTTCTAACTCTGCCACCTCAACCTCACCAGATCTTATTAGATGATTTCAGGAAATTACATCTATTGTGGATGATATGAATGATAGATTGCCAAACCATTAGTGAAACAGTGCCCCATTTTCAGTCTTGTTGGACAACCAAATATTTATTGTTGAGTAACTAACCTCAAGTGAACCCGGTATTAGGCTTCTACTCAACATTATAACTGATTAGTTTGTCCAGTTTTTACAAAAAAAGGAGAGTCTACATAACTTTTTGGAAGTCAATTTAGTTGAAAATGTTTATGTAATTCAGGAATAAAATTTTTTATAAAGTAAGTTAGGAGATAATTTACATAAAGGTTTTAGTTATAGATAAAAGAAGTAAAATAGGTTATTCAATCTATTAATTACCCTATAGACCCAATATCAGAAACACACACTGCCCAAACCCTTTCACTATCCACTAGACCAGATGTCCAACCTTCTTCTATAGCCTAGCTGTCTACTGTAATTGAACAATTTTTATTAATGAAATTTTAATATTCTTATTTTATATGCATTATTTGATAATATTTTATGTTTATAAATATTTCCAGAATTCCTATCTCATTTATTCAAACATTATGTTATAACATTCCTTAACTAATATGTGAAAAATTAAAAGCAATTTAATATTTTGTCAAAGAATTATTTTGGACATCCCAAAGAGGAGGAGAAAATTTTATGAACACAATATTTCATTTTATTGAAATAATACTATGGAATCAAAATTATAAATATTTTATTTAATCATTTTTAAAGAATTTCTTTATTGTATTAATAATTTTATGGTTTTATCATCAAACGGGGGAGACTGTTGGTCATTTATTTTTCAACAACACTCTATAATTTATTATGATTTTGATGCTCAAAAATACCATCGATTGTTTTAGTAATGATAAAAATTTAATTAATTTTTGGGAATTAATATTATTTAAAATATTTATTCTGAAATTATTTTCCATCTTTTTATAACAACCCTGCCCTTTATTTTTTTATTTAAACATGATTTATTACTTAAACATTCACTTAAGACAAGTATGAGGATGGAGAGGTCTAGTGTCTTGGGAAATTAGGAACATTACATGATAACATAAGACATAAAATATAACATTTTTATTGAAAAATTATATTTACAAGACCACAACATTCCTTCGTACTTAGCATTACATGGGATAAACTGAGGACATACACAATAAAGGATGGGATATAAAGCCCATTAAGGGAGTAAACAAGGCCTGACATGAAGAATATAATACATATTAGGAAATAATAATATCATTTGGGAAAAGAGAAACATGAACCTAAATGTGTGATACAGAATAATTATCATAACATGAAAATGTGGAAATGACGTATAACATGTTTTGATCATGAGACATGGCTCATTTCACATGGATTTTTATGAGTAAACACTCATTTCACTTCAATAATCATGAGTAAACACTCATTGCACTTGAATTAGCACGAGTAAACCCTCATTTCACTTGAATTATCAAGAGAAAACCCTCATGGAAATTTAATTAGCATGAGTAAAACCTCATTACACATGGATTATCACAATACTAAACATTACCCAATGGATTGGAGCACTATCACGACACACTCTTTATAAACATTTCTTTTCACGCATAAGTGTTCCACATGGATCATATAACATGGAATCATTCAACATAAAAAATTATTCCATGATAAAGGAATATAGAATAAATAAATTTAAGTACCATTAAATATGTATATGTGCATAAACATGAATACCCTTGATTTATAAATGGGTATAGTTTTCACTACATGATGATTTTGGCTTGGAAAATCACGGTGCAGTTTCTGCAGCAAAACATTGTCATATAGAAATTCATAAGTTGGGTTGATGAGAGTGAAAGGGGTATATCGTCATTTATAAATGAAATATAAAGAAAGGGGATCATGGAACATAATATCCCTACATATGAAATGGAATTAATATTCATAATATGAGATAAAAACTAAATGGAAATAATATTAGAGAAATCCATTACGGGATTTCAGCATGGTAACGAGTGTACAAAGAAGGAATTAATGAGAGAGAAAGGTGTTTATCATAACTAAAAAAATAAGGAAAGATGTATGGGGGAGGTGTGAAATTATACCCCAAAATTTTTAATTGAGATTATAATGTTATTGAAACATAACTAAACTTGGATACAAACGAGAAAGGAAGGAATCCCTTACAGAAATTCGTCATGGTAACGGGGTAACCTAAGGGTTCATAAGAGGTATAGATGCGAGTGAAAGGGGATATCATAATATATAAATAAAATAAAAAAGTAAATAGGATATTTAATAACATGTACCAACATTTTAAATAATAAAATTCAAAGACATAACATGAAAACAATGCTTGATAAAAGAGGATGGTGGAATATACCTTACGAAAGTTCGGCATAGTAACAGGTGTGCTTAAAGATCATAGGGGGGTTGATGAGAGTAAAAGGAATATATAATAATATATATATAAATTTAATGTTTTTTGGTTGTGTAAAATCATAAACCAACATATGAATACATAACATTAGAATCATAATGTAAAAGGGTAGCTTGAATGGAAATGAGAAGAGTGAAACCCCTTATGAAGATTTGTCATGGTAATTGCTGCACATAAGGGTTCATAAGAGGAGTAAATGAGATTGAAAGGGAATATCATCATTTATGAATAAAATAGTATGTAATTAGTATATTTAATAATATATTCCAACATTTTAATAAAATAGATTAAAAGTAATAACATGAAAAGAATGTTTGATAAAAGAGGAGGGTGGAAGATCACTTACGAAATTTCTTCATAGTAATGGCTTAGGTAAGGGTCAAAATGAGGGAGGATAAATAATACCTCATCCAACTAAAATAGAATTTATAGTAATATTATTATTATAAAATAATAAAATTATATCCTTTCAAAATTACAAGAATATCTTTCAAATATGATGCTTGAATTTGAAAGGAGGAGAGGAAAGTGAGGATCCCTTACATGGATGTGTGACCCCAAAGGCATGGGAGAGTCCTGATAGGGGATTATTGGGATATTAGGGATGAATTTTAATGATGTTTGAGAGATTATTTAATAGTAGGGACGTTTTATAAGGATTTTTAGTGAAGTGAAGTTGGAGATTGGGTGAGTTTATATAATAACTGAGAGGGATTCTTTATTATTTAGGTTTTGGTCACTACACATTAAACTCAACAAAAAAAAGAAACCATCCAATGAGTTTCCAATGGTTATTTCCAAACGGTAGTGGTATAAAATATTTTTTAATCCCAAGGTCCTAACATATTAAAATATTAGTATAGCTTATGTGGAGGCGAGTCACACTCTCAAGGAAATAATTTCAAAATGTTAAAATATTTTATATGTATTATGGGGTTAATTAATGCATCATAAAATTAATAAAACAAAGATAAAATCAAATTAATTTAAATTTATAACATATATTATAATAATATACCTTCCAAATTATTTTATTACATCACTATTGGGTCATTATACTGTCATAAAACACATTATATATTTATTCGATATTTAATTTTTTCCCAAAAATACGACTCCATCAAGAAATTATAAAAAATTCACCATTGGATAATTTAAACATCCTGAATTCAAAAAAACATATTTTATAAAAATATTTTTCTATATATGATAATTTTTACTTTTAAAATAAAAACTAACATTTATTGAAAATTGACAGGTTTTGAAAAGAAAATCATTTTTTTAAACCACCATAAAAGATACATTTGACTTCATAGAAGTTATACGTTTATTTATAGTTAATAAAAAGTATATGATAAAAATATTTTATTAAAATTTTATTTATTCCAAAAATTTACTAATTCATTAAAATAAATTCATTAATAAAAAATAAAATTTGAGTTTTATCATATAAAAAATATAATTTTTATCAAACTAAATACTTAATCATATATATGGAGTAAAAAATATAATCAATAAATATAATCATCAATTATAATTATAAGGAATTTTCTTATAACACTATTATAATAAAAATATTAATAAAAACACATTTTAATATAATAATTTATATATTTCTAAAAATTATCATTTTACATGAAAAATCAATTTATCTAATTCATTATAATTTTAAGAAAAACTACTTTCGTAAAGAATTGATGGAATATGAATTTTATGTAAAAAATGGATAAAAAAAGAATCTAATGAATTGTTACAAAACCCCATATAACACCCACATAATACCTAAGGGAATGATGTGCGATTGTGATAGACTCTTTGGGAGGCTTGGATAACATCGCTCTGGTGGTAATCTCTATTAACTTTAAATTATCTCGTAGGTGATTTCGTTCATGTTTAATGTATTTATGCTCGGCTTGGGATTCACCAAGAGTGAATCCAAGTGATGCTACCTCCTTTATGAGCACCAAAAAATGATCTTCATATGACTCGAGTATACAAGATGATGCCATACTCTCCATTGTCTGTGTTAAAAGGATTCATTTTTAAAACCCTTAATTTTATATCAGTTGTTTGATCACTATTCGATGACTATATTATCGATGACAATGATACTTGATGGTCATTTAAAACCAATAAATAATGTGGAAGGGTTTTTAATATCCATAAGACATTTAATTAAATAAAAAAGAAAATTTTATTCAAGAATGTTTGGGTGATTAAAACCTTCCCCCTTAAGAAAATTCACCCTCAAAATTATCTTTTCCCACACAAAAAATAAATGAGGGTAACTTTTCCTCACAACTTCTTCTAGTTACTATGTTACTTCTTCAAACTTGTGGCTTATCCTCAACACTTTTATGAGGGGAATTGTCATATTTCATAGATATTTTTCTCTATAATCGAATATATTCACTGGCTTCTCTTCATTGGAGAGGTAATTCTCTAATTGTACCACATGTAGATTGAGTACATGCAATGGATCAGGTAGGTACTACCTCATAAGAGATACATGGAATACATCATGTACTTGAGATAGGTTCGGTTGGACTTCTAGTTGATAGGCCACTACTCCAATAAGATCAAGGACTTTAAAATGAAAGATGTACCTTGGACTAAGATTTTACTTCTTCCGAAATATCATAACTCTCTTCCACAGTGATATGTAGAGGAATACCATGTCTTTGACATCAAACTCTAGGTCTCATCGACAATTATCAGCATACCTCTTTTTTGACTTTAAAAAGCTTTAATGTGATGCTTGATGGTCTTAACCTTCTCTACCATTTCTTCGATTGTATCTGGACCTAGATGTTTTTGATTTCCCACATCATCCTAACATACTGATGTTCTGCACCTCTTCCCATAAATGGATTCATTAGTATCCATTCAGATTCTTTAGTAGAAACTGTTATTGTAAGAGTACTCAACTAGAGTAAGAAGTTGAACCCATCATCCTTTTAAGTCCATTGAGCATGATCTCAACATGTACTCAAGTTTTTGGATAGTTCTATCAGACTAGCCATTATTTTGAGATGATAAGCTGTAATGAAGTTCAGCTCAGTATTTAGAGCATGTGGGAGACTCTTCCAAAACAGAGAGGTGAATGTTGTATCTCGATTAGATACAATCGATAGTTGTACTCCATGCATCCTTAAAAATTATCTGATGTATATATGTTCCTGTTTATCCAATGAGAAGTCATCCTGAATTGCAATGAACTATGCAGTCTATGTAAGATGATCCACACAAACCTAGATAGAATTGTTTCCATTAGATTTCATCAGATGTCGGTGACAAAGTCCATGGTGATGTTCTCCCATTTCCATGTTGGTATGGATAATGTTTTCATTATCCCTTTACACTTATACCTCTCAACCTTCACTTGATGAAATACTACGCACATTGATTTATACTCAGTGATATCCTTCTTCATGTTATCCCACTAATAATGCTCTCGGAGATCTTGATACATCTTTTTGTTTCTTGGATGAATTGAGAAATTAGAACTATGTGAATCATCCAAAATTTATTTCCTTAACTCGAGATTTTATGGAACACATAGTATTGACACAAATCACAAAATTACTTCTTCAATAACATTATGTTCCAATGATTTCCCTTTTTAGATAGTTTGCACGTTCTTTTGAATTCCCCCATCATCGTGTTGAGCATACATTAACCTTTCAAAAAAGAGAAGGTTGAGAAATAATTTGCGAAAGGATTGGGGATGATATATTCTTTATGATTCACATGTCCATATTCATTAAATCAAGGAATATTGGATCCATTAAAACTCTCATCAATGAAAGAACCACTGGGTCCTTTGTACTTGGAGCATCTTCCACCTTGCTTGCTTTCCCATGGTGGTAATGGCTTGAGAAGTCACAGTCTTTGATTAGATTTTACCATGGTAATTGGTTAGTATTCAACTCTTTATGTGTGAATATATATTTGAGGCTTTTCTGATCTGTATATATTTCACACTTTTCCCCAAAGAGGTAATGCCGCCAAATTTTAAAAGTAATGATCACTGTATCCAACTCTAGATCTTTTGTTGAATATTTCTACTCCTGAGCTTTTAATTACCCCGAAGTATAGACAATGCGTTTTTCTTTTTTTCCTTAAAATTCCTTCAAAGGGAGACTTAAAAAGTTTTCAGGTAGAAAAATCCCACAAACATCATCATGTGATTCAACAATTATAGATGTTTTTTAACTAATGATTTAATATCATTTCTGTTCAGGAATCAATGTTCTTAGAAAACATAAAATATATACTAATTGTACATGAATTGAAATACATTACTATATAAAATTCATTGTAGTAGTGGTTACATGTAATTAATTCATGATTATCCATATTAGCATATGACATCTCGTGCTCTCTTGATCAGGGAGATTGTGGATGCTCATTATGCTTCTCAGCACTTGTAATAGAGCATTGTCTTGGATATTTATCTACTCTTCCACATTTATGACATAAATCTACGTAAAATTCCATATATGGAACTTTATTTACATACATCATGTTATCCATTATTTCATAGAAATTGGATACCTGGATCCCTTACTTTCCACACATTAAACATCTACTAGTCCCTTTTTAACATTTCCCCTGGATCCTCTTTCCACACTAGCTTGATAGAGGAAATTGAGTATTCTTTCCCTTATCACCTTTATCATATAAAAATTCATGAGATACCATCATCCTCTTCTTATATGTCTATGGGAATTCAAGAAATTTCCAATTTTTAATCTTGATTTTTGATAGATGGTTTGGTATAATCATGATATGTCTTAATTAAGCTCCAATTTTTTTGGGAATCTCGGTTGGAAATTCATCAAATTGCCCTTCACATCAGTTTTTAGCTACTTTCAACATATTACCGACCATTGGGTAGAATAAAATTAAAATTTGGGATGAGTGTCTTGAACATTTTAAAAGATAAAGGGGAATCCAATAACATTAAAAGGATAACATACATTTATCTCTTTAACATATAAATTTATAGGCTTCAATCTATGTTATCCATAATATATCTCATTATGTATATTCTTATAGGTTTTTTTCTCCCTTAATAATGGTTTACACTAAGAATATGAGTTTACCAAAGCATATCCTTTGAGATTGTAGAATTGAGAGTACAGTAAAGCCTACTGTCATGCACTGGTTCACGTTCGAGTCTAGCTCAATGCGGTGTTTTCGAGTTTTAAACCAAGATACATCGGCATCAGATCTGCCTCTACATGTTTGTATCTAGATAGGGATATACTTTCTTGATAAACTACTTAATCAATACTATCCAAAATTTAGTAATTCTATTCATATACTTTGTTTTATCCCTAAGGCTACCATAGTATATTTATAACACTAATCCCAAAAATATCTTAATCTATCCTCTAAAACCAACTATAAGAACCCTACTCTTTATTATATATTTAAACATGATTTATTACATAATATTTCACTTAAGTAAACTTTAAGTATCGATAGGTCTAGTGTTATGGGAAATTAGGAACATTACAAGACAAATTAAGACATAAAATATGACATATTTATTGAAATCTTAATTTACATGAGCACAACATTCCTTCATACATAGCATTGTACGTGATATCATGAGGGAATAAATTAGAAAAGGGTGAGATATACAGTCTAATAAGAGAGTAATCAATTCATAACATGAAAAACACAGTACATATTAGGAAATTGTCATATAAATAGAGCACAAGAGAGACATGAACATAAAGTCATGATATAGCATGATTATCATGACATGGAAATAGATAAACGTCATACAACATGATATTATCATGATCCAAGGATTATTTCACATGGATTATCATGTGTAAACCCTCATTCCACTTGAATTAGAATGAGTATACCCTCATTGCACTTGAATTTGCATGAGTAAACCCTCATTGAACTAGAATTAGAATGAGTAAAACCTAATTGAACATGAATTAGAATGATTAAACCCAAATTTCATATGGATTATCATGATATTAAAAATTACCCAATTAATTAGGGCGCTATCAGGGCACACCCATCATAAAATTTTTATTTCATTGATAAATGTGCCACATGGATCATAAAACATGGAATCATTCAACAACAATGGTTTTTCAAAAATTAAGGAATGTGGAATAAATACATGTACGTACCATTAAATATGTAATTTTCATAAAGTTTAACACCCTTGATTGTGAAATTGGTATGGTATTCAATATATTTGGAAAACCGCGATGTAATTTCGGCAGTATAACATCATCATATGAAAAATCCTAAGTTGGGTTTAAGAGAGTGAAAGGGGTCTCTCATCATTTATACATGAAGTAAACTGAAAGTGTATAAACAAACACAATATACCAATATATAAAATTAATTTTAGATGCATAATATGATAGATATACTTGAATATATATAAGAAGAGAGAAATCCATTACAAAATTTCAGCTTGGTAATAGGTGTACATAGAAGGCATTAATGAGGGAGAAAGGGGATTATAATAATTAGAACATAAGGAGTGAAGTATGTGGGATGTTTGAAATCATACCCTATAATTATGAATTTAAATTTGAATGATATTACATCATAATGGAACATGTATACAAATGAGACAGGAAGGAATCTGTTACAGAAATTTGGCATGGTAACAGGGGTATAAAAGGGTTCATAAGAGGGATAAATGAGAGTAAAAGAGGCTATCATCATATATAAATCAAATAATATGTAAGGAGGATATTTAATAAAATATCCCAACATAGTAATTAAATAAATTAAAATTCATCACATGAAATGAATGCTTGATAAAAGAAGAGGGTGGAAGATCTCTTACAGAATTTCGACATAGTAACGGGTGTGCTTAACGGATCATAGGGGGGATTGATGAGAATAAAAGAAAGATTTAAACATATATAACAAAAATGGATAGTATGGGGGTAGTGTAACGTAATAACCCAACATATAAATATTTATCTTAAGAAGAATAATGTAAAATACTTTCTTGAATGGATATAAGAAGTGTGAAATCCCTTACGAATATTCGGCATGGTAACAGGTGCATATAAGGGTTTATAAGAGGAGTAAATGAGAGTGAAAGGGGATATAATCATTTATAAATAAAATTTAATGTAATTAGAATATTTAATAACATATCAAAACATAGTAATAAAAGTGATTCTATGTGATAACAATATTTACAAATACTCAGTTTAATATAATAATTCTTATATTTCTAAAAATTACTATTTTATCTCAAAAATCAATTTATCTAATTCAATATATTCTTAAGAAAAACTATTATTATCAAGGAATTGATGGAATACGAATTTTATTTATAAAATTTATTTAACAAAAAAGTAACTAATGACTTATTACATAACCCCTTATAACACCTGCATATACCTAAGGGAATGGTGTGTGATGGTGATAGACTCTTGGGGCGACTCAAATAACATCACTCGGGTGGTAATCTCTATTAACGTGAAATTATCTCGCAGTCGATTCCATTTATGATAACTTGTTGAAGCTTGGCTTAGGATTGGTCAAGAGCCAATCCCATTGAAACTACATCCTTTCTAGCTCTGAGAAATATGATTTGTATGACATTAGTCTAATGGATGAGGCCATCCTCCCCTTTATTTGTGTGGAATATATTCTTTTTAAAAAACCTTAATTTTATATTAGTTTTTTTATCACGGTTTTATGACTATATTATCAAGAGTAATGATACATAACAGTCATTTAAACACTGTAAAAAGGTTCACATGTTTTCGATATCCATAATACATTTAATTAAATAAAATAAAAGAAATTTTATTCACGAATTTTCGGGTTGTTACAACCTTCCCCCATTAAGAAATTACATCCTCAAAATTTTCAATTCCCACAATAAAACAATGATGGTAACTTCTATTCATCACTTCCTCCAGTTACCATGTTGTTCCTTCAAACTTGTGGTTTCTCCAACTCACTGTGATGAGTGGCATTGTCTTATTTCATATAAATGTTTCCTTGTAATATATAATCTTCCCCAACTTCTCTTCATAGGAGAGGTCATTTTCCAATGGTACTGACTATGGATTGAGTACATGAATTGGGTCAGGTGTGTACTTTCCCCAAAATGATAAATGGAATACATCATGTATATGAGGTTTGTTCGGTGGGAGTTATTGTCGATAATACACTTCTATAATGAGATCAAGGATCTCAAAAGGGCTGATGTAACTTGGACTAAGCTTTCCCTTCTTCCCAAATCTTATAAGAGAACTAAACCATATGATGATATTGATCTTATCCTCCTTTTTTCCATTGAGAATGATCTCAACATGTCCTCAAGTGTTTGGATAGTGTTCTTAGATTGGACATCAGTTTGAGGATGATAAGCCATACTGAAGTTCAGCTCAGTATTCAGAGTATGTGGGATACTCTTCGAGAACATAGAGGTGAATCTTGGATCTCAATCAGATACAATCGATAGTGGTACTCTATGAAGCCTTACAACTTCTGTTATGTATATACATGCAACTTTATCCAATTAGAAATCCTCCCTAATTAAAATTAAGTGTGCAGTATGTGTAAGAAGATCCAAAACAACCGAAATAATATTGTTTCCTTCAGATGTATTTGAAAGTCCAGTGATAAAGTACATGATGATGTTCCCCCATTTCCATGTTGGTATGGGTAATGGTTTCATCATCCCCTTAGACTCTTATGTATTAGCCTTCACTTGCTGACATATGAGGAACCTTAATGTGTACTTAGTGATATTCTTCTTCATGTAATACCACCAATAATTCTCTCAGAGATCTTGATATATATTTCTGTATCCTGGGTGAATGGAGAATTTCAAACTTTGTGCATCATCCAAAAGTTCATTCCTTAACTCTTGATTTTTTGGAACACATTGTCTTGATCCAAATCCCACAATTCTTTCTTTATTCACATTAAACTCTAAGGAATTCCCTTTTCTGATATTTTCCACTTTCTTTTAAATTTCCACATCATCCTTTTTATCATACTTTAACCTTTTCAAAAGAGAACAATGAGCCATAATTTGTGAAAGGATTGATTTTGTTCCCCTATTTATGATTCTCAAGTTCACATTCATTAAATCTATAAAGATTAGATTCTTTTCAATTCTCATCAATGATAGAATCATTGGGTCCTTTTTACTTAGAGAATCTTCCACCTTGTTCGCTTTCCCATGGTGGTAATGGATTTAGAAGTCATAGTCTTTGATCAGCTCCAACCATCTTAATTGGCACATATTCAACTCTTTTTGTGTGAATAAATATTTGAGGATTTTGTGATCCATATATATTTCACACTTTTCCCCCAAAGAGGTAATTTCACCAAATTTTGAAAGCACATATCACTTTAGCCAACTCTTCATACATGGTTGGATAGTTCTGCTCATGAAATTTAAATTTCCAAGAAGCAAAGGAAATGATTTAGACTTTTTTCCTCAAATTCCATCAAAAGGAGTCTTATAAATTTTCATGAAGAACAATCCCAGAAACATTAACATGGGATAAAAAAATTATAGATGTTTTTACACTAATTATTTAATATCATTTTTTTGGGGACTCAATGTTCTTATAAAAAATAACTGTTATACTAATTGGACATGAATTGAAATACATTACAATATACACTACTTTATAGAAGTGGTAAAATTTAATTAATTCTTGACTATCCATCATATCATAGGAATTCTCGTGATCCCTTGATCATGGAGATTACTAATGCTCATCATGTTTCTTATCACTTACAATAGAGCATCATATTGAATAATTCCTAAATTATCCACATTTATGGCATAGAACTGTGTAAGATGCCTTCGATATAACTTTGTTTCCATCCATCTCATTATCCATTCTTTAATAGGAATTGGATACCTTGTTCTCTTCTTTTCCACACATAAAATATCTCCTAGTCCCTTTGTGACATTTCTATGGTTCCCCTTTCCACACTTTTTGCACAATGGTTATTGGGTCTTCCATCCCATATCAACTTTATCAGATGGAATTTCATGATATGTCATATTACTATTCCTTGATGTCCATTTCCATTCAAAAAAGTACAAATTTTTAATCATGATTTTTGATATCTAGTTTGACATAATCATTATATTTCCTACTTGAGATCCCATTTGATTGGGAATCTCGGTGGGACACTCATCACATTTCACTTCACATTAGTTGTTAGATCAATTCATCATAATACCGGCCATTGGATAGAATAAAAGGGAAATTGGGGATGAGTGTTTTGAACACTATAACACATAAAGGGGAATCCAATGACATTAAAGGGATAACATAAATTTATCTCCTTATCTTAAAAACTTATAGGCTTCAGTATATGCTATCCACAATCTATCTTCTAACTTATATTCCTATGGGATTTTTTAACCCTTAATAATGGTTTGTACTATTCTTGGGAATTTACTGATGCACATCCACTAAGAGTGTCGAACCATGAGTGCACAATGACCCTTTGTCATGCCTGATTTCCCATTCGAGTCTTTCTCAAAGCGGTTTTTTTGGGTTTTACTCCTAGATACACCATTTCCAGAGCAACCTCTACAAGTTATTTTCCTGACATGTATGTATTTCTTGATAAGAAACTTACTCTATACTCCCCCAAATTTAGGAATTCTATTCTTATAATTAGTCTTATCCCTAAGGCTTTTAATATTGTTTTATAACCGAAGTCCTAAAAATAACTAAACCTATCCTATGATACAAAATATAACAACCAAGCACATTATTACATATTTAAACATTATTTATTAGATAAAATTGCTCTCAAGACAACTCTGAGGATCATTAGGTCTACTATCTTGGGAAATTAGGAACGTTACAAGGAAAATTATGACATAAAATATGACATATTTATTGAAAACAGCTTTTACATGACCACAATTTTCATTCATACTTATAATTACATGGGATATCCTGAGGACATTTACAATAAAAGGGTGATCTATAAATCCCAGAAAGTTAGTAAAAAAGGAATAACATGAAGAATACAATACATGTTAGGCAATTGGAAAATCAATGGAGTACAAGAGAAAATTGAAGATAAAGGAATGATATGAAATGATTATAATAATAGTAAATGTGGAAACGATACACAATATGATATTACCTTGAGCCAAAGATCATTGCACATGGACTAGCATGGGTAAACCCTTATTTCACTTGAATTAGCATGAGTAAACACTCATTGCACTTGAATTATCATGAGTAAACCCTTATTACACTTACATTAGCATGAGTAGATGCTCATTTCATATGGATTGGAATGAGTAAACCCTAATTTCAGGTGGATTAACATGATATTAAACATTAACCAATGCATTGGAGCACTATCAGGGTTCACCCTTCATAAATATTTTACTTCACGTATAAGTGTGCCACATAGATCATATATCATGGAATCATTCAACATCATAAGTTATTAAATGATCAAGGAATGTGTAATAAATAAATGTATGTACCAATAAATATTTATATGTTCATAAATGTGAATAAAATTGATAGAAAAATGGGTATGATATTTTTTACATGATGATTTTGGCTTGGAAAATCACTGTGCAACTTTGGCAGTATAACTTCATCATATGAAAATTCATAAGTTGGGTTGATGAAAGTGAAAGGGGTATATCATCATTTATATATGAAATATAGAGTAATGGGATCATGTAACAAAATATCCCAACATCTTAAATGGAATTTAGATTCATAATATGGGAGAAATACATGAATAAAAATAAAAAGATAGAAATCCCGTACAGAATTTCAGCGTGGTAGCATGTGCACACAGAAGCAATTAATAAGGGAGAAAGCATTTTATCATCATTAAAACATAAGTACGGAAGTATTGGAGATGTGATATATCATAACCTAAAATATTTAAATGAAATTATAATGTTATTAAAACATAAAAAAATTGGATACAAATGAGAAAGGATGGAATCCCTTTTGGAAATTCACTATGGTAACAGGGGTACATAAGAGTTCATAAGAGGGATAAATGAGCGTAAAAGGGGATATAATAATATATAAATCAAATAATAAGTATATAGGATATTTAATAAAATATCCCAATATAGGAAATAATTAAATTAAAAGACATAACATGAAATTAATGCTCAATAAAAGAGGAGGGTGGAAGATTCCTTACAGAATTCCAGCATCGTAAAGAGTGTTCTTAAAGGATCATAGGGGGGATTGTTGAGAGTAAAAGGATGATATAGTCATATATACATAAAATGGATAGTATGGTGGTCTTATAACATCATAACCCAACAAATAAATATTGAACTTAAGAAGCATAATGTAAAAGAGTAGCTTGAATGGAAATGAGAAGAGTGAAATTCGTTATGAATATTCAGCATGGTAACAGGTGCACATAAGGGTTCATAATAGGAGTAAATAAGAGTGAAAGGGGACATCATAAAAAAATATAAATTCAAATTATTTTAAAATAATAATATATATTTTAATAATTTAGATTTTATAGTATTTTATTACACCACTATTGGTTTATTATGATATCATAAAACACATTGTACATTTATTTGGTATTTAGTTTTTACCCTGACAATTAATTGTCTTAGAAAATTATGAAAAATTATCTATTTTATGATTTTAAAATCCTGATTCAAAAAAAATAATATTTATTTTATCTAAATAATTTTTAAAATTTGTGAATTTATTATTTTAAAATAAAAACCAAAATTTATTGAAAACTGTTGTGTTTGAAAGAAATTGTTTTTAAAAATTAATACAATTTACATTTGACTTCTTAAATATTATATTATAATTTATATTTAATAAATAATATATGATAATAATATTTTATTAAACTATTATTTACTCAAAAAAGATATTAATTCCTCAAAATAAATTCTTTAATTAAAAATAATTTATTAATTTTATCAAATAAAAAATATTATTCTTATCAAATTCAATACATAATCATTTATAGAGTAAACACAATAATGAATAAATATAATCATCACTTATAATTAAATTTAGTGTTATTATAACACTATTATAATAACTATATTAATATAACCTCAGTTTAATATAATAATTTATATATTTCTAAAAAAACCATTTTACCTAAAACATTAATTTATATAAATCATTATATTTTTTGGAAAAACTATTATCATAAATGAATTAATGAAATACGACTTTTATTTATAAAATTTATTACACAAAAAAAAATTAATACCTTGTTACATAACTTCTTATAACACTCACAGACGACCTAAGGGTAAGGTGTGTGATGGTGACAGACTTTTGGGGTGATTCAGATAACACCGCTTGAGTGGTAAATCTATTAACATGAAATTCTCTTGTAGTAAATTCCACAAAATATTAATGTTTTTAAGCTCATCAGGGGATTGGTCAGGAGAAAATCTGAGTGAAGGTACATTTTCTATGACTTCTGATAAATGAGCTTCGTAGGGATTGAGTCAACTTGATGAGGCCATCCTCTCATTTGTTTGTGTCGAAAGGATTCATTTTTAATAACCATAATTTTATATCAGTCGTGTGATCAATTTTCAACAACTATATTATAACCATTAATAATACTTTATTTCCATTTAATCCCAATAAAAAAATTTCTTTTGTTTTCAATATCTATAAGACATTTAATTAATCAAAATAAAGATAATTTTATTCAAGAATGTTCTGGTCATTAAACTTTTAATTCGTATAGAATATTTTTTAAGGTGTTTGGGATAAATTTTTATACATTTTGGAAATAGTTTTCATATATTACATGGATAAATGTAATTTATGAAATAAACCCTATGCATTGTACAACATGTATGGATCATGAACCCTATGTTTGTATTGAACCTTATCCTGGAATAAGAATGTATGGTTTGGAAACCCTACGTTCAGAAATGTTCATATGGTTAATCAACCACATGTTATTATTTAATTATTGTTAAAGAACATTACGTTCGGAAGGAAATTTATTTTTTCCAAGAGAAGAAATTATGGTTAAACATCCATACCTTACAATGTAGAGATAAACATATGGATTATTAACCATAGTTTTATGATAAACCATATGTGTTCAACCTTATGTTTGATAGATTAACACTACATTCGACATTATTTCTCTTTTTGAAAGAACCCTACATTTGACCGTTCGACATCAAAGATTTAATCTATGATATTTTTCATGTTTTATACAATGGTATTGATGGTATTTTAGGATATTTAAAATATCATTCTCTACTTACTTAAAGATCATTCTATTTGATATAATGGACTTTATTAAATGGATAAAATTTCTCATATTCTTAAGGGATGTTATGACTTCGCTATTTTGTTTGAATTTGAATTTCTCGGGGTTTTTAGGTGTCTTTTATGGAGCTAGAATTAAAAAGAAGGATATTTTATTTATGTATTCTAACAATGTATCATTTTTTAATAAAATTATTTTAGTGAGGAATATATTTACATATACAATCATACTCTGTTGAAAATATTTTTATAGTGCTATATAAAATTAACACATCTAATAGAGGACTACACTTTGGAGATATACATATTCTATATAATTCTTCAATATGATTACTACTGCTCAGTTTTGTTGTAGATTTTAAATTGAATATCATTGTGAAATCTAAATCAGTTAATACTTACTCTCTCAAGAATAATATTATTTCTGTGGAAGAATATCCATCTACTATCAATTGATACTTCTACAGTTGTGATTTTAAAAGTGTTTTCAACCAATAATTTTATTTGGATTCATTAGAGTCTCAACAACTTGAAATCAGTTACTGTGGAGTATCATCTTATTGGTCTAAGATTTGGATTTTCAGTTCTTTGTTAAAGAACTAGAAGGCTCTATTTTGTTTATCCTTGTTTTAAAGGTTTCAACATCTTTCACTCAGTTGTGGAATTTCAGTCTTGTGATAAGAGGACCATACTAGTGAAATTCACCAAGCTCGTAGAGAGAGCATTTGGTGGAGTGTACTAGGGGATCTTTTCTCCTCGAAACACTATAAAAATATATGTTATTTAATTATATTTATCCATAGGTTATATTACATAAAGGATAAAACACTGTTTATCCACCCATATTGTATAGGGTTTCAAAATTTATAATTGTGGTTGATTTTTGAATAGTCACAATTCTCCCCTTTGTTTTACTTTGTATTATTCTAACCAAACAAAAAGACTTCATCCTTATTCTCAAATAACTTCTCAACCATTGATTATTAATATGATCAAGGACGACCAAAAAGATGACGAGTAGCTATAGAGGACTGTAGAAATTATTTAAGAGTTAAAATTTATTAAATATAGTGTAATAAGGTATGGAACCCAGATATATGTACCATAAGAAAATGAACTAATGGTAAAAATTCTAGATAATGCACATATATCACATTTTTCTATTAAATTTTGAATTAAACAGATGTATAAATATCTAAATATTTTTTTTGTGGAATAACATGAAAAGGGATATTTATGAATACGTATCTCAATGTTTGGTATGCCAATAAGTCATGTCTGAATGATATAAGTATATAAGTATGATGAAACTATTTCCTTTACATGTATGGAAATGGGTAAACAAAACCACATATTTTTTCATATGACTCCCTCGGTTATATTAAAGAATTAAAAGCATTTTTGTAGTAGTCAACATCCTTAAAAATTCGACACTTATAATTTTTCATAAGGAAGAATTTTTTATTGAACCACTCACGAAGATATAAATAAGATAAGTGGATATATTTCATAGAGTTCCACACTCTATTGTATTTCATAGGGATCTGAGTTTTACTATGATGTTATAGAGAATAATTTAATAAGTTTTGTTTGTAGAGATAAGTTTTAATAATATGTATCAACCCCAGATAGTTGATCAACCTAAAAGAGAAATTAAAACTTTTGTGGATATTATGAGACCATGTTTATGGGATTATAAGTATATTGGGATATTAATCATCTCCTTTCTAGGTTCTTACATAATAATAATTTATATACAAGTAGTCAGATAGAACCTTATAAGGCTCTATATCAGAAGAGGTGTCAGACCCTAATATGCCAGGATTAATCTAGAGAGTTGAAGATTATGGAAACCAATCATATCCAAGATATTTTTTAGAGGGTATATACCATTCAACATCATAGAAAATCCATGTAAATTTATCTCTAAATACATGAAAAAAATCATCGATGAGACATAGAATATGAGATCTAAGATAATTTGTTCCTATATGTATCATTATGGATGAAAGTAACATGTTTTGGGAAGAATTGAAAGATTAGTCCTGGAATGATAGACCCCTATGATGTCCTTGATCTCATCTAGATGTGTCCTATCAACTAGGAATACCATCAAACCTATTCCATGTACATTATGTGCAGTATGTATCCTTCAAAATGAAGTACATACCAGACCCCTTAAATGTTCTAAAATACGAGGGGTATGTTATGAGAGTTATTATTTATATGTGGATAAGCTGGTGAAGATAATAGATCATAGTGAAAAAAGTATTTGAAAACTACTAACCTTGTCAAATTACTGTAGGAGAACCACAAGTTTTAGGTTCTAAAATAGAAACTATATGAGGTGATTAAATAGAAGTGCCCACATATTTTTAAGGTATCAAATGATATTTTAATGTCGAAATTTTGGAAGGGGAAATATGTAATGAACCAAAATTTTACAAATGAATTTACCTTATGAGTGAAAAATTATATTATTATGCAATGCAGTTATAGAAAACACATTCAATATATTTTATTATTTATTTTGGGCATCTATAAAATATATCCATAATTCCATGATAGGCATAAATTACTGTTAAAGATCATGCCCATTGATAAAAAATCCATTCGATTGTGACCATTAATGTTACATAATTTTAATGATTATAATAATATCTAATTGACATAGATATAAGAAGTGATGGGCATAAAAAATTAGAAGTATATATTCAATAACTAAAACATGATAAAAACCATTTAAGTGAGGAGATAACGTTTATTGAGAACCTGGACAAAACATTTTTCACCAAAACACCCCAAAAAAGTACTACCATCTCAAAAATTACCCTTAGTATTTAAATTTTTGTATTAAGGGGTTATGTATATAGACCCTAGTTGTATGAATTATTATATTTTAATTCTAATAAAATAACTATTATATTTACATCTTTCATTTATAAAATTTTTATATGTCATTTTGATAAAGTTTAGAGTTGGATATGATGAAATCAATATTATTTTTTGAGAAATATAAAATCTCAATTAAAACATATTTTTTGAAAAAAATGAGGAATATTCAAATAAATTTTATTTTCATGAAATGTTATTAAATAATATTTCTTATATAAAAATTTTATTATAATATAATGAAGTGTAAATTTATTTTTATAAGCTTCATAATGATATTTGTATCATAAGAAGTAGTATTTTCCAGTACCTATTGTTTTTTTATTTAAAATTTTATATTCTCATGTTTAGATAATTATTTTGGTAAACTAAATATTATTTTTCGAATCATCACAACAAAATTATCCTATGGTAAATTTTTCATAATTTTCTTAGGAAATAGGATTTTTCGTAAAAATATAAAATTATATTAATATATGGTATGTATTATGGAACCATAATAACCCAAAAGTGTTGAAAAAATTATCTAAAAGAAATAAATTCCAAAAAATATATATTTACACATTAAAATAATGGGGGCGGGGATATGGAGGTTATTTGATTTATTTTAAAAACAAATAATTAACCCTAAAAAACCAATATTATATTTTTATGTTTCAAAAATAATTCTTTATGATCATGACTCACTTAAACATGATCAATTGTATTATTTTAATGAGATCTATATCAGGATAATAAATGTTTTAAATCCACTCCACTTTTATGGAATCCATGGACAAAATCTAGGGGAAGGTTTGTGGTTTTTATTACTTTACCACATGGAATCTAAAAACTAATTGTATAAAGTATTAAAAAATTCCCCCTTTTTTATATTAATACCCCCCCATCCTCACATATAAATTCACTAAAAACCCTATTGAGTAAAAATTCCATATTCGTCTTCCTATATGAGTCCCTACAAATATTTTACCATGAATTTAATAAGATATTCCTAATCTTTTATATGAATCCCCTCATTTAATTGACACTCCCCTCTCCCTTTTCATTCAAGGAATTTCTTTGTACTAAGACTTTTGACATCAAAGTTTTCATGATTTGGTGTGTTTTATGCATCCCAATAAATGTACATATGATTTTACTATAACAATATACCACTTTTCACTATCATTAAACCCTTCCACGAACCTTTATGTGCACCTATTTTGTTTCAAAAATTATCCCATGATTTTCCATTACAATTTGGTTGCATATCCACCCCGATTTATACTCAATGGTATTCACCTTTTTGATACTATCATTCAATTATTAGAGACATATATGTATGTTACTCACACTCTTTAATCATGTTATTAAAATTGATGTAGTATGTTACTATGTTTATGATCTATGTGAAACAAAAATTCATGTACATGATATGAATGTGATGGGTGGGACCTAAATTATAAATCAATCCAATACATTGGTGACCTATTTTATCACATTAAATAACATTCATTGTGCGTGAGTGTTTAGAGTAAATATACTATGTTATTATTTCTTAGTTGTTATCCTTGACTTATTATTTTAAAGTTTTGTTTTATGTTTTCTCATAATATATTGTTGTTCTCATATAATATCATGATTCAATTTTCATTATTATGATTCTCATCCATCCATGTCATCATGTTTTTCCTATTTATTCATATTTAGTTATTAACATAATGATTTTTTATTATTCATTACTGGGCCTTATAACTCACCCATTTCTTTTTTACATTGCTAGGTTACTGCATTTAGTGTAAGAAGATCAATAGAATATGAGGGCATGTTATAGAGTTTTTAAATAATGTTAGGGTATCTCTATTTTTGGTTACTATGATTTGTATCTAATTACCCAAATCACTATGCCTATCAATCGTTTTTGGGTATTTAAGTGTATTATAATGTAATAGATTATGAAATAATTTTAATAAATGGTTTAGTTTGGCACAGTCTTTGAAATCATTTTCCCTACCTTAGACAAGTAACAATCTACCTCAATCACATATGGGACGTAGGTCCACCACATGGTATATAGTTCATCAAGGATTGCTAGTGTGGGGGATAAGTGTACTTGCATGAGAAGGAAGAGTGTCCACATAGTGCACACATTAGTAGTGGGATCACCATTCCGGGCGACATGAAGACAAATGGGTACCGACATGGGTTAGAGTAAAATACTATAGGGAGAAGACCCCATTAGTCATAGTTAAGAGGAAAATGAAATGTGTTTCTTTATAAAAAATATGGAATCCATTGATTAGTTTAGTGTGGGACATCCACTATGTGTCACACTATTCAGAAATTTAAAAAATACATTTATAAAGTGGAATGTACAGTCTATTGAATCTAATCCATTAGATAGTTTAATTTTTTGGATTCTTTGACATGTATTCAAATATATTTCTCAGGACGATTTTAATGTTAAGAAAATCACATGTTTTTTAATTTTTTTTTCGAAATATTAATAAGGTTAAGAGGAGGTGTAATTTTTCTATATATGGAATTCAGAAAAAGAAATAATAGTTTATGAAGTAGAGTCTACGAATGAATTTGAACTCTATACCACTAAATGAAAAAAATATACAAAGACATAATGATTTCATACACCACGTGAATCAAATTTAATTTTTTTTGATCTGTACTACATTTCATATGAATTTTCTATGCAGTGAATATATTATGTGAGATAACGATGAGATTCCATATGGTCCATGTAAGTTGTTGTTTACAATGTTAAATAGTTTTAGAATGAAAACATGCATAAAGTATGTCAAAAAATACCAAGAAAATGATTTATTCCCTATTATTGTAATTTCTATATAATATACATGAATAATTTTCCATGAATTATTTAATAATAGACAATTATTTTCTTTAACTCTACACGTTTTGTGACATATGAGCATGTAAAGACTTATAGGGAGAGAGGAGATGCATTTTTTCATCACATAAAATTGAATGGATTATAGAATTTTTGCGGATTATCACATTTTATCAACATTCATGATAGCCTATAAATACCCGATAAACCATATAACAATTTCAGTAAATAATTTTTGGGGATGTTTTTTATTTAGTTTTGGAAGATCATATTTTTCTCTAGGTGAGTTCATTCAAGTAAGTATTTATTTTCATGATGGAACTTAAGAATGATTTTAATTTAATAACGTTTATAATTGTATGATGTTTTTTCTATGTAATGTATGGTTCTATGTGTATAAGGTTCTATCATATTTTTGTTATAAATTCAAAAATATAGTGTCACATTCTATCAACCTCTTGAGAGGGAATTAACATGTTTTTTAATCATTAGTATGTGAAATTTCAGGGAAGTGAACCAATATCACATGATATAGCATATATGGTATGTTATAATCATATGATAAGAATGGGAATAATATCACATAAATTTTAACAAATATATATTGGATATGTAAAATATGTTCACAAACCAATGTTAATAAGTCTATGCAGTAGTTATGATTACTTGAATAAAATGAGTTTTTAATATTGATTAATTTTTCTGCACCACTTGTATACATTTTATTTAGGAAGAAAACTTCATTAATATAAGTATAACCTATTATTTTGTGAATTTTTAAAATATGATGAGTCTAAAACTGGAACATAATTTGAGGAGACGATTAGCATATCTGATTTTTCAGTAAGATGAGGAAAACTAGTTCATCCCCAATCTGGGGTGAAGGAAATTGAATAATAATAGGATTATACCATGAAATTATTTATGGTATTGAAGTTGTATATAAGAAAACAAAATAAAATAAACTTTTTCATAAAGATCACTCTAAATATGGAATATGAATTTATACTTCAAGGGAAAAAATGAGAAAAAGTTTGATATTTTGATGGGGTCTTGTAACAAGTTATTGATGAGGTGTGAGGAAGGAGTGTCTAACTATAGCATCCCGTCTTTTTATAACATAACTTTTCATTCCATTACACGGAACTGAGGATCTTTAAGGTTTAGTGTCTTGGAAACAAGGAACATAAAACCTGAAACAAAAAAAAAACATTCTTCTTAAACACTTGAAAGGCTTCTCTTCATGTTCACCCTAGGCTCATTACTGCATCTCATAACCTGGGGACATACTTCAAAAGGAAGGGTGAGCAGAAGGCCCATCAAGGGAAACAAGTGAAACATTTTACATATGAACTTGAGATACATCAATAAAGTCATGAAAAGAACTTTAATGCATGAAAATGAAATCATGAGGCATATCATAATAAAAATAAAACTTTTTCATAACTTGAAGATGTGGCTACATCATTTAACATAGAAAATCATGAACATATCACCAAGGTCCATCCCCAAGGTGTCATTTTAAAATTACCAAGGTTATTCACCAAGGTATCGTGAAAATTGTAATCTCTAGTGGTTACATCATTACCCAATGCATTGGAGCGCTATCAGGGCGCACCCTTAAATTTGCCTTTATTATCATGTGATACACATATATCATCATCAAACATTTCATAAATAACCCATATAGCATAAAATAAATGGGTTTCATTTCATAATCATAACGTTTTAAAAACTGCTTTAAAGACATGATCTTTACGTCACTTTAAACCCACGGAAAGGGAAAGAGGGTTTCATGTATGTAATTCCAAGAATTTAAAATAGAAAATTTTGATATATATGTGAATACCCTTGTAGAAATAAGAGCTTTGAGTATTCACTTTATAACATAAAATAATTTTTAGAAAAGAGAGAGAGGCATTTTGAGACGAAAATTCTGCAGCATAACGGCTATGTTACAAGGTTTTAGAAAACATTGAGAAGAGAGGGGACATGGGTCAAACATTCATAAATGGCCCATAAAACAGTAGAGGGACAAAATATAAGGGATTTAAGAACATGGTAATGAAATTTGAAAATATACCATATGAAATGAAGAACATGAAAGGAAGAAAAAAAGATTTCTCTTGTGAGAATTCGGCAGCCTAACGGCGTCACTTAAACATCAACAAAATTGAATTGACAAGGTCAAATAGGGTCTCTCATCATATGAACATAAGAGTCCAGTATGATAGATATAGAGATCATACCCCAACATAATAGAAAGGAACTTGAAATAATTGACATGAAAGTAGAACTTCAAAACGAGAATGGTGAAGAACCACTTAAAAATTCGGCAGCCTAACGACGCCACTTAAACTTCAACAAAATACTGAATTGAAGAGATAAAATGGGGTCTCTCATCATATGAACATAAGAGTCCATTATGATAGAAATAGAGATCATACCCCAACATAACAAAAAGTAACTTGAAAGAATTGACATGAATGTAGAACTTCAAAACGAGAAGGGTGAAGAACCACTTAAAATTTCGGCAGCCTAACGGCGCCACATAAAACTTCAAAATACTGAATTGAAGCGATCAAATGGGGTCTCTCATCATATGATCATAAAAGATCAGTATGAGAAATTTAGAGATCATACCCCAACATAATAAAAAAAGGAACATGAAATACTTTACATGAAAATAGATCTTGAAAAATGAGAAGGGAGAAAGAATCTGTTACAAAACTTTCGGCAGCCTAACAGCGCCACTTAAAACTTCATAAAACGAAATAATGATAGTAAGAGGGGATCTCTCATTATATTAACATAAAAAGGGCAGTAAGAGGAGTATATAAGAACATCCTCCAACATAAGAACATGGAGCATAAAAGGAAATACATAAAAGAGATTACTTGAAAAGAAAGAGAGAGGTCGGATCCCTTACCTTAAAATGTAACTCTTAAACCTCAAAGGTTGGGACCTTGAGGGATTGGGGGCACCTTGGGAGGACTCCTTGGGAGGTAATGAGACCCGAAATTCGTTGGGAATGAGTGGGGAGTCGAATGGATGAGAGGAGGGCTTGGTATTTATAGGGAAAGTGAAGGGACAAGGCATTAATGGCCAAGGGACACCTCACATGTGCTATTCTCAAACCCATGTGCTCTCCCTTGTCATTTATCATGGAGTTAGGCCACATGGGGCCCCCAAAACAATAGTTCATCACCCTTGGCCGGCCAACCCTCAAAAGATCTCATGACATCATCATGACACCGTTATGATGTCATTAAACATACCGAAACCCTAAAACTGTATTTTTACTATTCACTGAAAATTCAACTTTCTCAGAAAAATCCCAAAATTTCACATTAACCAAATATCAATGCTCTGATTTCAAAAATGAAATCCATTTTATAAAAATAATTTTCTAAATATTTTTAATTTAATTTTTAAATAAAAAAACTATTCATCAAAAATTCATTTTTTTCAGAAAAAAAAACCCCAAAAATTACCATAACATAATATCGATGCTCTGAGTTCAAAAATAAAGTCATTTTTATAAAACTAATTTTCTAATTATTTTTAATTAAATTTTTAATTAAAAAAACACTATTCACCCGAAAAAACTAATACTTGAATAATAATTAATGAAACCGTTATTTAACTATTTCATTGAATCACATTACTTAATCAAGGTGACTAGATTATTTTAAAACTTTCTTTAAGTGAGATTACTAATCCATTTGGTCATATTACTAATCCTAATCATAAAATCACTATTCATAATTTACTATTCATCAAAAATCAAGTTGATCTTATTAGACTCTAAATTTAGTACTGAATATAATTGCAGAAGACCATTTTTTGAAAATCATTACACATTTTTAATTATTTAGGGTTTACATAAACATATTTAAAATATCCTTTTTCTAAATTTCATCAAAATATGCATACTATATTTATCCGGTCATTTCAAAATTCATAAACTTCATCATAAGAAGAAATCCCAATTTTTATTTAAACAAGGATTACACAAGGTAGTTACGGTCTCGTTACATAACCCCTTATAATACCAGCATAGGACCTAAGAGTAAGGTGTGCTAGGGTGATAGAAGCTTGGGGCGGCTCAGTCAACATTGCCCGAGTAGTAATTTCTATCAGTTTGAACTTCTCACGAAGGCGATTTCGTTCCAGCTTCACATGATGAAGTTTGGCTTGGATTTGATCCAGAGCAAAGCCCAGTGGTGCTACCTCCTTCCCAAGCTCTGTTAGATGGGCTTCGATCGGTCCAAGACTACTAGGTGAGGCCATCGAATCTTCTTTCTATAATAATTAACCAAGATTACTTATATTTAGAGACAATAATCAAAACATTTTGTTCACAGCGGTCATGTTGACCGATGGTTATATAATAGTCAAAAACCCACTGATCTCATTTTAATTATAATCATGTTTATCAAATAAAACATTTTTGTTGAGTATAACAATAAAAAATAAAATTTTAAAAATTTTTGGGTCGTTACAATCTTCCCCCCTTAAGAAATTGCGTCCTCGCAATTTTAAAATTGGGTTTTGAAATTTCATTGAAAGTCCCACATCGGAAAAGGAGTCAGTAAAACTATTACTTTAAAACAAAGAAAGGGAAGTACAATGGTCACCCAAGTTAACCCACACTAGGGTTCCATTTAGGAAAACATGGACATGGAGGAAAAAACAATGGGTCAAGTTCTGAGGGAGAGTGATAGAGAACATGATTAGGAGAAAGTTAACCATGAGAAAATCCCAAACTTATGATGTGTGTAAATGGTCTTTGATTACCTAGTAGGAAACGTAAACCAAAAACATTTTTGTTTTACGTTTCTTTTCATAATTTTGAGGATTTCATTTACTACATAGAACAAAAACATAAGAAAATATAGCTACCTTCAAGTAGAGTTTCATCCTTTAACAAGTCCCTCCCAACACTAATCTTTTCTCCAAATGATGAGAATTCAAAAATACTTGGTCTCATAAAAGCACAAGAATCATCTTATATAGAATCACATAATCTACAAAAGATTAACTATCTATTTCTTCTATCTTTAAACATTATCCCAAAAACAGAAAGGTTAAGGTAGAACAACTCTTCAAAAAGAAAGAATCCCATAGGAATGGAAACTACTTTTAAATCATCAAAGTTCCATGGTACTGCCCAAAGTTCATCATAGACCATTCCATAAATAACGGTCCTTAAAATTCCTCAAAACAAACCAAACTAAGATTGAAACCCAAATACAATAAGGATTTGATAACATAGTCTTCCAAAACAACTTCATTGTTCATCTTCAGACAACATCAACCACTCCTAACATCTTATAAAAAGTAGCTAACCTAAACATATTTTACCCAAGATAGGTTAGTCATTCCCATAAGTAACCTAAATTACTATAAGTTCACCTTAAATTCATCGATTCTTCAAAATATAAGTCAACCTTACTCCTCAATGAAAATACCGTAGTAATCTATTTACCTCGATCAAATATGGTTCCCAAAATAATGAACGTCTTCCAAAATAATAATCATATTTTAATCCCCTAATCATCTCTGTCATATTAATACGGCAATCGTAGCATTTCCTATCACATTGGTTGTTGAGACATTTTCGTCCATTTCCCTCCATTAACTAAGAAAAGAAACTATAATTAGGGGCTTAAATACATAGCCAATAATCATGAAAAGAAACTTAAAGCATATAAGGATAACTTGTAGTTGAAAAGTATACCCTAACTTGTGATCCCCTAGGTTCCCATCTAGGTTATCCATGATCATATATTCTTATATGGATCTTTATTTTATTTTATCTTTGTTCCTTTAACAATGGTTCATAATAAGCTTATGAATTTACCAAAGCATATCCCCTGGGAGTGTCGTAACCAAGAGTGCAGCAAGGCCCGTTGTCGTGTACCAGTTCCCGTTCGAGTCTAGCTCAAAGCGGTGTTTTCAGGTTTTACCCCTATGTACATCTGTGCCAGAGCCACCTCTACCTGCTCGTATCCAGACAAGGATGTATTTGCTTGGAAACCCCTTACTCAATACTCACCAAAATACCAGGAAGATTTCCTATATTTTAACTTTTCTATAGGCTTCTTCCTAAAGTTTTCATATCCTAATTTCCACAAATAACTAAACCATCCTTTGATACCAACTATAGCATCCCGTCTTTTTATAACATAACCTTTCATTCCATTACACGGAACTGAGGATCTTTAAGGTTTAGTGTCTTGGAAACAAGGAACATAAAACATGAAACAAAAAAAAAACATTATTCTTAAACACTTGAAAGGCTTCTCCTCATGTTAACCCTAGGCTCATTACTGCATCTCATAACCTGGGGACATACATCAAAAGGAAGGGTGAGCAGAAGGCCCAGCAGGGGAAACAAGTGAAACATTTTACATATGAACTTGAGATATATCAATAAAGTCATGAAAAGAACTTTAATGCATGAAAATGAAATCATGAGGCATATCATAATAAAAATAAAACTTTTTCATAACTTGAAGATGTGGCTACATCATTTAACATAGACAATCATGAACATATCACCAAGATCCATCCCCAACGTGTCATTTTAAAATTACCAAGGTTATTCACCAAGGTATCGTGAAAATTGTAATCTCTAGTGGTTACATCATTACCCAATGCATTGGAGCGCTATCAGGGCGCACCCTTAAATTTGCCTTTATTATCATGTGATACACATATATCATCATCAAACATTTCATAAATAACCCATATAGCATAAAATAAATGGGTTTCATTTCATAATCATAACGTTTTAAAAACTGCTTTAAAGACATGATCTTTACGTCACTTTAAACCCACGGAAAGGGAAAGAGGGTTTCATGTATGTAATTCCAAGAATTTAAAATAGAACATTTTGATATATATGTGAATACCCCTGTAGAAATAAGAGCTTTGAGTATTCACTTTATAACATAAAATAATTTTTAGAAAAGAGAGAGAGGCATTTTGAGACGAAAATTCTGCAGCATAACGGCTATGTTACAAGGTTTTAGAAAACATTGAGAAGAGAGGGGACATGGGTCAAACATTCATAAATGGCCCATAAAACAGTAGAGGGACAAAATATAAGGGATTTAAGAACATGGTAATGAAATTTTAAAATATACCATATGAAATGAAGAACATGAAAGGAAGAAAAAAAGATTTCTCTTGTGAGAATTCGGCAGCCTCACAGCGTCACTTAAACATCAACAAAATTGAATTGACAAGGTCAAATAGGGTCTCTCATCATATGAACATAAGAGTCCAGTATGATAGATATAGAGATCATACCCCAACATAATAGAAAGGAACTTGAAATAATTGACATGAAAGTAGAACTTCAAAATGAGAATGGTGAAGAACCACTTAAAAATTCGGCAGCCTAACGACGCCACTTAAACTTCAACAAAATACTGAATTGAAGAGATAAAATGGGGTCTCTCATCATATGAACATAAGAGTCCATTATGATAGATATAGAGATCATACCCCAACATAACAAAAAGTAACTTGAAAGAATTGACATGAAAGTAGAACTTCAAAACGAGAAGGGTGAAGAACCACTTAAAATTTCGGCAGCCTAACGGCGCCACTTAAAACTTCAAAATACTGAATTGAAGCGATCAAATGGGGTCTCTCATCATATGATCATAAAAGATCAGTATGAGAAATTTAGAGATCATACCCCAACATAATAAAAAAAGGAACATGAAATACTTTACATGAAAATAGATCTTGAAAATTGAGAAGGGAGAAAGAATCTGTTACAAAACTTTCGGCAGCCTAACGGCGCCACTTAAAACTTCATAAAACGAAATAATGATAGTAAGAGGGGATCTCTCATTATATTAACATAAAAAGGGCAGTAAGAGGAGTATATAAGAACATCCTCCAACATAAGAACATGGAGCATAAAAGGAAATACATAAAAGAGATTACTTGAAAAGAAAGAGAGAGGTCGGATCCCTTACCTTAAAATGTAACTCTTAAACCTCAAAGGTTGGGACCTTGAGGGATTGGGGGCACCTTGGGAGGACTCCTTGGGAGGTAATGAGACCCGAAATTCGTTGGGAATGAGTGGGGAGTCGAATGGATGAGAGGAGGGCTTGGTATTTATAGGGAAAGTGAAGGGACAAGGCATTAATGGCCAAGGGACACCTCACATGTGCTTTTCTCAAACCCATGTGCTCTCCCTTGTCATTTATCATGGAGTTAGGCCACATGGGGCCCCCAAAACAATAGTTCATCACCCTTGGCCGGCCAACCCTCAAAAGATCTCATGACATCATCATGACACCGTTATGATGTCATTAAACATACCGAAACCCTAAAACTGTATTTTTACTATTCACTGAAAATTCAACTTTCTCAGAAAAATCCCAAAATTTCACATTAACCAAATATCAATGCTCTGATTTCAAAAATGAAATCCATTTTATAAAAATAATTTTCTAAATATTTTTAATTTAATTTTTAAATAAAAAAACTATTCATCAAAAATTCATTTTTTTCAGAAAAAAAACCCCAAAAATTACCATAACATAATATCGATGCTCTGAGTTCAAAAATAAAGTCATTTTTATAAAACTAATTTTCTAATTATTTTTAATTAAATTTTTAATTAAAAAAACACTATTCACCCAAAAAACTAATACTTGAATAATAATTAATGAAACCGTTATTTAACTATTTCATTGAATCACATTACTTAATCAAGGTGACTAGATTATTTTAAAACTTTCTTTAAGTGAGATTACTAATCCATTTGGTCATATTACTAATACTAATCATAAAATCACTATTCATAAGTTACTATTCATCAAAAATCAAGTTGATCTTATTAGACTCTAAATTTAGTACTGAATATAATTGCAGAAGACCATTTTTTGAAAATCATTACACATTTTTAATTATTTAGGGTTTACATAAACATATTTAAAATATCCTTTTTCTAAATTTCATCAAAATATGCATACTATATTTATCCGGTCATTTCAAAATTCATAAACTTCATCATAAGAAGAAATCCCAATTTTTATTTAAACAAGGATTACACAAGGTAGTTACGGTCTCGTTACATAACCCCTTATAATACCAGCATAGGACCTAAGAGTAAGGTGTGCTAGGGTGATAGAATCTTGGGGCGGCTCAGTCAACATTGCCCGAGTAGTAATTTCTATCAGTTTGAACTTCTCACGAAGGCGATTTCGTTCCAGCTACACATGATGAAGTTTGGCTTGGATTTGATCCAGAGCAAAGCCCAGTGGTGCTACCTCCTTCCCAAGCTCTGTTAGATGGGCTTCGATCGGTCCAAGACTACTAGGTGAGGCCATCGAATCTTCTTTCTATAATAATTAACCAAGATTACTTATATTTAGAGACAATAATCAAAACATTTTGTTCACAGCGGTCATGTTGACCGATGGTTATATAATAGTCAAAAACCCACTGATCTCATTTTAATTATAATCATGTTTATCAAATAAAACATTTTTGTTGAGTATAACAATAAAAAATAAAATTTTAAAAATTTTTGGGTCGTTACAATCTTCCCCCCTTAAGAAATTGCGTCCTCGCAATTTTAAAATTGGGTTTTGAAATTTCATTGAAAGTCCCACATCGGAAAAGGAGTCAGTAAAACTATTACTTTAAAACAAAGAAAGGGAAGTACAATGGTCACCCAAGTTAACCCACACTAGGGTTCCATTTAGGAAAACATGGACATGGAGGAAAAAACAATGGGTCAAGTTCTGAGGGAGAGTGATAGAGAACATGATTAGGAGAAAGTTAACCATGAGAAAATCCCAAACTTATGATGTGTGTAAATGGTCTTTGATTACCTAGTAGGAAACGTAAACCAAAAACATTTTTGTTTTACGTTTCTTTTCATAATTTTGAGGATTTCATTTACTACATAGAACAAAAACATAAGAAAATATAGCTACCTTCAAGTAGAGTTTCATCCTTTAACAAGTCCCTCCCAACACTAATCTTTTCTCCAAATGATGAGAATTCAAAAATACTTGGTCTCATAAAAGCACAAGAATCATCTTATATAGAATCACATAATCTACAAAAGATTAACTATCTATTTCTTCTATCTTTAAACATTATCCCAAAAACAGAAAGGTTAAGGTAAAACAACTCTTCAAAAAGAAAGAATCCCATAGGAATGGAAACTACTTTTAAATCATCAAAGTTCCATGGTACTGCCCAAAGTTCATCATAGACCATTCCATAAATAACGGTCCTTAAAATTCCTCAAAACAAACCAAACTAAGATTGAAACCCAAATACAATAAGGATTTGATAACATAGTCTTCCAAAACAACTTCATTGTTCATCTTCAGACAACATCAACCACTCCTAACATCTTATAAAAAGTAGCTAACCTAAACATATTTTACCCAAGATAGGTTAGTCATTCCCATAAGTAACCTAAATTACTATAAGTTCACCTTAAATTCATCGATTCTTCAAAATATAAGTCAACCTTACTCCTCAATGAAAATACCGTAGTAATCTATTTACCTCGATCAAATATGGTTCCCAAAATAATGAACGTCTTCCAAAATAATAATCATATTTTAATCCCCTAATCATCTCTGTCATATTAATACGGCAATCGTAGCATTTCCTATCACATTGGTTGTTGAGACATTTTCGTCCATTTCCCTCCATTAACTAAGAAAAGAAACTATAATTAGGGGCTTAAATACATAGCCAATAATCATGAAAAGAAACTTAAAGCATATAAGGATAACTTGTAGTTGAAAAGTATACCCTAACTTGTGATCCCCTAGGTTCCCATCTAGGTTATCCATGATCATATATTCTTATGTGGATCTTTATTTTATTTTATCTTTGTTCCTTTAACAATGGTTCATAATAAGCTTATGAATTTACCAAAGCATATCCCCCGGGAGTGTCGTAACCAAGAGTGCAGCAAGGCCCGTTGTCGTGTACCAGTTCCCGTTCGAGTCTAGCTCAAAGCGGTGTTTTCAGGTTTTACCCCTATGTACATCTGTGCCAGAGCCACCTCTACCTGCTCGTTTCCAGACAAGGATGTATTTGCTTGGCAACCCCTTACTCAATACTCACCAAAATACCAGGAAGATTTCCTATATTTTAACTTTTCTATAGGCTTCTTCCTAAAGTTTTCATATCCTAATTTCCACAAATAACTAAACCATCCTTTGATACCAACTATAGCATCCCGTCTTTTTATAACATAACCTTTCATTCCATTACACGGAACTGAGGATCTTTAAGGTTTAGTGTCTTGGAAACAAGGAACATAAAACATGAAACAAAAAAAAAACATTCTTCTTAAACACTTGAAAGGCTTCTCCTCATGTTCACCCTAGGCTCATTACTGCATCTCATAACCTGGGGACATACATCAAAAGGAAGGGTGAGCAGAAGGCCCAGCAGGGGAAACAAGTGAAACATTTTACATATGAACTTGAGATACATCAATAAAGTCATGAAAAGAACTTTAATGCATGAAAATGAAATCATGAGGCATATCATAATAAAAATAAAACTTTTTCAAAACTTGAAGATGTGGCTACATCATTTAACATAGACAATCATGAACATATCACCAAGATCCATCCCCAAGGTGTCATTTTAAAATTACCAAGGTTATTCACCAAGGTATCGTGAAAATTGTAATCTCTAGTGGTTACATAATAACCCAATGCATTGGAGCGCTATCAGGGCGCACCCTTAAATTTGCCTTTATTATCATGTGAGCCACATATATCATCATCAAACATTTCATAAATAACCCATATAGCATAAAATAAATGGGTTTCATTTCATAATCATAACGTTTTAAAAACTGCTTTAAAGACATGATCTTTACGTCACTTTAAACCCACGGAAAGGGAAAGAGGGTTTCATGTATGTAATTCCCAGAATTTAAAATAGAACATTTTGATATATATGTGAATACCCCTGTAGAAATAATATCTTTGAGTATTCACTTTATAACATAAAATAATTTTTAGAAAAGAGAGAGAGGCATTTTGAGACGAAAATTCTGCAGCATAACGGCTATGTTACAAGGTTTTAGAAAACATTGAGAAGAGAGGGGACATGGGTCAAACATTCATAAATGGCCCATAAAACAGTAGAGGGACAAAATATAAGGTATTTAAGAACATGGTAATGAAATTTGAAAATATACCATATGAAATGAAGAACATGAAAGGAAGAAAAAAAGATTTCTCTTGTGAGAATTCGGCAGCCTAACGGCGTCACTTAAACATCAACAAAATTGAATTGAAAAGGTCAAATAGGGTCTCTCATCATATGAACATAAGAGTACAGTATGATAGATATAGAGATCATACCCCAACATAATAGAAAGGAACTTGAAAGAATTGACATGAAAGTAGAACTTCAAAACGAGAATGGTGAAGAACCACTTAAAAATTCGGCAGCCTAACGACGCCACTTAAACTTCTACAAAATACTGAATTGAAGAGATAAAATGGGGTCTCTCATCATATGAACATAAGAGTCCAGTATGATAGATATATAGATCATACCCCAACATAACAAAAAGGAACTTGATAGAATTGACATGAAAGTAGAACTTCAAAACGAGAAGGGTGAAGAACCACTTAAAATTTCGGCAGCCTAACGGCGCCACTTAAAACTTCAAAATACTGAATTGAAGCGATCAAATGGGGTCTCTCATCATATGATCATAAAATATCAGTATGATAAATTTAGAGATCATACCCCAACATAATCAAAAAAGGAACATGAAATACTTTACCTGAAAATAGATCTTGAAAAATGAGAAGGGAGAAAGAATCTGTTACAAAACTTTCGGCAGCCTAACGGCGCCACTTAAAACTTCATAAAACGAAATAATGAGAGTAAGAGGGGATATCTCATTATATTAACATAAAAAGGGCAGTAAGAGGAGTATAGGAGAACATCCTCCAACATAAGAACATGGAGCATAAAAGGAAAGACATAAAAGAGATTACTTGAAAAGAAAGAGAGAGGTCGGATCCCTTACCTTAAAATGTAACTCTTAAACCTCAAAGGTTGGGACCTTGAGGGATTGGGGGCACCTTGAGAGGACTCCTTGGGAGGTAATGAGACCAGAAATTCGTTGGGAATGAGTGGGGAGTCGAATGGATGAGAGGAGGGCTTGGTATTTATAGGGAAAGTGAGGGGACAAGGCATTAATGGCCAAGGGACACCTCACATGTGCTTTTCTCAAACCCATGTGCTCTACCTTGTCATTTATCATGGAGTTAGGCCACATGGGGCCCCCAAAACAATAATTCATCACCCTTGGCCGGCCAAACCTCAAAATATCTCATGACATCATAATGACACCGTTATGATGTCATTAAACATACCGAAACCCTAAAACTGTATTTTTACTATTCACTGAAAATTCAACTTTCTCAGAAAAATCCCAAAATTTCACATTAACCAAATATCAATGCTCTGATTTCAAAAATGAAATCCATTTTATAAAAATAATTTTCTAAATATTTTTAATTTAATTTTTAAATAAAAACACTATTCATCAAAAATTCATTTTTTTCAGAAAAAAAACCCCAAAAATTACCATAACATAATATCGATGCTCTGAGTTCAAAAATAAAGTCATTTTTATAAAAATAATTTTCTAATTATTTTTAATTAAATTTTTAATTAAAAAACACTATTCACCCGAAAAAACTAATACTTGAATAATAATTAATGAAACCGTTATTTAACTATTTTATTGAATCACATTACTTAATCAAGGTGCCTAGATTAATTTAAAACTTTCTTTAAGTGAGATTACTAATCCATTTGGTCATATTACTAATCCTAATCATAAAATCACTATTCATAATTTACTATTCATCAAAAATCAAGTTGATCTTATTAGACTCTAAATTTAGTACTGAATATAATTGCAGAAGACCATTTTTTGAAAATCATTACACATTTTTAATTATTTAGGGTTTACATAAACATATTTAAAATATCCTTTTTCTAAAATTCATCAAAAATATGCATACTATATTTATCCGGTCATTTCAAAATTCATAAACTTCATCATAAGAAGAAATCCCAATTTTTATTTAAACAAGGATTACACAAGGTAGTTACGGTCTTGTTACATAACCCCTTATAATACCAGCATAGGACCTAAGAGTAAGGTGTGCTAGGGTGATAGAAGCTTGGGGCGGCTCAGTCAACATTGCCCGAGTAGTAATTTCTATCAGTTTGAACTTCTCACGAAGGCGATTTCGTTCCAGCTTCACATGATGAAGTTCGGCTTGGATTTGATCCAGAGCAATGCCCAGTGGTGCTACCTCCTTCCCAAGCTCTGTTAGATGGGCTTCGATCGGTCCAAGACTACTAGGTGAGGCCATCGAATCTTCTTTCTATAATAATTAACCAAGATTACTTATATTTAGAGAAAATAATCAAAACATTTTGTTCACAGCGGTCATGTTGACCGATGGTTATATAATAGTCAAAAACCCACTGATCTCATTTTAATTATAATCATGTTTATCAAATAAAACATTTTTGTTGAGTATAACAATAACAAATAAAATTTTAAAAAATTTCGGGTCGTTACACTAACCCTTTAAGAAGAAGTTTTATAAAAAAGGAATATTTGGTTGTATAACTAATAACCACACAAATGTAAATTCTTGGGGAGTATATAATAGGTTAACTAGAGGAATGATTACTATGGTGTAGAACCAATTGTTGTGTGTGTCTTTATAATCCTAAATGTTGTTATTAAAGAATCCATGTTGGTGGGGTCGAAAAAGAATTGTGAGGAGTAGGTCTTTGAAGAAAACCTTATAAATAAATAGTGTTGTGGAGTGTCTTATTATTTTGGAATATGAGTTCATAATTTAATATTTCATTGAGTGGATAAAGAACATTAAAAATTTTAAGAGGTTCAGTTAAAAGAGAATTTTTTTTTCAAATTCAACAACTGATTTAGCCCTCTTTCAATGGTCAATCCTACATGGTACACTACTTATTAACTCACTCAAATAGTAAATTTTGAATTAATAACATTCATGATTCCCAAACGAATGAGTCAAAAATGATTTTTAATTGATTTTTATCTTATCATTTCTAACAGATTGGTATAGGAATAACTAAAATTATCATAACATAATATTTGGATTATTTAAAGGAATCAATTCCTCCTAAGGGTGGCTAAAATATTGGTATTTATGTAAAAAGATATTTATTACACTATAGCTTTTCCATTTGGATGAATGTGTTTCTTCTTAGTATAGATCATGGATGGGTATATAGCAAATTACAATCATTATACCAGTATAGTTTCCTATTTGGATAAATTAGTTTCTCTAAGGTAGGCCCCTTGATTGGGTATAGGTATAAATTCTATCACTATAACCCTAGATATGGTCAATTTTAATGAATGATTTTAACTAATTAATGAATGATTAATTTGTATATGAACAACTATTATCACTATTAAACTAGAGTTAGTCCATTTGAGTGAATGAGTTCCTCGTTGTTGTGGATCATGATTATGTGAAGGCATAAAAAGTTTCATTTTAACACTAGATCCAGTCTATATAGAATAATGAGATCCTATAAGGAATGGATAAAAAATATTCATATTAATATCTACCATAATTTTAACACTAGAGGTAGTCTATTTGGATGAATAATGTTCTCCTAGGCATGGCTCATAGATGGGTAAAGGAATAACTATGATCACCATAATCATAGGGTTGGTCCATTTGGATAAATGTGTTCATCTTAGGAATGTATCATGTATGGGTTTATGCATAAATTCCATTATCATAACACTGGAGTTGGTTTATTTGGAATAATGATTTGAATCAATATTATAAGTATAAAAAAGTGCACTTTGGAATGAGGATTTAAATATAAAAAAGGATTCAAGTATCCTATAATTATGTTTTTTATGCATTTGGGGTAGATCCTCTAGACTGACATACCAATGATAATGGAATGGTTGAATGATTTAAATTTTTCCTAGGTTAGGGGGCCTAGTGAGGACAACAAGATTGTTTATAGGAACATTTAATGGGTCCCACAACCTTTGTGCCAATTATTTTATCTCACTATCATTTCCCTAAGCCTCTTATTGGGAATACATAAATGATAAAACCTAGTTTTACTTAAATTACCCATATAAGAGTTTTATACTTAATAAGTGCTTTTCCTATTTCATTTGAAATAGATAAATTTTCCAACACCACATTAGGTATGTGTTCAGTGCATGGATAATTGACTTCTCTTGAGACCATCCATTATGATTTATTTAATATAGTGAGTTTCAAATCCATTTTCTTAGGAATTTTATGTTCTATAATTTTATGACATATGTTTCTACATTTTATAGTCATAGAACTTTGATGAAATGTTTCTAGAGTTTATAGTCATAGATCGTAGAACAAAATGAGTGTTTCAATATAATCAGTGTCATGGAATGGGAAATCCCAATTTTAATTGGTGAAGTCTAATATTACCAATGTAGGTTGCCTCAAAAAAGGTTCATATAATTTATGGTCATGATTCTTGATTATAGTGACCATCACTATCTATAGATTGAATGCTTGATCTCAAGAAACCTTAACCCAATCAGAGTGACCATGATGACAATTGAATGTGAAATTACACTCTTTGATAGTGTTACATAGATTAATTGTTTTATCTCAATATCCAATAAACCAATTAGAGCGACTATAGATTCCAATAGATGTGAACTTTCATTCCCTCAGAGTGTTCCGATGATTGATCAATTGATCTTATTAAAAAAATAATATTTATTTCAACAATATTTTCAATAGATTGATAAATTGATCTTAGGAAATAAACATGTTATAGAAATTATTAATAGATGATAAAATGAGAATTCAGTATATGATAATGAAGCTCAATCTATTGTGTTATACTATTTAAGGTCGTATGATGATTACAAATCAAAAGGTTTAACCATGAGAAATCAGATTCTATCTTTTGAAGTTAGTATAATGAAAAGTCTGTAACAACTAGGTAGATGAATCTTATTGATTTTTTTGGGTTGAGTATTGTGTAAATCATAATTCATGGATGTTGAATTGGGAGTGAGGATTATGTGCACATTTTTAGGGGGTGACCACAAACCATATTAAAAAGGTGGATTCCGGTACAATGGTTGTAGGGTATAAAATAATTAGAGGAACTTCCCTTCAAGATGTAGATTATTTTGGCTGATAGAAAATATCTAAGGAATAGATTTAAGTCCATATTAATTTGGGGGTAGAATATGAATAGTTAAATATTAGTGTCCTTTAAAGCCAGATACACACATTTCCCATAAGCAAAATCATTTACATGTACTCAGGAATTTTTTTTCTAATGTGTGTTTATGGAGAGAGTATTCAACAAGGTTTTAATAATCCTAAAAGGTCAGCCACAATGAATAGAAGAAAAATTAATGTGAATGGATTCCATGTAAAAATAATCCCATAGGGAAGTTGACATGGTTTTGGTTCATGGTGTTCAAACTAGAATGGTGGTAATGCTGACCTAAATTGGGCTAAAATTTCTGGAACATTCCAAATCCTTTCAAACATGGAATTAAAATGTAGAAAATCAATACACAAGATTTTTAGATCTGGAGATGTGATATGGGAATTCTACACAAGGGATTCCTACTGACAGTATTCAAATGATGTGTTTTATTGTGAAGTTATAAATGAGAACATGGATTAAAGGACCGTATCCTCAAGATAAATATTCCATTGTCAACATTCCATATCAGTGGTGTATATACTAATCCTTATCAGGGGTATAATATACACAGTCAAACAAATACATCATTTGAAGATGGGTTTTACCATTACTTATATCTTTATTAATGCTTGTGGTGATCCATATTACTTTATTTATGAAGTGTTTTTTATAAAAAGGGAGTGATTGAAAAGTGTAATGGAATTATTTTGGATTTCATGTTTCCATGATTAAATTTTTATGATCAATTTTTGCAAACTGAACATGGATAATAATTTCTATTTTATTCTAAAACATAATTACTATAATTTAATTTCTATTTTAATGTTACATGAATCAGTCCAACTATATACCTTATGAAGGATCAATCTATATGGATATAAATTGTATGCAAGGAGAGGGTATTGAAAATATCATTGATAATTCAAATAAAAAGATTTTATAATTTGTTCTTGATACTATCAATCCATCCAACATTGTGATATTTTATTGAAAACAGTGGCATGTACCCAATGGGTTTAGGGGGTGTGAAATAATGGAGCCCCAGGGAATTATCTTTTACTAGATTAATGCAATCTGAGGGAAGGGATCCTATGCAAGTAAATATGATACTCGGATTATTTAAATTGTTCCAATAGGATAGTAGAAGATCAAAAATATTTTAATCTCTCAAAGTTTGAATAAATGTAATTTTATTATTGACAAAACATTTACATATATGAAAAAATAGGAGATATTCCAAGGGTTTGAAATAGCCTCTGAGATGGACATATGGATAATGGACGAATAAATTTCAACCAAGTCAAACATAATACCATGGGAGTGACACAAATACAACACATTGAGCATGGAAGAGGAATATTACTGTAACACCCCAGGTAAATAAATAATATGACATTTTTATATTTATCCCTATTTGTGAATAAAATGTTAATATTAATTTAAAGGGAACACTATGCTCGATGGCTTACCCAATATGAAACAACGAGTTCCTTTGAAATATTACGCTGCACTCTAATAATAAAATAATTTTATTTTAAATGGTAGTTAACACCTAGATGTTGTATTGATGGGAATGAACATAACTAACTAAAAAATGATTATATATGTTTGTCAAATATTTTTTACTTTTTACAATAAATGTTAGAAGATTAAAAATGTGAATGAATCTAATTTTAAGCGTAAACATTCTAATATTCTTTAAAAGGACGATTAACCACCTTTTGATGGAGAACCTCTTTTAAATCAAATTTTTGACAATTTTATGTGTTATATTTGACAAAATAAAATTCTTATTTAGAATCGGGACATCAAAATTTACTTTGTATAAATTTTTGGTATTTTTCCGATAAAGTTCATTTTTAATGAATAGTGAAAAATGTTGTATTTTAATTCAAAACCTCTTTTTAATATAATTTATTATATGATTAGATTATCTTTTGAATTGGTTTTAAAGTGAAATTAGAATATATTTTTACCATTTAATCCAATAGTGGTCATTGGAATTAATTTCACTTTGGAATTGGACATAAACTAGTGTCAATCTTTTAATAGATATTGTTTCTTAAAAACACGATATTTGTTTTGAAAGAGGGAATTAATTATTAAATTAATTAATTCAACTTATATGTTTTGAATTTTTTAAAATATGCATCATTTTTTAATTCAAAATATCAAATATAGCATAGGGTGAATTTTTGGTATTTTTCTGAAAAACTTCAATTTTTGATGAATAGTGAAACCACTAAGTGGTAGTTTAAAAACTGATTTTTCGTTTAAATAAAACTTTACCACTTCTGTGATTTGAATTTCGAAAATCCAACATACATGGTTGTCATTAGGATGTAAAATTTGGTTCAATGGGATTAAAATAATTTTTTGGTGAATAGTAACTTTTATGTTTATAATCGCAATTAGAGGTAATTAGTGTAATTTAAGATAAAAATAATGTTTTAATAATATGAAATGACCTTGACACATGTCCCACCATTATTGGTTGAGTCATGGTCGACAACGACAATCTATGGGTCAACTTGGGGACCCCATGGTGCCACTTTGGTAGGAAAATGACATTAAAATCTTTTTATTTAAAGTTAAAATTAGAAGGTCACAAACATGTGTTGTTTTACTAAAACAATTTTTACATGGGGTTATAAAAGTCATATTTTTGACTATAAATTTTTATTAGAAAGATAAATAGATTTCCTACATCATGATATTTGTTTTATAATTTTTAGACATTAAATAAATTAAATTATTTATGACACCATGATGATGCAGCGATTACCTCATTATTTAACGATTTAAAAAAAATAAACATATAATGTAAAATCTAAGACCTACACATGTCAAAAAAATATTGGATGTGTGTATTTAAAACTATTATCACCTTATCCCCGAAATATATAATTGTGGGGCCTTTAAAATCCTCAAAGCATTTTATAATAATGTTACTTTTCAAGACTTTCCAATAGTGCCTCTCCTCTCCTCTTATAAAAGGCCCCCACCTCTACCACCTTACCCACACATCTCAAGCCATAGGCTCAGACAAACCCTACCCATTTTGTCTCTAAAAATCCCTCTCTTACTCCTAGAAGCCTCACTTTGGGCATAATGTTTTCCAAGGAAGCCTTTGAGCTCAAATCAAAAAGAGTTACCCGATTTAAAGGTAAAGTCTTCCCTAGTGTTCTTTTGTTTTATTTTGCTTCTCCAACACCCTAATCCTTTTTATTCCTTTCTTTTGTAACAACACCAGTATCTTAAATATAATTGGATGTTGTTATAAGAAGGATTGTAGCTACACTTACACACACATCCGTATAATGGTTAAAGAACATACTGTTTCTGTGGATGGCTAATTACTGCCTCACGAAACGATGATTGTTCAATATTCTTTTAACACCTTTAAAGGTGACCATTATGATGTCACTGTATTTTATATATCATATATATGGTATTTATGTTTTCTATATGATTCTGTATTTTATATTTAAAACATACCTTTATTCTTTGCATGTTGTGAAAATGCGATAATTTCATATGAGGAAGTGTGGACTACCGCCCCCTCAAGTGATGTGACTCGTTCATGCAATACATAGAATGTATAAAGAATGAAATTAATGAACATATGTGACCTATATAACATATATATTATACTGTAATTATAATATATATATATATATATTTATATCATTTTCTAATTCCATAAATATGACAGAAAAAAATGAAAGTAGCGTTCATGCGTACGTACGGCCTACCGTCCCCATGAACGGTGCTTTTCGTTTTTTTATCTCAAAATGATATGGAATAGTATAAAATGAATCTTTATAGGATATATATGATATTTTAATCATTAATAATATTCTGGGAATGATTTACTTATAACTACATGGGAAATCATTTTTCAAACTAGTTCATTTTTGACTCATGTACCAAACATCGGCAAAAACATCTCATATGAACTAACATTATTAAAAAACTATTATAACATTATAATATGTGATATGAACTGAATAATTATATTTAAAGGAGTTACTTAGGAAATTATAAATTTACCAAAGTTTATTATTCAGGAATATAAAGAAACGAACAGGACAAGTCGTACTTGAGGTAAGGGATCCTACCACTCTCCTTCTTTTTACGTACACTCTTTTATGTCATTATTTTTAAGCTCATCTTTCTTATGATTGGGTTGTTATTTTATATTCCTCTTACTTTAAACTTTATGTTAATATGATGAGAGACCCTATTTGATCTCATCAATCCATTTTTGGAAGTTTTAAGTGGCACCGTTGGGCTGCCGAGTTTTCGTAAGGGATTTTTCATCTCACTTTTATTCCTATGAGATTTATGATACATTTTCCACAATTTCCTTTGAGTGGTGTATGTACTGAAAATTATTTTACTCTTTGTGTAATATACACTCATTTATGAGTATTTACATCAATGTTTTATTGTCCTTCTTTCATGGGGTGTATGTTTCGAAAGATACCCAAGTCGGTAAAGGAACCTTTCACCCTCCTATTTTTAAAAGACTTCTTTTGTTGGGTCTTTTAATTTACATATTGTAATGTTGGGATATGTTATTATATATACTTATTGATGTAAATTTTATGTCCTAGTGATGAGATACCCTTGTTATCTCTCATCAACTCATTTTTTGAATTTTGAAGTGATGCAGTTAGGCTGTCATATTTTTTGCAAGGGAACTTCTTAACCCAACTTTGATTATTTGGGATAAACTGGTACTCCTTGAATATGTCGTTCTATGAATATGTTTGAATATCCTCTGATTGTTTTACACTTAATATCCACTTATTTTTGGTTTATTCGCTTTTCACACATAATTATGTAATTGATTTGTCCTTAATTTTAGGATACCGTCTTTGTATGGGACTTCATCTCAATATCCTTTCATTGAGGCATATTTTGTTTTATACACATCCTTCTTTTATACGGTGTATAACCCCCTTTGAATTTTATGTTTATTCAAAAGGAATATTTTTTATACGAAGTGTTTTACTAAATGACAAAAGGGAATGTTATTGTCATACGTATGTGGTGACAACGAATTCTCTAGCGCCGTGACCGTTATTTGAGTTTCGGCATCCTCTACAAGCCATACCTTTTTTTTAAAAAAATACCATGTTTTACTTTTCTTTTATTATGGTATTGAAAATAGTTTTCATAATGTTTTTATTATATCAATGTGTTATATTGATATATTGTGATTGAAATGTGGAAATGTTATGTTCCCTTTATGCATGTTTTGTGTGATACGATTATGTTATGGTTCTTGGGAATTGTTATGAAGACGGGTGGTTCCATGATAAACTAAGGGTGGGTGAGCCCGATATAGCTCTCCAATGCATTGGGTAACGCGAAGGAGTTAAACATTAAGGTTTCTCCAAAGATATTTAGGGAATATATTGTGATGGGTATTCCAAACGTAACCATGAGTGTTAATCCCTACGTAAGAATGTTATGAATGCCTCAAGATACCTTTATGTCTTATGATTTCTATGATTTATTCATGATTTGATGAGGTATTTTAAGGTGCTTATGTTTTATGTGTAAAGTATGATTTCATTGATTCTTATGTATACATGTACTCATGTGTCCTTTCCATTTTTTTATATCCCTTACTGAGCTTTTTATGCTCATCCCACGTTTTTGAAATGTTTTTCACAGGTCAAGGGAAAGGTACGTGATATGATGATAGTGTCAAGGAAGTTTCAAGAAAAATCCATGTTTTATTTTAAATATGTTTACATTGATGGGAAAAAATGAATGTTATCTTTTATGTAACCGTTTTGTTTAAATGTGGAATGTAATGTATGATTTAAGATCTAATTCTCTAAAACACAAAACCTGAAAATATCCTCAATGCGAATTATTCATTTAATTCAATATTAAGTAAGGTATAAGGCCGGGGCCTTATAGTTGGTATCAAAGGTCGGTTTAGACAACTTTAGGGATTACTAGTTTTTGTTAGAGACATGATTATTCCCTATATCTATTATTTCAGTTAAATCCTTGTTTTATTACTTTTTTCAGGTCAAGTAAAGTCAGATAAGAATGAAAGGAGAAGGATCTAAAATTACATTCCTATCTCTTCCTGATGACATTCTTGCAATAATTATTGCAAAGTCATGTTTGGATGATTGTGAAACTTTTTCTAGCATACAACTCACTTGAAAGAAGTTGTTTGAGATATCAAACACCTCCACTGTACCACATTATCATCGTGGATCATGGGTTGTTTTTAGACAAATACTATTTTCACAATATTCTCATATTTTCGAGAAAGGAAAATATTATCATGGTATTTTCAAATATTTTACCTTATCACAAGAATTTGAAGCATATTATGATTTTAAAAATGGTGCTGATGGAAAAGACCCTTGCGTGACCTATTTTTATTTTCTTTAAAAATATAGTCTCTCAGCATATACTTATGGTATTTTAAAAGGACCAATAATAGAAATTTTTAACTCAAATTTGGTCCAAATATTTAATAGAAATCATGTTTTATCAGATGTTTTGGAATTATATGACATATATGATTATTTTCCAAAACTGTTTTTCTGTGAACACCCATATGACCCATGTTGTACAAGGTGTATTTAGATGGAGGAAGCAAATGATTTTGAAGGTTCCATAAATCATTGTTGTAATGCATGTCACTCCTACCTATGTGATCAAGATGATGATGAAACTAAGTGGGCGCCATGATCAAGGTATGATGTTATTCATTTTGGGAATCATTTTATTTTATCTTATGGTGGTGAAATAAGACTTCAAGAATTAAGATGTTGAGATCATAGCGAATTTGAATGAAAATGAGAGGTATAAGGAAACTATTGAGGTTATAACATGTTAGGGTTATTTTTGGAGTTTTATAAAAAGGACAACACGTAGACCATGTGACAACCCGTCGCGTTGGACAAAGCTGCGGGAATCAAACCCACAACCAATGTGCGACTGGTATTTATCGCCTACCACTGGACTACATGAAGTACCTAGTCAGTATGACTTATTCTTTTTAGTTAGATGATTTTATGAATTAAGAGTAAGTTTATTTTGGGTTATCTATGGAAATTATTAACCTATCATGGAGGATATGTGATTAGGTTAATTACTTTTCAATTTGAGACTTTAAGAGCAACTGATGTTATTTGGAGATATGTGTTAATTTGTACCTTGGAAGACTATGTGATTAAATCCTTCATATATCATGGTATTAATCTTAGTTTGGTTTACTTTGAATAATTTTATGGACAAATTGTTTATCGAATGGTCTTCGTTGAACTTTGGGTTTTGTTGGACAAATTTTGAAGATTAAGAATATATTTTCTTTTTATAAAGGGTTATCCTTTTCTGGATTATCTGATCTTTTTCTAATAGTTTTGGTTTTGGTAAGGGTCTAAAGACATGGGAAATATATAGTCCTCTTTTTTATATTAGGTGATTCTCTAGAAGTTGATTATATTACTCTTAGTGTGAACAAGTCTTCCTAAATACTCATCATTTGGGGAGTATGAGTTTGTGTAAGAAATCTAGTAAAAGTTGAAAGTCAACATGACAAGTAAATATGTTTCCTTAAGATCAAAAATAAATTCCTCAATGAAAAGTCACTTAAAACAAAAATGTTGTCTATTAACTTTTCCTACTGGGGAATCAAATACCATTTAACCCACCACAAGTTTGTGATTTTATTGTGGTTAACTTTCTCCTAAATATGTTTTCTGTCACTCTCTCTCAAAACATGACCCTTTTATTTTTCTTCCATATCCATATTTTCTTACATGGAATCCTTGTATGGGTTAACTCGGGTGACCTATGTACTTCTCTTTCTTTCTTTTAAAGTGATTGTTTTACCGACTCTTGTTCCAATGTGGGACTTTCAATGATGTTTCCAAGCCCAATTTTAAAATTGTGAGGACGCAATTCCGAAAAGGGGGGAAGGATGTAACACCCTAGGTAAATAAAGAATATGAGATTTTTATATTTATCCCTAATTGTGAATAAAATGTTAATGTTAATTTAAAGGGAATGCTATGCTCGATGGCTTACCCAATACGCAACAACGAGATCCTTTGAAATCTTATGTTGCACTCTAATAATAAAATAATATTATTTTAAATGGTAGTTAACACCTAACCGTTGTAATGAGGGGAATGAATAGAACTAACTAAAAAATGATTATATATGTTTGTCAAATATTTTTTACTTTTTATAATAAATTTTATAGGATTAAAAATGTGAATGAATCCAATTTTAAGCGTAAACATTCTAATATTCTTTAAAAGGTCGATTAACCACCTTTTGATGGTGAACATCTTTTAAATCCAATTTTTTACAATTTTATGTGTTATATTTGAAAAAATATAATACTCTTTTAGAATCAGGACATCGAAATTTACTTTTGTGTAAATTTTTGGTATTTTTCCGATAAAGTTCATTTTTTAATGAATAGTGAAAATGTTATATTTTAATTCAAAACCTCTTTTTAATATAATTTATTTATATGATTATATTATCTTTTGAATTTGTTTTAAAGTTAAATTAGAATATATTTTTACCATTAAATCCAATAGTGGTCATTGCAATTAATTTCACTTTGAAATTGGACTTAAACTAGTGTCAATCTTTTAATAGATATTGTTTCTTAAAAACACGCTATTTGTTTTGACAGCAGGAACTAATTATTAAATTAATTAATGCAACTTAAATATTTTGAATTTTGTAAAATAGAAATCATTTCTCAATTCGGAATATCAAATATATTTTAGGGTGAATTTTTGGTATTTTTCTGAAAAACTTCAATTTTTGATGAATAGTGAAACCACTAAGTGGTAGTTTAAAAACTGATTTTTCGTTTAAATGAAACATTACCACTTCTGTGATTTTAATTTCAAAAATCCGATATACATGGTTGTCATTAGTATATAAAATGTGGTTCAATGGGATTAAAATAATTTTTTGGTGAATAGTAACTTTTATGTTTTTAATCGTGATTAGAGGTAATTAGTGTAATTTAAGATAAAAATAATATTTTAATAATATGAAATGACCTTGAAACATTTCCTACCATTATTGGTTGAGTCATGGTCAACCAAGACAAAACATGGGTCAACTTGGGGACCCCATGGAGCCACTTTGGTAGGAAAATGACATTAAAACCTTGTTATTTAAAGTTAAAATTAAAAGGTCACAAACATGCGTTATTTTACTAAAACAATTTTTACATGGGGTTATAAAAGTCATATTTTTTACTATAAATATTCAGTAGAAAGATAAAATGATTTCATACATCATGATATTTTTATTATAATTTTGAGACATTAAATAAATTAAATTATTTATGACACCATGATGATGCAACGATTACCTCATTATTTATCGATTTAAATAAAATAAAAAGATAATGTACAATCTAAGACATAAACTTGAAAAAAACCTATTGTATGTGTGGATTTTGAACTATTATAACCTTATCCTCGAAATATGTAATTTTTGGACATTTAAAATTCGAAATGCATTTTATAATAATGTTACTTTTCAATACTTTCCAAGAGTGCCCCTCATCTCCTCTTATAAAAGGCCCCCACCTCTACCACCTTACCCACACCTCTAAAGCCTTTGGCTTGGCCAACCCCTGCCCATTGTGTCTCTCCATATCCCTCTATTACTCATAGAACCCTCACATTGGGAAAAAGAATTTCCAAGGAAGCCTTTTAGCTCAAATCAAAAAGAGTTACCCGATTTAAAGGTAAAGTCTTCCCTAGTGTTCTTTTGTTTTATTTTGCTTCTCCAACCCCCTAAATTTTTTTATTCATTTATTTTGTAACAAAAACAGTATTTTAAATATACTTGGATGTTTTTATAATAATTATTTGAGCTACACTTACACACACATCCATCTAATGGTTAAAGAACATACTGTTTCTGTGGATGGCGAATTACTACCTCACGAAACGTTGATTGTTCAATATTAATTTAACACCTTTAAAGGTGGCCATTATGATGTCACTGTATTTTATATATCATATATAATGTATTTATGTTTTCTATATGCTTCTTTATTTTATATTTAAAACATACCTTTATTCTTTGCATGTTGTGCAAATGTGATAATTTCATATGAGGAAGTGCGGACTACCGCCCCCTCAAGTGATGTGACTCGTTCATGCAATACATGGAATGTATAAAGAATAAAATTAATGAACATATGTGACCTATATAACATATATATTATACTTTAATTATAATATATATATATCATATTTTTAATTCCATTAATATGACAAAAAAAAAATGAAAGTAGCGTTCATGCGTACGTACGACCTACCGTCTCCATGATCGGTGCTTTTCATTTTTTATCTCCAAATTATATGGAATAGTATAAAATGAATATGTACTGGATATATATATGATATTTTAATCATTAATACTATTCTGTAAATGATTTACTTATAACTATATGGGCAATCATTTTTCAAACAAGTTCATTTTTGACTCATGTACCAAACATCGACAAAAACATCTGATATGATCTAACATTATTAAACAATTCTTACAACATTATAATATGTGATATGAACTGAATAATAATATTTAAAGGAGGACCTTAGGAAATTATATATTGACCAAAGTTTATTATTCAGGAATATAAAGAAACAAACAAGACAAGTCTGACTTGAGGTAAGGGATCCTACCCCTCTCTTTCTTTTGAAGTACACTCTTTTATGTCCTTCCTTTTAAGCTCATATTTCTTATGATTGGGATGTAATTTTATATTCCTCTTACTGTACAGTTTATGTTAATATGATCAGAGACCCTATTTGATCTCATCAATCCATTTTTAGAAGTTTTAAGTGGCACCATTGGGCTACCGAGTTTTCGTAATGGATTTTTCATCTCACTTTTATTCCCGTGAGATTTATGCTACATTTTCCACAATTTCTTTTGAGTGGTGTATTTACTACCCATTATTTTACTCTTTTTGTAAAATAATTTCGTTTATTAGTATTTAGATCAATTTTTTATCTTCCTTCTTTCATGGGGTGTATGTTTTGAAAGATACCCAAGTCGGTAAGGGAACCTTTCACCCTCCTCTTTTTAAAAGACTTATTTTTTGGGTCTTTTAATTTACATATTGTAATGTTGGGATATGTTCTTCTATATACTTATTGATGTAAATTTTATGTCCAAGTGATGAGATACCCTTGTCATCTCTCATCCACTCATTTTCTAAATTTTGATGTGACGCCGTTAGGCTATCAAATTTTTTTCAAGGGAACTTCATAACCCAATTTTGATTCTTTGGCATAAACTGGTACTCCGTGAATATGTCGTTCTATAAATATGTGTGAATATCCTCTGATTTTTCTACACTTAATATCCAATTATATTTTGTGTATTCGTTTGTCACACATATTTATGTAAATGAATTTTCCTTAATCCAAGGATTTCGTCTTTGTATGGGACTTCGTCTCAATATCCTTTCATTGAGGCATATTTTGTTTTATACACAACCTTCTTTTATACAGTGTATAAACCCCTTTGACTTTTAAATTTATTAAAAAGGAATATTTTTTATATGAAGTGTTATACTAAACGACAAAATTGAATGTTATTGTCATACGTATGTGGCGACAACGACTTCTCCGCCGCCGTGACCATTATTTGAGTTTCAGCTTCCTCTACAAGCCATACCTTTTTTTGAAAAATAAATACCATGTTTTAATTTTATTTTATTATGGTATTTAAAATGGTTTTCATAATGTTTTTATTATATCAATGTGTTGTATTGATATCTTGTGATTGAAATGTGGAAATTTTATGTTCCATTTATGGATGTTTTTTGTGATACGATTATGTTATGGTTCTTGGGCATTGTTATGAAGACTGGTGGTTTCGTGATAAACTAAGGGCGGGTGAGCCCGATATAGCTCTTCAATGCATTGGGTAACGCGAAGGAGTTAAACATTAAGGTTTCTCCGAAGAGATTTAGGGAATATACTATGATGGGTATTCAAACGTAACCATGAGGGTTACTCCCTACGTAAGAATGTTATAAATGCCTCAAGTTGCCTTTATGTCTTACGATTTCTATGATTTATTCATGATTTGGTGAGGTATGTTAAAGTGCTTATGTTTTATGAGTAATGTATGATTTCATTGATTGTTATGTATACATGTACTCATGTTTCCTTTCCATATTTTTATATCCATTACTGTGCTTTTTATGCTCATACCATGTTTTTGAAATATTTTTCATAGGTCAAGGGAAAGTTACATGATATGATGATAGTGTCAAGGAAGTGTCAATAAAGAATCCATGTTTTATTTTAAATATGTTTCCGTTGATGGGAAAAAAATGAATACTATCTTTTATGTAACCACTTTGTTTAAATGTGGAATGTAATGCATGATTTAATATCTAATTCTCTAAAACTCTAAGCCTGAAAAGATCCTCAATGTGAATTTTTCATTTAATTCAATATTAAGTAAGTTATAAGGCCAAGGACTTATAATTTCTTTAGGTAATGACCATAGAAAAGAAAATAGTGGAAGAGAAGAATTCTTAATCGTCTTGGTTAACAAAAACTCTCCCACTACTTGTGAACGTTAATGAATAAACCATCAATATTCATTTTTATACCTCAAGAGAGAGTGGTCAAATTTTTTCATGACCCCAATATTTATGACTAAAATTATCTTTCTTTAAATGACTTATGAATATAGAAAAAGTGTAATACCTTTTTATTATTATATCAAGATGGATTTAAATGACCTTTAATTATAATTCTGTTGATAATATAACTATTGAACAATGATCACATAACTATTATAATTATAGGGTTTTAAAAAATCTTTTTTGAAAAGGAAAAGGAAGTGATGGACTCAACGAATAGGATCATACACTATGAAAACCAATTATCAGATCTTCTGAGGGATATAGAATTTATGGGATTTTCCCTAAACCAATTCCAATCTGAGATCCAACAACTTACGCATGATCGAAACTGTTTATAAGAGAAGTTCATGTTCATTGAGATCACAACCCAAATGATGTTCACCGAAGGACCCCATGAAATCACCACCACCACACACCTTACTCTTAGGGTGTATCCTGGTGTAATAAAGGGATATGTAAAAATACTATAACATAATTATTATGAGCATTATTTTTGTATATAATATTGAATATACTTTAATTCTATTATTGTTACATTGTAAATTATTTTTCAAGCACAAATAGTATTTTCGGTCAATATTGAAATTAAATAAATAAATTTATTTTAACTAATTAATGGATTTTTTAATTAAAAAAACTAAATATTATTGATAAATTACTTTTATTAAATATAAATTATCGTGTTTTTTATGATGTGAAATGTAAATTTTATTAATGTTTGAAAAAATAGTTTTGTCAAAACCCGTCAATTTTCAATAAATATTGGTTTTTATTTTCAAAGTGAAAAATAACATATTTATAAAACTATTTATATAAAATGAATATTATTTTTGGTATTAGGTAATATAAATTATCCAATGGTTATTTTTTCATAATTTTCTAAGATAGTCAATTTGTTTTGTAAAAATTAAATATCGTATAAATATATAATGTGGTTTATGACGTCAAAATAACAAAATAGTGATGTCATAAAATTCTATATAAAGTAATATTCATAAAAATATATGTATTTTACTTTAAAATAATGTAATTTTAGTTTTATTTTTTCTTTTTATAAAGGTTTAGTGAATCCTCCAAGACATATAAAATATTTTATGATTTTAAAATCATTTCCTTGAAAGTGTGATTGAACTCGACATAATCAGAAGAAATATTTTTATATATTCATCCCTTAAACTTATAAAATAATATATACCACTCCCCTTTTTCTAGAAACCTTGTGCCAAAACCATCGAATCGTTTGTGGTTCTAAATATTTTAGTTTGTAGTGTCCAAAAACAAAATAATATAGAATTATCCCACCTTTCCTATATAAACCCACACAATCACCCATTTCTCTTCACTAAATCTCCTTTAATATTTTACACCCTCATCCACCTAATCTCTAGAGTCCTCCCAAGGAACCAGAATATCCTAAGATGCCTCCTCTAGTCCTTTGGGATCACACATCCAAGTAAGGGATTCCCCTCCTTCTCTTTGAATTTGAGCCCCTTCTTTGAGAGTAGTTACTGAAATTTAACTTTATTATATTGAAATTAGTTTGTGAAAATTAAATTTGTATATAATTTATGTTATTTCAATGATGGATCATTTATCCACCCCCATTTGGACCCTTAAGCTATTACTATACTGAAACTCAGTAATGGATTTCTATCTTCTTATTTCCATTCAAGAATTTATTTTATATTTTGCCTCTAAATTCCATTTGATATGTTTGGATATAATTTTCTATGATCACATTACTATTAATTTCATGTATATATTAATAGATACATCTTTCTCTCTCATCAAACCATTTTTAGAATTTCTATTTTTCATCGTTATGCTGCCATAATTGCACCATGATTTTCCATTCCAAAATCATATTGTAGTGAATACCATACCCATTTATCTAAAATGGGTATTCAAATTTATGATCATGTACATATTAGTTGGGGAAATACATGTATGTATTCCACATTTTGTCTTCTTGGAGTAAATTATTATGTTCAATGAATCCATGTTGTATGGTCTATGTGGGACACTTATACATGAAAACAAAATGATTATGACGGGTGCACCCTGTTAGTGCTCCAATGCATTAGGTAATGTTTATTATCATCATATTCTATGTGAAATGAAGGTTTACTCATGAACATTAATGTGAAATGATGGTTTAAGAATTATAATCCATGTGAAATGATCCTTGGCTCAAGAAAATTTCATGTTGTATGTTGTTTCCAGATTTCTAGGTTATGAATATCATTCCTTTATGTTCGTGTTTTTTATACACTCTATTGATATGAATATTGACTAGAATGTATTGTATTATTTATATCATTCTATGTTTATTCCCTTATTGGGAATTATATCACACTCCCTTCTTATGTATGTCCTCAAGTTATCCCATCCAGTGTTAAGTTCAAAGGAATGAGTTTGTCAAGTCTAATAAAATTTAAATAAAGATTCCGTATTTCATGTTTTTCTATTATGTAATGTTCCTAATCCCTAAAAAGCCTATAAAAATTGATCTTATGAGTTCTAATAATTTAATTTTTATATAATAAATCATGTTTAAATCTATAATAAAGACCAGGGTTCTTATAGTTGGTACTAGAGGAGAGGTTTAGTTATTTTTTGGATTAGGATTTTATCAATCTTCTGAAATCTTTAGGGATAAGACTATGTATAAGAAAAGAATACGTAAATTTTTCTGCATATAGATTAACAAGTTAATCAGGAAAATACATCCCCATATGGACATGAGTAAGTATATGTGGCTATGGAATAGATGTATCTTGGGGTAAAACCTGAAAACACCGCTCTAAGATTGGATTGAATAGGAACTGGTGCATAAAAACGGGCCTTGTTACACTATTTGTTCAACACTTCCAATGGGATATGATTTTCTAAAATCATAATCTTAGTACAAACCACTGTTAAGGGAACAAAAAAGTCTATAAGAATACACATAGAGAGATAGATCCTGGATAACCTAGATCAAAGACAAAAAATTCATAAATTAAGGATATAAATGTAATTTATGAGTTCTCCCTTTAATGTCATAGTATTCCCATATATGTGTTTATTTTTTTTAAATATTTACCTCTAATTTTCATTTTATTATATAAAATGTCTTGTAATAGGAGGAATTAGTCTAGCAAACAATGTGAAGATCAATGTGATGACTAATTTAATGAGATTCTCAATCTGATTAGAGCAGAAATTGAAAAACGTTTCATGACACTCTCTTAGTTAACTCATGTTTTGAATAGAAATATGGATCATGAGGAACGTCTGACCCCCCCATAAGAAATAACAAGTCACAATAATGTGCTGCATGAGACAAAGGACTCCTACTTTCAATTGATCATATGATCCCTCAGTCGATGATAAATGGATCAACTCCATTGAGAAGATTTTCCCCATCCTTCAATGTTTTGAACATGAGGAGGTTCTTGTGGAAACTTATCATAAAAAGGTGAAGTTGATAAATGGTGAACATTGATAAAAAATACAAAGCCTGAGTAAGATATCGATGTAATGGGATGAAAGGATTTCCAAAAAATGTTTCTCGATAAATATTTTCCATGCACCCTCCTTCTTAAGATGGAAAGTGATTTTCTTGAACTCAAGAAAAACGATGAAGAATTTTTTTGGGGGTATGAGGATATGTTCACCATAGTTGAACAAAAAACCTTTGGTTTAATCAATACCCTCAAATTCATGGTTGACCACTTCCTTGGTGGGATAAAACATATCTTAAAAAAAGCCCTAGAAATCCATGACCTTGATAGTTATGAGGAGATTGTTTGATGTTACCTCAAAGTAGATATATAAATGATAGATTATAAGTGGTATCATGAGGATATTAAGAAGAATGTGGTCTTTAATTCTTGATGTTCTATGGATAAATACAATGGTGCTAAAATATTACAGCACCCCCATGTCCAATGTGAAGAAAGAAGTTCCCTGAAAATTACATATGGGGATCAAGGAAATACTATATCCGTACAAGAGAAGGGCACCTGTCTAATAATTTCCAATATGAGAAAGGCCTCAATGTGATAGAGGAAAAAATACTTTTCTCGACCCTTAGTGCATTATTCATTTTACAACTTCAAGGAACTAGAAAACATTTCAAACTAGTACCTAAGAGAAGGGCAATTGGAGGTAACCAACAACCTCTAGGTGGCAAGAAAAAGATCCTTCCATCACTATTTCAAAAGTGAATCCTGACAATAAAGTGGTGAGAGGTAATATGGTCATTCCGTCAAGAATATCAAACATACTTTTGGATTCATGTTCTACACATTATTTTAAATCTTGAATGTTTAGAAGAATAATATAGACACCACCACAAATCATGGAATTAGTGATGTAGGTGAAAACAGAAAATGGTGAAATTATTGCATCACATGTATATAACTCCTCCCCTTCCACATTTTTTGTATTCAACTTCCTGGTGAAGCTCATCATACTCCCTATGGTGGAATTTTATTGAATTTATAGCATGGATTGGATTTACCTATACAGATACAACATAAATTTCCATAGGAGGGAAATCAATATCCATATGGCGAATCAACCCCCAATTCTATACATTTTCACAGTGGAGGAGGAATTTCATTATAACCATAATCTCATGCTTAGATATTACTACCCTATGATCCTGCATATCTTTCTAAGAAGATTTAGTCAAAGGAAAGAACTATTCTTTAAGACAATCCCATTGTGAGGGAAATCACAGATGTGTTTCTCTAGGAATTGACTAGTCTTCCTTCTAGAAGAGATGTTTATTTCTCAATTTATCTTATACCTAGGGCATTAAAAATATCTATGTGTCTTTATAGAATATATTTTTTGGATCTTGAGGAGCTAAATAAATAACTATAGGAGAATCTAGATATAGGGTTTATATTCCCAAGTGCTTCGCCATGGGGTGCACCAGTGTTCTTTGTTAAGAAGAATGATGGGTCAATGCACCTTTCCACTGATTATAGTGAGCTCAACAAAATCACAATAAAGAAAAAGTTTTCTTGGCCATGAATTTATGACTTTTTCAATCATGTATGTGGAGCACAACACTTCTCCAAGGGTGATCTATGGTCAAGATATTACCACATTAAGGTGAAGAAGGAGGAAATCCCTAATACTACTTCTCATTCAAGGTACAATCATTATGAGTTCATAGGAATTCCATTCAGAATCACTAATGATCCAACAATATTCACAGACTTGATGAATATAATATTTATAGATTACCTTGACAAATTTATGGAAGTCCTTATAGATGATAATCTAATATATTCCAAAACCAAGGTGGAGCATGAGGAGCATCTAAGCACTGTATAAAAAACATTGAGATATGAGAAGCTATATGGAACATATAAGATGTGTGAGTTCCTATTGATTTTAGTATCATTCTTGGGGAATATCATCACAATAAATAGGATATATATGGATCCTTCTAATATGAAAGCAATTGAGGGATGTCTGAGGTTGACATCTGTGATTGATATTTATAGATTCCTGGGGTTATCTGGATATTATCCCCGATTTGGGAGAAATTTCACATGAATTTTAAACCCTCTTACCAAGATAACTCGGAAGGGATTCATGTTCTCTTAGAATGATGAATGTGAATAATTCTTTATGGAGTTGAAGAAGAGACTTGTCACTGCCTCTGTGCTCACACTACTTACAAGTGGGGAGATTTTTTTTTAATATTTAGTGATTATTCAAAGAAGTTCCTAGACTGTATGTTGATACAGAATGAAAAATTCATTGCTTATACCTTTGAATGTTGGTAATTCCTATGAAAAACTATCCCACACACGATCTGGAGTTGGAAGCTATGATATTTTCATTGAAAATCTGGAGACATTAACTCTTTGGTAAGAAGTGTGTAATATATATAGATAAATAAATTATAAAAAGGATATTCAAATAGAAAGAGCTAAATATGAACCAATAAAGATGGTTAGATATCATCAATGTTTATGAATACTCAATCCATTAAACACATTGTAATGGGAAAAAGGTAGAAGATGCTCTAATTTGAATGGAACCAACAATTTTATCATTGATGAAAATTTAAAATTATTCAATATTATTAGATTTTATGAAGATGGACATGGGAATCATAAAGAATAGAACATCATAAATCCTTTTACAAATGACAGCTCAACTATCTCATTTTCAAAGGTTGAAGGATGATCAAAAAGATGATGTGGGAATTAAAGGGAAAGCAGAAACTATCAGAAAAGGGAAATCCCTGTTGTTCAATGTTAATAAAGAAGGAATTGTGGGATTTGGGTCAAGATGATGTGTTAAATCAAATCCAGAGTTAATGAAATAACTTTTGGATAATGCACAGAGATATAATTTCTTCATTCACCCAGGAAATATGATGATGGATCGAGATCTCTAGGAGAACTATTGGTGGGATAACATGAAGGAGAATATTGCTAAATATACATAAAATTTCATGATATGTAAAAAAGTGAAGAATGAGAGGCAAATGTCTAAGGGGATGATGCAACCGTTACCCATACTAATATTTAATTTGGAATATATCAACATGGAATTTTTCACCAGAGATCTGAAGACATCCTAAGGAAATAATTCTATCTAGGTTTTTGTGGACCGTCTTTCAAAGACTGAACTCATTATTGAAATTCGTGAGTATTTATCATTGGATAAACTGGCACAAATATACATTAGAGAAGAGGTAGGGCTACATGGAGTACCACTATTGATTGTGTATGATTGAGATCCAAGATTCACCTCTATGTTTTGGAATAGTCTTTAATATAATCTAAATATTGAGTTTTACTTCAGCACATCCTATCACCCTTAAATTGATGGAAAATATAAGCAGACTATCAAGACACTAGATGACATGTTGAGATCTTGCTAAATGGTCTTCAATGGAAGATATGACCAAAATCTTCCTTTGGTGGAGTTATCTTACAACAATAGTTTCCACTCAAACATCTAAATGGACCCTTATAAATTCCATTATTGTAAGAGGGGAAGAACACATGAATGTTGGGGTGAATTTATGAAATGAAAACTTATATGTCTAAAAATGGTCGAAGAAATGGTGGAGAAGGCTAAGACAATCCAACATCACATTAAATATACTCTGATTCGACAAAAGATCTATGATGAAAATAGTTGCTGAGACCTAGAGTTTGATGTTGGATACATAGTATTCCTCTACATATCTCCATGGAAGAGAGTTATGAGATTTTAGAATAAGGGAAAGCTTAGTCCATGGTACATCATCTCTTTTGAGATCCTTTATCACATTGGGGAAGGGCCTATCAATTAGAACTTCCACCAAACCTGGCATAAGTACATGATGTTTTCCATGTATCACTCTTTATGATGTATATAAAAACCCATCACATGTACTCACTCTATAGGTAGTACCATTTGAAAATGATCTATCTTATGAATATTAGCTAGTGAATATCTTAGATCATAGAGAAACATATCTATGAAAAAATACAATTCCCCTCATCAATGTGTTGTGGAGAAACCAAAATTTTGAAGAGGAAATGAGGGACTCAATGGAAGTGATGAAGCTGAGTTACCCTCTTCTGTTTTAGTTTGGGAAAATGGAAATTTAGACGGTGAAATTTCTTAAGGGGGAATGTTTTAATGAAGTGAACATTTATGAATGAAATTCTATTTCTTTTAATTAATTTTAGATATAGAAACATGAACTCCCTTTGTTTTATTATATCTAATTGGATTTAAATGACCATTATATATCATTATTGTTGATAGTACATCCGCTGAATAGTGATCACATTACTAGGAAAATTATTGGATTTTAAAAAATCCTTTTGTAACAGAAAAACTAAGTGATGAACTCAACCTGTAGGATTGTACCCTTTGAAGCCCATTTATCAGATCTTCCAAGGGATATAACATTTATGGTAATTTCCATAGACCAATCCTATGTGGAGATCCAACAACATAATCCTGAGTGAAATCGTTTATGGGAGAAGTTCAAGATCATTGTGATCACGTCCCAAACCATGATCACCGAACTACACCATGAACACCCCACCACCGCACACCTTACTCATATATCATATGATGGTGTAATAATGAGAAATGTAATAATACAATAAAATTATGAACATGTGCATTATTTTTGTATAAAATAATGAATACACCTTCATTATATTATTACTACTTTGTAAATAATTTTTAAAGAGAAAATAGTATTTTTGGTCAATATTCAAATTCAATTAGTAAATTGTTTTTCATGAATTAATGGATTTTTGAATTAAATAAATAAATTATTATTATAAAATTCTTTTTATTATATGTAAATTATTGTATAATTTTTATGAAGTCAAATAATTTTTTTTAAGGTTTGAAAATTATTTTTATGAAAACCCGACAATTTTTTTAAAATGTCTATTTTTATTTTAAAAGTGAACATTAACATTTTTAGAAAATTATTTTGATAAAATGAATATTATTTTTGGAATGGGGATGATGAATTTATACAATGGTTAATTTTTAATAATTCTTTGAGGGATTCTAAATTTTGGGTAAAAAACAAATATTGTATAAATATATAATGAGTTTTATGAAATCATAATGAACCAATAATTACATTATAAAGTACTATAAAAGATATATTTAGTAAAATATATGTTTTCCCATTAAAATAACATATTTTTTTGGTCTATTTGATTTGTTTCATAAATAATTAGTGAATCCTCCAAGACATATAAAATATTTTAGGATTTTAAAAGCACTTCCTTGAAAGTATAACTCACCTTCACATAATAAAGGGAAATATTTTAATATCTTTGGCCTTTAGTCTTATAAAAAAATCATTCCACTCCCATTTTCAAAAAACCATGCGAACAACCACGAGATGGTTTTTTATTTTTAATATTTTAGTGTGTAGTGTCCAAAACCAAAATATTGAAGAATTCTCTCACCATTCATATATAAACCCACAAATAAACTCGTTAATCTTCACTCAGGATCCTTTAAGATTGACCACCCTCTGCCCCAAACTCCCTAGAGTCCTCCCAAGGCACCCAAATCACCGAATTAGTCTCCCCCAATCCTTTTGTTCACGCATCTAAGTAAGGGTTTCTTCTCCTCCTCTTTGAATTCAAGCATCTTCTTTGAGAGTAGTTCTTTTAATTTGAATTTACTATATTTAAATTCATTTGTAATCATCAAATTATAGTATAATAGAATTTATTTCACAGAGGGATCATTTATCCACTCCATTTTGAACGTTACCTAATCTGTTACTATGCTGAAATTCTTTAAGGGATTTTTCTCTTCTCATTTACCTTCAAGAATTTATTTTATATTATGAATATAAATTCCATTTCATATGTTGGGAAATTATGTTCTGTGATTCAATTACTTTCCATTTAATGTATACATTATTATATACTAATTTTTCTCTCATCAAACCATTTTATGAATTTTTATTTGATGTCACCATGCTGTTGAAATTACACCACAATTTTCCTTTCCAAAATCATCATGTAGTTAATATCGTACCCATTTCTCTACCAAGGGTATTCACCATGATAGGTACTTATTGATTTAGGACACCAGGTATGTATTCCAAATAACTTTTCCATTGAATAAATTATCATCTTCATTGAATCCGTGTTGTATGATCTATGTGGAACACTTATACATGAAAACAAAATGATTATGAAGGGTGTTCCCTGATAGTGCTCCAATTCACTGGGTGAGGTTTAGTATCATGGAATTCCATGTGATATGAGAGTTTACACATGAAAATTCATGTGGAATGAGGGTTTAATAAGTCCAATCCACCTGCAATGATCCTTGTCTCATGCTAATATCATGTTGTATGTTGTTTCCACATTTCCATGTTATGAATATCATTCTATATCATGAATTTTATGTTCATGTTTTTCCCTCCATTAATACACCTATTGACTGACATGAATTATATTTCTCATGTAATTGATTGGTTATTCCCTTACTATCCTTTAGTGCTCACCCCTTTCTTATGTATGTATTCAGTTTATCCAATTTAGTGTTAAGTACAAAGTATAGACTTGGTCATGTAATTTGTTTTTTAAATAAATGTTTTTTTATTTCATGTTTTTTTTTATATGTAATGTTCCAAATCCCCAAATACAATAGTCCTCTCAATATTTTGAGTTATATTAAGAGAAATGTTATGCAATAAATCATGTTTAAATGTGTAATAAAGACCAAGGTTGTTATAAATCCACCCATTTACCATGTAGGGGTGGTCCATGAACAATGGGAACAAAGCTATTACAAGCTATGAGAAATCACAAATATGGAAAGAGATCCCCGTGCTTAAGGAGAGGGACCATCTCAACCATAAATAATCAAGTTCTGACAAACACCTCTAGTCTCTAACTAGGAAGCAACTCATGTATAAAATTGTTACAATAATTAAAAATACTCCAAAATCCAACCACCATTAACAATGGTCTCTCCTTACACTGTTGAATAGTGTATTCCATACCATGAAACCGGAATTAGAGAATGTTGTGATCAAAATGAACCTGCACATCCTAGAGACTAAAACAGATAAATCCCTGAAAAAATAAGCATTACCACTATCATTTAATGAATATATTAATTGATTACACTTCCTTGGGACAATGAAAGTAGTTTCACTTAGAAATAGTAGAGATTTAATTTTATCTCACCCCCTCATCAGTGGATAGATAATTGTTATAGATGTGACGGAAAAAAAGTTATGTTTAGTAGGAATCACATTTCATAAGAGGGTACCTCCCCATGAATCATGGTTGGAAGTTTCATGAAGGAAATTACAATAAACCGTGTTGAGATGGTCTCGTTCGATGAGTTTTTAAAAACAAACCTATATTAATTTATGTTTATAAAAAATATATAGAACCCTTTCTACTGTGTGTTAAGAGTTACATAGATTTAGGAGGGGAACTTACTGGCTTTTGTTAATGTGATATCTAGTACCAAAATTACCATGAATACTAGAATTCTCCCCACAGAATAATCATCCAATAAATCGATTTTTCTACATCCCACAATCCACCGTGAGTGATTCTTAAGAGTAGAGATATATAGAAGAATCAAGTCCCAAATATTAGAGCTTATTCCCCTTAAATCATTTGATGCCCGCCATACATTATGTGAATAAATTTTTCCCATATATAGTTTCCATTAATGTAATACCATGGCTTCATATCATAAAGATAACTCATAGTTTCCCTAACAATTCTATATATATTGCCTCCTTCTTCATCCTCCCATGCCAACCTATTCCACGATTCCCAATGGTGTATACTTTTCACTTTGGAATCCCAGGTGAAGCTAGATAGGATGTTCTCAATATTTTTCAGGAAAATCCTGGGAAACATTATTTCCAATTTAAAATTAATGTTGTTGGATGTAATAACACTATTATCTGAGGTGATTCATCACTTAAAATATAATATTTAGTTCCTATAACTGAGAATATGGTTGGAGATTTTTTCAAAAAGTATATCTAAGTGGTGGATACGAGTTTAATATAGGGAGATCTATGATCCAAAATAATCCATTGGGAAATGAATTTTATTTAATCCTCACTTATCGAAAATTTTATTTCCCTTCCATTCGAGCAAGATATTGATATATAAACATGGATCTTTTCTTGGTTGGTAATTTTTCCACCCCACTTGTTTTATATGTCATGAATAAAGTTAAGCTCAGAAATTGTCATGCTATATTGATTTATTAAAATAGATTTTTAATCACCAAATAATAGGTGAAAAATACAATTGATGTTTTTACTACACAAGAATGAATGCAGAAGACCCTCACCAATTCATTTATTTATATTCCTATGAAAAGTTTCACACATCACAATGAAGAAAATAGAGGATAATGGGTCCCTATTTCTAATCCCCTGATCCAACTTAAAGAAATTATAGTTCCTCCCCATGTATGCAATTGAAATCAAAGAATAAATAATTCACCCAAATTAAATAATGATCACCCATTTAGAGAAGTACATAAAACCCATGAATGAAACAATGAAACTCCACTCCCCCTATTGTATGCCTTTTCTAAATCAATTTTGAGAATAATTTTACATATTGAAACCATATTACTGCTATCACTATTAAATTATTGTTCCATGGAAATGGAATATTGGATCAACCGACCCCGAATGAAGCACTGTTGATCATAATATATCCATTTATGTAGGTTCACTAAGAGTATTCGATTTATAATAGTAGTAAAGACTTTATAGGGGAAGTTTCACATAATTATTTTCAAGTAATTCTTGAGATAGGTAAAATAATTATCATTTAGAATGAGTATCAATGTGGTTGAATAAGACACTCTTGGTGGGCTCCCACTCTGGAAAAATTCTTATATGACACCCACAATCCCATTTCTTATGAGGTTCCAAGAATCTGTATTAAATAATCCCATAAAACTGTTGGGTCTGAGGGAACATCCAATTTTTAGGGTGGTTATATCCCCTATACCTTCTCTTTATTCTGGATGTTTATAGAAAACCAATTATATCTGGATAACCCATGGGCAGAATGGTGCAAAAAAGGAAATCCTGGCCTCTAGGGTATCTTCACTAGATGTGAGTGTCATCATACTTAAATAATGAACTGATGTAATACATTTACATACAAACAAGCATGAATTGATAATTGTTGAATGATCCATCCTCCAAATTAATATTTGTGGAATTGGTTGGTTTTCTTTCCTTGATAATTTTTTGGAAGAAGGTGATATTTTTGTCACCCTCTTTAATCAATGTTACACTAAACCTATCTATGATTGCTCAATCTTGATAAAGAATAAATTCATCAAGATGGTTATTTATGTAAACTAGGTTCCCAAAAATCTCATCATACCGTCGAGCATCAAGGAACACATCATCATATTCTATTTATTTATTTAGTCTATCAAATTCCATAAAATGTGATGGCTTGTTGGAATCTCACATTTGGATGTCATGTTTTAGGAAATTTAGTTTTTTGTGGAACTCTAGCTATAAGCCTTAAATAATGTATTTATATAATGATGGATGCACCACCCGATGATAGTCAAAATCCAACACCCACTATCTTGAGTAGAAAAATACCTCGTTGAATGAACTACTATCCATAAGAAGAATGTGGAGTGGAGAATGGTTGGGGATCTCATATGCCAAGTGTTCAACATGGGAATTAGAGAAGGATGATATGATCTAGATATTATCTATGTAGCGATCTAGCCTGCACCACTTACAGATATTCCCTTTTAGATTTTTAAACCTTAAAAATTTATCCCCTTAGAACACCATGTCCAAGAAGCCATTATGAGATGAAAATCAAGTGAAATACTACCTTTATTTCCTAAAATATACTCCCTCATCATTCCTTTATTAATTTCCCATGATGGTTTTGAAATCAACTCCAATGAGCCAGGCCACATCCCCTAGATTGAAGTTGTTTAGATCCTACCAATGAATTTTCTTCTCCCTCAAGTCATATTTGGTATAAAAAATGAAATATAGAAATCATAATTATCAAAAAAAATCTTCATGGATATATTTTGGCTAGAGGTTGTGATTTTCTCCATTGAAATGGAACTAGTATGAAAAAACTAGATTTGACGATAGTCAGGACCATCGGGCAAGAAGTTTCCAGTCCAAGATTGAGTGTGATGTTATATAATTTAGATGGATGTTTTTAATGTTCAATGAAATTAACCAAAAGAGACTTATTATGAATGAGATCACATATGATGAAATCTATCTCAAATCGGGTCACAACCCCTATTCATTCAAAAGAAGAAAAAAATTTATTGAAATGGAAGGCACATAGATTTTTCACACAGTGTAGAAGATAACCTATACTTAGAAGATGAGGAAATTTGTTCCCATTTAGTATGAGATCTAGTTCAGGATATTCTATAAGAAATATAAATTCCACTAATGTCCATGCCTTGTTACAAAAGAAAATATTTCACTACAGCCATTTGAAATATGGATATGTGCATAGGTGGAGTGGATATAGCCACTAGGAAATTAGAATGAATCCAAACATAGATATATAAAGAAAATACACCATAAAAAATGATACTATAGAATGTTATAGAATTTTCGAGAATATGTTTTCTCTAGACCAAGATTGAGAACTATAGTCTATACTAAGTATGCAAAGAGAAATGGGAATCAAGACACATATATTTATGATGTAAATTTCCCACATAGATCTAACTCATATACAGAAAAAGTTGTAATTTTATTCAATTATTATAGGGATACATGATCCATGAATCATTACATATACAAAAATAAATGGTTATTTTTCCGTGAATAGTTCTAAAATAATTTTTATTTATATATGTAGCCCATATGTTGGGTAGATAATTCCATACAAAGGTGGTCATTTTAAGTGGTTTAAGTACATTCAAGACGGATTGAATATTACATAACTTTGGAAATGGTGAAACATAGTAATTATCCTTTGAATAATCATCATAATACTCTAAACCCATGTTTATCATACTTATTTTTTTTCAATGAATGGGGATTAAAATATTTACCAAAATCACATTATGATTAAAGTCCGGGCCATTTTCGACACACAATATGATTTGTCATTTGAGGTGGAAATTTTCATGTATTTTGATTTAATTATATGTGGGAATTTCCAGGAATTTTGGCATTAGGAAACAAGGGAGATTTTATATGGTTTAATTTAATGATACTGAAAACTATCATACATTTTAAAATCATTTTTGAGGATGTTTTCATACATTTTAACGTTTTGTGACCACAAAATTTTCATAAAGTTTAACATCATGTGAATTAAATATTTTCATGTAGTTTAACATCCTTTTATGAGGGGTTTTCATGATTTTTAATGTCATATATAGATGATACTGTCAAATTTTTTTACATCATGTGATGATTATGTTTTTATGTTATTTGAAATCATCTAAAAAGGATGTTATCTTGATGTTTAAATTCATTCAATGAGGGAAATAGTTATATGAATTTAAAAGTATTTACTTCATGGTTTTTTCTACCATGTATGTTATGAAAAATATTTTAAAATAAATATTAAAACTTTAATTTTCATAATATGGTCGCCATCCATTTTGATCAAGGAATAGGCTTTATTGAGGTAGAAATTGTGTATGAAATATGGTCCTTCCCTTATCGGTTGATGTTTTGGAAGATTATTCATAGGGATCATTATTTTTCATAGGACTAATTAAACCTCTCCTGGAAGGAAGGAAAGTTGTATTTTTTTACTAAAATATCAGTAAACTCACTCCCTATGGACTTATAAAGTTTGAAAACTGCATAATATTTTCTCATTAATCCATTCCTACTCATAAAATCACATCTAATATTTTTCATCCTTATATATCTGATTGTAGATGTTAACATGGAGTGAGGCATGGTAGAACTCAATGTGATTTACCACCTCTATCCTATATAGAAGATAATACAAGGTCACTTTTTAGCCATTTAGGTTGTAGTATGATTGTCGCAGAATGCATGAAAACATTATCATGTCATGATTTCCCATCATTGTATGCCATCTTCGTTAGTATATTAGATAGGGTTTTATGAAATCCTAAATATATCCATTTTTTATTGCATGTTAGTGAGATCAGTGTATGGAATGAAGGAAATAATGTCAATATAAAATTTTCAACTCAAAATATCTTATGGTTTATCCATTTTCCATCAACCTGGTATAATAGATACAAAATCTAGTGACAATGTTCATCATAATTTTTTTTCTTTTCAAAACCATTCACATAACCTCTTTGGTGGATATTTACCGATCCCATTTAGAGAAAAAATTTATGGAGATACAGATGTACTTTAAATTCCATTATATAATTGGGTGGATATGTACCCATGGTTTCTATTCCCCAAAAAATAAGTTGATATAAATATTTAGTGCTATGGAATAATTTTTGGGGCATAAAAATGTCATTTTTATATATTAGGTTAGAATGAAATTTCTTTGTGAAGTAAAGTAAATCATGTGTTATTAGTGGAAAAAGTATCCATGTGTCCTAATTTTATTGAAAATATTGGTTCATGACTAGTGAACACCACATGAGACAACATATTCTTCTCGCATAATGGTAAGAGTCCCACCTACCTAAATTCATATGATGCGGAAACCATCAAATCCTTATTTATAGAGAACTATTTGAGAATTTAAACATCAAAAAATGGTTAATTTCTTCTCCAAATATCAAATATATTCTTTTATTTATCAAGTTGATGGATTAATTATAATTTACTTAAAATTACATATAGGGGACATCCATCAATTTATTAAATAATATTTATAATGGGTGATGATGTCTTTATTTATCTATTCTAAAGTTACTATGATAAAGGGGAAAACTTCCATATGGTGTGAAATACTAACTACTACCTCATCTTGGTATATATTGTAACATCTTGAGATTTTATGAAATTATGTTTTTCAAATAGATTGGATCCTTTCCACTTTTTTCATGATATGAATTATTGATTTTAAATTTCATTACCAGTATCACTGTGTTTATCATGCATTACATACAACACTATGTATTTCTTTTATTACCAATAAAATGGAGTGGTAGGAATAAATAATATTAACTAAATTATTAAAAACTTTCTTACAAATGTATATATAATTAAATTTTTGGAAATAAATTAATGATAAATGAAAATAAAAATCTATTTGAAATTAGGGGAAATTGTTTTCTAATTTTTTTTTTCTATTTCGCCTCAATAAAATAACAAAACATCTTTAGGTGAAATATTATTATGAAATTTATATTATCTATATATATATATTCAATATACTATTTAACATTCATATTTTGTGTTTTATATATAATATAAAAGAATAAATACAATATTAAGAATATAAACAATAGATTTTCTGGAAAAAAGTTTTGTTACTTTTTTGTAGAGAAAATATTTTAAATATTTTTACACTTTTAAAAAAATAATTTGATTAAATAAATATAATTTTTGAAATAGATATATCAAAATGAAATTAGGTTAATTTTTTGGGTTTTCCTAAAATATTTCATTTCTTGATGACTAGTGGAAAATGTTGAATTTTAATTAAAAACATCATTTTTGATTAATTTATTATAAAGATTAATTATATTTTAAATTATTTGAAAATTTAATTTTTTTAATTATATATATAATAATCCAATTCATGTAATTGTAATAAATTTTATATTTAATTTTGATATAAAAACATTATAAATTTTTGAACCTTTTCTCCTTAAAAAGCTGCTTTTTTGTCACGTCTGTACGATTAATTTTAAATTAGAATTTTCAACTTCTCTGAATGGAATTTGTAAAAATAAATTCCATATTTTGAATAATAATAATTTATATTATATAATATTTTTAGTTTTTTTACCAAAATGAATAGTGAATGCAGATAAAATTAACAACCATGGTTAAAGTAAAAACTGGTTTACTAGGGAGTTAATCTAAAATGATAATGGAAAAAATGATCTATACACTTGTTTAAAAACTGTCTTATGGAATAGTTTTGTGTATTAAACCTCGATAATTATATACTGGTATATTTTAGGCCATCGTGATAAATGAAAAACATGGGAGCACCAAATTAATTTAAAAACACAAAGTCAATCCTCTCCCCCACTTATTAAAGGCCACCTATCTCCCCCATGCTTCTCACATTCAAACCTATTTAGTTCAAAAATAACCCTCCCAAATTACTTAACAACTTCCCTACCATTATTATATAATCCTTATTTTGGGTATAAGTCAATCCTAGGAAGTTTTTGGTTCATGCCTAAAGAGGATACCCAAATAAGAGTTAACATTTATCAATAGGCATTTCAGTTTTAATTTCCCCCATGCCCCACAAAATTAATGTTTTATAATTATTATATAATAAAATAATAATTAGAAATATTCTAAGAATTGTTTATGTAATCCTCATTACTTGAAACAATATCCACATCAATCAAATAGGTTAAAAAATCAATAGTCATGTGTACGAGGCACTTCCACATCACTAACATATGTTGTTCATTTTTTCAGTACCACATATCATGGATGAAATTAATGATGGATTTATTTTTTATATATTATATTTAGGATTTAATTATGAATCATTAATTTTTATTTCACGCATACATTCATTATTTCAATTTTTGGGAATTTGATAATGTTGGTCATCTGTACCATGAACTACAGCCTCACAAAGTGTTGTGATTCGTTCATGCTTTAAATGAAATGTGTTAAGGATGTGTTTAAAAAAATAATCTATATATATGAAAAAACCATGATTATGGAATGATAATACATATAATTTTATTTTATTTCTTCTATACCAATATGATTATGAAAAACACTATGTTCATGCGTACGTATGACCTGCAATCTCTATGAACTAAATATTCCATTTTTTATAACTATATTTTATGAATTACTATATATATATATAATTAGTATATATAATATTTATATCCTGATTATCATTTTGTATATGGTGGATTTATGGTCAAATTAGGAGGATAAAAAATGTTACAAATCTAAATATATACAAAATAATAAGTTATTACACAAAAGGAAACTTCAAATTAGAACCGTTAATAAATGGGAAATAAATGGTAAAAATAAAATGAAATTTGGTATGATATAAATTAAAATGCTTATGTAATATGGGTATAATAAATTATATTTATAATAGATGAGTTTTTAAGGAGTATGATGGAAGACAAGATGTAACGTACTGGGTTTCCATATCACATTTTACTTCTATGAGGAACATTCCATATTCACCACCAATATACTTTATGTGGAATGTATGATTCCAATGAATCTGTTTTATAATTATTTTTCTGAGAAATATTTGGATTTACATGTCCATTTTATGATCCTCCTTTCATGTGGTTTATATTTAAAATGCTACCCAAACCGTAATGGATTTTTGTCTCAAATATCTTTTATTGAGTTGTATAGTAGGTTATGGAACTATATTATTTCAAGATATATATATACATCACATTTGAAATGTAATATGATGAAATTATTAATCCTCATTATAATTTCTGTTTCATTTTATCTTATTCCTTCATGGGGATTAAGATTCAATTATAAAAATTTGGAAAAGGATTCATGTTCCAATGTCATCATTTATAGAAATTATTTATGATTAAGTCTCCAATATTAAAACCAAATAATTCAAATCTCATGAATTCTCATGATTTTTCATCTGATATAGTTATTCATGATATCTTCAATTAGTTTTAGAATTTTTCCTCCAATTGGAACTCAAAATAATTGACATTATTGATCTATTTGATTAAAAATATATTCTCTTTCAAAACCATGTTTTAAAAAAATATTAGAAATGTTTTTTATACACTATTGATTTTAAAAAGACACTTTATCCCATGTTTTATTTTTTTGAAAGGTAATTTTCCCAATAATACATGTTTTGATTTTACTAGAAAATGTGAAAAATATCATTATTTTAAACATGCACGACATAAAAAATATTTCCTAATATCATGAGAGATCAATGATTTCAATATTATTTTAAATGTTTTCAAATATATTTTCACAGAAAATTATTTCCATAATTTTTTTGAAATTTCTTATGTTAAATAAATGATTAGAATGTGAAAAGGATTTTGAATGTGCTTTATGTTTTAAATATTTTTTCAAAAAAAAAGATATTTTCCTCAATATTTTTTAAATTTTTTTTTACAAGATTACTTATATATGTTTTCATGTTTATTTTCATAATTTTTAATGATTAAAAAATTATTTTATCAATGAAAATATATTTTTTATGAAATTTACCATGCAGTATTTCAAAATTATTTTCAATATAAAATGACATTATTTGATGTTACATATTATTTACTTCGGATGTGATCTAGGGATACCATTTTTATTCATTTTATTAAATATTAGGATTATGATCAAAAAATGTTTATGAAATCCATTTATCCTCTATTAGTTATATCATGAAAAAAGTCTTATGAAACCCACTAATTTTTTCACAGGTTATTCTTTGATGAAATGATGAAATGATTATGAAAAGTGTTTTTTAACATGTTATGTTATGATGAAATGATTATGAAATCCATTTCATTTTATACGTTCTTATATAATGAATGTTTTATGACCTCATGTAACATCCCAGATCTGGCTGCCACACCACAGGTGCCTCGAACAAAGTTGGTCACATGACCTCAAGTGAATTTCCCCAAATGCCAGGGGATACCGACTAGAAGCAATAGCCCAAGTCTGATGGTGGGGAAAATATGCCCTCATTTGTCAAAGTGTAACGTAATGGAGTAGATAAGTAACAGACAACAACGAAAGCAGTAAAAAATATATAACTGAATGGATAATCGAAGTAAAAGATAACCAGCAATCATATATATATATATATATATCAAGATTAATCATGTCACTATTCTCTGAAAATAGAAAAAATAGGATACACTGCAATAAAATACAATATAGTTCAAAGTACAAGGTAAAACAAAAACAAACAAAGCAGTGCAACATGAGCTCAGCAGCATCGTAAGCCTAAGCTCGGTCCCATGCCCTCCTACTCATCTGCAACAATCGTGTACCTATATAGGGACCCTTTACTCTATCGACACCTGCTATAGTATAGTCTGTTTGGGCTAAATACATGAACCAAATAGGGTGTGAGAAATAAATCCCAATAGGCAACCACCAAAGTCCCATGCCCAACTGTTCGTGAAAATGTGCAACAACAATGTGTAGTAGTAAATGCAATAAACTAAGCAGTACTCGAAAGTAACAAACTTTACTGGTTATATTTACATTTTCTATATTAATTTAACCATGCCAAGACTGTGCTTTAACTTGATAGGTACAACATAAGAAAATCACTATGGTGATTATTCATGATACACTGGCATCCGAAAAACTATCTTTACACTCAGGTAATCAGAATCGAAACCCGCAGGTAATTTCCCACAGGCAGAACAGATGTTTCCCTTAGGCGTATGAAGTGTATCCCTCAGGTACAAAATCTACTGCCCACAGGCATGAAAGGAGTTCCACTTAGGCTAAACAGAACACTGCCCTTAGGCTAAATAGAACCCTACCCTCATGCTCAATAGAACACTGCGCTCAGGATAAATAAAAAACTGCCCTCATGCTAAATAGAACACTGCCCTTAGGCGCAAGTAACCGGTCATATCCAAACATATAAGAAAGCAATTATATACAATTACTCTCAATGCAATTTTATCTATGCTGAATTTTACGGTATACCCTCAGGTAACCTGGCCAAACGGCTAAACAAAGGAACACACCCCCGGGGTAGTCCTGGATCCAAGAAACGATTCCAAACAGTAGTTTATAATTACATTCAATTACCTCTGAAATTATAGGGATTTAAAATTTCTAAGGCCTCATCCATACGACACCCCAAACATGGGTTTGTAGCACAACGGTACACAAAAACACACACCATTTGGAATTTAAACACTAGACCACCTACCTCGATTCCCCAGATCAGTATATGTGAACATCACCTCCCAAAACGCATGAGAAAGGAATCGATCTTAGATAAAATTCTAAACGCTCAACCTCAAATAACCCCCCCCCCCTTGGGAAAGAATTAGTAAGAACAAATTAAGGAGAAGGGAGGGTTACCTTTGTGATTCCAATGTGATCGCGTGATACAGAATCAGGTTCCCAGTGTGCGGTCAGGAGATCCTCCAAGCTCTGGCCATCTCTCCTACTCTCTTTCGGCGTTCTATGGTTCCTCTTTGAACAGAGGATGATACCACCCATTTTAAGAGAAAAAATAAACTAAACAACATGTACTTTTCATTTTTTAAACTATTCCTCTGGTGGCCCCTCGCCAGCGTGGCACTGTTTATCTGTCGACACGAGTACACAACGTGTAATACCTAAGTACACGGTGTGTTCTGTCGCTCAGCTGTAGGATGCCTTCACCACCTTACTATTCACCTGCCGACTTACTATGCGGCATGTAAATACCTACTACATGGTATGTAGTTAGTTTTTAGACTTTTCATCTCCGACAGGGCTACACTCCCTGTGTACTCATCCCACACAACCAATGTACATGGTGTGTGGAAAAGTATACGATGTGTACCCACAAAATTTGGGATTTTCCCCCATTTTCATTATTTTGTCAAAAAGGCTTATGGAAAATAGAAAAGAAGAAACCCGTACCTCAAGAATACGAAATGTGTTCTTACAAACTTCCCCCCTTAATGAAATTCCTCCTCGAATTTCCCTTCCAAAGGTGGTGAAGATAAAGCTCAAAAAAAGTCTTGCCACTGAGAATGTACGTCGGTCTCCCACTCCTAGGATTCGTCACACACTCAGCCATGCTACCATATCACCCGTACAAGAGGAACTGACCGGCCTTGGAGAACCATTGTGCTCCTATCAACAATACAAACTGGATTCTCCTCAAAGGATGCATCGGCCCGAAGCATAAACTCCTGGGGCTGAAAATCGTGAGACGGGTATGAGTGATAATGGCACAACTGAGATACATGGAAGACGTCGTTCATGGCCCGATACATATGTGGTAAATGCAATTGATAGGCAACTGACCAGACTATCCCTAGATTCTCAAACGACCTAACATACCTCCGTGAAAGTTTATCCTATCTTTTAATCCACCTATGTCCCATCCATGGTGAAATGTGAAAGAAAAAGTGATCCCTGACAACAAACTCCAAAGGTCGCCTGTGGCCATCAACATAAACTTTTGGACAAGACTGTGCAGTATCCATCCACTTCTGTATCAACTAGACCTACTCTAAAGTCTCTTGCATAAGACATGGTCCCAGTAAAGCTGCCTCACCTACCTCCAACCAGCATAAAGGTGATCGACAAGTCCTACCATATACCGCCTTTTAAAGTGTCATCTAAATAGTTGCCTGAAAACTATTATTATAGGAAAATTCAACCGGGGGTATATGCTTCTACCAAGAGTCCCAAAATTCGAGGATGCATTCACGTAGCATGTCCTCAAGAACCTGTATTGTACGCTCTTATTGGAAATCGGTCTGAGGATAATAAGTTGTGCTCCGAAACACCTGTGTACCCAGTGCCCTCTGAAAACTCCACCAGACATGAGACGCAAAACGTGCATACCTATCTGAAATGATAGAACGAGGGACCCCATGAAGACATACGACCTCTCAAATATATATCTTCCCAAGCTCATCAACACCAAAGGTCTCTTTGATAGGAAATAAGTGAGATACCTTCATAAGTTTATCCACAACGACCCACACGTCATCATTTCCTAGAGGTGACCTCATCAACACGATCACGAAATCCATCGTGACATCATCCCATTTCCATTCTGGAATGGATAACTGCTGTAATAGTCTAGCTGGCCTCTGATGCTCTGCCTTCACCTACTGATAGGTGGAACATCTCGTAACAATACCAGCTACTTCTTTCTTCATACCTGGCCACTAGTACTGCGTCTCAAGTCATGGTACATCATGGTAACTCCGGGATGCACTGCCCAAGATGAAGCATGAAACTCCCACATCAGCTCCTCATGTATATCCCATGGAACCCACACTCATCCATGGAAATGCAGTACCTCATCATCACCTATCGCCCAACCAGGATGAGGGTCCTCACTTTCCACCGACTCCCGTAGAACTAGGCCTTCTGAATTCGATAGTTGCCTTATCCTCACTCTATTCAGGAGGGTAGAAGTCATAGAAAATAATGAATGATAAGTTTTCCCCTTACTATCGTGAACCTCCAAATGCATTTCAGAGAAAAAAGACATAAGCTACCACTCATCACTGGACTCCTGTACTGCATGTGTCTGAGTCTTCCTGCTTAGTGCATTAGCAACTGCGTTAACCTTACCAGGTGTATAAGAAAGATCAAAATTAAAGGATTGAAGGTACTCAACCCACCTTCACTGTCTTAGATTCAGGTTACGTTGAGTAAATATGTACTTGAGGCTTTTTTGGTCGGTGAAAACAACAAAATTCTCTCCCAAGAGATAATGCCTCTAACAGCGTAATGCATGAACAACTACAGCCAACTCGAGGTCATGTGTCGGGTAATTACTCTCATGTGGCCTCAACTACCGAGACCCGTACACAACTACTCGATCGCCCTTCATCAACACTTCTCCCAGCCCAATACCTGATGAATCATAGTAGACTGTATAGCTCTTCCCTTACTCTAGATGTATTAGGATTGGTGTTGATGTCAATTTTCCCTTCAGCTCCTGAAAGGATGTCTTGCAAGCTCCAGACCAAATAAACATCACACCCTTCTTAGTCAAACCCGTCAATGGTGCTGCTGAGTGGGATAAGTCCTATATAAAGCACCTGTAGTAACCAGCCAGCCTCAAGAAACTCTATATCTCAAACACATTCTTAGGCTGCTCCCAGGAAACTACTACTCCCACTTTCTCTAGGTCCACCGCCACTCCAGCCTCTGAAATAATATGACATAGGAAGTGTATCTGGTCCATCCAAAAGTGGCACTTTGAGAGCTTAACATATAAATGATGCTCTTTTAGTGTACTCAATACGATCTCAAGATGGGTAACATTGTTGTGTCATGTGTGATATGACACCAAGATGTATTCCATGAAAACTACTACAAAAGAGTCTAGATAAGGGTGGAAAACACGATTCATTAGAGCCATGAAAACTGCTGGTGCGTTCGTGAGTCCGAACGACATCACCAAATACTCATATAGACAATACATTCTCCTGAAGGCTGTGAGAGGTATATCAGAGGGCCTAACGCGCAACTGATGATATTAGAACCTCAATTCAATCTTTGAGAACACTCGTGCTCCACAGAGTTGATCAAAAAGATCATATATCCTCAGTAAGGGATAATAGTTCTTGACTGTCAACTGGTTCAGCTTCCGATAATCCACACAGAGTCTTAGGGTACCATCCGCCTTCTTTGAAAAAGGACCAGCGAACCCCAAGGAGAAGTATTGGGTCAGATGAAACCGTTTGACTGCAACCCCTCTAACTATCTCTTGATCTCTTGCAACTCATGTGTAGCCATCCTATAAAGAGGAATGGACACCGGTGCCACTCCTGGAACAACTCAATAGAGAAATCCACCTATAATTTCAAAGGTAGACCTAAAAAGAACCCGAGAAGACATCCCTGAAACAATCAACTACTGGAGGGAAGTCCTTCTGACAAGTCCCATGATCATCCAGATATAAACTCGCAATCTGGGTTGTCACTCCACCTCACCCATGATTCTCGGGTCCAACTCGACTTGCCTGTACATCCCATTCGCCATTGTATAGAAACTCTCTGCCCTCTGGTAACGTAAAACTCACCCTGTGACGATAGCAATACACAAAGTCTTGGAAGGGTACCAACCAGTCCATCCCAAGAGTGACATCATAGATCGTCATATCTAATACATAAAGGTCCCATAGAATGTGACACCCACCAACCTCTAGGGGGAACTCCCTGAATTGATGCACACCAGCCATTCTAGTTCCCAACAGAGTGTCTAGCATCATAAAATAAGAAGAAGAAGAAACACCGAGCCCAAGGATCTCCACAACGGTCACATATATAATTATATGTGTAGAACCCATATCTAAAAGCACTGAAGATAAAATAAAAGCGACATGAATAGTACATCTGACAGTAGAAGTTCGAGCATCCTGCTTCTGTTGGTTCTATTGCACTGCATATGCCTGCCTAGTGTCGTGGACCTGTGACACAACCTAGCAACCCTGAGCTATCTGACCCTGCTGCCTCTGAGATCCTGGTGTCTGACTACCATGTCCACGACCACCATCTCTGCCTGCATGCCCTTGACGTATTTCAGTTTCCCGACTGGTAAAAAGTTGTTGGTCCTTCTCCCGCACGTAGAGTCTGTATAGATCCCCTCTCACTTGATATTGGTAGAAACAACCTGCAAAAGAGCTGCAGATGACCCATCTTGCCGCAAGCTCAGCACTCCACTGGGTCATGTGAACACTGCGGTCTCTTGTGCACATCTTTACCACACTGGTAGCACATGAGATGTCCACCTAATGTATTCCTTTGTACAGTACTACCACCGAGAGATATATCCATATGCCTCTTCCACTTACTAGTATAAATAGTACCAGAAACTGGTGCTGAACCGCCATGGCCCACACCACAATATTCCCACAGGTTCCGCTCAGCAATCAGTGCCTGGTTCACAATAGCTTGCAATATTGAAAACCTAAAAACATTCACCAGTGATTATATGTCATATCTAAGACCATCCTCATAGCGTCTGGCCCTAAACATCTCATCACCCACCAGAATGGGTGAAAAATGATAAAGCTCGGTGAAGCGAGCAGAATAATCCATCACTAACATGGAGCCTTGCTGCAGATTCATGAACTCTCGAGCTCGATCGTCCCTCAAAGTCTCTGGGAAGAAGAAGTCATAGAAATCTTCTTGAAAATCATCCCACGCCATGTCGTGGTGATTCTCAGACTGGATGGTAACATACCACCACATGTTGGTGGAATCACACAGCATATAAGTCGCGATCTTGACCCTCCTCTCTAGAGGAATCTCAAGATGATCGAAAAAAGTCTACACTGAATGCAACCATGAATCTGCAGCTTGTGGTCTGCCATCCCCTGAAAACGTAGGAAGATGCTACTGCTGGAATATATGCATTAGCTCTGCCATAGATGTGGTAGCCTGTGGTGCTCCCTGGAAGGTCTGCATGAATCGCATGAAACCTTCACGGAACTAGGCCTCCATGCCTATGTCTGGTATAACGGTTGGCGCCACATTTAGAACTACTAGAGGATCATCTAGTAGCCCATGGACCACTATATTAGGAGTGTAATCATCACCGCTCTCTTGGAAACAAACTCTAGGTCATCTTGACGGCATGACTCTACAAGTTCAAACACACACCTTAGATAATGTTTATCAAAGACTAAAAACAAGGAGACAATGATAGGAATGAGAGAAATACAGCATTCAAGATTTAAAAAAATGACAACATGGAATGTATTAATACTACATGACATGTTCTCGCAAGCCATTCACATGGGCGTGTACTCTAGCTAAAACTGGTCCTGTAACACCCCAAACACATGGCGTGTCCTCGGACTAAACGACGTGTACTTGAATCCTTTTTCCCTGCCCATGTCCTTCTACACGGCTTAAGTCACACAGATCTTCCTAAAAAAAATTGCACTACGTGTCCCACAGGTACACGGTGTGTACCCTACAAGCTTTTACTGGCATGTGTTGTTTATGACACGACCGGGTAGCGGGGTCAGACTACACGGCGTGTTCGAGTTAGACACGGCGTGTATGTATTAAGGTTTCCTCTGTCTGTGTTTTTAGTTACACGAGCGGACACGAGGTCAAAACGGTACACCGTGTAAAACTGGTACACGACGTGTTCCCCTAAGCCATTCCATACCCCGTGTCCCCACCCACATGGTCTATGACATAAGAAGAGACTACAAAACGTGTACTGAGGTTACATGTCATGTTCTTTAAAAGTGTTCATTTCTTCTCAAACAGAATAACACACGACATGTGTCCATAGAACTACACATCGTGTATCTTGGGTCTTTTGGACAGTAATCCTCCGAAACTACTCCGGACCCCATAAAAACACAGAAATAACACCTAAGTGCCAATTTCCGATTCGTGAGGGCCCATACTCCCTATGAATCAAATATTGGCATCTTATATAAGATATAACTATATAAACACGTCGATGATTTACCAAATTCCAGTAATTGAGGCCCCATACTATTCAAGAACCATAATTTGGTGTTCATTCTTTCAAAAACTCACACAGAAATACCCTATCAAATAGCATGTATTTATCAAAGAAGATATCACAATAGCATGCTTTTATAGCACAACAACTACCACAACAACATGCAATTTCTAATGCACCTATATGGAATGGAAAATATGCCTGAAATGTGATTTCTAGCCTCTTCCTAAATTATGCATGGGATGATATACCCTTATCCCATCAGGTTGAAACTAAATAGAACCCATGTATAACATATAAATAGCACACCACAAGTGCGTCACCCAGCGGTGAAAATTAGATCAATTGTAAATTGCAAAATCAATAAAATTTCCACCCAAGGTAAATTGGCTTTTCCCTATACACGGGTTAGCTACTCCTAAGAACAGCTTATTACCAAATACCATTTCCATCCTATCCCTGAATATAGTCTCCAAATAGTAAGTCAAAGAAAACAATCCCTTTAATACCACTTTGTAACATCTTGGATCTGAGTGCCACACCACGGGTGCCCCGAACCCGGTTGGTCACATGACCTCAAGCACATTTCCACAAAAGCCAGAGGTATCATACTAGAAGCGAGGGCCCAAGTATGATGGTGGGGAAACTCGCCCTCATTAGTCAAAGTGTAACACAACGGAGTAGATAAGTAACAAACAAAAATGGAAGCAGTAATCAATATATAACTGAATGGATAATCAACGTAAAAGAGAACCAGCAGTCATATATATATATATCAAGATACAGCATGTCACTATTCTATTAAAATATCCATAACATGATACACTTAAATACAATACAATACAGTTCAAAGTACAAGCTATTACAAAAACAAACAAAATAGTGCAACAGGAGCTCAGCAACATCACAAGCCTAAGCTCTGTCCCATGCCCTCCTACTCCTCTACAACAATCATATACCTGTATAAGGACCCTTTCCCCTATCGACACCTGTAGAAATATAGTATGTTTGGGCCAAAGACATGACCAAAATAGAGTGTGAGAAAAAATCCCAGTAGGCAACCACGAAAGGCCCATGCCCAACTGTCATAGAAAATGTGCAACAACAGTGTGCAGTAGTAAATGAAATAAAGTAAGAAGTACTTCAAAGTAACTAACTTTACCATTTATATTTCCATTTTTAATATTAATTTAACCATGCCAAGCTTGTGCCTTAAATTGATAGATACAACATATTAAAATCACTACGGTGAGTATTCACGAAACACTGTCCTCAGACCAACTATCTTTACCCTCAGGTAATCAGACTCAAAACCCGTAGGAAATTTCCCACATGCATAACAGATATTTCCCTCAGGCATATGTAGTGTTTACCTCAGGCATAGAATCTACTGACCATAGCCATGAAAGGAGTTTCACTCAAGCTAAACAGAACACTTCCCTCAGGCTAAATAGAACACTGCCCTCAGGCTAAATAGAACACAGCCCTCAGGCTAAATAGAACACTGCCCTCAGGATAAATAGACCACTTCCCTTAGGTGAAAGTAACTGGGCCGAGCCCAACATATAAACAATAAAATATATACAATTCATCTCTAGGCAATTTCAAGCATGCTAAATTTTATAGTATACCCTCAGGTAACATGCCAAAACGACTAAACAGATGAACACACCCCCGGTGTGGTATTGGATCCAAGAAGAGATCCCAAACAGCAGTTTATAATTGCATTAAATTACCTATACAATTCTAGAAATTTAAAACAGCCAAGGCCTCAGCCATAAGACACCCCAAACATGGGTTCGTAGCACAAAAATACACAAAAAACACACTATAGTAGGAATATAAACACCAGACCACCTACCTCGATCGACCCAGATCGGTATATGTGAACGTCGCCTCCCGAAATGCATGAAAAAGGCATAGATCTGAGATAAACAGCTACACGATCATTCTAAAATAACTTCCCCTAGGGAAATAATTGGTAAAAATGGATTAAGGGGAAGGGAGGAATTACCAATGTGGTCCCAACGTGATCGACGAATACGGAATTGGGTTTTCAATGTGTGGTTGGGAGATCCTCCAAGCTCTGGCCGTCTCTCTTGCTCTCTTCTAGCGTTCTAGGATTCCACTCTATAGAGAGGATGCTACTACCCATTTTAATGGAAAATAACAAACTACATGGTGTGTCCTACCAAGTACACGACATGTACTTTTCATTTTTTTAAACTGTTCCTCTGGCCGCCCATCGCCTGCGTGGCATTGTTCATCATTGAAAATGAGTACAGGGTGTGTTCTGTCACTCTGCTGGCGGCTGCCTTCACCGCCTTACTGTCCACCTGCTGACTGACTACACAGTGTGTAAATACCTACTACATGGCATGTAGTCGGTTTTTACACCTTTCCTCACCGACAGGGCTATAGGCCATGTGTACTCATCCCACATAGCCAAAGTACACGGCCTATGGAAAAGTACACGGCGTGTACCCACAAAAGTTGGGATTTTTCCCCATTTTCCTTATATTCTCACAAACACTTATTGAAAAAGGGAAAGAAGAATCCCATACCTCAAGAATAAGAACCGTATTCTTATAAATCCTAAAACACATACCTATGTTTTTAATTTTTTGATGTTACCTATGTTATAGCCAAGGATGTTGGTTTTGTTATAACTAAATATGGGTGGGACCAATATCTCCCTCCAATGCATTGGGTGAAGAAATATATCTCACGAGATAGAAAGGATAATAATAGAGAGTGAAAACGACTTAGTAAGGGGCTTTGTCTGCGATTATAGTCATAGTAGTGACACTTGACTATAATGGTGAAATGTGTGAAACTATCCTTCACATCAATAATGTTATGCGTGGACCTGGTTACATGTCTATAAGATCATGCAAGGGCTCAATTTCATGTCGTTAAATCAATGAGTATACTTGTTTCTATTTATACATGTTCAACATGTTAAAAGATCATATATATACCAAAAATATATGTTTTATGCCAATTTTATAATCTCATATTTCATGATCTTTGATTCCATTATGATCCACAACTTATGAATGGACAATAATTATTCCGTGACACATTTTTATGATATTTGATAGTTTGGATATGAACATCATATGTTATATTTATCATCATATACCATTATTCATATATTATTAAATTTAATGACATTGATATAACATAGATGTAACTTGGGGTAACAACACTGAAAATACTATATTGCGATAGAATCTAGTAGGAATAGGTTCAAAACATTGTACCTTTTTACACACATGGCTTGACAAAACTGGGGTATATGAATTAGATATTAATAATTTCATTACAAACCATCCGGAATAATTTAAATATATTATGACTATGAATAACTTAAGAAAAACCTGAGGTTTCAAAGATTGAAAATATATATTTAATATGCAGACATGAAATAATTTATTTTTCATGATTATGTAGTTTTCCACTTTGATTAGTGTTTCTCACACTATATTTTTTGGTTTTTATCAATGGTGGTAATTAGAAATAACTGGGTTTTCATTTAATGAGACATAAAATTTTATGATGAGCCAAATGGGATAATGATTGAAGTAATGGATTTAGAAATTTTTTCTATTTATAACATGTTTGACAATGTAACCCATAATAAACTCTTGAACTCACCAGTGTAGAGAACTATTGAGTTTGCAGAGAGTTCTGGTAATGGATACCATAGAATAATGAAGATTTAATTTTTTATATGTCAAGAATGTGGGAAAAATCAGATAAGGGAATTTATCAGAGGGAAAGGAAGAAGTTTTGAGTGTAGAAAAAACGGTCAAAAATAAAATATTTATAAACGATAAATGATGTGTTTGGTAAACATAATGATTGACAATAATGGTCTTCCCAAGGTATCATTGACCATGTAATATTTTAAATTTAGAAATTACAGAAATTATGAAAATCTATGTCCAATGTGGAATGATCATAAAGAGAAATAGAAAGGTTGTATGAGTAATGGTTACACTATTGATGATGAAGAAACTATGAATGATATATAAAAATAAGGATTTGGTAGGGAATAGGAAGATGAATCCTAGTTAATGTATTTAGTATGAGGTTGAATAAAAGGAGTGTTTATGTACTTTAATTCAACAATTATGTCACATGAATATATATAAGGATTTCATAGAAGGTTTTTGTTATGAATTTTCAGGAATATTTTAAACGATACTAGTAGAATAGAAAAATGATCAAATGTAAAGGTTATATTTGGTTAAGGGATGATAAAACATAACATGATCTAGATATTGAGATAATGTTATTGTAATTAATAAATGTTGGATATGAATAAGTTAATTGGACATTAATAATTAACATAAAGCTGATTAATTATTTTTTTTAAAAATTTATTTATTCTATCATTAATGTAGTTTACAAAAGTATTACAATTTAAGGAATAAGTCATATAATCTATGTCCTATTTAAGGAATAATGAAGCACACATGTTATCAATATGGTTTTATGATATTTTTGGTTATTAAAATGTTTCAAGAGAATAAATCATGAATTTATTTACATATTTAGTATTTCACAATCAAGATCCACCTTATGATATCTGAGAATTAATGATAATGTCATTTTAGAAATTTAGTGACCTTATTTTTAATGTTTTTATTGTTTATCATTTTTATGGGTAATAAGGTTAAACATTTATGGAATTGTTTAAGTTGATATTTATATGGGGATTTATATATTAATACATCACAATATATATTTACTTATACTAGATAACTTGTGATATTCATTTTATTGTCATGATAACTACAAAAAGATAGAATGAATTATCATTCAATTCATGGATCTTATGATCCATTAGTGCTTTAAGCACAAAAAATTCAAATTCATTTTTCAGAGTAAGAGATGAAGTGGAAATTGGTCAAGGAACAACTTATGGATGGGATAGTGATTATTAAATAAAATTAAATAATGTAATTATATCTTCTCATGAAAATTATTCATCTTTAGGAAAAAAGATCTTCAAATAAAATGGTATCCAACTATCATAATTTTTGATGATATCAATGAAAATTTTCAAAAATATTTTTTTATTGTTTTTTGGTGATTAAAATTTTATAGTTAACCCAAATTATTTATGATCAGTGATATCTATCACTCTCTATAATATTTTTCTCATTTCTACCCTGTCAAAATATTCACTTCCAACCAATGTTCTCATATGTGGAAACCTAGTTATCAGTTACTTTTTGTAACCTCTTAGTTTCAAAATTATCCTTTTTAAGAGAGGTTTTATTATTTATTTATTCAATGTTAGTTTCTATTATGTAATCTTCATAATTAAAACCTTTTTATGATTAAGTCGAATTTAAAGGGGGGAATTCACTTTAAAGGGGACGGATTGTTACAACCCAAGATTTTTTTGATTATTTTAAAAAATATTTGACATTTTTAATATTTTATGTGATAAGAAACATTTATTGGGGATTCAGTTACAAGTACCAATGATTCTATATTTAGTTAATTGAAAAACTATGAATGGATTGTGTTATACAGAATACACAGTGTAGCTAGCATTACATGAAACCCCATATATAAATGAATCATTTCACAAAATTAAGGTTTTATTATATAATATAATAGTTTCAACCAAGAAATTGGAATGGTAGGTATGAATAGGATTTAAATAATAATGATAATATGATTTACACATTTATATATAATTAATCCTTTGGTGAAAAATTAATTAGAAAAGAAATGGAAAACTACTTGAAAGTAAAGGAAATATTTTTATAGAAACCAATTTTTGTGTCTTCTATCTCAATAACATAAAACAAATAATTGTTTTTGGAATGATTTTAATTAAATTTAAATGTTATATATATTCAATATACTATAAAACATTCATCTTATGTGTTTTCCAATAGTGATATAAAATAAAACCAACTTTATGTATAAAAACCGTATTTTTCTAAAAGCAGTTTTGTATGAATTTATAACACACTTATTTTAAAAATAAACTATGAAAATGTTATAAAATTAATTTTATAAAATTAAAATTATTTTTAAATCATAATATAAATATTATCTAAGGGTAAATTTTCAGTTATTTGAAAAGTATCATGTTTTGATAAATTTTGAAAAAATACAGAATTTAAGTTGCAGACTAAATTTTTGTTATTCATAAAGATAAATTATATTTTAAATTGTTTTTAAAGTTAAATTAGTCCAATTATTTATACTTTAATGAAATTTAGGACATTGTAATCAATTTTGATATAAAAACATTCTAATTATTTGAATATTTTTTCACTAAAACCCTACTTTATCACCGTGTTTACAGGATTAATTTTAAATTGGTGTTTTCAATTATGAATATTTAATTTTTAGAAATGGATTTAATATTTGAAATCATAATAATTTATATTATCTAATAAGGGGAAAATAATATTTTACCAATATTAATAGTGAATACATTAAAACTTAATTACCACTATTAAGGTAAAAATGTGTTTGCAGGGGTTAATCTAAAAAGATATGTATTTAAAATACCTATAAAGATTTCTAAAAACAATTTTATATTCCTATTTATACCAATAAAACCCTATATTTATATTATGGTCAAATTTAACCCTTGTGTCATATGAAAAATGTGGGATCACTCAATTATTTTCAAAAATACCATGTGTGTCCTCTCCCCAACTTGTAAAAGGCCACCCTCTCCTCCATTATTCACACCATCACACCAATATGGTTTAAAAAATTCCTTCCAAGATAATTTTATAACTTCTCTAAACATATCTTATATGCCTCAGTTCTTTCATTATTATATACTAGAAAGGTTTTATTGAAATTTTAAGGAGGATACCTGAAGAAGACATAACATTAATAAATGATCATTTTTGTTTTATTTCCCACTATGCCTCCTTCAGTTATTATTATATCATGATTATATAATATAATAATATCTGAAATGTAATGATTTTTTCATGTAAATTACCTAAAACTTTCTCATGTTCCATCAAATGGGTTATGAAATCATATATTGTGTGTCTGGTGGACTACCACCCCATGAACTGATGTCGTTCATTTTTCCATTACCACCTCTCATGGTAATAATTTATGATGGATTTATTATTTATATGTTATATTTCTGATTTTATTATGATTATGTAATTTCTATATCACACATTCCATTATTCATTCAATTTTGTTAGAATATGACAACATTGCTCATGTGTACGATGGACTACCGCCTCATGAAGCGTTTTGATTCATTCACAGTTTAGTTGGAATGTATTAAGTATGAGTTAAATAAACATATATAATATATAATAAATAAAAATAATTTTTAATGATAGTTTATAAAATTTAATTTTTTTTATCTTAAACCTATAAGTAAATGAAAAAACAACGTTCATTCTCATGTACAGTCTGTCGGCACTATGAACAATGTATTTTATTTTCTGTCACTAAATTTTATTGATTATTATGAATATATATATAATGAATATATTTTATATTATTATCATGTTTATAATTATGGATATTATGGAACTATGATGATATTAAGAGGACACAAAATATGAAAAATCCAAAAATATATGAATAACAAAGCGTTTATTACCTGAAATGTTACTTTAACATAGAATGATTAATAAACAAGTTATAAAAGGTCATAATAAATTATATATGGAATTATGTATAGAAATAATATTATATAATTAATTTATAATAAAGTTAATTTATTTTATACATGAGTTTTGAATGAGTACAATGGAAGTCAATACTTAAGGTATGGGATCTCCATCTCACATTTCACTTTTGTGAGACACATGACCTATTAGCCACAAATTTATTTTATATGGTTCATATAATGAACATGAAAATATTTTCTTATTCATATAATGAAAATTATTTTAATATAAATATCCATTTTTTGATCTATGTTTCCTGGGGTTTGTGGTGAAAATGTTATCCAAACAAAAAGGGATTTTGGTCTCAATTTTCCTTCTTTGAGATACATATAATGAAATGAGCCTATATAAATTCCAGAAGTATATATAAATACCATTTTAGATGTAATATCAATAAATTATTCATCCTAATGATATTTTAAGTGATATTTTTTATCATTACATCATGGGGATGATGATTAAATGTAACCAAATTGGTAAAGGGTTCATGTTACCATCTCATTATTTATCGAGTTTGCTTATGATTAGGTCTAAAAAATTGAAATCACTAAATATAAATCTCAATTATTCACATTAATTTTATTATCCTATGATTATTAATTATATCTTAAAGTAATGGTACTATTCTCACACTATTTGGTATTTAAATATTTATGAATTATTTTAATAAAATATTACAATATTTATCTCATTGATTGGAAATATATTTTCTTTCAAAAAATATATTCTGAAATATTTTTTTAAATTTTTTTATTTAACTATTAGGTTTTTAGAAGAAACTTTTACACATATTTTAATGTTATAATTTTATTTGAAATTAATATTCATATTTTTCCAAAAAAATAATACTTTGGATTTTACCAAATAATGTGAAAAGAATATGTTTTTTGATATGCACACCATGAACTGTATTTATCATTTTCATGACCACTCCATGATTTCAATATTACATTTAAAGTTTTAGAATTTTATACCAAAATAATATTTCCCTAATATTTGAGAAAATATTAATTTGAAATAAATCATTTGAAAGTTAAAAATATTTTGAAAGTGTTTTATGTGTTAACACAATATTTCAAAGAAGAAAAGATATTTTCCTCAAGATATGTTTTAAATTATTATTAAAATACTCCATTATATGTTTGAAAGGTTTTTTAAAAAATAAAATATTTTAATAACTTTTTATTTTTTAAAATATGATTTCAAATATAAAACAGGTTTCCCCAAAAAATTTCCCAAGTAGTCTTTTGAAATTATTTTTTATCTATGATGCAATTCTTTGAAGTTACTTCTGATTTAATGGTGATAATATCAAAGTGTACCATTCTTATTCCTTCTATGAATGTTTTATGTTTTTGATGAAATTATTTGTATGAAACCCATTTCTTTTCCATGAGTTATACAATGGTAAAATTCTTAGCAAACCTCATTCATTTTCTAGGGTTTATTCTTTAATTAAATGATGAAATGATTATGAAACTAGTTTATTTTATATAGGGTATGTCCTATTGAAATGTTTATGAAACATATTTCATTTCATGGGTTTTGATATGATGAATTATTTATGATGTTTCAGAAAAAATATGTAATATTTTTATTATATTAAAGTGGTTATGTTATAACCAAGGACGATGGTTAGATTATAAAAGATGATTGGTGTGAATTATATCTCACTCCAATGAATCGTGTAATGAATTATATCACATAATATATATATGATTTTAATGGAGAGTAAAACTAGTTCAGTAAGGGAATTGTTTCACCATGATTGTATTGGGAGTGAACCATGACTACTACGATGTTATACATGGGCATAACATTCATGTCTGTAATGTTATGTATCAACCTGATTACATGTTCACAATATTATGCATGAACCCAATTAAAGGTTCATGATGTTATGCATGGACCAGTATTCCATGTTCATAATGTTAGGAATGAATGTATTTTCATGTCCAAACTTTTACACGATGTATTGATTTTAGGTCCTGAACTTAATGAGTGAATCTATTTCCATTTTTTCACATTTACAATATTATAAGACTATGTGTATAACAAAAATTTATGTTTTATGCAATTGGTTTGCAGTCATGGATCATTTTCATTGATTCTATTATGACTCATATCTTATGAGATTATAATATTTATGAGATGTCTCATGTTTATGATCTATGATAGGTTTGGTATGAAATTCATATGTTATGTTCATTATCACATACACTTGTGATTATCTTAATATTAAATATGATCATATATTTTACCTCTTATGTTTACCCTTTCTGAGAATTTGAGCACACCCATTATTATTTTTCCTTCCCCAAGGTTATAATGATCAGTTTTATATAGGGTATGTCTATGAAATGTACTAAATGGGAAGATAATTTTGGAAGACATTGATGTTTTTTTAGCATATTATAAGATTAAATTTCATGTGTCTAAAGGAACTAAACTATTATAGTCATTAAGTGTGTGTTTCGGTAATGTAATTAATATTCATCTAAAAATTAGTAATTTCCATGTATGAGATGTCTGGTTCACTATTTGGATATTCTTAGGTTATAGAATCATTAGCCACAACATCAACTAAAGTTGTTTTAGAATAAGGGATGTGGGATATCATTAACTCAGAGATGAATTCATCCATCAACCAACACATATAGTCAATCATGGGAATTAACTCATCCTTTGTCTGGGGAAACTCCCCATTAATCACCTTTATAACCAACTCTAAATAACCATTGATATTCAAGTGGGACATCAGTATCTATAGTTACAAATCCATGTGAGGAATAAGGTATTTGTATTATGATTAATTTTTGGTGTGAACTTTCAAAATGATAACATATTGTTGAATATAAAAATCATATATAGACATGTGAATTATTAATAATATGGAATTATTAATATTTGGGTTTTTATTATGTCTAATATTAAAATTCTAGAAGAAAAATGAAAATATATCTTTCATTCCATGAGTTATTCATTATTATAGATAATTTATTCAAGGGGACAATCGATTTCTCCATGTTTTTTTTCTATAAAAGAATATTTTGTTAAAACATCTTCTAGTGATTTTAATTTAATTTTTTTTTGAAATAAAATATATGTAAAAATAATATAATATTATTTTAATATATGAAATACTTATGGTTAGCATGAAATTATTTAGAGTGTACATGAGTGGATCAATATGAGAGACAATGTGGAAACCAATGTTTTACAGGTAGTGAATAAATTTCTAGACAATCAAAATTAATTAATAGAAAATTTTCTAAATATCTTAATACCATGTATATTTTTATAACATTGATTTATTGAGATAGTGGATGCTATTTTCATTCACCTACATCATTTTTATATGAAAATAAAATAACCAAGTGATCACTCCAAGTCTATCACATATAGAATGAGAGAATTTCCATTGATTGGTGGAATTAGCTTTCGTGGGATAAAGAGGTATAGTCTAAGGGTTGATATGATTCTTTAAAACACTTATAAAACTTATAAGTGACTCCCTTATTCAGTTGTTTAGTGGTGGATATGAATATTTCATTAAGATTAGATATTGTGTTCTAAATATAATCAATATATCCCTAAATAACACTCAAATATTTGTTGTTATGATTGGTAGAATTCTGTTGATTAATAAAAATTTATAAATATAAATTTATATGTCATGATATAATACAAACAATTTGAGTATGTTTTCTTATGTGACCCCACAATCTAATTTTTGGTGGCTTTTATTTAGGCTATACTACTATAGTTCACTGACGACTTACTCCAGATCAACTATATGACCACACCATTTTTGGTATTTGATAACCAACTCATAATCATACCCTTCCACAATTTTTCGTAGATGGGAAAAAATATATGGTTTATGGAACGATGATATGTGGATCTAGAAATTTTGAATTCTGTTAGAATTACTCAAGAAGGGTTATCCCATAGGATTCCCTACAAGAAGTTACCACTTTATCATCAAGTGCTATTCGAAACTAGTTATATCCTAGATAACAATCCATAAAAGATTATTTTTGTTAGCTAGTAGTCACATCAATTAGATTATATATAATCAGGATCGAAAAGTAATCTTTCGTACCATTCTTGTTATGATACATGGAATCAATGCATTCCTAGGTATTTCTATTAATTATTTTAATATTGATTACATTAGAAATAAATATCAGATATTAAAACTATTCAATGAACTTTTATTTGAAAATATCTTCCACTTTAGCTACTACTTTGTAAGAATAGGTCAGATATATTATTTTTATTTCCTATTTATAACCTTCATGATCTTCTGGTAAGCCCATATGATGAGATAATATATTAGGCTCATGAATGGAAATTTCTATGTAATTTAAATGAAATATATCTCAATGAATGTTCATGAATGAGGTATACATTTATTTCTACTAAAATTACATGGAATCATATATTAATATGTGAATAGATCCTACTGTATACCACGGTTCCCCTTTATGAGTTCACTAATGGTAGTGGAGACACATTACTAAAATACTGGAGGGGATTACTTATGATCCTTCTATTCTTTATCATCTCTACGCTATACAATTATAATGATAATGGATAATAAATGGTAATGATAAGAAAATAAGATAATATTATTTTTTTCATCTTGATCATGTATTGTGGATGAAGAGGCATCTCCAGATTGTTAGGAAACCAATATAAGAGTATGATCATTGGTGAAATTTTATTCTCATCTCTTTCCTCTCAACCTTCATCATGGGAAGAAGAGTTGTTGAAATCTTGATACTTGGGATATGATTGAAGATCACTTTCATTATCTGCCTATAATATGGGGTAACCTTTAGACTCCAAGGAATCCAATATAGGAGAATATCATTAGGGGAATTTCATATATGATCTCCATTTAATATATTTTCTTTAGAGTTGTAAGACATTATGACGTCTTATGACACATGATATGTGATGGGATTTTCATTCTCTGCGGATGACATTGAAATAACCTCTAATTTTATTAGCGAGGAATGGTTTATATCACATATCAATGACGAAAATCTATAATTTATACCCATTATTTTGATTTTATTGTTGGAATTTTCTCAGAATTATATATAAACAGATTTGATTGATGAGACCAATATCATGAACATAGAGAATAATGTACAATAACATGAATTTATCACCTTGATTGGGTTGATGGGTAGAACATATTTCCCATCAAGCCCAATGAAAGTGTTGATCAAATATATTTAATGACCATTTTGTGTGAGGACTATTGAAGTAGTATCAGACATAGTATTATTCCTTTCTCTTCATTAAAATATTATTTCAATGTAATGATATTCATTAAAGTAAAAAAATGGGAATTTATGACCATATAATTTTCATGGGTTTTTCATTAACATATCATTTGACACATTTATGACATGATGAAGGAACTTTTCTATTCTAGTGATACCAACGTCTTACTAATTGAAAGCTATGTATCGTGGAAAGATCATGAAATCAGAGATAGAGATGACATATCTGAAAAATGATATATGTTTAATTTCATTAAGATTATTCATCTCCATCATAAAATATCCTTAAAGTTTCAAAGTAAATGGAGATAGATCAAAATAAGTACTTCCAAATAACTAGAGAATTCAAACTAGAATAATATTAATGATGAGACTGTAATCTATGATAGTAAAATATATTTAATCAGTTTACTACTTTGTATAGTTGTACACTGGCATGGTGTGTACTTATTTGGTAGTCTCCCTATATTATTTGTGAATGAAATAACCATATGAAATTTAGTTAAAAACTATTTGTGTTAGAAACACCACTCCAACATGGAACTATGATTAAAATATTTGATGTATAAAAAGGGCCACTATATTTTCATCTAAAATATCTTTTGATATACTAAGATCCTCCAAGGTTGAGATTTTGGATCAGATGATTCCAAGATATTTTAAGATATTGTATTTCTGAATGAGAGGCCTATAATTCTAGTAGTGATGCTATTCCTCGATCTTGGGATTGGGAGAATAGTCTCATGTGATATAAATTTCTTTTCATGATAAAAATTTGGACACATTTGTGTCAATAGTGATTTATACTGAACATTCATCCATATTCCATAATATTAATTAGATATTTGTTTTTATAAAGTTTCCTTCAATATTGTTGAAAATTTTCTACAACTGGATGAATCTGGGGTACACTAGTCCTTATGACGATCCAAATGATAAGCATGTCACATTTTTCTATACCATATATGGTTTTGGAAGGCATGTGACCTGAATGTTTTAACACAAATTGATGATGTATTCCTTGATCCCATCATTCTTGTTGATATCTTACCTGATCTCTTATATTGTGAGAGGGGAAATCATGTTCATATTATTCTTATTCTTCGTTAGAGAAGGGGTTTGGTCAATTGGAATACATCAATAGAACTACGAATTGACTCTTTAATGGACGTGGATATTATTTAGTGGGATAGTTCCCATTTATCCATTTGAAAAGTATATTTTAATTTCATCCCAGTTGATAGGGAAAAAATTATGGGAGATTTAGATCGAGATTTGGAATTAGTGGAAGTTTATATTCCCATTAATTCTTCAGGAATTTTAATTTCAATAATTTTTTTAGGGAAGATCCCTCGATGATTATGTTATCAAAAAATTTGGATTAACATTTTCATAGGGATTCAATGTGAAAATATATTCATTCAATTGTTATATGAGATTAGAATGATATTTCTTTGACTATATTTATATTCATCAAGTCATAAGACATATATACATCATAACACTAAACTTCATGACATTCCAATTAATATTTTTTTTTTCAGATGGAAGAAACACATGTGACTTATGATGGTGGATTTCCAAATTTCACTTATCCATAATTTACCCTCATCTAGAGGATTTCATAGAATAAAAAAAACTCTTGTATGGTGTTTCCCAATATTTAGGGGAAGGGTAAATAGTTGGGGTTATCTATGAAATATACTAGATCAGATCTTATAGTCTATAAAAGAATCGACTTTTTTATTCATAACTGTAATGTAGTATCCATGGACATTCTTATTGAAGAAATAATAAAATTTATTCTTCTTCTATTCAAATATTTTGTGTCCCTTACATTTTCCATCATTAAAAGTATATTGTTTTTGTTTTTGTAGTCTCCACTCAAGAGGGGATCCTTGTAATATTTCATGGTTTTTGAAACTTTTGGTGGTGATGGTGTTGCTGTTAGATAAGAATAATTGACTTCATTAATAATTTAATATTTATATTTTCTTGAGTTATAAGTGTTTTTCTAGTTTTTTCTTTGGTTGATCAAACAAAATTTTTCAATCATTGGCCTAATTTTTTGACCACAGAATACACATTGTTATTTTGGCTAGAATGAGTCATCCTTTAAAATCATTACAGATATGAAATATTAAAGGGAAAAGATAATATCTTATAGATATTGTATGTTCATGTAATATATCAAGCACTTCAAATAAGAAATAATTTTTTATAACACTATTATTTTAAATTTTTTAAATTTTAGAGAATTATTTTTTTCTTTTTAAGTGTTGATTTAAACTGATTGTTGAATTGTTAGTGTAGTTCTTCAAATCGTATAATAGATCTCGTAGGAAAAATTAAATACCAGAGAAATTTCAGTCTATCCACATCATATAAAAAGAATCTATGATTTGAAACTTATTTATTCTAAATAATTCCCATCTTGGGACCAGATTGAGATAAAAAATGTTTTAAGTGATTCATTAGGCCCCCAATGTTGTTGATTGATTAGAAAATTTGGCTTACAATATTAAGTATTAGGATATTTTTTTCACCAACTAAGGTTAATGCCTTATTTCTAGTTGAATTGTTAAAACCACCCTTTCATAAAATATATTTTAACTACAAAAAATTAAATAGTGTTAGTAATCTCTAATAGAAAAGGTGTAAAGATATAAATTTGATTAGGGGTTTTAATGAGTGGATTGTGATGGGGTCTCCCTACATGTGTTCAATATTGATAATTAGTGTGAGTTGACGTTGGTTAATTTTCATGACATGGATCTGGATATCATCATCGTGGATCGAAATCATGATATTCCTCATCCAATGAGTCCAGATAAAATAGTTTTATATATCCCACATTAATCATCTGACTCAATTTGGATCATGGAGCTATGTAAGTCCATATTTTTACAAATTGATTTGATGATGTAAGAATATGATCCTATGTTTGGGGAGTATACCCATAAATAATGTTATAGATAGGTAACTTAGTATTGAGAATCCTTAATTACTTTACTTATATCTCATAATAAACGAATCAATCTTCAGTAGTATGAGGCTCGAATTTTTTGGGTGTTGGGTATGACATATCGAACTTCATCCCCTTTAATTTGTTGAAGCACAATGAGGATGAGGAATCTAAGTATATTAAGGGTTTAAATTATTTTAAACCTACTTATGTTGTCTATTACACACACTTTCTTCAACTATTTTATTGTGAATGATATTCCAAACATAATATAGCACTTCATATTTATCTATACTGTATTCTTTTTCTAAATGATTATCATGGAAAATAATAATGAAATTTATTGTTTCATAATCTTTTTTTGACATCATATCATCATATAAAAGATAATCTGTTTGGTAAAAATAGTAATATTTATTACGTGACTAATCGCAATCCCCCTTCATGTGTGTTTTATTAAGGGACCATTTTAGTTTGTAACCTATAGGAGGCTCTCTCCTATCCTACCATTGCATGCATGGTAGAACCATATGGAGTGTCATCCTGAGAGAATATCTAGATATAATTGTTGACCATGTACCTAGAGAGAAAGATGGGTAATGATGTGTGATGAATAATGAGGGATCTTCTTGTGCTGTCTCTCCAAACCTTTAAAAGACAAACATCCACGGGGGTGTAGAAAATTGATGTGAAAATTCACCGAGACTAGTGGCTAGGGTTGATCTGTGTCTACCATTGTATTATCTTGACCCCAACAGAGATTTAATGACCACATGGTTGGTTTTAATGGTAAACATTCTCCTGTCCCAATGTGATGTGATTTCCCTATTTTGGCTAATATAGAGACTATCAAAGTATCCATCTTAGCCTTATAGTATTTAGTATGAGAATAATATTTATATAATATAAACTTAGATTGTGAGATAATTGCTATTGAAGTAGACAATGATGTTTTAGGTATGTCCAACCTTATACAAAAGGCATGTTTTACAATTTAAAAGTCCCGATACAAGAGTCTTTGGAGGGACTACTCTTGAGGTCCACTATTTTTCTGATTTGGACATAACAAAACACTAATGTGTATACAAGTTATCATGTATATATCATGGACCATTTTTAATGATGTTGTGATAAATCATACATCACAGAATCATCTATATGGGAAGACTGAAAATATTTAATTCCCAATGTTATACCCATCCTCTAATATGAAATTACTATGTGATATTATCAATCAAATAACAGAAAACTATCAATGTATCAAGACATACTAATAGGAGGCTGTAATGATGATTTCTCAATGTCATGTGCTGTGACACTATATGGGAGTCTATTTCAATCATGTATCATTTCTCGTAAATTATGTTGATTTGAATTCATATTCTATCCATGGAAATGAATTTTTCTTTAAATGATGAAGAGTCATCCAAAATTTTCAATGCATATGGTGTGTGTGCTCCTATATACCCATTTTAAGAATAATATATCGAGTGGTGTCCATTGAAGATAACATGATTTGTATATTTTCTTTGGATAGTTTTATCCTCATAGTCCTAAAAAAGCTTCTTATTTGGTGAGATATTCCTCAACATTTTCAACCAATGTGGTAGTTTCAAGTCAACTACACTAGAGGGATGATTATCCATCGAAATCATCTTTATTTTAGTGGAAGGATAGATATTTATTGGGGGAATGAAAAGTGTCTATAACCATGGAATATATTCTATTTGAGAAATAATTATATTTGTTAGATTTTGGGAACCATGTGTGATTGGACTCAATAATTTATGATCCTCTAGATAAGAGGTATTTCTCATGTTTAGTTTAGAAAAGGGAATACATTCTTATTAAACTAAAAAATCACAATGAGGGGGACATTCATAGAGAGAAACATTATAGGGATGAATACAATTATGGATATATTTCTGGTTATAGGAGGGGTACCTGCATACAATCCGTTAGGGAAGACCTTTAGGTTTGAAAATGGAAAGTGGATGACCTTTTTTCTATAGGATCATTCTACATTTAAGAGTATTTCCTTCACTCTCATCATGGGAACATTTTTTATGACTAATATCCATAATACAAAAAGCAGGAAATTAATGAAAATAACTTTGGGGAAATCCTCTAGATCTACTATTATATAAAGAATGGGGAGTACCTCCACAACTAAAAGTATATCCATTATCGGGGGATAACATAACAAGATCTTCCACCGCTATTGAAAGATGTTTAAGTGCTTCGAGAACAAAATATTTGAGCAGTGTGGGAATATTTTCCCACATATAATCCATGATTTTATCCTGTTTAGGCTTCTATTAATGTTTTCCCTATTTTTTTGGTGTAGATATATAATTTATAAAAATACTTCAATGTGTTAGATAATTATAAGGTTACTTCTATACATTTTTGAGAATATACAATAAATATTTTTGATAACAGTTTTAAATATTTACATACTCTAATATATTCATGAAGATATGATGAATAGAAATAATTGTTTTATTAAGAATACATGTCTTCCTAGATTTATTATTTCAAGAATATGATGATATTTAGTTGAAATGTTAATATATGTAGAACCCCAAGATTTTAAAAGAACACTAGGTTTGATAGATTTTGTTTCATGGAACACTGATCATAAACAAACTCCAAAATATTATTGTTTTAACACAAGTGCTATAAAATTTTGGTGTGAATACAATTAAATATAATAAGAAATAATTATGGTTTTCATATTCAATACAAATTTCATAATTCTTGGGAAATTAATCTGTAATATTTAATAAATCCATTTAAATATGTAAATATATCTTTTCTTAAAAAAGTGTTTTTTATTAATTTATATGAGAAAATAAACATATTAAATATTTATAATTATTATTTTTTTTTATAAAAATAAATTACATTTCATTACTTAGCACTTCAAAATTATATAAGTGTAATTTTTCTGGAATTTCATAAAAAAGTTGTTTTTTTGGTTAAAAATTAATAATACTATTTTTAGGAAATACCATGAATCTTATGAAATAATTATTATTTGAAAATGATTTAAAATTTATTAACCCTTATTTGTGATTAAAATTTATTTAAATCATTACATACCACCCAATGTGTTTCATTTAGAAACACATTCTTAGATATTTTTAAACCACAATTGTTATATAAAAATAGTTTTTTATGAGTTATACATGTAACATATTTAGAATTTATTTTTATCACATTTATGAATTGAATCAAGTAATAGGGATTTAATTTTTTTAATCAAAACTTATAATTTAGGTTATAAGGTCATTTTAATTTTTTGGAAGAAAAAAATTACCATATTAAAAAAACATTTACGCATTATAGGTAAAATACTATAGTAGATTGAAGATAAAGATAAAAGTAAAAAATAAATAAATAATAAATAATTAAATGAGTTTACAATATTTTAATTGAACATAACCATCCTATACAACCTCGATTACTAAAAAAAATATTTTGAATTAATTTCACTCAATTTTTGTTATCTTTAAATAAAAAAGAATCAGCATTTAACCACATAAAACAATCCCTCCTCAAGTATAAAAACCACTCCTCACCACCTCTTTATCCTCATAAGAAATGATGATTTTAATATCCCTAGAAAAACACTCCAATAAACTCTCCCCACTACTAATTCTTTTTTATTTCACCCAAATACCAATTCTATATTTCTTAAGGGGTCTTCCAATGAGGTGATATTCGGGAGGAAACATAATAAAACAACCTATCTAAATTTCATTTCTTCTACCACCTTCTCTTATCATCCTTAAACCATAATATAAAAATATCTCCAGTATAGTGTATATAATCTAATTTTATATTTATAATGTAATATATTCTACCACACCTTTCATTATATCCTCTTACTAAAATAAATGAAACCATTTTCAAAATTATGGTTGGTAATCATCTCCGTGGATAATGATTTTACATTTTCAATTAATCCCTTCAAGGATGGTCAAGAAAGTTTTATTATGGATAAATAATATTATAATTGGTATATTATAACCAATATAATGTTCTAGAGCTAATATATAGATATACTATTATATAAAATTAAACTATTACATGATGGTCAGAAAAACCACCAAAATAAACGAAACATTTGTCATTTAGTTTATGTCAAGTGAATCATCCCCATTCCAGAAATAAAAATGATAAATTAGACTATTTAAACTTTTGTATTTTATTTAATACGATTTCATTTAAATTTTATATTTTTATTTCCTTTTTATAAGAAAATATGTAATTATACACAAGTGAACTGACCATGAAACCATTGAAGGAACACACTAGTAACAATGAATATAATGAAATATTATTAATGAACAGGTGGTAATATGTTATAAAAGGATATAATAAGGTATCATAAATAGTAATATAATGACTAAATAAATTAATATCATTATTTAAGCCATTATAAATGATGTTTATGTTTGAAAAACTAATGGGAAGTGTGAGGTAAGGGATTTTTTAACTCAATTCCCATCCATTGGGTAAAATATCTACTTCCTTGATTACGTCATGCTATGATTACATGTGAAATGAATATTTTTAATGTTTAGATTGTATTTAAAATTGTTTTATGTGGATATATAGTGAATACATATTATTTATTAATTTTATTAATGCTCACTTCATCGATATGATCTCGGTAGAGGACTTAGTCTCAATATTGTTTTATTCAGGAATATTTTTGATGCTATGCCGCTATAATGTTTTATGGTGTATATAACACCTAAATAACATGATATATCATGAATTTATTTATTCACATCATATTTTATGTTTTTTCAATCTTATTATTTTAGGGGGAATATGATTTTACAGATTACAATGTGGAAGAGTTTATTTTACAATCTCATCATTATTTGAGATTTTTTATGGTTAAGTTTCCACTGGGGAATACTTATATTCAATAAACACTTTTCTTAAAAATATATTAAAATATATTTTTACTATTAACCCACCATTGTGTAAATTAATATTTATATATTTATGACTTATTACAAAAGTATTTGAATGGAATATTTTAGTTTCATTCTAAATGAATTACTTTTGGACTTTTCTGATGGAAATATAGAAGGAATATTTTTTTAACTTATATTGAATGAGAGGATTTTCCCGAATTTATTATTAAATAATGATTTTATGATTCATTTACATGTTTATAAATTTTTTTTAAATAATTTTATTTCTTATATAATTTTTCAGTTTTTTTTAAAAATTATATCAATATAAAAGAATATATTCTCATCAAGAATTTTCCATGATCATAAAAATATATTTTCAGCTATGTCAACATAAATTGTTGAGTATTATTCTTAATTTAGGTTAATATATTATTATATCATCTACCATATTTTATGGAATGGTTTATGATTTTTTATTAGAAATGTAATATTTTGATAGTGTGTACCAAATTAAACTTTTCTGTTTCTGGTTATGTTTACTGATTAGGAAAAGTTATTTACATATAATATGATAGTTTCAATACAAATGTATATGTTGATTATATATCACCACTTTATGATGAGAAACTAATTGGACTTAGTAAATGATGTGTGGGGCCCAATATATCACCTTAATGTATCAGTAGATAGAATGAGACAAACATGGTTGGGTATTGGATGATTTATTACCCATTATTGTATGGTTTATCGGCCGAACCCTTAAGGGTATGTTTATGATGTCTGAAATTATTCATTTATTCATTATGAGATTAGTAAGTGATTTTTATGTTATTATTCAATTATAAGAATGTCTATTGTTATGATTTCCTTCTCATGTGATTACTTCTATGGAATTCATTGATCATATTTTATTTTGGCCATATTGTGCTCAAGTTATTGGTTAAATGTATTGTGATTAAATTGTCTAACATGAAACAATATTTATTTATGATTGATTCCAATATATACATACCTTTACTAGACATTTGAGATCACCCCTTTCTTATGATTTAATATTCATAGGATTCTATGATTATTATTATGGTTAATATGTAGGGTTAAACTAGAAGAATAATAGTGATATCAAAGTGTTCACTATGTTTTATTTAATTTTTTCCATTATAATATAATTTTCATGTATATATATAGTTTTATAGAACTACTAAACTGTCCAGTCCTTCAGGATGTGATTCCTTGTATATTATTCCTATAAAGAAAATTAACTAATGACTCTAGGATACTAGGGAAGGGGTATTTAAAATTGGTATTAAAGTATTTTTAGCAGAAACATCTTGAACTAGATTTTGAAAAACATTTATTGGAGGTCAAACCCTATGAAATAATTTTGAAACACACCTAATGAAACAAAAATTATGATTTAGAGATTATTAATACCTAAATTTTCAATTTACATTAAGTACTTCTGATATTATACATTATGTTTCATAATGTTATGATCTAATCTAGTGTATAGAACTATTTATAAATGGATCATAGGGGATGTAAAGGGAACCATATCAATGAATTTTATCCTTGTATGGATTGACCTCTTATGCAAGATAATGATGTTGGAGATCTAGCTACAACTAGATATGATAAACTTAAAAATATACTAGGATAGATGACTCAAGCTATGAGAAATAACCATAGCCATATGGATCAATCTGATCCACAACATGGTGAAACAATGTTAGAATCCTTCATGCGATGATCACCTCCACCATTCACTGTGACTACCAATATATTTTTAGCTAAATAGTGTATATGTTATTTAGAATAGATATCTACCCCCTTGGTATGTAATGAAAGGGAGAGGGTTATCATGGTAGTTAATCATCTCTTGGGAGATGTGTTTCAATGTTGGTTGTTGGTTCAAAAAAACAAAGAGGAGGAAATAGAAAACAAAGAATGAAATTATATTAAGTAACATTTCTTGGAAAAATATTTTCTACATGAATAAAGAGCAGATATGGAGATAAAATGCTTGACTCTAATACAAAAGGAGGATGAGAATGTTTCTAAGTATGACACCGACATTACAAGGTTATCTTGGTATTACACATACTATATATATAATCCAAATTGAATGATTGATCATTTATTTGATGGAATTATTCTAGTTCTTAAAGGGAACTTGTCTTCAAATCATTGTCATCATATGAGAATATATCATCATTTTTCATTAATATATTGAAGCAATTTCCCATGAAATATTAATATAAATAAAATAAAAAAATAGGGTGATGTCATAGATAAAGTAGGATACAAGGAATAAGGTAAAGAAGGATTTTCCCAAATGTGATAATTGTCAAAAATAAACACTGAGGTATTTTCCTGAAGGGAATAAGGGATTGTTTTAAGTGTGGACACAAATAACACCTGGATTGTGATGGAAAGGGAACGAAAGAAGCTATAAATATAAAATATTTCAAATGTAAGGATATGGGTCACTGTTGGTACAAAACTATATTTGTGGGAATGATGAGAAAAGGATTTAGCAAGTACAAAAGAGACTACTTCGTGATGCATCTGTTGGGAAAACATTATATATAAATACCTCATTTGTTGTCAAAGACTTCCAATGGATGTCAACGATGATCAACATGAAGAAGGAACTATCTTAAGTAAACTTGTAATGTAAACCGGATGTTGGATGAGCTTGATCCTAATTAGTTATATGTGTATCATATATGTGTATCAAGAGTGATACATTGTCTACAACAATTATGGATAGTTTGAGTGTTCTTTGGTTGGATTAAAAGAAAAGGATAAGAAGAGTTTTTGGAGGAGTTTTGGAATTTTGCTTTAGAATTTTATATTTGTAAAAACTTATTTTTACACTAAGTAGCTATTTTATATGACTTTACCAAAAAAAGGTCCATCCATGGTGGCCAGATGAGGTACTCACCTCAAGCACATGTGGGACCTGAGGGTTCAACTGTGCTCATGAGAATCCCTCAAGGCTAGCATGGTGTGAGGAAAGGTGTCAACGGGCCGTGTATAATCTTGAAGGTGTCGCACGATGGTGAACCCGAGTAGCATGGGTTCTAGGAGCATGCCCGAGTAGTAGAGAGGGCGCTAAGAGAGCACCCATAGGGTGAAAACAGTACATGGAGGTACAGTGGAGGGAAGGGGAGTATTTTGATCCAGTGCTGCCACAGATTGACTTATCAAATGTGGGAAAACATCATGGCATTTTGATGTGAGACAGGTTTTTAAAATTGTGGATGAAATCCTAACCGTCCGTCTGATCTTGCTGAAGATCTTGGCCACACATCACATCTCATGTCATGGGATATAATCCAAGCTATTAATTATCCCTACGTCATGTGTTGTTGAATCAGAGCCATCCGATCATTGACTGAGGGTCATCGTTAACCTCAAAACACCCGCATGCAGCCATGAACAAGGATCTCCATCCGAATGAAGATATTTCCACTCCGACCTCCATTTGAGCTCTGGTGAAGCACATTATGATTGTTTGATAGTGACGATTCCATGCACGCAATTACATATGCATGCATGTGAATGTAACAAAGAAAAACCGACTGGTCGAGGAATATAAAGTTTCGAAGTCCATATAGATTCGACGAGGGACTCAAAAAATGATACATTCCATCTTGAATGAATGGATGATCAACAAGAAGTCCGTGAGTTTGAAAAAGTAAAAATCCAAGAAATACTGCATATCTCCACATGGGTTTGAAGATATAGGTTATTCAAGATAGAATATTGAAGAGATATCATGCAGATTTTTGATGCAAAAAAGATCAGATCTATACCTATAAAAAGTGACCAGTTGAATGGAGAATAGTTTTTTTATTTCAAACCTTTTGATAGGTCATGTTCTGAGAAATAGAGTTTCTTCTATATTTAATGTTCAATAAGGGGCATGTATATACCGTGAATAGTTATAGGTTCATGAATATGTTTCCACATACTGATCTCATTTTTGAAGAGGAGAACCGCACACCACTTTGGTTCGCGAAGAAGAAGAACCGCGAACCACTTCTGGTTTGTGAAGTGAAGGTCCTACATACCATCCAGGTTCGAGAAGCAATGAACTTCGTATCTCTTCGGTATGCAAGACTAGTGAACCACACACTATCTTAGGATTGTGAAGAGAGTTTCGACAAACTATTATTGGTTTGTGATGAAATTGTACTGCGTACCATTTTTGGTTCTACAAAAATTAGGTCCTGCAAAAAAATAGAACCGCGTACTACTTGGTACTCTAATAAGGTCCTCACTATGTATGTGAAAGAATCCTGCAAATCATTAGCAAAATTAGAGGCCGTTAATCATCCTGGTTCATGGAGGGGACAATTTTCATAATATAACTCTTTACCCATGATGTGTAAAAGGAAAAAAAACATCAATCCATACTAAAATATAAACACTAATGTTTGAAGAAAATCACATTCTCATAACTATAAAAAAAATCATAGTGAACAATGTGTGTTATTAAAGGCAGAATAAAATAATGTTCATGGTGATGGGAAGTGAGTGCATGCATTCATATGAATGATTTTAATAATAACACAATTAAAGGACAAGAATATCTGAATCAAGTGATAAGAAAAGGATATATGAGGTTGTCTGTGTACTAAAAGGGACCATATCTATTTTGGCCTTCACACATGAACAGAGAAGATAAGGTGCATGCATACGTGAATAAATTGAAGAGAATCATCCTAAACCACAGGTTCACGTGTCTAAAAAAGTGAAGTGGAAATACACATCTATATTTCCACATGCATGGTCATATAAATACATTGAATATGAAGAGTTGATTCTGGGGATTACTTGTGAACAGATTTTCAGTGTGTGAACAATCACAAAAGAATTTATGATTCTGGCCAAGAAGAATGAGAGGACATGGTCTATCTATTTTTTGAATTGGAGATGAATATTGAACATTAAAGATAATAAACTATGAACATCAATGCAATCAAATTCTCATGCTGAACTGAAGAAAAAGACTTCCATGCCTTTCCCTTGAAGGGACCGTCATATCCATAAACTGAGTGTAACCTATCCAAGGCAGTGAGCGATGGGGAGTCAACGGATGTTATCCGAGGGAAGAAGTGAGATATCATTGAACAATTATAAAGGAATTTTTCCTTGTACAGAGTGCATGAACCCCAAACATGTAATCCAAACCTTTTGAAGAATAGTGGAATTAGGTACGACCGATAACCTATCGGTGTATTCTCTTTGGACGTAGCTCTTAGTAGTGAACCAAGTAAAAGTGTTGTGGTTTCCTTCTACATGTGAATGTTTTAATTTCTGAACATATCCATACTATAGGTTTAATTATGTTCCTTCCAACATAAGAACAAGATCCAATAAATGGGAGAAAAAGTCGACACCCTTATTCACCCCTATTAGGGTGACCTAGGGTCTTTCAATTTTTATCCATGGGAAAAGGTTTATGTATATTGGATACCATTTAGTAATTCTGTTCAAAAGAGGATTTGAGTTTTGTTTCCTGATTCGACAATGAAGATTAGTCTTGATGTGAGTTCAGTTATCTATGAGAAGACATCAATACTAAACAAGGTCATGATGAACATGAAAAAGTAAAAGAAGAAGCATTTGAATAAATATCTCATCTCCAAGAAGATACAATGTCTGGATATCCTCGACCATCAAATAGTAATGAAATATCAGGATTGGGAAGTAAAGAGATGGAGGATCATGTTTCTTATAGATAAAAAAGACACTTCTATCTCATTTTCTGGTGATCGTGAGAAATTAAGAACCAATCTTCTAGATATTCCGAAAGAAAGAGTTGCTTTTATTTGCAGAATATTTCAATTTATGCAGGCTGAGATTATCTGACTGGGAAGAGAAGCTGATTATATGGTAGATGGATTGGAAAATAAAGTGTCATAATGTTATAAGCTCTCCAGGAAAATTGAATACTTTGAAGAGAAAGAAGGATTCAATAAGACTCTAGATTAAAAGATCCATCAATTTAAGGATGTTCTTAAAAGGATCACTGATGCCATGGTTCTAAAATAGGATGTGACCTCCAATAAATTCAAGGAACTTGACTCGTTGTTACAAACCAATGTTATGTTTCATGAATATGGGGTTGAAAGATTGAAATAGTTTCATGATGAGAAGATGATCATGTTTGGAAATTAGAAGATCATCCTCAATATGGAATGTCTAAAATTGGAATCCTAGTTGGCCCAATATTGAGAAGACACGTATTGAGACTTAAAAAAATATTGAAACAATTTATACTAGTATTAAATGCTCACTATGGTATTTTAAATCCAAAAATACCTCCAACATGTGATAATAAGATTACAACTTCAATCAGTGATCTATCACAAGCAGGTGAGAAAGTGAAGGTACCATCCATACTAACTTGTACTATTGTTTGTAGATATATTTCTTCGAAAAGTGTAGGTTGGAAGAATAATTCTAAAAAAGTATAGATGAGTAAAGGTGAGGAGGATAATCCAACCACTATGGCTAGTTTGGATATAAAGAAGATGATAGAAGATGATTCCCCTAGTAGATCATATCACATTAATAAAAAGGCCCAACCAAATTATAACAAAGATATCAAGAAGAAAAGATTTATGGTCAATATTTGTGCGGAAATAGAATTCTGAATTGTGCACTGGATTGTTGGTACAATCCTTTAAATGAAAAACCAAAGAGAGAACCTATTAAAAAATGGATAAAGATAGAGAAGAAGAAGCAACATTGACAGATCTAAAAGCATCTGTATACTGCAAAAAGATTTGGAATGATAAAAAAATATCTAATTTATGCAATGGGGGTGGTCACAAGAATGGATCATTCTTATCTCAACACATATCTAGAGCTAATAAGAATATAATATCATAGAAGCCAGCTAAGAAAGAAGAATCTACCTTGGAAAGAAATCTGAAGAATGTTGCAAAAGAAAATTCTCCCAAAGGGACACCATGAATGAAAGTTGAGAAGTACTTAGATTTAAAATCCATTATGTTGAAGAGTGTTACATAGAAAAGAATTCCTAAAAATGATGACACTCTAAAGGGTCCATGTGGAAAATACAAATTTGCCACCATATTTCCCAGATATATATTGGTTATATAGCCTAAAGATTTGGAAGGAACGAGAATGGAAGAAGATGCATAGGTTATGTCTTGTGCAATTAGAGAAAAAGGAATAGACATGGTAAGATTCAATTATATGTAATGCCTTATTTAAAGTATGAGTCATGGGGAAATGAGTTTTTGAGTATATTTATAAAAGTTTATGAATAACCATTGAATTTGGGAGGGGGTTTATAAATAAAAATAATTCCCCTAATAGATTATCATTACATAAAAATCTTGACTTGAAACTAATATTTGAATTGAAACCATTATAAGCTTAAATTTTATGATATACTGATGAATCAATGCTATACCAAGAGACTTTCTGATATATTTTTTTCATAAAAAATTAATTTCATTGATAGATTGTGTTACACCCAACACTGAGTTCAAAAAAAACAAAAATATATATTAATGTATTATTAATTAACATGAATGTTATCTCATAACTATTTTATTTGTTGTTATGAATATGATTACTAAATTATAAAAATTTATGATGAATTGTTTTGATATAAATTAACTAGTAAAGAAAACATTAGCCAATTGAAAATAAAGGAAATATTTTTATGATAAAAATTTAATGCATGAAAATTTTTTATAGTAAAAATTCAATTAATCAGTATTGGTGAATTATTTATTGATGTTTATATATTATATAATCAATGAAATTATTTTTCACTGACATAATATTGTTTTTCTAAGAACGTGATAACAATAAATCAATTCTTATTCTAAAAACTATATTATTTTTCTAAAAGGTAGTTTCTTATTTATTTGGGAAGTTTTATAAAATCAATTTTTCCAAATTTTTTAAAATTAATCTGATAAAATGAAATTCATTTTTGAAATTTAAATTTCAAAATTATTATATAGTAATTTTTAAGTTTCTTGAAATTATTACTTTTTCATGGAAGAGTGAAAAATACTACTATATATTAACAAAATTATATTAATTTAAATAATTTAAAAGGTACAAATTTTTGTTAAAATAGATATAAAAGTAAAATTAGATCAATTATAATTTTATTAATCATATTTTAGCCGTTTGAAGCAATATATGTTAAATGTTGATATGAAAATATTTTATACATAAGAAAACAATATATTTAGAAATATTTTTTTATTCATGATTGTGGGTTTAATTTGAAGATAAATTCAATGACATATGTGAATCATATTTATTAAAATTGATCCCAAATTTTTAATCATAATTTTCAATATTATTTAAAAAATTTAACCTAATTATAGATCAATATAATCAGTCAAAAAATTAAAAATATTTTACCATGGGTCTGGTTAAAATGTGTTTTCTATGTGTTAGAATGAAAATAAATGAATTAAAATAACCTTAAAACTTTTATAATTTCTATTTTATGGCCATATTTATACTGTATATGATATATTTTTAATTAGTGGTCTGTTTTGGATCCATTTTTCAATTTATTTTACATGAAATTATGGTAAAACAATGAAAAATTATAAATGTGGAACTTAACTGAATTATAAAAGAGAATCCACATTCATCTTCCCTTGACACAAAAAAGATTTTATTTTCCTCCATTACATAACCAAATTGTTTAATTAATTCAATCCTCACATCCTAAATTCCTTTTTATGACTATAATTACAATCTAGGAAGGCTTTAGGTATAATCCTAAATGGGAATATAAAGAAGAGTTCTCATTATTAATCAAGCATTTTTTATTTCTTTATCCACATCCTTCAAATATTTTTCAATGATTATAATTTTATAACATTAATATATAAAATTGAAAAATATATTATTATATTACTAAAATATCATATATCTATCTCATATTCCATCTGATGGGAAACTGAACTATCATTTTTGTGTTCGGTAGACTACGTCCTCACAAACCAATGTAATTGGTTTTCCATTATGAGCTCTCATGGATTATTAAAAATATGGATTTAATATATATATATATATATATTTATGAAATAATTAAAATTATTTAATTAAAATATCATATCTACCTTTTTAACTTCTAATCCTTTGGAAAATGATAATGTCATTCGTGCGTACCTGTGGACTAATACCTCCACGAAGCGATGTGATTGGTTTTTATTTTATAATTTATGTAGATAATAATAATGATATATTTTAGGAACATTTAATATTTAAATTATATAATAATGACCCTGTATTGGAGAATTATTTTTTAAACTTCTTTTTTTGATCCATTGAAAAATTAGAACAACCTTCATGCGTATATACGACCAACCATCCCCATGAACAATACGATTCATTTTTATATCCATATCATTTATTTTTGACTCTAAATATGTATATAATGAATATATATTATATTTATTTCATGATAAAAAGTATATAGGAAATTTAACATTGATCATATTTCAAGTAATAAACCTACTAAACTAAAACATATAAGAAAAACAAAGCCATTATCACCCGAAACAATGATTTTAATAAATATTGTTTAATAAACTAGTGATAAAAGGTTATATGAAAATAATATATGGTATGATATATATTATTATGGTTAAATAACATATTTAAAATAAATATACATTTATTATAATGGATTTTTTGACACATTCAATGGATGTTTAACAGAAGGTAAGTGATTTATGTTTCAACCTTATTTTAATTAAGATTATTTATATTTGAATATATATTGAGAATATTATATTATACATATTTGATAATACCATTTAAATTTTTTATAATATAGTTATTTATAGATAATTCAGGTTTTATATTAATTTATTTTATGTACTTCAAATATTTAAATAATTGTTTTAAGGAAAACTGACATTATTTTTCACTTCACTATAGAGTCCATCTTCCTCTATATCCATGTTTCCCAAAAACTTTTAAACTAATGTTTTTAATGTTATAATATGATATATTTAAGTTATTTTTACTTTAAATATATCCATTTTTATATTCAATGATAATGTATTCCATAATAACAGGTAAATGATTATATTTTAAAAATTTTATTTCAAATTGAAAGGATATTTCGTCATGAATATTTCGAGTGATATTTTGAATGATTTTTTCATACATGATAAAATATTTTAAGGACATGTTATCCCATTCTAGGGATATGTGGTTCAATTGTAAACTAAGAACATGTGATCCTGTTATGTCCCTCCAATGAATCAGGTTATGTTTTATATATCATGGTATGAACGTCGATGTTGTTGATCCACTATGGGATGTATGTATATGTGATATATCCATTATAGGATTAAGGATGATGTTATTGATCCACTACGAGATTCAAGTGGTGATTATTGAACTATTTGTTGGTCCGGGTTGTTTATATTGTCTTATTAAGTGGTTTATATTATTATATTGGTGCCAAAATGTTATGACATGAAAATAGGAATTGAGAATTATTTCTGATGAAAACTCATGCTTATGAATCATGAATTTTAAATAATAAATATTTGTTCCATGACTAATGCTTATGATCATTGGCACATTGTCCATAAACATTATAATTTATAGTCATAATATCAAACAAATGTTGTTATCTTATTCTTTCAAATGATCATCAATTTATATCTCATGTGTTTACCCTTACTGATCATCTAAGATCTCCCCTTATAATATTTTATTTTTCTTTTGTTATGATGATATGATTTAAGTATGGTATATATATAAAGAGTTCTAAATTGTGATATCATTTTTACAGATATTGAAAATTATTCATAAAATAAAAATATTTTGTATCTATTATCCAATGAAAATAAAACATTATGGTCATCAATTTATTATTTGTGTAATTTATTTAAAATAAAACTAAAAATATATAATATTTGTATATAGAAATATTCGGATTCAATAGTTTCTTTTGGAGGTAGGGTTTAGTTAACTATGAGAAAATAGGATGGAAAACATTAATGAGTACCCAAATGATAATTCTAAACTTATGAGAACACCATATGTTATGGTAAATGAATATTTTGTTTTTCCTAGTATTGGGCTCCTAGAATGACACTCATGGGGGATATTATTAGGTTATTTAACATTTCCATTAAAGAACCATTTTGATGGATTTGAATATTTGATGATCATGGATGAGCTAGGTTAAGCATATAGATTCAAACCATTAAAATAATGTGTCTTTTTTGAGACATTCTATTAATTATTTTTCATCATTATGTTGTTTTGGAATTTGATAAATGTTACTCAAAATATTCCATTTGGTTTTAGTAAATGGATATAACTAGAAAGAAACTTTTTAATATTTAGTGTGATGGAAAATTCAGTGGTTTTATACTAGATAAACCAATTCAATATGAGCTATAATTCATATAATGTTTAAAATTTCAGAAAAAATTCATAGGACATGAATCATTATGATCATCCAAATGATAATGTTAGGGAATAATGTACTATTAATTCTTTCATGAGGAACATCGAACTTCTTTTAGTTGGTATTATGATCAAATAGTAGCTGAGAGATGGATTATAACCATTAAGAAGAGGTTTTATCTTCTACAGTTCTCATAACATGAAACGTTTGTCCTATACATTGACGGTTTGAAAGGAGAAGCAGATCAATAGTGAAAACTTATTAATGATATTAGATAAGATAAATAAATTGACTATATTATATGGTATGAGTTTAAGGGGATGATTTTAAGTAAATAATTACATCATATTATATATAAAATAATAGGAAATATTTCTAAAAACCTAAAAAAGTAGGAGGGATCCATTCATACTTCTAAGGGAAATTTTACAAGACATGCAATGTATGATTTTCATTAAAATAAAAATTTGCTGATTAATTAGTTCTTGAAAACCAGGTCTTTGAAAAGAGTTTCTTATAAGATGCATTAGTAGATATGAATAAATTATTCCATGTTCACTAATGGTCAAAAAGGAAATTTTATGTTCCCCCCTTTCCCATTATCTTGAATAGAAATGGAAGATCAAGTCTCTTGAAAAAGTGAATATAGCATATGGTCGAATCAAATTGCATCCATAAAAAGATAGAAATATTGGAATAAACATCAATGGAATTGCTCAAATAGATTTAGTAGCTGCTCTAAATATGTATAAGAAGTTAATAAATCCATTATATATTGAAAGTAGTGGAGTAGTTTAGTTAATGAAACTAAATAATTGAAAGGGCCTTATAATGCACAACACATGCTCCAATGCTTCAAATGCTAGAAGTATGGGGAATATATATACTAGTGAATAGATCTAAAGGTTTGTGTTGATAATCAAAATTATCAATATATTATTATCAATCATAAAGTAAAATATCTTGCAATAATAAAATACAAAATGGGCTATAAGAATGATGTGTGGAATGGTACACTTATTTTTCAATCTACAAGATATAATGTCTTATTTTATTCTTGACTTACCCACTCTTTTATATCTATGTATTTTTTAAAAAGGCAATGAATTACTTTTTCAATGATTAGATATTTAGTTATAGGTGAAAACTCTTAATGGTTTACTGGTTACATCTCAAGTATTTAGCACAAGTATAAATAATGTTTTTGGTAATGTGGGTCCTTCAAATCAAGTGATTCATTCTTTAGTTGAATTTGATATGACAAGGCATGGGTTGAAATTTTTTATATGGAGACCATATTAATTGTTATGATAGTTAATTCACATTTAATATTCTAAATGAACCCATTAATTCTAATGGAATGTAATTATATCTTTTTTGTCATAATTTCTAACCATGAATCCTATTTATCTATGATAGTTGGGATGAAGCTCAATATCAAAGAAAATCCTATTGTTCAGGAGTTTTAGTTTGTATTTCTTGAGTAATTTCTTATATTTACTCGAGTTAATAACTTTTTTTAGTATAACTCATAACTGATATTACACCCATTTCAAATAATCCTTTTAGAAAAACCCTGATTGGGTTGTAATAATTGAATAATAAAATTTATGAGAGCCATGATAGGGGATTTATTTGGCCAAGTGAAACACATTGCAGTGCACCAGTACTTTTTATTATGAAGATAGATGGATCAATGAGACTGTTCATTTATTTTCAAGAATAGAAAAAGATCAATATCAAGAACATATTACCTCTACCTCATACTAATTTTTATCCTTGATCAATTACTATATACTTAATATGTTTCTGACATTTTCTTATGTTACAAGTACTAATTTATGAGCTTTAAATATGATGACATACCCAAGAACAAAATCCATACATTGTATGGAAACTATGGATGTTTAATGATTTAATTTGTTCTTTAAAATGATCCTTATATCATTATAGATTTAAGGAATATAGTCCTCATAAGAACATTGACTAGTTTTTGGTAGTCTTTATAGAAGATATAATTATACATCCAAAGAGAATGTAAGAGATTGATAATAAATTGTGAATTGTACCAAATATCCCAAGAATGGATATGGTTTATGAAAAATTTACCATGTTTTAATTTTCTATTTGTAAAGTTTCATTGATGAGTCATGTAATCTCATGTGAGGGAGCTTTGGCGGATCCTTCAAATGTGAATGTTATTGAGAAATGGAAAAAATAGCCCATGTTTATTCAAATCCATTGTTTTCATGTATTGAAATGATATGATATAAAATTTGTGAGATGTTTTTCATGATTTTATAATCCACTCTCCTTGTTAACTCAAATGGGTGTAATTTGTTTTATATATGAATGTGAGGAAAATTTTAATGAACATAGGATAAGGTTTGTCAAAAAATCATTACTTACATTACCCTATAATGGTGAAGGGTTTGTAATATATAGAGATTAATAAAAAAATAGAAAGGGATGAGTCCTCATGAAGAATTATACGGTGATAGAATATGCATCACTACAATTAATGGTACATAATGAAAATTATTAAACTCATTATTTTTAGTTAGCTGGAGTAATTTTTTCCTTAAAGATATGGAGGTATTTTCTTTAAATAGAATGTGGTGATATTTATACTAACCATAAAATTTTAACATATATATTCACTCATAAATAATTTAATATGTGCCAATTAAGGTGGTTGTGCTTGATTAATGATTATATTTCTCAATACATTACCACCATGGGAAAGCAAAATAGGTGGAATATTCTATCAATTGAAAGAAGAGTTATATCCTATCTATGATGAGGAGTACAAAAGATCTGATTTACCTATATTTTCATAGGATAGATGGTGAAATATTAAAATAATGGGAAATATCACATCTTTCTCAAATTATTGTTCTACCATATATCTAAGAGATGATTAAAGTGGTTCATAAGTAAGACGTCGAGATAAAAAATAATTTATAAATGTTTTAGAGTTTTAGCATGATGGTAATATATTGCTATAGTTTAGAATCCTTTTATGTTTCCAATCCATACAATATTTGAAGAAAGATATTTAGGTTGAATTCTATATTTTACCATTCTTTATTCATCATGGAAGTATGAAGATTTACATAGATCTAAAAGATTATTTCCATTGGGACAAAAAATAAACGAATATTATAAATTGTTTATCTCATTTCATGGTATGTCACCATTTGATGGTTGGGATATAAAATTCTAAGTGGATGATATAACAATTACCCATAATAGAATGTAAATGGGAAAACAAAATTGTATAATTTATTTTTAGACTCCCAAGAATGTCTAAAGGCTATTATGCTATATTTGTTATAGTCATTTTCTATACAGTGTCGGAATAATTTATTTCCACTATAGACTATTTCTCACTTGATCATAATTCAAAAATATATATTAATAATATAGTATATTTTTATGGGTTATCAAAATATATTGTAACTAAATGAGATATGTGGTTTACCTTGTGTTTTCATTGATGATTCTAGTACACTCATGATTCAGAGTTGAGTTTCAATATTTTTAATAATCCACATCATGATAGTCAGTTTGAGAGAACCATTAAAACTCAATAGCCATATGGACTGATTTTCAATGATTTTAAAAGGAAGTTGGGATCAACACCATACATTGTTATAATTCACTTAAAATAAAAGCATTAACTTAAAAATCTATTTGACTTTATATTATGTCCTTTATTTTAATGAAGTGTATAAATATTATATTACAGGATAATGTTAGATAATGAATGATATTGGGACCTGATCTTGAAGAAGAAATATATGAGAAATTCAGTGCCACTCAACAACACATTTTGGGTTCTTATACTTAGTAGAGAAGTTACTTAGAGAATAGTAAATGATATTTAGATATAAATTTATATGGAAAGATATTTCTATTAATATTGGATTGGAATAAGGTAATTTGGTTGGGAAATAATAGAATTGTAATACATATATATGTTAATACCTATAGTTGAGGTTTGGCTTAGTGGTAAGCACCTCGTAATCCAATATGAAAAATGGGGGTTCAAAACCCATTGGGAGCAGGGACTGTTGCAGTACTGCAGCGTTCTGTAGAAGCAGAGTCACTGTAGAAACAACAAGCACTGTAGCAGTGATAGGTTACTGTAGCTACGGTAGAGAACTGTAGCTGTGGTGGGTAATGTGTGGTACTGTATCATGCAGGTATTGTTGTAGTACTATTCACAGAATGAGCCTTGGGGAAAAAAATTGGTTCTATGGGCCATGTAATGGGTAAAATGCCCACTGGGCCTTCGAGTTATGTAATGGGTCATCCTCTACTAAGTTAAAAGAGGCCTTTTATTTTATTTAATAATAATTGAGGCTTTGGACCCAACCTTTAATATATATATATGTATGTGTTAATCCCTTCAAAATTCCTAATAGTATTTGGATTATGACATATCATTTGGTGATTCCACCAAATCTTTATCATGTTCATGACACTTTCATGTATGTATCAGAGAATCTACACACCTAAAACTTCACTTTTTTAGAAATTATAGGTCATACCACTAGAGAAATATATCTCTTATGAGGAACTACCACTTTTTATGGATTGTATAGAAAAATTCGTACAAATCTAGACAACTCACCTTGTCAACGTTTTGTGGTGAAACCACCAATTTAGGGAAGATATATGGGAACGTGAGGATATGATAAAGATTATGTATTTTTATTTTTTTTATAGAAATGTAAATTAATTTCGTTGGAAAATTTAATTTTTGGGGTATACTGTGGCACCATTTTATTTTATAGTATATCATTTTTCAAAAAAAAAATATTTTATTAGATAGATTGCATTACACAAAACACCGAGTTTAAACAAACTAAGCTTTACATTTCATTTTTCATTACTTAATGAAAAAGTAATTTCCTAACTTTTGGATAATATGAATGAATAATATTAACTAAATTATTAAATTTATAGTGAATTATTAGGGTATTAATTAATTAGAAATGAAAATAAAAACCAATTGAAAACACTGTAATTATTTTTCTGAAAAACTATTTTTATCTATCCGATGTAATTTTATGCTAATAAATTAAATTAATCACTAGTTGTGAATTATTTTAATTAAATTAAAAAGTTATATACGTGAAAAAATATTTTATCATTCTCATAATATTTTTTAATAAACATGGGATAATAAAAAATCTAGTTTTATACTTAAAAACTATATTTTTTGAAAAATATTTTTCCATTATATATTGTACAATTATTTTAAAAATTATTTTTTATGATTATAGATAATTTAATTTAATAAAATAAATTCTTTTTTAAATCAACATGTAAAATTTATCTTAGACTTAATTAACGATATTTTTTTGAAAATATTAATTTAATGATTAATAGTGAAAATGTTGATTCTTATTAAAACATTTCTTTTCATGAAAAGTATTTAAAAAGTACCATTTTATTTTAAAAACAATTTAAAATTGGTATTAGTAAAATTATTTTAGTGTTAATCCAATTTAGTTCATTGATATAATTTTTATTTTGAATATATATATATAATGGTTTTATAATTAAAAAAACATTTTCATTGGAAAATTATTTTTTTCTTGTAGTTGAGATTTTATTATTAAATTAAATTATTATTTTTCATGGAATTGGATTTTATAAAATGGGTTATATATTTTAAAAGGCCATAATTAATATTAGTTAATATTTTTAACATAATTCTTTGTCGTAATTAATATTAAAACTAGTAAAAATATTTTATCAATGTTAATGTTAAAACATGTTTACCGGGGGTTAAAATAAAATTTAAAAGTTAAAATAAACTAAAAACATGAATAACATATATTTTGGGACATATTTTGACCATATAAAATATATATTTTGGTAATGGTCTATTTTGGGGATATTTATCCAAAAATGGTATTTGACATTATTGTAAAACATTGATAAATAATAAGTGATACAATCAACTCAATTGTAAAGGAGCACTTACTCTCCTATTATCCTCATGATTCATGAGAATATTTTTCATCCAATACCTATCCTAATATCTTCCTTAATATGCTCCCCAAATCTTAGAGTGATTTTTGGATCAATAATCCAGTATATGAAGGTTATATGTATAATCATAATGTATTTGTTTGAAGAAGTCATATCATTATAAACTGACCATTTATGTTTAATTTATTCTTCCACGTACATGAAAACTTATTAGAACATAATACAATTATAACATATATATATTCCATATATTTTCATAATATTATATTAATGTTAAAACCTACATTCAACTCTCCATCTGACAAATGGGAAACAGAACAATCATTTGTGTGTACGGTGGTCTACAACTATGTAAATTGATGTAATTCATTTTCCACCACCACCTCTCATGGATTTTTATGTTGATTGATTTAATTTCTATATATTATATTTTTTAAAAAAGTATTATTATCAAATAATAATAAAATATAAATATTTTTTTCTTCCAATCCATTATAATAGGACAACATTACATATTTATACGTGTGGTCCACCACGTTCATGAAGCATTGTGATTCATATTTCATTAAAGCATTATGTGTATGGTAATAACAATATATTTTATGACAATAAATTATTTATATAATATGATAATTATATACTAATTGTTATTTTTTATTTATCTTTATTTATTTCCATTTTTCATAAAATTAAAACATCATTCATGCATATATATGCCATGTCGTCTCCTTAAATGGTGTAAATCATTTTTATATACGTAAAATTATGTATGGATATAAAAATGTATATAATTAAAATATAATATATTAATATATTGTTTAGTATTCTTTTGGAGATTCATCCTTGATCAATATCCAAGGACCAAAACTACTGAACAAAAACATTTTTGAAAACCGAAATGGTTATTATCCGGAATAGTGATTTTCATAACAAATTTTTCATAAAGTAGTGATAAAAGTATACCTGAAAATCATGTATGGTATGAAATGTGTTATTATAGTTCTGTAATTTATTCATAACAAATCTATATTTTTGTATAGTATTTTCTAAAATTAATGAACGAAATGATACATAATTTAAGGGATTCATGGTTCAATATTATTTTAATGGGGATTATTTAATCTTGAATTTACATTGAAGAGATTATATAATCCATATTTCATAAATCAAATCAATTTAATTTAATTTTTTTATTTTAATAGATTACATGTTTTCCTTTCATTTTCATCATTTTAAGTACTCAAAAGATCGAAATATTGTTTTTAAGGAAAATAACTTTATTTCTCCATTTGGTCTAAAATCATTCTTATTCAATATCAATTTTTTCTTAAAATATATTCTACAAAATTTTGAATATTACCCAATAAATGTAAAAATATATTTCGAGCCATGAAATAATTTTTATAAAATGGATTACAAGCAATATTCATGTCTTTTTATAATTGATTCTCCAATACTAATTTTTGCCAAAAATATAAAAGGAATGTTCTTTAAAATATATGCATTGAACAAAATGTTTTGGAGTCATGAAAACTCAATGGTTTGAATCTTCCTTCAAAAGTTTCTAATTATTTTTTAATAAAAGTTTTTCCTTTATATTTGGAAGTTTTTATGATTTTTTAGTAAAAAAGAATAATTTCCTCAAGATATTTTCCATTTTTATTATTAAGGAATTTTTCATCAATGATATCTTCTTTTTATACAACTTTTTCTTTAATAGTGATATGGTCCAATAATTAAATCATTACCAATTCTCTAAATGGTTTATGTTTATGATTATCATATAAATGTGTTTAAGAAACCCATTTATTTTCTATAGGTTATGATATGATTAAATGTTTATAAAACACATTTTCTATTTATGGGTTATGATATGAAGAATTTTTTATGACCTTTTTGAAAAAATATGTTTTATTTTCATTATACGATAGGTGATTCAATTATAAACCAAGGATTGGTGGTTTATTTATAAGTCGACGATGGGTGATCCCATTATATCACATCAATGAATTCTGCAAAATTTTATATACAATGAGATAATAGTGGGATGCATGTTAGTCGCATCAGATGTGGAACAATGGTGAAGGTGGGGGGCCTAAATCAGTCATTATTTAGGAAGTTCAGAGTTACAATTATGGGTTTCTTCTTTGAGAGATAAAATCTCACCTAGGATATCCTCATCTTTTTGGGTCACCTGGTTCATGGATGGGTTGGAAAAATGAGGTTCATCCCTCACCTGTTGAATGATTACATGGAAAACCATCATTGCTTGGGATGGTACCCTCGGGGATTCCCTTCCATCTTGGATGGTAATGGATCCACCCCAAATGGAACTCTACCTCTATTAAGTGACCCCTTAATGGGGCATGGGGGTTATATTGTGTTGAGGGTTTGAAAAGACCATACCTATAGATTCTCTTCTGTCAATGATAAAATCAATGCATGTAGATGTTTTAGATCCATTTTGGAATGAATGTCAATATGGTTGATCTAATATAGGATTCAAGTCAATGTGCTTGATCAACTATGATATGAACTTGGTGGTCCTAAATAAATTAAATGTATAGTTTCATAACATTGAAATATTAAATGGATTCTATACCATTCTTTTTAATTTTTTATAAAATGTAATTATTGCTCATGATCAATTTATGATGATTTCTCACTCTTTTGATTCATTCCAATTTAAATGATATATATTTATTCCATTACTCATGTTTATGATATTTGACAAATTAGGAATGAACTTTTTATGTTATAACCATGATCTCATAGAATTATCGTTATCTTATTCTTTCAATTGACCATTGATTGATATCTCTCATGTTTAAAATGACTACATATTTTTTCTCATCCTTTCTTATATTTATATCCCCCATGGTTAGGGACAATGGTTTTAAGTAGGGTTTGTCTATGAAGAGTACTAAATGAGGAGATATTAATTATATTTTTGAGGATATATTATGATATATGAATCATTTATATCTCGAATTAAAATACACTAAACCTTTATAATCAATGGGTGTGTATTTTTGAAATATATGAAATATTCATAAAAAATATGTAATATTTATATATGAAATGCCTAAGTCTCTATAATAAAATTTTTTAATATGTTAAGGAACTGAAAAAATTCAAAATAAGGGGTATCATAATGTAAAGTAATCATATGGTAGAACATATAAAATTTATATTAATCTAGTTAATTAAATCAAATATATCTTAATAATGGGAAATTCAGTTGGAAACAAATACTTACAACGTTGTTATTCATTGAATATATGGTATTTTAATTAAAGAACATGGTATATGACTTAAAAATACAATAATTTAATGAATATTTTAACATAAATTACGTAGTTAGTAATCAAACCATATGAAAGATATCATATGGAATAATATGAAATATGTTTTAATCAAATGAATTTTTGAAAACCAACCTCTTACCTTGTATTGTAGTTTAGTAAAATTCCCTGTAAACTATTGTATATAATATAACCCTAATTTAACTTATTTTATAACATTATTTATATCAATAACTATTTATATTCTTTATTCACAATTATTTTCTATATTTGTATTAATTATTTTTCATATTATTTAAATATCAGGTGATAGTATTATTGATCATTTTGAACTAGATTCCTAATAGTTGTGTTTTTATTCAATATTCTCCCAATTTTCAACATTACCTGATCATACAAGGTATGGTAATTATTGGTATATATTATTTAAAGTACTGTACATTTATTATATTTATTGTTTCAATGTATTAATATGAAATTGATGATGAACATAGTTCGATGAGTTTTATTAAAAAATACAATGATATCTTAATTAATGAAATTAATATTAATTATTAAACTACAGAACCAAAATAAAATCATAATTTTTAAATTCTAATCATATATTAGTGAAATTTAATTTTTCATTATTATCCATGATACAATGTTATAGTATTTTACATATAGGTGGTTAGAATGAGTGAAACATGATCATACAATAATTTAAACAATGATTTTGAATTTATTTAGTTACAATATAATCATTATTGAGGAATAATGATATTATTTAATATTTATTAGAGTTATATATATCAAAATATCAGATATTTTTAATAATATTATATCTATACAAAATAGTTACATATAAATAATATATTGAAATTCCTCTTAGTATGATCATTTAAGATAATTAAATTTATAATGATCGATGGTTTCTCATTTTGTTAACAGGTTGTCAAATTTTGATTAAAAATAATATAATAATTTTATTAACATCATATTTATCAATTAAACCAATTCTGATCACCATAAATGAAAGGTAGTGATGAAGAATATAATAAACTATTCCTTTAAAGTTATAGTACGCACATGGGAATGGATGATGATTTATTTTTATATATGATGGAAGAAATGTATAATATGGTTTATCAATAAAAAAATTTAATATGTTATAAATATCAGGATTATTTAATTCTTGATTTTTACTTTAGTTTAAAAGGAGTGATGGAAAACAACACATGGCTTACCTTGGAGGTGGTTGTCCCCCCCCCCCACAAAGACAAATGTCATTTTAGTTTTCATATATGGAAAATGGGAAAGGTTGGAAAAATTAATATCCCTATAATAATAAAATTAAGTATATAAAATATAATTATAACAAGTAGTATGTATAATAAATTTTTTTTTTCAGAAAATAAATAATTAAAATAAAATATGTTTGAGAAGAATTTGTACTCACATTGAGGAATTAGTCCTTCCTTTTGAAAACATCCTTGAAATGGGGGGATCATGCTAACTTCAGGTGACTAGAAGAATATAGGTTTAATTTTAAATACAATATTTTTAATTTCAATATTAATAATTATTATTTTTATACCCTCGAAGGATAATGAGAGGCCCCATTAAAAATTACTGATAATTCCATTCTTGTAAACATGTTTCATATGTCATGAGGAATCCTAAATGTAAAATAATGGATGTGAGGCATGTTTTGGTCGATACATTAATCAACAAAAAAATTATAACCTTTTGTTTTACATTTTATTCCTCTCACACATTTGGTCAACTCTTATTACCCCTCCAGATTTTACCAGGAGATCTATATTTTAGCTAACTAATTCACTTTTAGGCCTAAAAATAATATTATCATTATTACTTAATATAGAACCTATAATTTAAAATTTTAATTCCATTTTATTATATTCCATTTCTATAATTGTTTAAAAATAATTTCTAAAAAATATATTTATAACTTATTAATTCTTTTTGAGAAAAATATTACATATGTTCTAAAAGTAAAATAAAGGTTTTTAAATTGAAAGAAAATATTTTAAAATATATAACGATACAACTAAAATATTAATTTTTCAAATAACTATTCTTTTTAATTTTTATCTTATGCTTATATATTTTTAATATAAATAAGTCATTGTATTTGTAAAAACATTATTTTGAACTATTCACCAGAAAAAAATATTTTCTAAAAAACAATAGAAATTAATACATAGAAACTTTTTACAATAGAAATTAATAAATGAATTTAATTATGTAAAATAAAATTATAAAATTTAATTATTTATGTTTTAAATAATGCATTAAAATACAGTGAAAAATGTTTTGATATAGAACTATCCTTTTTAAAGTATTAACTATTATAATGTTTATTTACTGTTAATTAGTATTTATATTTGATTTAATATAATATTCAGAATAGAAATATATTCCATCCAAAATATATTTAGTTTCGTTACATGAAGCTTAAAAAATTGAATTTAAGAAAAAACACATTTTTAATAATAATATGACATTATGAATTTATCAAAACATTAGTAAATAAACATTAATTTTATTTAAAAGAAAAAATTAAAATATATAAAATATAATATATAAATAATTAATAACATTAATAATTTGATGATTATTTCATATTATGTTCTAGTTGAATTACCTCTTAATATATCCATGTAATATTTCAACTTAGGTATGCTCTGATGATAATCAAGGGTGGTGATTCGTCTAGAATAGATCTCGTGGGAATTTCCATGATCTTGAAAATGCCTTATATAGAGTTTCACCCATATTTTAATGGATTGAGTTCAACTTTGACGGGATCTAAGGAAACCACTAGTTAAGAAACCTCCATTCCATGGTTTGACAAATTTACTTTATAAGGGAGTATTTCACTACTCGAAACCATTTCTCCAATTTGTATTTATACATTTCATAATATGGTTACATCCTTTTATATGTGATATTTTAATACCTATATTATAATGTTTATATTTCCAAATTTGTTTTTTTAAAAGTAATAAAATTATCATTTTATATTGGTTTTTTATGTGTAATAACTTATTTAACAGAGTATTAATTTAGATCAAACTATATTTCAAAATCTCATTTTGTTAGCACCAAATAATAAGAATAGCTACTTGAAAATGAAGATATTTATTTGGATCAAATAGATATCTTGATAAGGGTACCTTTATGTTAAAATAAAAAAACAATAATATTGATTAGTTCAGGATTGCATTTAATTTTATATTCATCCAATCATTTTCAAAGGTGAATGAATCATGTAATGTTTTTTTTGTTTGTGTAGAATTCAAAAATAAAATGGGATGATATTAGAACTAAAATATTTTCCTTTATTTATTAAATGAATTATCTCATCTTTAACATTTTCTTTACCAAAAAATGGGGTGGCTGAACAATAGATTATTAGCGCTTGATTATAGCCACATTATTTTCATTCTATGTTACAATTATTAATTAATATGGTTTTAAATTGGGTTAATTCGTGGAACTGAAAACACTCCAAAAATCATATATCCATGAATATGATGTCACAATGGACATAAATTCTAATAACAGATAGTCATTACGGTTTCTGACCAATTATTCTTAAGAACACAAATTAATCAAGAGAATGGGATGTTGGGATTATCATACCCTCTTTGTGGGAATTAATACCTTCTTTGAGAATCCATTAAGATTTAAGTCATTTTCATTAACACATATCAAAATCCAATTGTGGGACTAGTTTTCTACCTTTTCTAACAATGGGTTAAGAATTTAACAAGAAATAAGAATCCATATATATTAGAGATTCCATTGTGTTCTTTTTAATTACTAGAAATTACTTAATTAGGGAGTGGAATGGTTTAAAGATGCACAACCTAGGTATCTATAGTTTTATAGCCTTTCAAGAAGGATTTTATTGTTTAGATTTGTTCAAAATTCTTTTGTAAGGGGACTTCTATGTATCCAAATTAAAGGAATCAAAACCCACATAGTTTAAGACTGTTAACATGGAAATTTAGCGAAGATTAAGGTCACATGACAAGGAATATATTTCTTGTGAAGATAATATAAGAGGAACCATAGAGTATATAACTCTATAATAAGGGAAATGATTTTAATAAGAGTATTGAACAAAAGATGAATTCAACTTGGAAATATTTCTATAGAGAAAGGGGTCATCCAAAAAATACATGAACATAGTCGGGCGATATAGGACATGAGATTCATTATGAAGAGTGTGGAAAAATCATTATTTTTGTATGAGGTTGATGATTTTGTGTTTTAATATCAATTTGGAATAATATATATCCCATTAAAACACTAATTATATCCTATATAGTTGAAATGTAATGATTTAAGGTTATATTCATAACCGTACCATGTAGTTTTATGCAATGGAGATTGAAAATTTTCTATGTAGTTTAACATCATGATGTAGGGATGTTTTTATAGTGAAACGAGTGAAAACATATGATTAATTGGGTCTTACTCATTATAGGATTTTGTAGAAAGATATTTTGGGGTTTACACATAGTAGGGGGACCATATGTAGAGGTGATTAAATATTTAAATTGAATGATAACATAAGATGTCTATACCCAAATTATCCAATATCGATGTCAGAAAGAGAAGATCATTAAGGGTTGAGAAAATTACATGGCAGTGTACAATTAGGCATGAAATAGTCATATGAATTGATGCTAAAGTGTTCTACATAGGAGTATAGGATAGAGATATATAGGCTATTCACCCTTGAAAATATGATTGTTCGGCCTCACACATTCTATGATTAGAAAAGAGATGGAGTGGACCATTATTTTTTAAGGGAAAATATAGGAGTTAAGTGTCATTGTGCAATACTGGGTGCCACTAACCACTTACCCCATGATCAAGAACCTCATTAACATGTGATTCACAATTACAATACCTATATAGTGTTTATCCATTATAGAGGGAACGCTGGATAAACATTTAACGAATGGAATGAAAAATCAAATCGGAGAATGATTTTGTGACCCATACACTGATCATAGAAATCATGTATATTTTGAAGATGATTGGATTTATCCTTGATTATTTTCTAACCCTAGTGAATGGAAGTTGAAAGGCTAATCCAATTTTAACTACTAATAGAGGAAACTCAAATTACATGTTTCTCACAACAATGAAATATCGTGAATAGGAGGCTCATTTCCTCAGTAAGAGTGATCCTATTTATAGTGAGTGTTCATTTATTGGGGGGGTTTAGGGACATAACTAGCCTTTAGAAGGTTTTCCCTATACCCTACATCATCATATTTCTAACTACATTGTGGGGACGCTTACCATAGGGTTGGTCTGAAGTCTCTGTTGTAGTTATGCCAAATGTGTCGTCTGATTAACCTCTATGTGGTCTAACTTCCTAAACACATGGTTTAATTGGCCTCTATATTTTATCTATTTTCAATGATATGGTATATATTTCTTCCATTATATAATATTTCAACTTTTTATTACATACAAAGAGAAATGTTTTCTAAGACGGGTCCCTTGCTATCGTATTTCTTCTCTACTCCTTGGATATCATTCTCGTGTATCCTCTTCCTCAGAATGTATGTTTTTGTAAACATACCAGCTTAGTAAAATTCTAAAAAAGGTAATAACTATATACCATTTTGTTGGACCCATTCATTGATTCATAAGGTCCTCACTGACATGGTCATGTGATGGTCTATCTACCTCTACATTGTGAGGTCTTCTCCACCTTGAATCCACAAGGACTACTCCACCTCAGAGGAAAGAACGTCAAATCAGCTTCATCATTGTAAGCCTGTCTCTTCCATATTTCCAGGAGGATAGATGGACATCACCACCATGATGTGAGATAAAACTCACCATAATTAGGATCCCCCCCTCAGAGTTGTGTGGTCAGCTCCACCTCTGATCCATGAGGGCATCTCCACCTCATAATTTCATTTTTGGATCCACCTTGGCATTGTGAGGTAAGATCGTCCTTGGTTATATGATGTTTTCTTTATATAATTGATCTACGGTTAGACATTGTGACCAAAATTTGTTATACACATCCTTCAAAAATATTTATCATACTTAATTTATCAATCCTCTACTCTTAGGATTTGGACTATTATTGTGTTTGGTTTAAATTTTATGGGATCAACATGGAAATTAATTTCTCAATTAACCCTCTAATTCATATAGATATGATGATTGATAATAGAAGGTTTGGATATTATTATAAGATAATGGTGGAGTTTGATCTCTAAAACCCACTAATCAATAAAATTGTTCACTCAACTAATGAGAACATAATTAATTTAACTGTATTAAATGATAAGATCCCACCATTTATCCTTATTTACCAAATTTGTTTACATGACTCTATTGATTTCAAAATGAAAATAGTGAATGAACCTTTGGTAATATTATTGGCCATTAACTAGATAAATACTAGAATAAAAAGGATTATGATTGTATTATAAATAATAAAATATTGTTTTTCTAGACCTGGGTTTTATGGTTTCCAAAACATAATAGTGTTTTTAGTTTTATTTTTTTAGTGAAAATCGTTCAATGGAATTATACAATGAGTGTACAATCAGTGATTCAAATATTACTATTAATGAATACCATGAATGTTTTTTCATTGTCACTGATAAAGTAATGGGAGGTGATTCAGTTTCTATTTCATAAGATCATGAGAATATTTGGACATATCCCCAAGATTTTAACCCACATTTTGACAATACTTGTAGACTGATAAATGAAATAGAAGGTAAAAAACGAAAATACTTGCAGAATTATCTTTCAAATATTCACTGAATAAGGGTTTTCAGGATTCTAATAATGCTACCTCTAAATATGTTTAATATGACTAGTATCTTACGACATAAAATGGAAATAGTTAGATGTGGAAAGAGAATAAATTAGATTATAATATGGGTAAACGGAAGAAGGAATATTATTTCAAATTATTCAATTAATAATAAGAAATATTGACATTTTTTTAGGACTGGTCAGGTTATGATATAATCTTTAACATTGAAATTTTCCTAGATGATTGATATAGATGGTGTTTAATCACATAATCAGATTTCGGGACATGATAGTTTAGAAATTTTCTTCCATTAGGAATTAAGAAATTAGAATGACTAGTGGTATGGATATTTGTTTTGAGGATGAATTAGTCCGATAAAAAATATATAGATGTACTATATCTGGTAGAAGTTCATCCAAGGCGGATGGTTTGGAAGTAGTCTACCCTTTTTATTATGATGAGATATCAAAATGAAAAAAAATATTATGGAATGTTCTAGGTAATGTATAAATCTAAAGAATAACATATAGTTATAGTCATAATGGATGATGAATTTTAATATGTCATGATAATAAAACATATAGTCATGTCTATCATTGTTAATGACCTACTTAACAGATTTGAAACTCTTTCACATAGACAAGGGCCTTCTATAACAAGTTCTACTAAGATAGTCATCCCAAATATTATAATTATAGAAACCACAAGTTCTATTTATTCCTCAACTCTATCATCTTGTAAAGGGATTAGTGGAACTACCCCTCTTACTGAATGTAAATTGAGAAGTTAGATCTCCAATTTTATTTCATTTTACATAATCAACCAAAATTCAACCACACATGTATTCCTCTCAATTCTGGTAAAATTAGATTGGAAACCTATATATCAGTACTGACTTTAACCATTGATGATCTCTCTAAAGACACAAATTCAAATATCCTGGAAACATAGTGGAAAATTGTTAAAATATGGATTTATGGTTGATACCCTCATGGTCAAAGAGGATATAGGGGCTCACAAAATAGCAGTCCTTGATCTAAAACCCATCTTAGGGGATCATTAGCATGATTAAAAGGAATTTACATCTATTCATTATATGTGATTTCAAATGGATGTACTAACTACTATTTTTTCGTAACAGAGGGATTTACCCATTATATATATATATGTATGTATGTATATTTATATTTTTATATATAAATATTGTTATGATTATATACAATTATATTCTAATATATATATATATATACATATATTTATATATTTTTATGTGTATTTATATGTGTATATATATACATTTATACACACATATATATATTATATTTATTTATATGTTTATATATATTTTTAATTATGTTTATATGAAATTATATGAATATATATATATGTGAAATTATATATATTTTTATATATTTCAATATATTAATAATTTTTTATGTTTCATTATGTATATTAATTTTTGGTTGTGATGGGTCTTGTGTGCTAGATGATGTTTAATAATATGTGCAGTCCAATATTATGGTTTAAAGTGATATACCTACTTACATAGGGGTGTTCCATACTTAGTTCATGCAGTCTAGGTGAACTGTTATTGATGAGTGAAATAATAATCAATCAGTTTCCCCATCACTTTTATTATTCAAATAATGAAATTTTTTAAATTTTTAGTGAAGCCATGAAGGTGGAATATAACATGGCTGGGCATAAAAATGCCATCCTGAATCCCCTATAAGAGAAATATCATGATGGTTCGACCAAGAGTTTCAGTGCTTCATTCAAAAATTGACTTGAAACACAAGTTTAGTATATATGAAATAAAATAAAACATGTTTTATTTGTGTTTATAGAATACGTCGTAGCTATGAAATTTATATCCTCTCACATAGAATATATATATGATCTATCGTGGAGTTTAACATTTTTTATTTATCACAGAGATAAAATGTTTGAACCATCTCAAGGGTTAACATTGATATATAATCAGATAATTATCATAAAAATTAGTTGAAATCCAGTATGTGGTGAAAAGGCCAACATCTACGTGGGAGAGGAAAAAATGGGATGTGTATTTGAAAGAGAGAAATAGGAAATGACTAATTCATTATTATTTACTCCTAAGTGCAATTTCTAATGTTTTCTTTACTTGATGATGGCTATTTTACCCTGTCTCACACAATCTGTAACTCATTTATATTTTTTAGTTCTTCTAATAAATGTGTTTGGGCCCTTGGGCTCAACATTTGGCATGTTCTAATATTTAAATTTATATATATATATATATATATATATATATATATATTTATTTATATGTCTTTATATATATTCACATATAAATGTATATACATATATATATATATATATATATATATGTTTATATATATTATATTTATTTTATACATAATTATATATAATAATATATATTTATTAATAAATAGATACATATATATATGTATGTATATATATATGAATTCATATATGTTATGTTGGTATGTATATCTATAACTATATATGTATATATATATGTGTGTATTTAAATTTATATGTAATTATGTATATGTGATTAAATTTACTCAAAAAAATTTATTTATATTTATGGATATTTATAGATATTAATATACATTAATATTTGTTAATATTCAATAATTAATATCATATGAATATGTATGTGTTAAATTATATTTATTTGGGTATACACATATATATGTTTACATATATACATATATATTTATATAATTATATATAATTATATTTATAAATGTATATATATACATTTACATAAATTTATTTATATTTTTATATATTTAATGGATAATTATATAAATTAAATATGCATGTAAACTTTTATATTAGTATATTTATAAATGTTCTATATAATTATGTTTAATTATATTTTTCTATATATGAATTTATATATTGTGAATAAATATATGTATACATATATATATATATATATTTATTTATAGGAACATATTAGTGTATATATATATATATTTTAATTTATAATAATGTATGTTTATACATCACAAGATGGGTTTCGTAGAGTGGTAATGGATTAGGAGGATAACATAGACATAATGGGACAAAATTACACTATTTAAATATTTATGCATAATTTAGTATAAACGTGTAACATATAATAAAAAATCAATTTGAAAAATCAATTAAAAATAGGTTTAATTATTTTATGGTAGTTTTGAAAATTAAATCATCATATTTTTTTTATTAGTATATTCATTTAAAACACTAAAACCATAAACTACAACTTCATAAAAAACAATGCTAAAAAAATTCATGCAAGGATTCAAAAAAGATTCGTAGAAGACTTCCCAAATTCTATGTGGCACTACATTTCATGGAATTTTATAAAAACTGTCATAGAATTATTTTTTAGCGGTTTACACCACCAATAAATTCCAAAAAACCAATCACTAAATGGTGTTTTTTTACATTGGGATTTCTTTAATTAATAAATGTCTGTTATATGATGGATAGTGGTAACGTTGATGATTTTTTTGGTCACATATCTTTTAAAAATCCTAAAGTAATTGTCCATAATAAAATGTAGGTTAATTATTTTGACAATGGTTTCCACTACAAAGGCTTCTCTTATACCAAATACCTATATATTAACTGTTCAGTTAATATTTTTCTTACTTTACTATTACATTATCTATGATTTAATATTCTTTGAACACCAAAAACAATTTAATACCCTATTAAAATAAATGTTATATTAATTTTTGGTCATTGAAATATTTTTTCTTATCTTCCAAAATAGGGTTTTCATGTTATCTGTGCTTGCCTTTGGGGTTTCAACCATTAAAATGTGTTATAAAACAACCTATATGTTTTAGTTTAACGGAAGAGTATATTATAAAATATAAACATGATACTAATTAATAATAAATGATTCCCAATTATTAGAGACTATATGTGTCACCGTTGTCGTTCACTAAGATCATTAAATAAATCATGGATTAGTGGATGTGGATAATTCTATCCCATATACCTTTATTTTTATATTTCATAAATTTTTATTCTTTATGTGTTCATGCATATATTTTCATGATGAAAAGTTTTATGCATGACTACAAACCTCATGGAAAATGAAAGGAATCATTTGAGTACAATCCCGAGTTAGAGAATATAATGATGAAACATATGATTTAAGAAAATAAGGTTGGATTAGTGATATAATTAAGAGATGGATAATTATTTTCAAAGTTGATATATAAGGAAATGGACATTAATGGAGTTTTGATTACCATTATGAGTAGGGGTAAAAATAAGAATCTTATTAACACTTGTTGATAGAAATCACTTATATATAAATTTATTGGTAATTTAAATGATTTTGAATTCACTTAAATATAATGGTCTACAACATAATTATTTATATAATCTTTTTGGATTCATCCATGAACTTTATGTTACTTTCTTATTCAATAATTTATCAAATTATGTTGTATGTTTAAATGATTGATTGTTTTAGCATAGAGGTAAGTACAAAGAGTGAATCATAATAATGGTTCCATATTTCATCACTCTATGTGATAACATGAATTGATTTTTACGTGATTTCCACCCCCATAAAAAACCATGCACCTATAGTATTGTTTTTTTATTTTAAACATAATCAATTAGAGCCTGCATACACTGGTTTTGATAAATTCAAGGGTTTTTATGAAAATTCCTAAATAATGGTCAACAATAATGGAAGTTTGTGAATGAATTATAAAACTATTAATCTCAAGGCAATAGGTTTGTCATAGATACATCATAAGGAGGTTCATAATGAAATAGTCCTCATAATGAGTGTTTTAATTTGTTAGATGACACGTTCTACAATAGTTTCCAATTTTTAAGTGATGATGTTTGATAAATAAAAGAAGTAAACATTATGAATATTATGGGATGATGAAATTTCATCTAATATATTATTGTTATAATTATGTTCTACATACAAAAAAATAGATGATATAATAATAAATTATTTTAATTATATCGATTTCAATAGATGAAATTGTATTAATGAATCTTCTAATAATAAAATAAATGATTTTAGAAATGATCCTCAAGGTTTGAATAGTAATATGGACTATGCCTTAAAATTCATATTGACACATTGGAGTTTTTTTAGACTCATGTAAACTACAAGGGTGTCGATCAATGAGTAAAATATGGATTCAGATGTATAAATAAAATCAATTAAAAATACTGAGTTTCAATTTGAGAAAACATAAGTTGGACTATAAAGAGTTATAGTGAAGTATTTCCATGTGAGATAGAGATCACACTATGTAAATAATTGTAGGCACTCTCCTTGAAATGTAAAATAATTCTAAAAGTTCTAATTTAAGGAACAAAATTACGGTTAAGTAATCAAAAAAGAATGTAATGTAAATGAATAGTGTATGAAAATGCAAAATGAAGCTAAAAAAGAAGTTAATGCAGAGGAACCCCCAAATTTGAAACAACCACTACCATTCATTGAATAGACAAGTCAATGGAATATATATTAAAAGGGGTTAATTTACTAGTATGTTCTATAAATTTCATACTAACACTCTTAATATTGATGTTTTAGAAAATATATCCACATATAAAATGTTCAAAAAGTGGTTATCTCAGAGAATAACTAACATGAAACAATAGTAATTATACCATGCAGGAGAAACCTATTTTCCATGGTCTCATGAAGTCTATATATTATGAGACATTATTCATATACTTTTGATTAATTATGAATATTTGATCAAATATTTTTGGGAAAACAATATGGGATTTAGGTACAAGTTGAAGAATTATGTCACAACCAACATTTCCAATCATGGGAGTAGAGGAGAAAAAATAAATAAATAAATAATAAATTTTATTATACTACATTGATATATTATTTTGATTTCATTTATTATTTTCTTAGAGGATTTGTTTATTTTCAACATTATTTTCCAATACATGAGATAAATGATGCGACAACCCACCCTACAATTTTAAAAAATAGCAATGGGAATGGCCTTACAAGATTTTTAAAGTGGGTAATTCTTTAATATTTTCGATGAGAATGATATGTTGAGAGTTCATTGGGTAATGAAGTGTTTTTATAAAGAAGATGAATATTTTGTTAAGGACCTCAAACATGAATTAAATGGTTTTTATTAGGTTAACAATATGTGTTATGGAATTTCTTCAACTAAGATATAAGAATGAGAAATTGATGTGAGTAAGAAGAAAATAGGGATATAATGAAGGATTTATAGTGTTGGATGGATTATAGAGATAATAGAGTTCAAAATGTTAGGTTGATCATTGTAATATTTTCATCATCCTACCATACATTAATAAGAAACAAATGGTCTTTTTAAATAATTAATTGTATATCCAATAGACCTATGGTGAAACATGTAACAAGATTTTCGTAAAACTTTTATGAACAATGTGTATTTGTATTTTTAGTAACCTCGTGAATTAATTACTAACTGTAATAAGAAATCATAGGAATTGAACAAAAAAACCTACAACACACAAATTTGGATTGACTGCATGGAGGAATGAATTGACCATGCCTAGTTTCCATTTTATCTAAACATGCCTAGGTTTCATTCCAAATGTCCATGACAAAGTGAAGTTTAGCATACCATGTATAAAATTATCTATGGAGTTTTCATATTATACAATGAATATATTTCAGATCATTTACATAATGATTGAGCACTTAATGACTAATCAGTATGAGGATTAGTGAATTAATATCCTCCAACATCTTGTTTATAAAAATGTTTTTTGTCATTGAGTGACTCTCAAAGACACAAAATGATATTAGATATACATGTGTGCTGGTGATGAATAAAGGAAATGTTTAGAACACTCCATGTCACTATATTTTCTTTTCATTATATGATAAATTGCTCAATCCATTTTAATGGTAATCTAAAGGAATTATAAACCACCAATGTTGATTACAGTAATTTTCATTGAATTACTATATTCTATATTGTTTTCTCTTTGTATTTCAGATATCATTTGAGATGTGTTTTAATTTCCTTTTTTATTCAATTAACACAATATCCTGTAATGAACTAGATAGTTCTAGACACTATATTTCAAATTTATTAATTTTTTATTCCCATGTATTAATATTGAAGAGGTTATGTATGGACTAGAATATTTGTATCCCATATAAAACTATAAAATATGATATATTCTGGGAAGTCATAGTGTGTTATATTTTTTAGAACCTGATCCAGCTTATGGGATAATTTGTTTGTAACGTAAAATTCTAGGTATTTTTTTTATTCTCATGTGGAGGGGATTGGGTATCCTCTCGATACTAAACCTGTTATTTATTTATGTAGTGTAATTTTATTATTTTTGTTTTAATTTTTATTAAATAATACATAATAAATATTTGTAAAACTATAAAAGATATTACATTGATAGTTAACAATTTTTTTTATATAATGTGTTTGGTATTGTATATGATTTTTAAAAGTTAATGAATTTTAAAAACTTCTTTTAACTGATCCTTGATCCATATTTGAGAAGATATTTAAAATATCCAATTATATATCTATATATTTTTTATTAAGATATAAAATTTATTATATTAGGGAATTTAGATTTTAAGTAACTTATAAAATAATTTTTTTACCACAATCCAACCCTATTGAGTTGCCCACATCGATCAATATTTGGTATCAAAGTAACTATTCAATATAAATTTATAATTTGATCTACTGCTGTTGGGAGATCATAAATTTCTATAAATTATAATTTTATTCTTTATAATGAATACTAAAACTGAAGTAATTTTCCCAAATTGGCCACCTTATTTTAATTTTACTATGTACGCTCAATGGATGATAAAAATGAAAATAAATCTTGAGAGCATGGGATTTCAAATTTAGAGAGTAATTGATGAAAAACATTTAACTACCTTAAATTTCTAGACATAATTTGATAAATCCTAAAATTTTTACATATAAAAATAATTATAAATATATGAATGTGTTATATTTTTCATTAGGGGATGAATAATTAATTATAATATTTTATTGTACTTATTATTTTGAAATATATGATATAATAGATGTTTCTCATGAAGTAAAATCCAATTTTAATGAAATGAACTTCAATATATATACTATGAAATATGATACATTTATAATAATAAATAATGATACCAATTCTAATATGTGTCTTAGTTTCAATGAAGATTTTAAAATTATTCATTCACTACATATGGAAATTGATGATAAAAAAACAATATATGTGACTATTATGATATCTATATAAAATGGAAAGGAACCTATATCCCCATCAAATAATCCTACAACATTAGTAAACTACATGTAAAATATTTTGGACATATTATGATTTATGTGGAGAAAATCAGATTAAAAAAATAGATGATGATGATCCAATGAGAAAATTAGTATCCTTTTTGTCTTCTAATTCAATGGTAAAATAGAAAATCAATTATAATAGTTTTAGTGATGATAAATAATCTTCATACAGTGATGAGAAAATAGATAAAAAATCGAGGAGACTCAAAAAAATTTAGAAGAAAATTGATTTATCAAAAAATGAAATTACAAAGGAATGGGCGACAATAATGGAAATTTGAGAAAAATGAGGAAAATAATGATTCCACTAACATGATAACCAAGATTGAGTGAAAGAGAAAAAGATACCTCAATATAGATTTTACCATGATTAAGTAAGTAGAAAAGTATGTGGGTGTAGGAAAATAGTTTAAAAAGTCTTTGAAATTCATTTGGAGAACGTTAGAGTACAACTCATGTGATTTTGATTCATATAGAGAATATAAGAATGATAGAAAAAATATGCGTTTCATGGAAAACACATCCAAGGTATAAAATATATTTTCTATAACCATTGAACATATTTATAATATTTCTGATAAAGAAAATAGAAATGAAAATATATCTAGGGAGTATTTATTTAAATACTCTAATATTATGGAAGAATCATTTAATGAAATTAAAGATAAATATTAATGTTCAAAATAGTAGTATGATTTTACACACACGTTGAATATTCTTTTACTATTAAATATTTGAAAAACATTTAATTTTAAGGGAAAATAATGATTTTAAAAGGTCAAATTAGAAAAAACAATTATATTGGAAGGTTTAATGATATTAGAGATATCATAATTAAAATTAATGGAAAGGAAACCCCTCCCAATTATATAATTGTAAATTTTTACCAACTTGGAAAAATAATATTTTATAAATTGTTTTCCCAAGATCCAGATATAAACATTTTTGAAACAAATTTTATTCTTTTGATCCTAATAAATATTTTATTTCTAATATTTTAATGTCTATTTATGTGAATACTATAGAAACGTAGTTTTCCTAAATCTAGTATTAATAATATATCTGGACCCAAGAAAATATGGGTAAAAAAATGATTCTATGATAATCAAATTTTGTAAGAAAAATTATTGAATATTAATTGTATGAACATATAGTATCTGGATAGTGGATAATCAAGACTAATTTCTGGGGACTACTTGATATTCAAGAACCTTATCAGTGTGGAAGAAGGGTTAATCTCTTTTGGTGACAATGATAAATGAAAAAAATTGGACTTTTTCAAATACATAATTCTAGTTTTTTTTTATTTCTAAATTTTTATTAATTGATTATTTAAAGTATAATATATATTAAATCAAAAATTTGTTTAAGAATTGTTTTCGTATTACATTTGAATAAAATGTCTACAATGTTTTTGATTCTAAACATGATTTTTTGGGTAATGATAATGTTTATTATATTTATTTAAATATATTATTTTCACAAAAAATATTTCTTATTCAAGTATTGTTCATAGAGTGTCTTCGATTTTTCCTAAGATACAAGTCCACTACAACCAAAACACATATATAAATTTAACTAGGAAATGATATGTCAATGATCTCCCTATACTATAAATTTCAACAAAAAATGATCAATAACCAATACCAAAAAGGGAAACAACCCAAAATCACCTAAAAAAAGAAATAAATGTCAACTCCTCAATCCATAGAGTTGGTTGTCATGGATTTGTTTTAAAATTATAGTGTTTCAAGAATAAATGGGGATCACTATGCGTCTTTTCTAGTAGAAGAATCTTATAGATACACTTGAGTATTCTATTCAGATCATAATAATGAATCCATATCATATTTTTTCCATGTATAGAAAATATGTTGAAAATATTAGGGAATGTAGAATTAATACCTTAAAAAGTGATCATGGTTTAAAGTTCAAAAATCAATATTTCAAATCATTAAAGTCAAAACATAACTATTGTAAAAACAATTCTCATGGGTCCCCATAGATGAATGGTGTAGTAGATATAATAAATAAATTGATTGAAAAACTTTTCTTTAACTATCCTTAATGAGTATGATTTATTTATTTAATTTTGGGATGAGAATGTGAATATAGATTTCTATTTTACTAATAGTTTCATTATCAAAATGTTTTGAAAGAAAATACCATTTTAATTATGGAAGCGATGAAAACAAAAAATTTATTGCATTATAGAATTTTTTCATCAATACATTATTATCAACACAAAGGGTAATTTGAAAAAAATATTCCAAGGGTGATGAATGAATTTCCATTATATATTTATAACCCTGTGAATCATTTAGGGTTTTTAATAAAAGAATATGTGAACACTAAATTTAGGGTTTTTATAGAAGAATATGTGAACACTAAATTTGATGACACAGATCCATAAGTGCCTTATACACATTCATAGTTTATTATGGATGAAAATTAAAATTTTAATATAAATTAAAATCCTACTGATACTACTTTAAATCCATTTATATAATAATATTTTAGTTTTTAGGAAGAGTTTCAACCTGATTCTATAGAAGAGATTGATGTTTAAAATACTTTTTTCCTAGTTCCAATGAAAATGATAGAGGCCATATTTTTTATCATATATACTAAGGCCAATATAGTGGAACAAAAATTATATATTCTTATAGAAATCAGGTTGAACATCAATCCTCATTTTCATAGAATAAAACTAATAACCTCAAAGGAGAAATATTGGATATGTTCTAAGTAATGGAAATTCAATAATAACTAAATTAGTATGAATATAATATAGTGTATAAATTAATGTAAAAACCAAAAGAAATCATACACATCAGTACTATGTTTTTATTACCAACAATGTAGATATGTGAGGTACTAAATTCAGTAATAATGAAAGATTTCTTGTGTAAAGATACCTTTAATTGGATGGAATTGACTATATGAAATCATGTGAAAAAATATAATGACTTGGGTCCATTAGATTGTTTCATTCCCATACAACCCATTTAGATTTAAATTTATATATAATGTATGTCAAGATTCAATTCCTAAATGAATTATTTAAATGTTAATTTTATTTAGAGAAACAACAGGTTTTCAAAACTCTCATTTTCAAAATCATGTATTGAGATCAAAAAAATAATTATATGGTTTAAAACAGGATCCAAGATCTTGGTATGTAAGGCTCAATTAATTATCAAAAAATAAATGTTTTATAAAAGTCATATCTGACCCACATCTATTTAATATTAAACTTTTAAAATATGTTTAAGATATAAAAATTTATTTTGGTGATATTATTTATTGATCTTTAAGAATTTAATTATGTATATAATTTTCAAAATTAACACAAAATGAATTTTAAATTAGATTTATTGGTGAGATAAAATTATTCATTTGATTTCAAAATTTTGAAAATATGGTAGGAATAATTTTAAACAAAATCATATACAATAAATATGTTTTTAATCTTTTTTATGAATTTTAATAAATGAATAGGTTATCCTAAGTGTTCAATCAATTATAGGGTTCACAATGAATCTAAAATACTAGTTTATCAATCTATATATAGAGGTGTGATTGGAAACTTACTATACCTAACTAATTTCTGAAATGAAGTTAGGTTTATTATGTTCATGTGTGAACATTTTCAGTCAATCCCATATGAGTCACATTTAATTTATTTCAATTTTTTTTAAATTCATCAAAAATAAAACCATCTTATGAATTTTTCTATTTTAGAGAAAAATCATTTTATTTTGTGATTTACAGATATGCATATTTTGGTGGTTGTAAGTTATCTATGAAAAAACATCTAGAACATACTAGTTTTTGTAAAGTCACTAGTTTCATGGTGTAATAAGAAGAAGATATCGATTTCATTATCCACTTATAAAGTATGGTACATAGATTAATGATGTTTTCATGGGAAACTATTGTGGATGAAACACATTTTACTAGACTATAGTTTTCAATTTGGACATGTACTTATAAATTATTATAGTAAAAGTCTAATAAACATTTCTATGAATCAAGTATAAAATTTCAGAAAGAAACACATTGATATAATAAATCCCTTATTGAGAAGTAATTTTCATAAAATTTCATATGACTCTTGAATTCATTTTTACTGAACATCATCTTGTTGGTATATTTGTAGGACATATAATAGTGATAGAATTAAATATAAAATAAATTAATATTGAATAATTAATTAATTATTGATCGTATTTGTTATTTTATAATTAATTTGATTAATTCATGTTTTAATTGTTAAAACATATAATAATTGATATTTTCTTAATGTAACCCCAATGTATGGATCACATGGTTAGTACACCAAATATGAGTTTCTATTCCCATGGTAAATATATATACGATGAAAAATGATCATTTAGTTTATATAACTTCCATGAAACATAACTCACATGGCCTCCATAAATACCATGACTTATTAATCACATGATTACAACATATTTATCATGTATGTTCGATTAATAATATTAGTATACCTATCCCAATTATTCTCCCAAGGATGTATTTTTGAAAGAGTTTTGGAGTGATTTTACTTTATTTTATTATTAGTACAAATAGTAAATGATTGTAGTACATTTAAAATTGGAATCTAAACTACACTATCTCTAAAATAATTCATTAAATTAAATTACTCACCTGCATGAACACATTATATCTCACAAACACTGACTTATAGAGAACTCAATTCGACATGAGAATGTCGAAGCTAAAGCATGTCATCGATGATACACCACCTTTCGATCCGCTTCTTCATAAGAAATTAATTAAATTTAATGGAAACATGATCATATCATTGAATCCAAATAATCTAAATTTAATTGTTCTTTTTGTCTCTATTGAAAATGAAATCAATGAATTATAGTTGCAATCATGAAAATCACTGGTTTAGAATGCGACTCAAAATCATGGATAAGTGGATTGGTTTAAAGAAAAAGGTAAACCATTATACAGATAACATGTTGAGTAATTTTATTTTAAACAAAAATTTTCCCTTTATAGAATAATGAGATAATTAAAATAAGGATAAATTACAAGGTTCTACAATTTTTCTCCAAAAGTTTTTAAAAGTGTATGGGTGTAAAATAAAAATAATAATTTGAGGATTACAAAAAATCTCATAATGTTATCCATTTAATTTATGAGTCTCAATGTGATTTGGAGTTTCATAGGGTGAATTTAGATACAAAATAAAAATAAATGTAAAACATTGTGTAGAATGAATGATTTTAGAAAATTTAATCCAGTACGTGATCTATATCTGAAAATAATATTTCTGCATCCTATGAAAATAGGATCTCTTGATCATGTTTTTGATGGAAAATGGTTTTTATTTGATATGTTTAGATATGTCATCAGAAATATGTATTATTTTTTCATGTTAACATAAATCATTATCTATTTACCTTACCATCTTTTTATTTTAGACTTGATAGAGTAAAAAGGCTTAGTTCTTCCGGGGAAGGAAATAATAACCTTATTTGTGGGTGTTTTACTTACTCTTATGATTTTATGAAAATTAAAGTAAACGTGAATCCGTGGAAAATAGAATGGGTGGATGAACTAGAAAAACTATGTTAGAGGTTTGATCCATTGGGGTATCCTATTAGACCGAAGGATATGGTGGTTTTTGATATTTAACCTAATGAGACTATTTTTTATTCTACTGATGTTGTGTTTGTTAACATAAAAAAGTCTAAGAAAGATAATAAGATGAGTTGGTTGATTTTGATGAGGAAGCTTGGAAGGCCCATGATGGAATCAAAAGAAACTACCCTATCATGTATTATAGATAATATGACTCTCCATTAACCATTCCATCACAAGAATAATTTCTTTAGTATAATGATATTATAGAAATAGAACTATCTACGAGTGTATATGTGTATATGATTCACTATGATAAATCCTTTTTCATTGATGATGATGAATATATCTCTACGGGATTTCCTATTAGAGGGAGTGCAGCTATACACTATGTGACATATGTATATTTTTTTGGAAATAAGTCTCCTTGATCTATTTTTTTGGATTGGACTAAATAAAATCAAATGACGTTGTTGGTGATGAGGGATGTCTACCTGAACATGGTGGACCATAACTCTATTACACTCATATTGTGTTAAATATATCTCATATTTCTCTTAATGATTCTCAAGATACTCTTGAGATATCTCCCGTTAGATCCTCGGTTGATCAAATTATACATTAAATCAATGTTCATACTCCCACCTAGTATAGTGAAGAATATCATCATATTTTACATGAGGAAATGGTTGATGATTACACTGATATAGATAGTTAAGTGTATGAAGCATCTATTAGTTATTTGGATCATAAAGTGAGAGATAGATTGGTGGAGGTTATACATATGTTATATGATAGACATCAGGTTAGTGATCAATTTTTCTTTGATATTATACCATCCATTCCATATAGCACATTTATCACCATGGATTATTTGGATGAATTAAAATTAGATATGATAGACTGTTGAACAATGTGTTTTATAATTTTTACAAATCCTTACAACATGTTTTAATATCATAAATTTATAATTCAATTAAACCAGTGTTCATTCTCCTCTAACCACAATTTAGTTTTTAGGATAGAAATGATGTAGAATGAGATTGAATATTTGAGAGCTCTAACTGGTTCTATTCAGGTTTATTTATATAATATTATACTTCAATTATAATAAAACTCTATTAAATTATTTTTTCTTCTTCCTTTTCCAGTTCCTCATACTCATGTTCATTCTCATTGTTTTGTTAATGAATAGAAAATAAGATAACTAATTAGGGATGTGTCAAAATTATTATTTGATGCATTCGAAATGAAAATAGAGGAAGTGTATAATTATTTTCCAACACATTCATCTAAAAAATTATAAATGGTCCTTCAATACAATTAACAGGCTATGAAAGACAACAAAACCGTCAAAAGATAAATTGAATATTACATAACTAGGACCTTTACCAATATAGGCATAAAATCGATATTCATAAGTCATTATTGGGCATGATGATTCTTCCATTAAATCAAAGATTTATGTCTCAAGATAAGAAACTCTATTCCATGTCTCTATTTATAGAAAACTTTAGGAAAAATAGATATGGATTTCTCTTGGGATTAGTGAATGGATCTCAATAAGTTAGTGACATTTCCCAATTCATGTAATCTTATATCTAGACTAATCATACTATTTTCATGGAACCTCCTTCTTGTACTTTAACCTCAACCTCTAATAGTACCTAATCCTCAATCGTTTATACATTTGTCTTCTCCACAAGATTTCCATTTCAAAAACATAGACTAGTTTCATTGTGTGTGGTAATAAGGGGCCTGATTCCAACCACTATACCAAATACTTCAAAAAAACAAGCCGCCACCACCCTATATCTCCAAATGTAAGTATCCTATCCATATTAGTGAAATAATATATGTAAAAGACACAAATTATTAATATATTTCTTAATATTTACTCCATATATCTATTATTATAATATCGGTTTCCATCTTAATGAAATATATTTTGTTACTCTCATATTTATTTTATTTATCTTATTATCTATTTCCAGTTTTTTCCTCTCACTAACTTTTTGATAATCCCATAAGTTGGAGTAAATACTAATAGTAAATTATTAATAAAAATAAAAGGCTATCTTTTAAAAAATAAAATTGATAAATTAACCATTTTATTCCATTATGTGATAAATTTATTATAATTTTTATTTATTTAATGACTCATATTTATCATTATTTGTGATAATAAAGAAGTGGGTATTCATGGATTAGACCATTATCTCATTATTTTACTAGTCCCATTTCATGTTTCAAATGTGATTTAAGAATTTCATCTTTTATGTTTGTTTAATAGTTTCTGACAAAAATGAAAAATTGGTTATGACTAGAACTTACCGTGACCATGTAAATAATGAGTAATGTACTTACCACATGAAAAAAACTACCTATCATGATTTAGATGTGAAAATTATTTCAAATTCATGAACTATACGCACGTTGAGCAATATGTCGTAAAAAAATGCAATGTACACTGATAAGAACATATTGTTCTTTGGAAATCAAGTAACTTAATGCACAATAATCCAACCATGTGGCATGTAATATAAATTTACAAAATCTTTTACAACTATGTGTATCTATATTTTTTGTAACTATAAGGACAATGTACCTAAAAAATATGAAAACATGTGACCACATGAAAAAAAACCTATCACATGAACAATTGGACTTACCACATGAAAAAATACATTGATAATTCCCAACTATCATACAATCATGCCATCTATAGTTGAAATGGAAGCGGAACATATATAATTTTGAAACATCCTAGGTTTTATTACATAAGCAGTGGTGTTTAAAAATTATAAAGTGGTTTTATTTTATACCCTCTACTCAAAGTATAATCATTTAATGACTAATTATAATTGGGTCTAGAGAATTAATATACCTTAATGACTAGTATGAAAAAATGATAATATAATGATGGATATCTTATCAAACAAAAAAGGTGATATTATAGATATGTGTTCACTTGTGATTGATAGAGGAAATGTTCGGAACACTCCATGAAACTTTATTTTCCGGACCATCAACAAAAACATGATGGGCCCCTTTCAATGATAATCTCATGGAGTTATGAACAAACAAAGAATATCAAACTAAATGGAATAAAATTATTATCTTCTATATGGTTTAATCTTTCTATTTTTTGTATCTTTTTTACTTTTGTTTTTATTTATAATGTTAATCTATAATCATAATATTCTATAATGAACTAGAGAGTTCTCGACAGTAATTTTCAAATTCCATAGTTTTGTCTTCTGATGGATAAATATTGAAGATATTTTGTGGGATATAGAATATATTTCTCTTATATAGAGATATATAAGAGGATATGTTTTTGTATTTCCATAAGTGATTTTTTAATAAAACTAGATATAATTTTTGGATTAAATTATTTTTATTACAAACCTCTTCAAAATTGGTGAATTCAAAGTTGATAGAATTATGTATTTAACAGAGAGTGAACATTTTTTTATTCTTTTAGTGTGCTTTTCTTATTAGTTTTTCTGTATTTAAAAATCTGAAATATCTTTTGTGAAAACTAAAAAAAATTCTTTTGTAGTTAATATCAATTTTTTATATATAATATGTTTGATTAGGGGAATTAATTTCAATGGTTAAAGTGGTTTAAAAATTTGTTTCAATTATGCCTTATTCCCAATTTCAAATTTAATTTTTTAGAAAATTATAATTTTTTATAGTTTTGATTAATAAGAAAAATATATGAAATGGAGTGGATTTATATTTTAAACTATTTTGAATACAAATATTTATTATAAACTCAATTCATCACCTCGTTGATTTATTTACTTTATCAAACAAATATTATTTTTATTATTAATTCCATGGGTTATTTCCAAATAATATATTTCATATTCCCAGGAGGGTTATAAAACCATTGGTCACATTCCTTATAATATCTTATTTTTATGGGATAGATGGACTATATAAACTATATGAAATTTTATTTACACCTTGTAAATGATATGGAAGAGGAATGTTTTATTAACAAGATTGAGGACTTTTTTATTTAATCCACTTTAAATTTTAGACCAACACATAAATTTATTTATTCAATTGAGGCCATTGAAATGAAGGATAAATTTGATAGGACATCCATATTATTATCCTATTAATATTTTTTATTGTACCCATTTTATTTTATAAAAATTTACATTCAAACATGTTTATAGGAGGAAGTTTCCTTAGGATTGAAATGTTATCACTTGAATATAACAAAAGGATATATTCTACTAACCCCTTAATGGATCAATGAATTTTAAAAGGGGGAGATGGTAACTAGTTACTTATTCAACCCACTAATAGTTCCATTAGGTGCATCATTACCAATTATTTGTGGTACCCATGAACAATACCTTCAAGATCCCTACATTGTTATATGTTCCTAGCCGTGTTCATGTATGTACTATAATCCATATTCCATGGGGATGGGCCCAATATGTGGTAATTAATTGGTATTTTGGACCCTAGATACCATTTCTTCTATTAGGAACCAATAATATCAAATTTTAACACCATGGTGTAATGGAGACTCCCTAATGGTATAGATGTGAAATAAATCCACACTAATGACTTCTATATTACCCTTTAGCTGATTTTATAAATCAAAACTGTAACAGCCCAAGATTTTATGAAAAATATTCTTTTTAATTTCACTAATATCTTGTGTTGTACACAACACAAAAAGGAGCTTGCACTACACGCATCTTTGACTTGCCTTGCATTACACGCAATCGCAACCTTCCTCGATAGCGTGTGTAGTACGCAATACTGAGTTTCAAGAAACAACGATATACTATTATTAAAACTAGCCGTTATTAATAGTAATAACCACTTTTTAAATTTTAGAAATTTTAGCTCTCAAAATGGACTTCATTTTTGGATTCGGAGTATCGAATTTAGCCTAAGTTGAAATTTTGGTACTTTTCGGATAACTTTCATATTCTGATGAATAGTGAAAATTACTAAATTATAATTAAAAACAACTTTTTTAATCGAAATAATTAATAGTGATAAATTATTAATTTGAGTGGTTTTAAAGTATATTTAGAATATATTTTTACAATTTAATATAATGTTGGTCATTGGATGTAATTTCACATTTAAACCAGTTATAAACTAGTGTCAATCTTTTGATAGTTATTATCTCTTAAAAACACGCTATTTGTTTTGACGATGAGAATTAATTTTTAAATTAGTTAATGCAACTGATATGTTTTGAATTTGGTAAAATAGACATCATTTTTGAGTTCATAATATCAAATATATCTTAGGCCTAATATTTGGTATTTCTCTGAAAACTTTCAATTTTCGATGAATAGTGAAACCACTAAGTGGTAGTTAAAAAAACTGAATTGTTCATAAAACTTAATTTTACCGCTTCTGTGAGTGGAATTTCGAAAATCCTAGAGACACGGTTAATATCAAGGACTAAAATGTGGTTCAATGAGATGAAAATAATTTTTGGTGAATAGTAACTTTTTACTTTTTTTTACCACGGTTAAAAGTAAATATGGTAATTAAGGGTAAAGATGATATTATTATAACCCTAACACATATCCTAATTCTATTGGATAAGTTTAATTCGACCAAAAACAAACTTAGGAATAAAATATGACCATTTAGGCCAACTTGGATTAGATTAGGACATTTATTATTAATTTATTTAAAGAAGGGTTAAAAGAGTTAAAATCAAAGTTTATTTACTAAAACATTTTTAATATGGGGTTATACATAAGATAAATTAGACTATAAATATTCATTAGAAAGATAAAAGGATTTCCTACATAATTATAGTTTATTTATAATTTTTAGACTTCAAATAAATTAATTTATTTATGACACAACGATGATACAGTAATTACCCTTTTAAGGAAATATTAACATAATTGATGTTATAAATGATCAAATGAATGTAATTTGAGACTTTTTATGAATTAAACTAATTTTATAGGTTACTATGATATATTAGTGTTGATTTAATAAAATTGTTTCGAACATATAATTCTGTTATGACTTTCACAAAAATCATATATCAAATAGTGTCAAAATTGACACAAAATAGTTTTTAAATCAAATATTATATTATTAATTGTTATTTTATTCCTAAAAATCTAAGGTTCGGCCAAATGACTTAGATAAGGATATATATATTAATAATAAACAATTTGGGGCTCTTTTGGCATGTTATAGTAAGTTTATTAACCATATAGTGTAAGAAAACAAAAAGACACGGTAAAAGTTAAATTATTTAACTTAGAGTTAAATCTAATTGATAAGGTTAAAATAATAACCTAAACTTGTCTAAATCCTATTGGTTGATAGGATTTAGACCCATCCCCACTTTAGCTTCGAAATAAGACCCTTGGGAACCATTATAAACCGATTTTGACTTTAATATAAAATAATATTTTGAGATATTCCTAAGGTGCCCCTCTCCTCCCTTATAAAAGGGAACCTCCTCCCCCACCTCCTCACACCAATTTGAGCACTCAAGCTCGGCCAACCCATACCAAAATCCCTTCTCCACTTCCCTAGAATAATCCTAGAGGTCCTGGTCTTCTTCAAAGACCAATCTTAGTTCCCTAAGTGGAGGATTCAAAGAGGCGTTTCAAAGAAGAGGTAATAACCATTACCGATCTTTTCAATTTCTTTCTTCTTCAACTTCTTCTTCTTTAGTTGTTTCATGACAAAGTAATAACATCAGTATTACTTACATACTGATATGTTATTATAAATATGAAACAACCCTAATTCACCTTCTATCCATCCTACGGAAAAAAGGAAATCACCGCGCATGCGTACGTACGGAATACCGCCTCCACGCCGTGGTGTAATCTATTTTCTGCCACCACCTTAATAGGATGGGTATAATGGTGTAATAAGTAACTATATATGATTAATATAAAGTGATATTGATACTGAAATAATATGCATACACTTTAACACAATTCCACGACCATGGGAACGATATCATCGCTCGTGCGTACGCACGGACTACCGTCTCCACGACGCGATGAGATTCATTCTCCACATTAACCATTCGTGAATGATTATAAAGCATATATAATAAGTACTAATGAAATATATGACATAATAATGATACTGGATTTATGTATATATGTATGTCATCTACTTAATTCCATTCAATTCAATAAGGAAATGAAAACAGCGTTCATGCGTACGTACGGACTACCGTCTCCATGAACGGTGTATTTCATTCCATTTATCGATATTATATATATATATATATATATATATATTATGAATATATATTATATATAAATCATGTTTTACATTCTGGATATAAGTAATCATGATCCAAGTAATCATATTAATAATTACAAGTTAAAAACACGAACGACAAATGAGACGATTTTACCCAAAACGCTACTTTAACATGAATTTACAAAAGAACAGGTAATATAAAGTCATAAGTGGACCATATATGATATAATAACTATTAATATGATTCTGGAATAAGTAAATAACATGATTTATATCATTATACAGGAGGTTCGGACACTTACAAAGCAAGTCGGACCTAAGGTAAGGGAAATATCACAATCTCATTTTTTATCCGAGATTGTTTTTACTTTAGTAATTATTGAGGTGTATTTTATCATCCACATCCATGTTCCCTCAATATGTAATATTATTTCCATCCTTATAAAATAGTTTATATCCAATTTTACCCTTCGGTGAGTTTTTAGTAAAAGATATGAAAGGAATCTTTTGTCGTTTTTCGTACGAGGTACTTTTTGACTTTTCCGACAAAAGTACAAGAAGAATGTTTTCTTAACTTATTCGACGTGAATGGATTTTTAAAACATTATTTCCAAGAATCTTACTTTACAAGTTTTCAAGTTTATTTTTAATCAACTTCTTTTAGATTATAATTGTATGACATGTTAAGAAAAGAAAAGTGTTTTTGAAGAAGAAAGGATATTTTCCTCAAGAATGGAGTTCAAGTGTTTTATCAAAATTATTTTCCATATAAGATAATAAAGGGTTCTGTTTTTATCCCTATTATTACATTGATTTGATTATGTTTTGAGGGAATTATTTTTATGAAGTCATTTACCTTATATGATTTGTTTTATGATGTCATGTTGTTTAAGAATACCATTTTTATTACATGGGTTATGCAATGATGTATGATTTATGATTTTGTGGCACACATAAGAATGGTATCATTATGAGATGGGTGGGACCTATATCTCCCTCCAATGCATTGGGTAAAGATTTTATATCTCATGAGATAGACATGGCTGAAATGGTAGGTTATACCGGTTCAGTGAAACAGGACAGAAACGAGGGTTACTCGATTCAGAAAGGGACTTTTTCCACTAAGATAGTCTTGGCAATGAGTCTTGACTAACAAGAAATGATTCTCTATGATTATGTGTGTATTCCACAAAGTTTCATGTTTTAAGTTATGATTATTGGGATTTCATTTCACTACTATGATTTATCCCATGTTATGAAATTATGCTCTCTTTTGCAGGTTACGATTTCCAAAATTTATGTTCTTATGAATATGATGTGATTGATTTTTCTTTTGTATACCCTTACTGAGCATTTGAGCTCACCCTTTTATGTTTTCTTTTCCCCAGGATATAAAGAAAGGTTTTAGGTAAAAAAAAGGGAAGATCTTTATGGGAGATATTGAAGATCTTTCACCACGATTAGAATATTACGTTCCGAGTTTCCAAAGACACTAAACTATTACGATCCTTGTGTGTGTGTTTTTGTTATGTACTAAGTATTCCATAAAAGTAATGTAATGTCCATGTACTTCAGGCTCCGGGTCTCTACAGTTGGTATCAGAGGAAAGGTTTAGTCAACCTTTGGAAACTAGGATGTGAAAGCGTTAGTGAGATCCCTAGAGATATTTATAAGGTATGTCTAGGGATGTCCCTAAGGATAAGTATACGTATAAGATACAGTCCTAGAACTACGGTAACGATCTTAGAATTTAACATAAGATGTTAGATATTAAGGGTACTCCCCCTTTATTATGTTGTTTTCCCTAGCATGATTTTTGCCTCTCACACTATTCTTTTTGGGTTTTAGACGATGGCTGGAACCCGAAGGAACCGTGTTGATCAATGTAATGGACAATGCAATGATTTCCCTCCTGAACAAACAAATGTTATGGGAGATGGAGTGAAAAATATTATTGCTATACTTACACAAGCTATGAATCATTCTGGACTTCCAAATGAGCAGAGAAGGGAACAATATTCTATTGAGTCCTTCATGAGGCAACGTCCACCTTCTTTCAGTGGGACTTCCGATCCACTTGTTGCTGAACAATGGATCAGTACCACTGAAAAGATATTTTCAGTTCTTCAATGTTCTGAACATGATAAAGTCATCTTAGAAGTATATCGTTTGGAAGATGAAGCTGATCAATGGTGGAATCTTATCAAGAATACGAGGCCAAGAGATCAAATTGAGTCCATGGAATGGGACGAGTTCAAGAATTTGTTTTTCATTAAGTACTTCCCTTGTATTCTTCGAACAAAGATGGAAAAGGAGTTTCTTGAGCTGAAGCAGAAGGATGATGAATCTGTTGGTATATACGAAGAGAATTTTACAAGACTTCCAAGGTATGCATCTGGCATTATCATCCAACCTGAAAGTAAAGTTGATCGATTTTTCAGTGGCTTAAAACCAAGTCTTCGAAGGTAATTACCTATAAGAGACTTCAGTAGCTGTGAAGAAATTGTGCGTTGTGCTATCAAAGTAGAAATGGAAGTTGGTGTTGCTTATCCATCTCATAGTTTTGACAAGAAACGAAAGATGGAGTTCAAGGAGAAATCTCAAAATAATGGTGAAAAGAAGATGAATGTTTCCTTATGCACAAAGTGTGGAAAGAAGCATGGTGGAGATTGTCTTAAAGGGACTAGAAAATGTTTTAAGTGTGGAAAAGAAGGTCATCGAGAAGCTGAGTGTCGAAGTAATGGAAAAAGGGTTTCTAATGATGTGAATAAAGAAAACACTGCAGAGAACGCACCACCAACACTTCAATGCTTCAAGTGCAAGGAAATGGGGAATTATGCTAATAAATACCCTAATCCAAGGGTTAGTGATGATCAACATGAGCAACCGCTGAAGGCAAAGGACAAAGGGAAGTCACATGCGATCACTATTGGCAATGTTGAATATGACAATGATGTGGTGGAATGTTTAAGTGTTTATGTAATGGGATTCCAAAATAATGTTGTATCATTGAGTATTGCAATATTTATTGATGTGGTATTCAAAGTGATTGAGATATTTTTTGGAAATAAGATGATATGCGCATAATGAAGGGAAAACGAGAAAATGAAATGTTTAATAGTATTCATGAGCTCATGATTGATATAAGGACTAAGTGATATCATGGTTTGAGTATATAGAATTTTGAGGATTTTGGTATGTGGAATGTTTTAACTTTAAACTGCATTCATTTTTTCACTAAGGTATTCAAGAGAATACATTATTAAGGACATTGAATGTTTGGAATGTGACCAACAAAACATATCTTATGATATATGGGGTTCAACGATGGTATTAAATCTCTGGTAATCATTTTCACTATGTTATGAGAGTGGACTACAGTATTATGGATAAGCCTAAAGATTGGAATGGATTATGTTGGACATAAGTTAGTATTGTTTAAGGATAGAAGTTTTTTCGATATTATTGGTGGGATGTTATAGTAATGTAGTTTTAGAAAAAGGAAAACCTGCAGGATGGGCGACAACCCATCGCTTCGGACAAGGCTGTGGGAATCGAACCCACAACCGAAGTGCGACTGGCCTTTATCGCCGACCACTGGCCTACAGGAAGTCCCTGTTTAGTATAAACTAGTTTTATTATATTAAGCAGTATGATATATGAAGTATAAAGTCCATTTTAGGAACCATATATGATTAATATCACTATAGATCGACTTATGTATATAATTTTTGCTAACCTTTTGTTTGAGACAGATGGAATGACCCGTCATTCTATCACATGATCTGCTAACACTTCACGAATAACAAATTCAACTTCATTTATTTAAGAGATGAAGTGGAAATAGTTCAAGGCACGAACAACAGTGAGATTGTACCAAAATAAACAAAGTATTTATTCTAATTCAAATTTTCAACTTTAGGGAAATGATCATGAAAACCAAAAATGTTGTCCTAGTGATCTTATACCTGATGAATCGTATGGTACCTTAGATCGTCACAAATTTATGGATTTGTGATTATTGGCTTTTCCATAGCTATGTTCTCTACCACTCTCCATCAGAACATGATGGTTAGATTTTTCTTCCATATCCATATTTTCACCTATGTCGAAACCCAGTGATTAGTTTATTTGGGTAACCGTTAAGTTTCATACTTTTGTTTTAAAATATTGGTTTTGGTATTCCTTTTTACGATGTGGGTTTCTATTAAAGAAACTTTTGAATAGTAAACCATTTATAACCCCGACGAATTTCGAGGGCGAAATTCATTTTAAGGGGGGTAGAATGTAACAGCCCAAGATTTTATGAAAAATATTCTTTTTAATTTCACTAATGTCTTGTGTTGTACGCAACACAAAAAGGAGCTTGCACAACATGAATCTTTGACTTGCCTTGCATTACATGCAATCGCAACCTTCCTTGATAGCGTGTGTAGTACGCAATACTGAGTTTCACGAAACAATGATATACTATTATTAAAACTAGCCGTTATGAATAGTAATAACCACTTTTTAAATTTTAGAAATTTTAGCTCTCAAAATGGACTTCATTTTTGGATTCAGAGTATCGAATTTAGCCTAAGGTGAAATTTTGGTACTTTTCAGATAACTTTCATATTCTGATGAATAGTGAAAATTACTAAATTATAATTAAAAACAAATTTTTAATCGAAATAATTAATAGTGATAAATTATTAATTTGAGTGGTTTTAAATTATATTTAGAATATATTTTTACAATTTAATACAATGTTGGTAATTGGATGTAATTTCACATTTAAACCAGTTATAAACTAGTGTCAATCTTTTGATAGTTATTATCTCTTAAAAACACGCTATTTGTTTTGACGACGAGAATTAATTTTTAAATTAGTTAATGCAACTGATATGTTTTGAATTTGGTAAAATAGATATAATTTTTGAGTTCATAATATCAAATATAGATTAGGCCTAATTTTTGGTATTTTTCTGAAAACTTTCAATTTTCGATTAATAGTGAAACCACTAAGTGATAGTTAAAAAAACTGAATTGTTCATTAAACATAATTTTACCGCTTCTGTGAATGGAATTTCGAAAATCCGAGAGACACGGTTAATATCAAGGACTAAAATGTGGTTCAATGAGATGAAAATAATTTTTGGTGAATAGTAACTTTTTACTTTTTTTTTACCACGGTTAAAAGTAAATAGGGTAATTAAGGGTAAAGATGATATTATTATTACCCTAACACATGTCCTAATTCTATTGGATAAGTTTAATTCGACCAAAAACAAATTTAGGAATAAAATATGACCATTTAGGCCAACTTGGATTAGATTAGGAAATTTATTATTAATTTATTTAAAGAAGGGTTAAAAGAGTTAAAATCAATGTTTATTTACTAAAACATTTTTAATATGGGGTTATACATAAGATAAATTCGACTATAAATATTCATTAGAAATATAAAAGGATTTCCTACATAATGATATTTTATTTATAATTTTTAGACTTCAAATAAATTAATTTATTTATGACACAACGATGATACAGTAATTACCCTTTTAAGGAAATATTAACATAATTGATGTTATAAATGCTCAAATGAATGTAATTTGAGACTTTTTATGAATTCCAATAATTTTCTAGGTTACTATGATATATTAGTGTTTATTTAAGCAACTTGGTTCGAACATATAATTCTGTTATGACTTTCACAAAAATCATATATCAAATAGTGTCAAAATTGACACAAAATAGTTTTTAAATCAAATATTATATTATTAATTGTTATTTTATTCCTAAAAATCTAAGGTTCGGCCAAATGACTTAGATAAGGATATATATATTAATAATAAACAATTTGGGGTTCGTTTGGCATGTTATAGTAAGTTTATTAACCATATAGTGTAAGAAAACAAAAAGACATGGTAAAAGTTAAATTATTTAACTTAGAGTTAAATCTAATTGATAAGTTTAAAATAATAACCTAAACTTGTCTAAATCCTATTGGTTGATAGGATTTAGACCCATCCCCACTTTATCTTCTAAATAAGACCCTTTGGAACCATTATAAACCGATTTTGACTTTAATATAAAATAATATTTTGAGATATTCCTAAGGTGCCCCTCTCCTCCCTTATAAAAGGGCACCTCCTCCCCCTCCTCCTCACACCAATTTGAGCACTCAAGCTCGGCCAACCCCTGCCAAAATCCCTTCTCCACTTCCCTAGAATAATCCTAGAGGTCCTGGTCTTTTTCAAAGACCAATCTTAGTTCCCTAAGTGGAGGATTCAAAGAGGCGTTTCAAAGAAGAGGTAATAACCATTACCGATCTTTTCAATTTCTTTCTTCTTCAACATCTTCTTCATTAGTTGTTTCATGACAAAGTAATAACATCAGTATTACTTACATACTGATATGTTATTATAAATATGAAACAACCCTAACTCACCTTCTATCCATCCTACGGAAAAAAGGAAATCACCGCGCGTGCGTATGTACAGAATACCGTCTCCACGCCGTGGTGTAATCTATTTTCCGCCACCACCTTAATAGGATGGGTATAATGGTGTAATAAGTAACTATATATGATTATTATAAAGTGATATTGATACTGAAATAAAATTCATACACTTTAACACAATTCCACGACCATGGGAACGATATAATCGCTCATGCGTACGTACGGACTACCGTCTCCACAACGCGATGAGATTCATTCTCCACATTAACCATTCATGAATGATTATAAAGCATATATAATAAGTACTAATGAAATATATGACATAATAATGATACTGGATTTATGTATATATGTATGTCATCTACTTAATTCCATTCAATTCAATAAGGAAATGAAAACAGCGTTCATGCGTACGTACGGACTACCGTCTCCGTGAACGGTGTATTTCATTCCATTTATCGATATAATATATATATATATTATGAATATATATTATATATAAATCATGTTTTACATTCTGTATATAAGTAATCATGATCCAAGTAATCATATTAATAATTACAAGTTAAAAACACGAACGACAAATGAGACGATTTTACCCAAAACGCTACTTTAACATGAATTTACAAAAGAACATGTAATATAAAGTCATAAGTGGACTATATATGATATAATAACAATGAATATGATTCTGGAATAAGTCAATAACATGATTTAAATCATTATAAAGGAGGTTCGGACACTTACAAAGCAAGTCAGACCTAAGGTAAGGGAAATATCACAATCTCATTTTTTATCCGAGATTGTTTTTACTTTAGTAATTATTGGGGCGTATTTTATCATCCACATCCATGTTCCCTCAATATGTAATATTATTTCCATCCTTATACAATAGTTTATATCCAATTTTACCCTTCGGTGAGTTTTTAGTAAAAGATATGAAAGGAATATTTTGTCGTTTTTCGTACGAGGTACTTTTTGACTTTTCCGACAAAAGTACAAGAAGAATGTTTTTTTAACCTACTCGACAAGAATGGATTTTTAAAACAATATTTCCAAGAATCTTCCTTTAAAAGTTTTCAAGTTTATTTTTAATCAACTTCTTTTAGTTTATAATTGTATGACATGTTAAGAAAAGAAAAGTTTTTTTGAAGAAGAAAGGATATTTTCCTCAAGAATGGAGTTCAAGTGTTTTATCAAAATTATTTTCAATCTAAGATAATAACGGGTTCTGTTTTTATCCCTATTATTACATTGATTTGATTATGTTTTGAGGGAATTATTTTTATGAAGTCATTTACCTTATATGATTTGTTTTATGATGTCATGTTGTTTAAGAATACCATTTTTATTACATGGGTTATGCAATGATGTATGATTTATGATTTTGTGGCACACATAAGAATGGTATCATTATGAGATGGGTGGTACCTATATCTCCCTCCAATGAATTGGGTAAATATTTTGTATCTCATGAGATAGACATGGCTGAAATGGTAGGTTATACCGGTTCAGTGAAACAGGACTGAAACGAGGGTTACTCGATTCAGAAAGGGACTTTGTCCACTAAGATAGTCTTGGAAATGAGACTTGACTAACAAGAAATGATTCTCTATGATTATGTGTGTATGCCACAAAGTTTCATGTTTTAAGTTATGATTATTGGTATTTCATTTCACTACTATGATTTATCCCATGTTATGAAATTATGCTCTCTTTGCAGGTTAAGATTTCCAAAAGTTATGTTCTTATGAATATGATGTGATTGATTTTTCTTTTGTATACCCTTACTGAGCATTTGAGCTCACCCTTTTATGTTTTCTTTTCCCCAGGATATAAAGAAAGGTTTTAGGTAAAAAAAAGGGAAGATCTTTATGGGAGATATTGAAGATCTTTCACCACGATTAGAAGATTACGTTCCGAGTTTCCAAAGACACTAAACTATTACGATCCTTGTGTGTGTGTTTTTGTTATGTACTAAGTATTCCGAAAAAGTAATGTAATGTCCATGTACGTCAGGCTCCGGGTCTCTACAGTTGGTATCAGAGGAAAGGTTTAGTCAACCTTTGGAAACTAGGATGCGAAAGCGTTAGTGAGATCCCTAGAGATATTTCTAAGGTATGTCTAGGGATGTCCCTAAGGATAAGTATACGTATAAGATACAGTCCTAGAACTACGGTAACGATCTTAGAATTTAACATAAGATGTTAGATATTAAGGGTACTCCCCCTTTATTATGTTGTTTTCCCTAGCATGATTTTTGCCTCTCACACTATTCTTTTTGGGTTTTAGATGATGGCTGGAACCCGAAGGAACCGTGTTGATCAATGTAATGGAAAATGCAATGATTGGCCTCCTGAACAATCAAATGTTATGGGAGATGGAGTGAAAAATATTATTGCTATACTTACACAAGCTATGAATCATTCTGTACTTCCAAATGAGCAGAGAAGGGAACAATATTCTATTGAGTCCTTCATGAGGCAACATCCACCTTCTTTCAGTGGGACTTCCGATCCACTTGTTGCTGAACAATGGATCAGTACCACTGAAAAGATATTTTCAGTTCTTCAATGTTCTGAACATGATAAAGTCATCTTAGCAGTATATCGTTTGGAAGGTGAAGCTGATCAATGGTGGAATCTTATCAAGAATACGAGGCAAAGAGATGAAATTGAGTCCATGGAATGGGACGAGTTCAAGAACTTGTCTTTCAGTAAGTACTTCCCTCGTATTCTTCGAACAAAGATGGAAAAGGAGTTTCTTGAGCTGAAGTAGAAGGATGATGAATCTGTTGGTATATACGAAGTGAATTTTACAAGACTTGCAAGGTATGCATCTGGCATTATCATCCAACCTGAAAGTAAAGTTGATCGATTTTTCAGTGGCTTAAAACCAAGTCTTCGAAGGGAATTAGTTATAAGAGACTTCAGTAGCTATGAAGAAATTGTGAGTTGTGCTATCAAAGTAGAAATGGAAGTTGGTGTTACTTATCCATCTCATAGTTTTGACAAGAAACGTAAGATGGAGTTCAAGGAGAAATCTCAAAATAATGGTGAAAAGAAGATGAATGTTTCCTTATGCACAAAGTGTGGAAAGAAGCGTGGTGGAGATTTTCTTAAAGGGACTAGAAAATGTTTTAAGTGTGTAAAAGAAGGTCATCGAGCAGCTGAGTGTCGAAGTAATGGAAAAAGGGTTTCTAATGATGTGAATAAAGCAAACACTGCAGATAACGCACCACCAACACTTCAATGCTTCAAGTGCAAGGAAATGGGGCATTATGCTAATAAATGACCTAATCCAATGGTTAGTGATGATCAAAATGAGAAACCACTGAAGTCAAAGGACAAAGGGAAGTCACATGCGATCACTATTGGAAATGTTGAATATGACAACGATGTGGTGGAATGATTAAGTGTTTATGTAATGGGATTCCAAAATAATGTTGTATCATTGAGTATTTCAATATTTATTGATGTGGTATTCAAAGTGATTGAGATATTTTTTGGAAATAAGATGATATGTGCATAATGAAGGGAAAACGAGAAAATGAAATGTTTAATAGTATTCATGAGCTCATGATTGATATAAGGACTAAGTAATATCATGGTTTGAGTATATAAGATTTTGAGGATTTTGGTATGTGGAAAGTGTTAACTTTAAACTGCATTCATGTTTTCACTAAGGTATTCAAGAGAATACATGATTAAGGACTTTGAATGTTTGGAATGTGACCAACAAAACATATCTTATGATATATGTGGTTCAACGATGGTATTAAATCTCTGGTAATCGTTTTCACTATGTTATGAGAGTGGACTACAGTATTATGGATAAGCCTAAAGATTGGAATGGATTATGTTGGACATAAGTTAGTATTGTTTAAGGATAGAAGTTTTTTTCGATATTATTGATGGGATGTTATAGTAATGTAGTTTTAGAAAAAGGACAACCTGCAGGACGGGCGGCAGCCCATCGCTTCGGACAAGGCTGTGGGAATCGAACCCACAACTGAAGTGCGACTGGCCTTTATCGCCTACCACTGGCCTACAGGAAGTCCCTGTTTAGTAGAAACTAGTTTTATTATATTAAGCAGTATGATATATGAAGTATAAAGTCCATTTTTGGAACCATATTTGATTAATCTCACTATAGATCGACTTATGCATATAATTTTTGCTAACCTTTTGTTTGAGACAGATGGAATGACCCGTCTTTCTATCACATGATCTGCTAACACTTCACGAATAACAAATTCAACTTCATTTATTTAAGAGATGAAGTGGAAATTTTTCAAGGCACGAACAACAGTGAGATTGTACCAAAATAAAGAAATTATTTATTCTAATTCAAATTTTCAACTTTAGGGAAATGATCTTGAAAACAAAAAATGTTGTCCTAGTGATCTTATACCTGATGAATCGGATGGTACCTTAGATCGTCACAAATTTATGGATTTGTGATTATTGGATTTTCCATAGCTATGTTCTCTACCACTCTCCATCAGAACATGATGGTTAGATTTTTCTTCCATATCCATATTTTCACCTATGTGGAAACCCAGTGATTAGTTTATTTGGGTAACCGTTAAGTTTCATACTTTTTTTTAAAATATTGGTTTTGGTATTCCTTTTTACGATGTGGGTTTATATTAAAGAAACTTTCGAATAGTAAACCATTTATAACCCCAACGAATTTCGAGGGAGAAATTCATTTTAAGGGGGGTAGAATGTAACAGCCCAAGATTTTATGAAAAATAATCTTTTTAATTTCACTAATGTCTTGTGTTGTACGCAACACAAAAAGGAGCTTGCACAACACACATCTTTGACTTGCCTTTCATTACACGCAATCACAACCTTCCTCGATAGCGTGTGTAGTACGCAATACTGAGTTTCACGAAACAACGATATACTATTATTAAAACTAGCCGTTATGAAGAGTAATAACCACTTTTTAAATTTTAGAAATTTTAGCTCTCAAAATGGACTTCATTTTTGGATTCGGAGTATCGAATTTAGCCTAAGGTGAAATTTTTGTACTTTTCGGATAACTTTCATATTCTGATGAATAGTGAAAATTACTAAATTATAATTAAAAACAACTTTTTTAATCGAAATAATTAATAGTGATAAATTATTAATTTGAGTGGTTTTAAACTATATTTAGAATATATTTTTACAATTTAATACAATTTTGGTCATTGGATGTAATTTCACATTTAAACCAGTTATAAACTAGTGTCAATCTTTTGATAGTTATTATCTCTTAAAAACACGCTATTTGTTTTGACGACGAGAATTAATTTTTAAATTAGTTAATGCAACTGATATGTTTTGAATTTGGTAAAATAGACATCATTTTTGAGTTCATAATATCAAATATAGCTTAGGCCTAATTTTTTGTATTTTTCTGAAAACTTTCAATTTTCGATGAATAGTGAAACCACTAAGTGGTAGTTAAAAAAACTGAATTGTTCATAAAACATAATTTTACCGCTTCTGTGAGTGGAATTTCGAAAATCCGAGAGACACGGTTAATATCAAGGACTAAAATGTGGTTCAATGAGATGAAAATAATTTTTGGTGAATAGTAACTTTTTACTTTTTTTTACCACGGTTAAAAGTAAATAGGGTAATTAAGGGTAAAGATGATATTATTATTACCCTAACACATGTCCTAATTCTACTGGATAAGTGTAATTCGACCAAAAACAAACTTAGGAATAAAATATGACCATTTAGGCCAACTTGGATTAGATTAGGACATTTATTATTAATTTATTTAAAGAAGGGTTAAAAGAGTTAAAATCAAAGTTTATTTACTAAAACATTTTTAATATGGGGTTATACATAAGATAAATTCGACTATAAATATTAATTAGAAAGATAAAAGGATTTCCTACATAATGATATTTTATTTATAATTTTTAGATTTCAAATAAAGTAATTTATGTTTGACACAACGATGATACAGTAATTACCCTTTTAAGGAAATATTAACATAATTGATGTTATAAATGCTCAAATGAATGTAATTTGAGACTTTTTATGAATTACACTAATTTTATAGGTTACTATGATATATTAGTGTTGATTTAATCAACTTGGTTTGAACATATAATTCTGTTATGACTTTCACAAAAATCATATATCAAATAGTGTTAAAATTGAAACAAAATATTTTTTAAATCAAATATTATATTATTAATTGTTATGTTATTCCTAAAAATCTAAGGTTCCGCCACATGACTTATATAAGGATATATATATTAATAATAAACAATTTGGGGTTCGTTTGGCATGTTATAGTAAGTTTATTAACCATATAGTGTAAAAAAACAAAAAGACACGGTAAAAGTTAAATTATTTAACTTAGAGTTAAATCTAATTGATAAGGTTAAAATAATTACCTAAACTTGTCTAAATCCTATTGGTTGATAGTATTTCGACCCACACCCACTTTAGCTTCGAAATAAGACCCTTTGGAACCATTATAAACTGATTTAAACTTTAATATAAAATAATATTTTGAGATATTCCTAAGGTGCCCCTCTCCTCCCTTATAAAAGGGCACCTCCTCCCCCTCCTCCTCACACCAATTTGAGCACTCAAGCTCGGCCAACCCCTGACAAAATCCCTTCTCCACTTCCCTAGAATAATCCTAGAGGTCCTGGTCTTCTTCAAAGACCAATCTTAGTTCCCTAAGTGGAGGATTCAAAGTGGCGTTTCAAAGAAGAGGTAATAACCATTACCGATCTTTTCAATTTCTTTCTTCTTCAACTTCTTCTTCTTTAGTTGTTTCATGACAAAGTAATAACATCAGTATTACTTACATACTGATATGTTATTATAAATATGAAACAACCCTAATTCACCTTCTATCCATCCTACATGAAAAAGGAAATCACCGCGCGTGCCTACGTACAGAATACCGTCTCCACGCCGTGGTGTAATCTATTTTCCGCCACCACCTTAATAGGATGGGTATAATGGTGTAATAAGTAACTATATATGATTATTATAAAGTTATATTGATACTGAAATAATAATAATACACTTTAACACAATTCCACGACCATGGGAACGATACCATCGCTCGTGCGTACGTACGGACTACCGTCTCCACGACGCGATGAGATTCATTCTCCACATTAACCATTCATGAATGATTATAAAGCTTATATAATAAGTTCTAATGAAATATATGACATAATAATGATACTGGATTTATGTATATATGTATTTAATCTACTTAATTCCATTCAATTCAATAAGGAAATGAAAACAGCGTTCATGCGTACGTACGGACTACCGTCTCCATGAACGGTGTATTTCATTCCATTTATCGATATTATATATATATATATATATATATATTATGAATATATATTATATATAAATCATGTTTTACATTCTGGATATAAGTAATCATGATCCAAGTAATCATATTAATAATTACAAGTTAAAAACACGAACGACAAATGGGACGATTTTACCCAAAACGCTACTTTAACATGAATTTACAAAAGAACAGGTAATATAAAGTCATAAGTGGACCATATATGATATAATAACAATTAATATGATTCTGGAATAAGTCAATGACATGATTTAAATCATTATACAGGAGGTTCGGACACTTACAAAGCAAGTCGGACCTAAGGTAAGGGAAATATCACAATCTCATTTTTTTATCCGAGATTGTTTTTACTTTAGTAATTATTGGGGTGTATTTTATCATCCACATCCATGTTCCCTCAATATGTAATATTAATTCCATCCTTATACAATAGTTTATATCCAATTTTACCTTTCGGTGAGTTTTTAGTAAAAGATATGAAAGGAATATTTTTTCGTTTTTCGTACGAGGTACTTTTTGACTTTTCCGACAAAAGTACAAGAAGAATGTTTTTTTAACTTATTAGACATGAATGGATTTTTAAAACATTATTTCCAAGAAGCTTCCTTTACAAGTTTTCAAGTTTATTTTTAATCAACTTCTTTTAGTTTATAATTGTATGACATGTTAAGAAAAGAAAAGTGTTTTTGAAGAAGAAAGGATATTTTCCTCAAGAATGGAGTTCAAGTGTTTTATCAAAATTATTTTCCATCTAAGATAATAAAGGGTTCTGTTTTTATCCCTATTATTACATTGATTTGATTATGTTTTGAGGGAATTATTTTTATGAAGTCACTTACCTTATATGATTTGTTTTATGATGTCATGTTGTTTAAGAATACCATTTTTATTACATGGGTTATGCAATGATGTATGATTTATGATTTTGTGGCACACATAAGAATGATATCATTATGAGATGGGTGGGACCTATATCTCCCTCCAATGCATTGGGTAAAGATTTTATATCTCATGAGATAGACATGGCTGAAATGGTAGGTTATACCGGTTCAGTGAAACAGGACTGAAACGAGGGTTACTCGATTCAGAAAGGGACTTTGTCCACTAAGATAGTCTTGGCAATGAGTCTTGAATAACAAGAAATGATTCTCTATGATTATGTGTGTATGCCACAAAGTTTCATGTTTTAAGTTATGATTATTGGGATTTCATTTCACTACTATGATTTATCCAATGTTATGAAATTATGCTCTCTTTTGCAGGTTAAGATTTCCAAAAGTTATGTTCTTATGAATATGATGTGATTGATTTTTCTTTTGTATACCCTTACTGAGCATTTGAGCTCACCCTTTTATGTTTTCTTTTCCCCAGGATATAAAGAAAGGTTTTAGGTAAAAAAAAGGGAAGATCTTTATGGGAGATATTGAAGACCTTTCACCACGATTAGAAGATTACGTTCCGAGTTTCCAAAGACACTAAACTATTACGATCCTTGTGTGTGTGTTTTTGTTATGTACTAAGTATTCCGCAAATGTAATGTAATGTCCATGTACGTCAGGATCCGGGTCTCTACAAAAACCATGGTTAAATGTCTCAAAACTAAAATTATTTTCATCTTTTGGTGATTACGATCGGTGAAAGAATATTTTTACCAAGTCATCCCCATGAATAACGAAATGTCATCACATTGAATGGATCTCTTAAGTAATTAAAGTTTTAAATATTGATTCCCAATTTCACATAATGGTACCATTACCAGCTACCCATGATGGAATCACACCATTATTTTTTAGGCCACCTTATTATACACCCAATCACCCATGTGTCCAATTTAGAATGTTGTTCACTTACTAAGAATTCATCCATTTGTAATGTAGGTATTGAACATTATATTTGATTTTTTTACAAAAATGTAAATATATGAAAACATTTCACCAAACTAAGCAAAGATCTTCCCTATTCTCCAAATTAGGATCCATTTCATATTTGAAATGTACCATGTCTCTCAAATATTCCCATTTTTTCAAACATGAAACCCATAAAAGAAATAAATTTTAATATGTCCTTTAATTAGGATTACATAATTTATTAAAAGACTTGTGATGCAGTCTTTAGGAAAAAACCTTATAGTTAGTCACATATAACATGATCCTCATACAATTAGTAATACTTAATTATATTCTCATTTATGATGTCATCCCTATGAACTATTTCTGATCTATAAATGTCATAATACTTATAATATGTGTAATCCATGAGCATACCCATTTTTTGTTACTATTAGATAGTATTAACTTGTAATAGATTCCCATTCATAACTTCTAAAGACACCACTACATGTTCTTTTTTACATAGTAGTATATTCTACAAGTCATTAAAAAGACCAAAATGGTTCATCATTATATTATATAAAAAATACCAGATTCTATAGTTCTTTATTCATGACTTTAATAGAACCATAATTAATCTTCGATGCACAACCATAAAGGGCACTCCACATAGTATTTGATGGTTAATCATAAAATCTAATTCATCTTGTCATTGATTCAAAATATTTAGTAGAACCACATTTGTCATCGTCATGTTAATATAAAAGGTATGACATGTCCCATTAAGTGGTATCCAACTATGTGTGTTATGATTCCATTTATGATGATATTTAGGAAATAACTATAATGAAAAAAAAATAACTCCAAAAAAACTACCACCACCCAAGATGAGTATAAATTCTATTGTGTCATGTTGTGTGTCGTTAAAATACTATGTAATAAATCAATAAGAAAATGTTGATGAAACCATGATAAATACATATGTTTACATAAATGAATGGTATTAATTAATTAATCACAAGACCAATGTTACTAGTATTGTTATTGAAAAGGTTTTTAAAATATTTCATAAATATATTTGAGAGTCCCATAATTTTTAATAATGCTACTCAATGGACAACCTTAACATCCATATTCTCAACTTTGGTGAAAAATTTGACGAATCATTGGAATATCCAAACAATCGTATTTATTTTGAATGAATGAATACATAAATATAAAATAATGATAGGAATGAATGGGGATAAAAATGGGGATCCATATTTTTATCTCTCAACCATGAAAGTGATCAATTGATGATTTATTTTGGTTTGTGATGCTGCATTAATGGGTCACCAAAACAACCATTACCATAGTGTTCTGATGTACATTATCACAAACCCAGAGCCTTCAATTTTTGGTAGGAAAATCTTTATTTATGTATTAACACCTCAAATGATCCACATAGATTTTTTAATATGTACATGAAATCTTTTGGGAGAACAATCCTTATAGGTCATCCAACCAATGATATGACACTTGTAAGTAGGTGCATATATTTCTATATCAAATCCCATCGGGAGTATATCTCAAGATCATAAAATGAAATATATTACTTATCTAAGAGATTTGTGGGAGGATATTATTGGCATAACCATATCAATTTATATGTTTACTAGGAGGGTTTCTTCTAGTTACCCATTTTACCAACACTATAAGGCTCTGAATCATCATGAATATGGTGAGGATGTCAAATTCGAGACCCCTACTCTATCTATGCATGATAGAACAAAATTTATGAGGCCTACCATGGTAAGATTGTATATCGGAATAAATGAGTATATTTATACCCATTTACCTAATCACTCCCCTGATCCCATTTTCATATCATGATTTTAACCATGTACACCAAATGCATGGATTTATACTAGAATTAGTCATTTCTAAACTACATGAACCCAATTAAAATATAGTAGTTGACCCTAAAAAACTAACTGAATTAATCTATAAGGGGGGATCAATTGAGGTAATCAACAATATAATAGCAAGAACCTACCTTTATAGGCTATGAGATCATCATGTATTTGAAGATTATAAGACAGTACCCTGAGATCAAGTAAATCATGGATTTGGAGGTTATCTCTATAGTACTACATCATACAACTCTATTGGCCCTATATATAGAAATTTAAGTATTGTTTTTTCCATATAACTATAAAAAATTACATTGGAGGTCTTCCCTAAAAAACAAACTATAGACGTGCTCTGGTAAAATGGAACATACCATCTACGAATTCCCACTTCATAGATAAAAAAAAGTAATTAGTAGCCACATAGGTCCTCTAAATGTTCATAATAAACCAGTAATGTTCAATGTTCAATCTCATAGAACCAACTGTGGAGGTAGTCACATTGAAATATTAATAAAAATCATTAATTACATACTCATGACCCTAGTTGTGGAGGTTCATTACAAAACATGATGTTTTAGTGACATGGTTATCCTCTCATCATGACACATGAAGAATCAATGTTCATAATGCCCATCTCTATTAGAATTGGACCCCAATTACCTAATGATGGTGCCTTAAATTCTTACATTAGAATAGAAATAAGTAATACACATCTCGAAGGACCAAATAGTGTAGTATTTTTGGAAATAAAGATACATATATAAGTTCAACATTACAACTTGAGAGGAAATAGAACATAAATTTTTTATTTTGAATAACACATAATCTCTTTGTCTATCCTTGAAATTCAATTATAATATACTACTTCATAACCAAGGGAAGATAAAACATGTGAAAGGGGTGATATTAGCATTCTTGTAAGGGTAAATAATACAACACTATAAAATATGAACACTAGGAATGATGAAGAACTAAAAATACATGCCTTTAAAAATATACTTGGTCATAATATTGTAGGAATAAATACAGATTAAATACATAGATAAAACATCACAATGGATATTCTACTAGTCGAATAATCACATATAATATCAATATATAGTTATATAATTAGGGAATGCATAATTCTGGATATTCTTAAATATATAGAAAAAGCCTCATTTAAGACATATGAGAATGATTAAGGCCTCAGCCAAAATTATATCTAAAAATGGGAAAGGCCTCATCCATGTCCATCTCTATTTTGTTTCATGAGACCTACCAATACATAAAGGGGATATAATGGGCCCCAACCATCACTTTCTATGTCCAATTAATTCACCACATGAATGGGCAATAACTTAAACATATATAAATTTATATTGAAACTAACATATGAAATGTAAATGACCTTTCAAAAACAAAAACACTAACCATTCAGTGTAATATATTGAATGGTTTCAAGATTTCACATCCATAGTCAAACTAATCATCATCTATTAAATACAATTTGGTAGATGGTATCATAAAATATTATTCCCATTTATTCATAAGATACAACAATAGTATTGAAATTGACATAACTACTCTTATAAAATCATTGAGTAATTCTTGAGATAAATACACTTTTACTTCAAAAAGAATAGAATTTTTTGAAAAATCATTGTATACAACTAGTTATGAAATAATATAGTTTTCTCACAATTAAATGATTTCTTTTATAATTTTTTTTTCTAAAAAATAGATTATATAGTTCCCTTGAAAATAGATAATAATTCAAGAAATTCCCTTGAATTAGGCGTGTATTTCAGGAGGAAATTTTCAAACCTTTTTTTAAAACATATATCTCTCCATAAAAGAATGAAATATAATGGTTGTTACAGATATGTATAAAATTCACACACAATTTATGATGACTTAATAATAATAAATAACAATTTATCTAGGATTAAGAGAGATAAAGAGTAACCCGAAAGAAAATGGAGGTTTGAGTAGAAAACCCTTACTTTATGTCCGAATATGTTCTGTTCTTGAACATAAGGTCCTAGAATATGAAATTAGTCATATTAATATCTTAATTAATAACTTATTAGAAATGTATTTTGTAACAACCCAATGTTTTACCAATTGAAATTCCTTTATTATAATCATGTCATAAAACTACATGAAATCACAACATGACAAACTACTAAGTGCTTTGTGACCATTAAGCATAATATTTTCACTTATGTGATTGTAATTTCAAAATTCTAACATAAATGGTTGCAATCAGTAAGTTATTTGGAGTCTAATATGACCAACTTTATTTTTTGGTGATTAGTAACATACCCGTAAGATTAGTATTGTTACCCTTATGAATAGTGATATACCCTAATGAATTGTAACTTTAATAATGATAGTATATAAATAATATTCATGTGAAAGTATGATGTATCTATATTTTAGAATAAGTAAATATATTTTTTAAAACTGGATTTTTAATCATAAATGAAGATTTTAATTAAATATTAAATTAATCATATTTAGAATTATATTTTGAAAAATGGAATACATTTTTTGATTCTACACCTAAAAAAATGGTTAGGGTGATGTTCTGAAATTTTTCTAAAATACTTTAATATTTCATGAATATTAAAATATGGTAATCTACCGTATATATATAGATCATAAGCTAAATGGACTGTTCCGAGTTTCAAGGATGATGTCACCACCCCTGGTTTAAATTCACAAGACCTATTTACTATTTTATTTCATGGAATATTCACTATTTCTGGTCTTGATGGAAATTAATAATCTAATGATAAATCAATTATGAAAACCCTCCTCTCCTCCACTATAACCCCACTCACTCCATCTTTTCCTTACACCTCTCAAGAATTGTGCCTTGACCATTTTATTACCAAATCATTCTCAAACCTCCCTCCCCATTTCCAGTATACCCTATTATTTTCAAAATACCAAATCCAATCCCCCTAAGATGCTTAAAAGGAAGGTTGATTCAAGAGGTAAAATTACACTTTTCTTTTCATCCATTTTTATGTTCATTTATTCACTTTTAATTCTTAACCTATAAACATCAAAATGGTATGGAAAATATTGTACCATACATTTACTAAAGTGATCTTATTAAAATGGGATATTTCATTATCATATCTCCTTTCACAAACTTTTATTTGAAAGAAATTAAAACAGTAATTGAGATGTGATAATTTAGCAAATTCAAGGACAACAGTTTATCAATTTCTATTATCATATTTAATTATGGACATGAAACAATTTGTGTTATGGTTGAACCAGATTATATATATATATATATCATAGTTATCGTTATCTAATCCTTTTTTACAAATGGTAATAAGTTATAAAGAAAAACATGTTTGTTGTAATCAGAACCCACCGATTAACAAAAATGATTCTCACTAAGGTTTTATAGAATAATTAAAATTCAGTATAAGTAAAAAAATTAAATTTTCAACCATGAAATATAATTTATTTTCACTAATAGAATATATCTTCAATTCGGGACAACCATATTCATGTTACATGATTATCTGAACATGAATATAATTGAACTGGTCATTAAAACCAAGTAAGAAAACAAACCCAGACAATGAAATTGAACCATATAACCAATTGAAAAGGTATTTAATGAAATAAAAAGGGTAATATTAAATAAAATAATTATATAATATGTTCTATAATTATTAATTAACAAAACCATTTTTTTATTCAGGTCATTAATAACATGTGGAGAACAACACTAGACTTGAGGTAAGGGATCCTATTCATATCACATTTATTCATGATTTTTCTCTATGTTATGACCTTTTATGTGTAATTACTAGTGATGGGGTCTGAATATAAACCATCCCCATACATTCCTCATGGTGTATAAAATATTATAATTCATTTTCTCTCTCATCATTCCCACTTAGTTACACCGGATCCCATGCCAATAATCTGTAATGAATTCTACCCAAACCACTTTTATTCTTTATGGTTGCCTTATCTTTCTTTATATCAAAATGGAGTTATCTTTTTTATTTATGTTAATATTATAAATTATGTGTAGTTTTAAAAAATACTTTTATAAACAACCTTTCATAACTCTCTTTTGAGTATATACATGTTTTAAAAATATTCCCTCTTTTGTACTTTCCGATAGCCAAACACATTTTAAGGGAACTTCCTGAATTCTTACCCAATTTCAGGTGCACTCTATCATCTATTTTAAGCCAAAAATATCTTAATAAAATATGTATTTTTATTATGAAATCCTTCTTGGTTATCTTCTTGTTTTATATAAAATAAAATCCCCATTTCTATTTAAAATTATCTATGATTTTTTCCATAAAACCGCACTAACATGTTTTAATGCTAAATGTTTTGAAATACATTTCTTACATGTTTTATTTTTTGTTTTAATTCACATGGAATGATATATGAATATTTTACCTTATTAATGTCCACATAGATTATATTTCATTTCATTCATGAACACTTTCATGATACTCCCTTTGATTATGCTATATGTCATGATTATGGTACCAAATTCTTTCCATGGGCAACCCTTATGTTTATGTAAGATTGATTATGTATGATTATTTATGTGTAAAATTTATTCATGAAATATAAAATGGGTTCACTTAGATATCATTCCAATGTATTGGGTAAAGTTATGTATGATGACATTCCATGTGCAATGCTCTTCGAAGTTTTCCTTGGCTTGTGCTACTATGGGAAATGGGATTGGCGGTTAGCCTTTACCCACACTGTTATGTGAATTGATTTTGAAAATTTTCCTTGACTCATTAAAAAGTCATGATTAATTTTTCTAAAGTATTTCTATTATTCCATGGTTAAAAGATCACATGTTTCTATGTTATGATTCCATATGTTACATTCCTTTTTATATCATCATCTCGTGCCTTCTATCCCATGTGATAATGCATGGTTCTCATGATTATTCCCTTACTGGGAATTTTTCTCATTCCTTTGTTCATGTTATCCCCAGTTTATCATATGTAGATGTATGTGCAAAATGGAAGATATAATCTCATTATAGACTACAAATAAAATTTTGTTTTTTATGTTTGATTATGTACCTAGTCTTCAATGATACTGGAATTCACGATCCTTGGATTGTACTCTAATGTATAATTATGATTAAAACCATGTAATGTTATGCAAAAAAGGATAGGGTCTCTATAGTTGGTATCAAAGGATGGTCTAGTTATTTTTGTAGATTAGCAATAGAGTACCTTAGTGAGAGCATTTAGGATGCAATGAAGTATAAGAAAACATCCCTAAATTTTGGTAAGTATTGAGTAAGTGGTTTATCAGGAAAATAAATCCCTGTCTGGATACAAATAGGTAGAGGATGATCTGGAACAGATGTACCTAGGAGTGATAACACTGACAAGGAGATTCGGGCTCGATCTAGGGTGTCCTCATACATTAAAACAATCCTTCATTCACTATTGGGATTGACACCCCCATAGGATATTCTTTGGTATATTAATGAGCTTAGTATAAACCATTATTAAGTGAATAAAAAAATCCCATAAGAATATACGTTAAGAAAAAGATTTAGGATAACCTAAATTCAAACCTAGAGAATCATTTGTTATTATATACTTCTCCTCTATATGATTATCATTTAAGTCAATTTTTTTGTGTTCATTAAATAATTATTCAAGACATACAATTCTATGTTCTTTTTCATGTTTAATAAAGGGAAATAGAAGACCATGTCCCAACAACCAATGTGATTGTAATGTGAATATTTCACTAATGATATGCTTGATATTATGGGAATGGGTTCTCAAAACATCATGATAGTACTTGATCCATTGTCTATAGTTATGATTAATTACTTGAATCATGTCTAACTCCCTCCTACTCCAAGGAATGACCAAGTTTATATAGAATCCTTCTTCCAGAAAAGGCCTCCCATGTTTAGAGGATCCTAAAATCCACTACTTGGGGAACAATAGATTAACTCCATTGAAATGAAATTCTACATCCTACACTCCTTAAAAGAAGAGATATATATACTGGTGGTCTATCATTATTATGGGGAAGCTGATCAGTGGTGATCACTAATTAATAATACATTGTACCAAGAGGAAATTTATTCCATGGATTGTGAGGAAATCCAGATGATGTTTTTCAATAAATATTTTCCTCTAACCCTCCATCTAAAATGGAAAGAGGTTTACTTGGACTCATGTATAAGGAATATGAGTCCATTAGGGAGTATGAAGAAATATTTACAAGGCTTTCAAGGTAAACCTCTGGATTTTTAATGAACACCTAAAGTAAGGTGTATGTCTTCTTTAGGGTATTAAAGCGAAGTCTATGAAACGATTTGGCGATTCGAGACATATAATTTAATGAGGAGGTTGTCTGTTGTTCCATAAAGATTGAAAAAGAGATTAGAGACTCTCAGTGGCCTCATGGGCCTAGTCAAAATAAGAGGAAAATGGAGAAAAAATGGGTGATTTGATAAATAAATCCCATGATAGAAATAAGATTGACATTTCCCCATATAGAAGTTATGGGAAGAAGTATCCTCAAAAATTCTAAAGGGAACCACGAATTTCTTCAAATGTAGAAATTTTGGTCATCCAGCTAAAAACTACCAAGGGGATATTAGTAATCCCACTACTCTGGAAGAAGAAAGCAAGATTCAGATCAATAATCAGCCTATAATGCAGTGTTGCAACATCAATGTGCATGGAAATTATCAAAAAAATTGCCCAAAGCAAAGTGTTGTCAGAGGAACTAAAAAACAACTTCCAAGGAAACAATGAAAGTATTATTCTATCACTATTATTGAGGTGGATGTAGGAAAGAATGTGGTGATAGGTACACTAGTTATTCATAGTAATCTTCTATTCAAATACTTCATTATTATAAGAACCCAAACTTATAACATTACATAATCTTGAAGTAAGTGGATAATTCACATTGAGTATCTTTTAAAGTTTAGAGTTCTACATAATTAGTCCACAACTATTACATATCATGTTGAATATTACATGTAGACACTACTACTCAGTATCAATTTTTTTAAAATAAAAATGAAACATGTCTAGTTCTATATTTTAGACAATATGATTTTTCCTTGATATCGTCATTGAACCATATTCATCTTTAATTAATATGGAAAGAATTTCAAAAAAACTTGGTGTGAGCATAAAAATCTCAGTAAGGGATATAAAATAAGGAATGAAAACTTTATCCCATTAATAAATACAAAACAATGAAACCATACTTTTCAGTAAAAACATACCTTATGAAATAATAAGATATATGACTAACGCACAAAAATCATAAATCATGATGGTAACTTATGGAAACCATATCATACATACATTGTAGGTATCACAACTATATAGGGAGTTACATTTGGAATACCCACCACAGTATATTCCATAAATCTCTTATGAGAAACATTAACGTTTACCTCCGTCACGTCACCCAATTCATTGGAGAGTTATCTCGGGCTCACCCACCCTACGTATATCATAGAACCACCTGTATTACGTAAACAATGCCCAATAACCATAACATAATCAGAAAACATAAAATAAGCATAAATAAAAGATAAAATTTGCACATTGTAATCAAAATATGTCATTTAATGATATTAACATAATCAATTCTTTATCGACCATTTTTAAAACCATTTAAAACATTTAATAAAGTGATTTTTGAATCAATGTTTTCCATACCACCTTGAATATTTTAAATGATTTATAATTTTAAAACATTAATTTCCATATAAAAAACCTTAAAACCCATTTTGAAAAAATTGACATTAATGAAATTGATTTAGAAGAATAAATCTTTAAAACATTTAAAACGATATTTTAGTTAAAGAGTTTTTAACACAATGAGAGATGCATGAATATAAATAATTTAGGAATAAAATTGAATCAAAACATTATAATATATTGATAATAAAGTGATTCATGATAAAATATTCCAAAGGACAACATATAAACCATATAAGAGTGAATTGGTGCAAAACAACAATGATGTCTCAAAGGAATGCAAATTGAGATGAAATCCCTTATAAAAACTGTACCCTTAAATTATGGATAAATCAATTACATAATAATGTTTGAAAATATAAATACAATCAATATAAATGGAAATTATGTTTAAATAAATCATTGGATATTCACAAATGTTTTTAGGAAAAAACCAATGAATTGGATTTTTACCTTAATGAATGAAAATTGAGTTAAAATTACCCTTATCAACTTCATATTAATGACTTGAGAATTAATAAATGGACTGATTATGTGTATAAAAAGTATATAAACAACAATGTGAGTGGAAATTACAACATAAATAATTAAACAATGATTCCAAACCTAATCGTATCACAACATAATTACGAATTATAAAATTAACCCAATGAATGGAAATTGGGTTAAAAAGTTACCTTACCTATTTGGTAACTTAAGAAACATACACCACATAAAATAAGGATAGTACAATGAATATTTAAATACCCGTAAATGAAATTATATTACAAAAATAATACAATCAAGGACATTACATACAACACACAAAAGGAAATAGTGGAAAATATAGAATGAATCTCAGGGGAATAAAAAGTGAGGTGAAAACCTCATACCACGTAGTAATCAATCGAGTCATATGAACAAAATTTAATAAAAATAAAATTAACCATAGAATAACATGAATATAAAAATATTCAGGATAATATATGTCAAATGGTAGTACAAAATACACCACATGCAATAAATAAGTTGCGAACAATGGAAATCTCACGGAATTAAAAGTGAGATAAGAAACTCCTTACATCATGTCTGAATTGACTTATTTGATCCATGTTCTTCCTGAATAATAAAATTAAGTTAATTTATAATTTATTAAGAACCTTTTAAAGTTTATTATTCCTTTTATATCACTTATTACTATGTTATAAACATTAGGCAATCATTCAAGTTAATAATGGTTGTTTGGTAGATATTTGGTACTTGAGTAAAAAATGAAACACTTATAATTACAAGTTGTCCATGTGGTCAAGAATAAATTATCTCTAGAATGATACTCATTATTTAAATATCATATATATCATATATATCCAGTATATATTTGTATTTATTATATTATATAACATTTAGAGGTAAGAAATGAAATGCACCGTTCATGGAGATGGTAAGTCGTTCGTACGCATGAACGCAACTTTCAGTTATATTTTATATTTTAATGGAAATAAAATATAATGATACATAGTTAAATTATAATTGCAGTATAATATCATATAAAATATCAATAAATCCATCCAATATATGTCTTACATATGGAAATGATGAGTCATATCACTTTGAGGGGGTGGTAGTCCACACTTCCTCAAATGAAATTATCGCATTTACCCACTATGGAAACCATAAAGGTATGATATATATGAAAAATATAGAAGCATAAAGAAAACAATAAACATAATATATATCATATATATACAGTATCATCTTAATGGCCACCATTAGAGGCAGTAGGAGATAATTGAACAATCATTGTTTTTTGAGGTGTTAGTTTTTTAACCAAAAAAATTGTATATTCATTACCCATTAGATGGAGGTGTGTGTAAGTGTAGTTCAAATACATCTCCTAAAAAAATCCTAGCATATTAAGGATACTGGAATTGTTATAAAATAAAGTAATAAAAATAGTTTAAGGGTAGGAGAAGTAAAATAAAAGAAAAGAATTTTAGAGAAACTGTTACCTTTAATTCGGGTATCATCATTTGCTTTGATCCAAAAGGACTTATTAAAGTGCCTCATGCCTATGGTAGGGATTATAAGAGGAAAAGAGGGATCTTGAGAACTTATTTGGGCAGAGTTTGGATGATCCAAGGGGCTTGATAGGTGTGAGTAATGGTTTAGAGGTTTGGGCTTTCTATAAGGGGGAGGGGCTCTTTAGGAAAGTGTAAATCTATTATTTAATTATATAATTATTTTAGGTTTCTAAAGGACCAAAACAAATTCAAATAGAAGATAAGATGAATCATGTTAAATATAAATTAATAAAATAATAATTTTATTGGTTTAGGATGTTCTTTTAATCTTTATAATCTTATTTATTTAAATCATTTATTAATGATGGAAAAACTGCATGATCATTGTGTCATAAAAAAATTTATTTATTTGATGCCTAAAAATTATAAAAAAAATTCCATTATGTAGGAAATAGTTTTTATATTTCAAAAATAATATTTACTATTTAATAGATAACTTATATAACCCCATGTAAAAATTAATTATCTAAAAGATATTTGTTTATGTCATTTTTGAATTTACTTTAAGTTAATTAAAATAATGTGCCATGATCACTCTTAAGTGGATCTATGGGGTCCCAAAATCTACCCAAGGATGACCATGGTTGGCCATGACACATCCAATAATTTTAGGACAAGTTTTAAGGTAATTGTTTAATATTATAATATTCTTTTTCCCTTGAATTACCATATTTCCCTTTAACTGTGGTAAATAAAAGTCAAAAGTGACTACTCACCAAATATTATTTTCATCTTATTAAACCAAATTTTACTTACTAATAATAACCATATATGTCAGATTTTTAAATTCAATTCATAGAAGTGTTAAAATTTTATTTAAATAAAAAAGCCATATTTTTAACTACTACTTAGTGGTTTCACTATTCATCAAAAATTGATGTTTTTCAGAAAAATACCCAAAATTCAGCCTAAGATATATTTGATATTCCGAATTAAAAAAATATTTCTATTTTAACAAATTCCAAACATAAAATTTGGATTAATTAAATTAAAATTAATTCTCGTTTGTAAAAAAAAGTGTGTTCTTAAGAAATATTAACTATTAAAATATTGACATTTTTTATGTCCAATTTCTATGTGAAATTAATTCCCATGACCAAAATTGGATTAAATGGTAAGAATATAATATAATTACTCTTTAAGACCAATTAATAAGATAATATATACATATAAATATGTTATATCAAATGGTAGTTTGGAATTTAAATATAGTATTTTTTACTAATCATTAAAATATTAATTTTATCCAAAAAATAGAAAAACATTTACCCAAAGTAAATTTTGATGTTCCAATTCTAAAGAAGAATTTTATTTTGGGAAATAGAACATCTAAATGTTTCAAAAAATATATTTAAAGAGGGTTATCCATCCAAAGGTGGTAAATCGACCTTTTAAAGAATATTAGAGTATTTGTGCTTAACATCAGATTCTTTCTTATTTTAAGCCTCTAAAATTTATTAGATAAATTTAATATAATTTTACAAACACGTATAGTCATTTTGTAGTTAATTATGCTCATTCTTGCCATGGAAACAGCTTGGCATTGAATCCCATTTTGAATAAAAATAATATTATATTATTTTTCAGTACAACTCAACGTTGTGTGAAATATAAGATTTCAAAGAAACTCATTGTTGTGTATTAGGTACCCCATCAAACATAGAATCCCCTTTAAAATAAAATTAATAATTAATTTAATAATATTAATAAATATGAAAAATAAATATTATTTATTTATATAGGATGTTACATCCTCCACTCCTTTTGGGAATTGCATCCCCACAATCATAAAATTGTGTTAAGAAACATCATTGAATATCCAACATCAAAAAAAGAGTCAATAAAACTATCACTTTAAAATAATGGAAGATAAATACAAAGGTTACCCAAGACAATAGCTACTAGGATTCCATGAAATCATGGATATTTATTAGAAAACAAACCATCAAGTATTAATGGATATTGGTAGAAAACATGATTAGGAGAAAGTTAACAACCAGAAAATCACAATCTTGTGATGGGTTAAAAAGTATTTGATTCCCCAAAAAGAAAAAGTTAATAGAATATTTTTTAATGTTACATTATATTGAGGAATTTATTTATGAGTTTAACTAAAAAAATGAGGAACCATACTTACTTGTCATGTACACTTTCATACTTTACTAAATTTCTATAAAACAATCACCATTTCTCCAAATGATGAGTATTCAAACTGACTTGGTCACATTAAAAGCACTAGAATCAACATCTAGAGTATCACATAATCCAAAAAAAAAGATAATATTTTAAAAACATAAAATCTACTAATAATCTACAAATTTGTTCAATCAATACCTAAAGTTCAACAAATACCATTAAATAAACAATTGTCCATTTAATTAATCTATTAATCCAAACTAAAATTGAAACCCAAATCTCAGAAGGATTTAATCAAATAGTCATCCAAGATAAATCTTAAAATTTATCTCCAAATAACATTAGTTACTCTTAATGTATCAGACTGAAAAGTAATTAAACTATTCACTTATTCTCCATTAATGGTTAATAATTTCCAAAAGTAAACCAAATCATCAGATATCTACAATGTAAACATATATTCTTCCAAAATAAAATTCCACCATTATTCATAAAAGGAAAATATAATTATTCCTTCAATAACATTTTAATATATCAAACTACAGGGTTACAAATATTATAAAAAGTATTCCATTGTAATCCCATCCTCAAAGGATCCTTAATAAATTTATGCATTTCATCATCTTAAAATCTACCATTACTCTTGAATCTCTTATATGTTGACTTCTTGGTCATTAAATGTTCTTCATGATCTATTAACCATTCCTTACCAACTTATTCTGAAATACTTCTTTCCTACAAAACAAATCATGAATAATATCCAATGATTCAATAATATCCAAACACATGTTAAGAAATAATCGATACATTTCTTTAATCATTTTTAGTTTCTTCATTATCAATCAGAATGGAATTAGGTATTGGTAAACATATATTTGTACAATCTTGGTGATCCCATTTCAGAAACTTCTTCATTGGACATCTGTTTATATAATGACCATTCACACCACATCAAAAAAATTCAATTGATCCCTCAGAATGAACTTCATTCTCATTCCTAGAGTCGACTAGATTATTCTTTATTCAATAGCATGTTCTTTCTTTATGACCTTCATTCCCACATCTGTAGCATCTTCTCGTCCCTTTGAAGAATTTTTCTCAGTGTTTCTCTCCACATCTTTGACACATAGGTTTTTGAACATACTTACCTTTATGATTATTTACTGAAATTCTATAAGGATTTGTTTCTCGCATATACGATGCCTTATAAAAATCACTATGGTTCAGGTGGTCAATCATGACTCTAGATAGTTTGTTGAGAATAAAAACAAGAGTTCTCATTACAGATCCCATTTCATTTAGTTTCTCATTCAGAAAACCATCACTATTTTCTTCACATCCAATATTACTTTTGTTCCTATTATATCCATCCACATAAAAAAACCAAAAATGCTTGTGTGATTATATAAATAAAATCATCATACAATATCTTTCGAGGAGGGTGCATACTAAGATATGTTTATTCATGTAATCTTAAACTTATTCACTTTATCTAAAGTATCTATGACTCTTTTTAAAATCCTAACCATTATAGTAATGTCACTTATACTTAAATAACACCCTAACCTCTAATGTTATCTAAAATTACTTCTGAAAAAAATTAAGGACCTAGCCTTATAACATTACATAATGTTGAAGGATCTTTTCAGGTTTAAAATTTTATAGAATTAGGCCATAAATATTATATATCAACTTGAATATTACATGTAGACACTACTACTTAGTATCAATTATTTTTTAAAATAAAAAAGAATCATGTATATGTTAGTATGGTATGACTCAGAGTATGATATACTCTATAATACAATACATAGGATTGAAATAAGAATGAGATTCTCATATACAAGAGTGGGGGTGAATATTACCTTTTAAAAATTCCCTTAATTTTTTTAGGATGGTTAGGTTTAACAAAGTTAAACTAGATAATTCACACGACCTCTAAAAGTTCTAAAGACTTGCTTGATTCCAGAAAAGTGATTCCAGAAATAAAACATAACAAAAATTACAATGATTAAGATTCTACATTAAAGCGTATAAAATCTAACTAAATTAGAGTACAAGTAAGGAAGTATAAGAAAGTTATAAATTACATAACAATACAAAATGCACAACAGAAAACAAAGTAGTAACACTACAAGTAATAAACAATAACTCTATTAACCCAAAGAGAAGGGTATCCAACAAACTTGGATAAAAGTCCCTTTATTTATACATTCAAGAAAGTATGTCTTACCCACACCAGCGTAAGCCCTCGATACGAAGATCAGAGTTTGTCATGCTATCCCCACAAGACCTCAATTATCAGGTAGTCAGAATATCTGCCTTCCTCAGCATGGAAGCCCTCAACATCAAGGTGTTGGAACCTCTTCATTCCTATCCCTGAAAGCCCTCGATTGTACACATTAACAATCGGAGTCACACGAAGCAAATCTTCACTAGGAAAAGTTCAAACAATACGTTCAAACTTTCTACACAAAGCTTGAGAGTTGATAAAATCCTCTCTCTAGAAATCACTTTAGGAAGTTCTGAGCACCAAAATTCCAAAAGTTGTTGTTTCTTTTAAAATGAGATCATATTTATAGGTGAAGCTCCAACAGTTAGATCCATCCTCCAACGATCATATTTTTTATTGAATTTCAGATGGACCTTTACCCGTGTCACTCAACCAATGGTTAGTCAATAACTAAAAGCACGACATCGTTTTGTAATGAAACAAGTGTAAGCATATGTAAAACTAAAGTTTGGAATGTAAGAAAATAAAAGATCGGAGTCTAACCAAAATGGAATTCGGAGTCTATAATAAAGAGATATTCGGATTTTGTTTTCTAGGAATTCAGAACCTGAGTTATATAGAAATCTATAGTCTAAATTTCAAGGAAATTTGGAGTCTGGTTTCACCAGTATTCAGAACCCGAACATAAAAAGTTCAGAGTCAAAGTTCATGGGAATTCAGAGTCAGAACTCATAAGAGTTTGGTGTCTGAATTTAGAGAACTCGGAGTCAGAACTTTGATAGGTTTGTAATCAGAATTCGATGTAAAACTACATGAGAGTTTGTATCCATAATTCAGAGTCGAACTACATGAGGGTTCGTATCCAGAATTCAGAGTGGAACTTCATGAAAGTTATTACTCAAAATTCAGAGTGGAACTTCATGAGAGTTCATATCCCGAATTTGGAGTGGAACATCATGAGAGTTAATATCCATAATAAGGAATGTAACTTCATTAGAGTTCATATCTAGAATTAGGAGTGGAACTTCATGAGAGTTTGTACTCAGAATTCAAATCCTAAAACAGAATGCTTCATATCTAATTATTATATGATTATGAAGTTTTAGATATGAATCATAATTTTATACTTAAGAAAAATATTGATATGAACAATGAAAACATGGTAGGGGTAAATTCCTTTTTGGAATGAAATTTTCCTTAAAGAATTAATATATAGATTTGCTTAATTATAAGGTGTTTGTGATTTTCAAAACAAGAAGGAATGGAAAATTCATAAGGAAAACCTTATTGACTCGACAATCTCCCCCTTTTTGGAAAGCACAAAAAACATTTCGAAAAAGAATATAAGGACTTAGAAAAAAAATCTTTAGACTTCGAAATTAAAACTTATCTCCCTTTGTTCATAGATGGTGGTGAATACAACTAACTCCACCTTAGGCTTTAGAACTCTAAGGATTGTAGTCTGGATTTCCAAAATGGAGTTTTCGTTATCATGGGAATGAAAAAATTCATAATGAGATACTCCCCCTTACATAAGGATAGTTCTTAACATAGAAATTTTTCTTCTCTTCTTTAGATTTTTTCTTCTCCCCCTTTTGAATAGTTATTTTTCCTTCTCCCCCTTTTTGATTTTCAAAAAGAATTTAAGGGAATAGAAAAGAAATAAAGTACCTAAAACATTAGTACATAATAAAAAGAGATACAAAAAAACATAGATTTTATTAGAATTGATATAATTTTTACAAGTAAATAAATTACAACAAAAAATCGGATTGGTCTATTTTACTTCTTTTTCCTTGGGGATTTACTTCTTCAACAGGGTTTTCAGCTTCTTCAAGTCTTTCTAGTCCTCCTCAGCTTGTTTTTCTAAGGAATTAATCCTTTCATCTTGAGCCTTCAGATCCTTAGACTATGTACTAAGAATTTCATCCTTCTTCACAAGCTTCTCTTCGATATTAATCTAGAGATCTCTTTCCCCTTTCCAGTTTTGAGAAACCGAGTTTATCTTCCCATTTAGATCCCTCACCTGTTGGTTCTGAGAATTTTGCTCAAGGGTCAGCTTATAATGAAGATTCTTCATTTTGGAATCGTTTGTGTCAAAATATTCTTTTACATCATTCTAAAATTGATCAAGCTCTACCATGTCATCATCAATTTTCTTTGACCATAGAGTGGTTTTGCTGCTTGATTTTCTGCAAACATCATAATTGATAAGAAAATTTCTTTGCTCAGCCTCAATATTCACACAATTATCTACCACCATGGATACAGATTCTGATATCTGATTTAGGGTGTGTTGAATCTTCTGGCATATGGATTCTATGGTGGGAAATATCGGAATTATATCCACCAATTTCTTCAAAGATTCAGCAAAAAAATCATGTCCAAGTGCTGATGATTCTAAATCAGAAACCTTTCTCTGGGATTGTTCTTCTTCAATTTCCACCATCTTTCTTCCTGAAGAGACACCAATATCCTTCATCCTTATAATATATTTTTTTGGGGTGTCCATAAGCACTTTCTTACCCTTATCAACTTTCAGAATGGGTTCTTCATCTGGAGATTCTTCCTCACATTCAGATAGTTGAACTATCTTGTCTTCATCAGGTTTCTCCTTCAATGGTCCTTATTCAAGAAAGTTCTTCACATAGCTTTCTTCCTTAGATAATTCATTCTCTTTCTCTTCTTCTTTGTCTTTATCTTTCTTAACTTCTTCCTCACCTCCCTTTTCCGGAGTGACAAGCTTTGAGGACTCAACCTCAGATGTTCAGAGTGGTAATTTTTCTGATATATTTTCCTTTTCTTGATAATCTTCAACTTGTTTTATCAGTTCATCTATGTCACCACTATCATTATCCTCTTCTTATTATACTTCCACTTCTTCTTATATTTCTTCACCAACTTCTTTTTCTACATCTTCGACAACTTCTTTCTTTTTATATTTTTCTGGAGTGACAAAATTTTCCCTGAAGTCTCAGGTAATGACCCGACTAGGAAAGTTTCCGGTACTGGAATATTTTTGGAAGCTACTTCTGTGGCTCTAAAAAGAGATTGTACAACTTTAGCTCCAGACATCTTCTTCTTCATATTCTTTTCTTTTCCTACCTTCTCAAGGTATTCATCAGTCTTCTCCCTTAAGGATTTAGATTATGAATGGTCCAATCCGAACTGAGGTTCCCCTTCTTTCCTTTTCTCCTTATCTTCCCTCAATTTAGTAACCACCTCATCTGTATATGCTTTATGTTTCTTTATCTTGGGAGGTGCGGATTGGGTTTCCTTAGGTTTAGGGCTCTTGTCTTTAGCCACCACTTCCTTCAACTTAATCTTATTCCCTTCCTTCTTAGTTGGTTTGACTTTCTTTACATTTTCCAGAACGGCTTCTGCCTCCTCCTCTGGCATATCATAAAACTCACCTGACTATTTTGAAAAACATACTTTCATCCTATTTAAGGTGTTTTCACTAATCAACATCAACTTAAAATTCCTCACCTTGGATGTGGAAGAAACCTTGAAAGAATCAAGACACTGAATAATAATCTTGGAGACAAGAGCATGATACATAATAATTTGAGCTTTTAAAGTCCCATTATTGATGTTCTGAACTATAATAAGAATTTGCCTGATCAGATTGTTATTTCGTATATTTACCAAGAAATCCAATATGTAAATATCACTTTTATTTAGGTTATCCTTATCAACTATTCTTGGAATGAAAAACCCTTGAACCCACAAATGTAGAATCTGGTTATTGGTTGAGAGATGAGAAATCTTTGTTGTTTTTTCATCTTTGAGTCTAAGGCATTCCATTGCCTTTACTTTGCTGAAACATCCCTGAACATCCAGTAACTTATGTGAACAAAATTCGGCTTCACCATCGTATGATAAGCCCACCATTCTTGGACCATTGGTTTAAGAAATCTTGTACGTCATGCCATAGATCTTAAAGGAGAATTTTTCTATGCCATCTTCTTCATAGAAGGAAATAGAATCATAAAATTATACAAGAAAATACGTAAAAACAACTTCCTGATCCTTTGTCTTTGATATAATGAAATCTTACATCCCATTTAGCTTGATATTCATAGAAAAAATAGAATTATACTTACTAAAAAAGTTTGGATGAACCAACCTTTCCCTGTAGACTAACCAACTTGAGATTGGTTTGATAGTAGACATTTCTTGTGAAGTGGCTTCTACAGACATTCGGAATGGAGGAGCACTGAAAGATTCAGAACGAGCTTTAAGAACTGAGGTAGAGCTTCGACACGCAAGGGCTTTGAAATCGATGTGGGATAGCATTAGGGGTCCCCTTTTTTATAGCTGGATGGAGGTGAAATTTCAAATTCCAAATAGAATATAATAGTTGAAAAAAATCTCTGAACTGATCTGATGGCTGAAAACATGCCCACAAGGAAATATTGAATATGATCTATTATGGTTTTAAAAACAATCATATTTAAGAAGAAATAAATATGAATTTTTTAAAAAACAATGGAGACTAACAACATGTAAAAGTTATTAAAAAAACATAAGGAAGTCATACCTTTCGGATTGGCTAGGAAGATTATTCGTAATAGGTAATGTTCTTATTGAAGATAATTTGACTAAAAAAAACATACTACGAAAAATTCACTACAAAAAACATAAAGTCGAAAAGATTATTAAAAAAACGTTGAGTACCAAAACTCTAGTACAAAAATTATGAGTACAAAAATTTCCATTATGAAAATTCTCCTTACAAAAATTCTCATTACGAAAATTCTCATAACGAAAATATTCTTTTCGAAAATTCTCATTAAGAAACTTTCTAGTATGAAAACATCATTACGAAAATTTCCAGAACAAAAATGTCATTACAAAAATTTCCAATATGAAAATTTGATTACAAGCATTTCTAGTATGAAAACTTCATTATGAAAATTTCCATAACAAAAATTTCATTATGAAAATTTCTAGTAAAAACAAACTACTGAAATTTTTTCAAAACTTACAATGAGAAGTACTCACCCTATGAAAAGGAGTATATTACTGTAAGGAGAATGGTTCAAAAAGAAGTTAATGAAGGATGATTACCTCATGGGTATCATCTTTAACTTATGTTTAATGTATTCAAATCCATTGAAGGGTAAAGATTTGCTGAAAATATCAACAAGTTGATGTTGTGTTCCGATAAATTGATTAATGATATCTCCTTTTAGTGTGTGATGCCTAAGAAAGTGATGCCTAATATCTATGTGCTTTTCATGAGAGTGATGTGTAGGGTTTTTAATAAAATCAATGGAACTTGTGTTATCACAAAAAAATTTTGTCTTAGTGAAACTCATGCCATAATCTGTGAGTGTGTGTTTCATCCACAACACTTGAGCACAACAACTTCCAGCTGCTACATATTCAGCTTCAGTAGTGGATAGTGCTACCGAGTGTTGCTTCTTTCAATACAAAGAGACTAATGAATCTCCTAAGAAATGATATGTTCCAGATATACTCTTTCTATCCATTCTAATTCCACCAAAGTCATCATTTGAAAAACACTTTAAAACAAAATCATTTCCCGAAGTATAAAATAGTCCTAGATCCATGGTTCCCTTTAAGTAGTGAATTTTTTTTTCAGTGCCTTTAAATGAGATTCCTTAGGAATGGATTTATATCTTTCATATAAGAATAATGAAATCATCAAGTATGATTGACTAGCTGTCATGTAAAGTAGACTTCCTATCATAACTCTAAGAGATGTTTGATCTACTGGTTTCCCAGCTTCATCAAGATCAAGTGTGATTGAAGTACCGATAAGAGTACTTATACTCTTAGTAGTGTCATATCCAAACTTTTTAAGATGATATTTAATATACTTATGTAGGGATATGTAGATTCCTTCTAGTTTTTGAGAAATTTGAAAACCAAGGAAAAATTTTAACTCACCCATCATACTCATTTAAAACTCATATTTCATTAGATCCTCAAAGGAATCAGTTAAAGATTTCTAAGTTGAACCAAATATAATGTCATCAACATAAAATTGAACAATCAAATTTTTTTATTACCTTTCTTTATAAAAAGAGTTGGATCTGCATTTCTGTTAACATAGTTATTTTGAAGCAAAAATCCTTTATGTCAATCATACCAAGCTACCGAGGCTTGTTTAAGGCCACAAAAAGATTTGGTAAGTCTAAAAAAATTATTAGGATGTTTTGTATCTTCAAATCCATGAGGTTTTTCTACGAAAACTTCCTCTTGAACATTACCATTTAGGAAATCACATTTTACATCCATTTGAAAAAGCTTGAAATTAAAGAATGGTGCAAAGGCAAGTAGAATCCGAATAGATTCAAGTCTAGATACTGGATCATAGGTTTCTTCATAGTCTATTCCTTCTTGTTGATTATAGACTTTAGAAACTAATCTAGATTTATTTCATACAATGATTCCATTTTCATCACACTTATTTCTAAAGACCCATTTTACTCCAATAGCAGAATTTTCCTTAGGTCTTTAAACCAAAGTCCAGACTTTATTCTTTTCAAATTAATTTAGTTCATCTTGCATGGCTTTAATCCAATCACCCCCACCTAAAGATTCATCAGTGATTTTTGATTCTAATTGGGAAATGAATTCTAGATGCTCTACTTCATTTCATAAGGAACATCTAGTCCTTATAGGTTGATTCACATCACCAATGATACTATCACTGGGATGATTCTTATGAAACAACTAGTTTGGGTTTTGTAAAACTTGTTCATCAACATAGGGTAGGAAATATTCTGGGGTAAATGTTTCAGAATTACCTTCCTGTACATTTTCTTTATTAGAAGGATCTCCTATCATATGTTGATAATCAGTTTTTGTAAACACATCCAAGGTTGTAGGTTGGGTTTGTTTGAAAACAAAAGGATCAGTTTCATCAAATTTGACATGTACTGTCTCTTCAACAGTACAATTGTTTTCGTTAAAAATTCTATAAGCCTTAGAAGTTGTGGAGTAGCCTATGAAAATTCCTTCATCTCATTTATCTTTAGTATCCAGAATGAATACGTTGCATCTAGAAAACTTGAAGTTGGAAAGTCTAGGTTTTCTACCATTCCATAAGTCATAAAGAGTTTTATTGAGAAACGGTATAATTAAAAATAGATTTATAGTATAACAAGCATTACTTACGACTTCAGACCAAAAATATTTAGCTAAAAAATAGTCACTCAACATGGATCTAGTTATTTATTGAATAATTCTATTTCTTATTTCAACAACACCATTTTTTGAGGTGTTCTGGGTGCTGAGAAGTTGTGAGTAATACCTTTTCTACTAAAAAAAGATTCAAAATCAGAATTTTGAAATTCTCCTCCATGATCACTATGAATAGTTTTCAATGGTAGGTTTTTCTCATTTTTGACTTGGGCTCTAAAACTTTTGAAATAAGAAAATCGTAAGACTTCATTGCTAGAAAATAGACCCATGCAAATCTAGTGTAATCATCAACCAAAAAAAATACATAGTACTTGCCTCCAATGCTTCCAGTTTGTGTTAGACAAAATAGATCCATATGCACTAGCTGTAATGCATCAGTTGTAGAGACTTCACCCACTTATTTAAAACATGATTTATTTTTCATTCCATATTGACAAGGTTTACAAACTTTTGATGAATCAAATCTAAGCTCTGGTATATACTTAAATAAACCTTTCATAGAGAGTTTGCATAATTTACTAAGGTTATAGTGTCTTAACCTTCTATTCCACAACCAACAATGATCTTACATTTCACTAAAGAAAGGTATGTCTTGGCTCCTATGGTCTTCTACATTTAGTGTGTAAACATTTTATTTCCTATTGGCAGAAAGAATTAATTCTTATTTGGAATTTTGTACTAGGTATTTATCATTCCTAAAATTCACAAGGTAGCCATCATCACATAATTAACTTACGATGATGAGGTTGTGGCTAAGACCCTTAAAAAACAAAACATTTGAAATTAATGTTTTTCCAAGAATAACAATGTTACATATACCAATAATTTCTCCCTGAGCATTATCTCCAAAAGTTACTTTTCCTTCTTTCGTTTTGATAATCTTTTCGAAATAGTTTTTGTTACCAGTCATATTCCAGGAACATCCACTATCCATGTACCATGTTTTTCTGTTTTCACTTTCTCTATTTTTCTGAAAATAAGAAAAAGGTTTGGTTTTCGGAATCCAGACTTTCTTGGATCTGGAATTTTCAGAAAGCAAAATTTTGGGTACCCACATCTTCTTAGAAAAAGATGCCTTATGAAAACCTAAAGATTGGGTTTTGTTTAAGGAAAAATTCATTGCCCAGTGACCACCACACTGACACTTTGTGCATAATGGGACACTTTCAGGAACAAAGTAGTTGTTACTGAAAATCTCTTTAGAACTTGTGTAACCAAAACCAGAAGTATTCCTTCGAGGTTGATTTTGTGAATAGATTTTATCAAAATTTTCCTTACCTAGGGTAAAGTCTGACAAACACTTATTCAAGGAAAATATTTCAGATTTGAGTTTAATAACTATGTTCTTGTCTTAATAAACATTTGAACTAGAGCTCGGATTGAAAACAACTTTCTTAGAAATTACGTTTTCTAGATCTTTTTAAAGTTTATTCTTCTGAGAACTTACTTCCTCAATATTTTTTGAAATACTTTTAAAATGATCATTTTTCTTATCAATGTAATCTATTCCATTCCTGAACCATTTGGTCCTACCATGGGATGAATGATACCCATAATAGAATATATCTAAGATGGATTACTACCACCATATTGAGCTATAAAAGATAATTTTTAGTGACGAGTAGTAAATTTCACTCTTAATGATGTCCCAAACAACCAAAAGATCTTTTATAGATGAAGATTCAATAAAATTCACCTCAGATGCATTGATGGGGATGAAACAACAACTTTCATGAAATAATTACATGTAATAGAATGTAGTTTCCAATAGTCTGGGTAAAGAAATTATGAATAGATCTAAAGGATTGGAGACATGAAGCCTTCGATGACAAAGGATTGCATGGATTTTACTAAGAAGTGTGATCCCTGTCATGTTCTTGTCAAATTCAACAATCAACCCCTACAGTTTCTACATATATCCAAATACACTTGGACATTTTATACATGGTTAATGAATATATTATGATCTTATCCTCTTTCTATGGTTAAGCAGTTTAAGTACACCCTCAATGCTATCGATTTCTTCTCTAAATGGGATAAAGTAATACTATTTATAGAAGTCATACCCAAATTAATTGTTATTGTTTTCAAAGATAAAATCATTACTAGATTTTTTGTCCATCTTACCATATTGATGGAAAATGGCATCAATTTTTATATTTTTGATGTATGAATTTATATTAGGAGTACAATATCAAATCCAACAATTCATCCAACTATCATGAAGCAGAAAATGGATAGATATAGGATTTCAAAAATCCATGTCCGACATACTCCCAAAGATGGTGAATAAAGATAAAGAGTCTTGTCTTGATAAACACTTTAATGACTTATGAGCATATCATACTAACACCAGTACTGCCACATGTTTAACAACATAGTTATTGGAATAAGAAATATAATTAGTTTTTCCTATTGATGTTCAATTTCATTCACTATGAGTTGATGTTTGTGATCATTTATCCATAGATGATCAGTCTTAGAAGCAAATGCATGAGCTGGAGAAATTGGATAAAAATATATTTCATACCATTCATCACATTATAGTCTATCAAAACTGAATATCATGATCACTATACAAGAAATTTATCCTCCATTCATTCCTCCAAGGAGAGTTGGTTTTGGTCTTTAAGACTCCAATGATGCTAGGAAAGAAGCCTCCAAAATGTGATCCAATGGGGGAAGGGCCATAGTCCATACAAAAGTTATACTCTAATAGAGATTATTCTTTAATCACAATTAAAGGATAACAAACTAAACACAATTCAGTGAAAGGTTCATAAAGAAGTAATCTATGTTATCCCAATGATATCTTCCTAGTTTCATGATGTTAAACTATGTATCAACCAATGTCCTAGTTGCATGATGTTAAATTTTTTAACAACCACCATCGGGTTTGTATGAAGTTAAATAGCATTAAAACCAATTTATACATTGCATGATGTGAAAATTCATAAGAACATATACATCTATGTTGTATGATGTTAAAATTTATAACATCTTCTTTCTTGTCTTATTATGTTAAACTACCAGACATGAGGTCCAAGTCTCATGACATGAAACTACAAAACAACTTTTTTTCCTCACCACACAACATTAAACTTTAAAATTAATGTATCTTAAATTGAAATCAGTAAATCATTCTAGATATCATAATTTAATGTTCTTTTTGTTCCCTTAAAATGATTATATATTATGTGTAAGCATTACACACATTATTGAAACTCTTTAGTGGTACATAAACCCTATTTTCTCCCTATGGTTCAATCATATCTGCATAGGGACCCCTTTCTATGACTATGTGTGGCATGATTCCTATTCCAATTTAATATGTTGTGACACCTGGATCCCCTATATTGGGCCCAACCACAACCATAAAAGAATAAATTTCCCTATTCCTTGTATATGAGTTATTTCTATATTGGGAATTCTTTCAAAAAATAGGTCTTGATTATCATACCATATTATATTTTCATCCCATCCATTATTGTTGAAAATATTAATTCCCCTTTTTTGTCACATAAATATTCAATTGGTGTGGGGAACCACCTTCAATAACTATGTGTAGAATTATTCATTTCTCAAATAGATATGTAGTGATGCCCAGATCACCAATCCAGGGTGCAGCGGCAATATTGAAAATTTACATTAGCCCCATGTGTGTAAGAATCAAATATACATATGGATCCCCTTAAATAACTATGTGTGGTTTTATTAATTCTTCAGTAAGATATGTTGTGATGTCGAGTTCTCCTATCATGGTTCCTATGATTATTAATCATTAATCCCCTTTAATTTCTATGTATGAATCAGATATACACATGGATCCTATCAAACACCATGTAAGGCTTGATTCATTCCCCTAGAAAGATACATATCAACACCTAGGTCTTATCCCATAGCTTAGTATCAATGTTTCTTTCATTTCATGTCATCTACATCCTTACTTCATTACAATAAACTGCATGGAAGGAACTACGTATGGTTTGATTCTCATTCAAATGATATATGTACAAACATTTAAATCTAAAATCTCTACCACAATCATGGGTAAAAAAATAATCCCTTCCTCACATCAAAGTCTATATGGTGTTTCGAATCATGTTATAAAAACACTCCATCATTCCCTATGTGTATGAGTAAAACTTTCATAAGGAACATGTCAATATCTATGTGTGGATTAATTCTCATTCCAATGAGATACATAGTGAATCTCAAATATTATATCTTGATTATAGCCACAAATAAAATAAAATCCCACTTTCCCTATGTGTATGAATAAAACCTGCACAGGGATCTCTTTAAGAACTATTCAAGGCATCATTCAAATCCCAAAGAGAAATGTAGTGATAGATAGATCTGCAAACTTGGTCCCAACCACAATTTTTAAAGTGAAAACCCCTTCCCTTTCCACATGAAATAGTTAGATCTCTGAAGTGATATATTCAAGGACTTGTGAGTTGATTATTATTTCAATAATATACATGGTGATGCCTACACTACGTACATTAATCCCAACTATCAGCCTGGTAATTATACATAAATCTATATTCCCCACACACAAACCTAACTGATATTGGGGATAATTTCAAGAGCAACGTGTTGCTTGATTCTTGCTCCAGCAAGATACATAGTGGGGCCTGGGCCCAATATGCTAGCTCAGAAACCACTTAAAAATCATACCATTCTCCACCAGTTTTGTTTCCTTTATGTTACAGAAGAATCATTTCCCTCTCCTTCTTTCTCACATCAAGAACAACTCATGTGGGAATAGGAATTATGTAAATAGATCCTCAGCATAAATAAGGTGTCTCCATTCCTATTGGGTTTATAAATGGTCCTAGCTGTAATAAATTAAAAGGAACAATATATGTCCTTTTTCATGATAATAAACTACGTGGACCATCAATCAAAAACTATGTGTGACTTGATTATCATCCATGTGAGATAAGTATAGACATCTAGATTTTAAATCATTGGCCCAGGAAGATCACAACATATAAAAACCATATAGTCTTACGTGTATGATTCATATATACATGAGGACTCCCAATATGAGCTCTCACATTACACATGAACTCGTAACTATCAGAAGAATGTACAAATTTATTCTTGGTCTGACATGATATATAGTGTCACATGGACCCTATACCCTAGTTGGACTGCATTGTCTTCTGACATTTCAGGTCAAGACACTTAATTTCATTAACACAAGACATAAAATGGAATATATACACAATTACTCTTCATTTTAACATCTAGTAATTCATAATCCTCACCGCAAGTCATTAAGATTCATGAATAAAGTCCTCACCGGATGACATTAAAATTCATGGTATTCAAAGTACTATGTATGGTTTGATTATAATCCCATTTGAGATACCTAGTAAAAACTAGGCCTCTAATCCCAATCCTAACAAAGGGGAAAATGAAAATTTCCACTATCTAAATATAACCAAATTTTATACTGGATATATAATTTTGGTCCCTCTCTATAGTGAACATCATAATATCATTTTTATATATTCAAGGGGACAAACAAAAGGAAAGAAGAGAAAGCAAGGGAGAAAAGAAAGCATGGGGACATGGGGTTAGGGGTGCAGAAGAAGTGAATGCCCAAAGCATCACTCCTGATGATGTTTTCCACTTCCGATTTTAGGCTGTCCAGGGTGTGAAAGAAAAAAGCGATCATAGGTAGGGGTCTAGAGAAGCTAGGTAGTCAGTGACTTTGTTGCCCTCCCTCCAGTTATGCATCATTCTAGTGTTTCTATGGAGAAGATTGTGACATTTTCTAACCATGTACTCTATTGACCATAGGATGACACCAATACCTTGAAGGGTGTTGTGAAGGACTAGAGAGTCAGTCTCGATCTCCGAGATGTCCAGCCACCTCTGGCTACACATTGATGACCATTGTAAAATTCCCCTTCCACACATCATAAAAATATTCATGAAATACATTCATATCATTATAATCTTTTTTTAGTTTCTCATGATAGAATGTATGATACATGAGATATCCTTTTTCTTGACTATGAAGTATATACACCTATTGGCCTCGAATAAAATTCACTACAAAATGGTAATTCCAGCCAAAGGATGACACTTTTTGGCTATACAACATACATTGTAGTTGGACCTACATAATACAGACATCATAATATGTTTATCAAATAGTGGTAACATATTTCATGGAATAAGCCTCTTCTATCCCATTATGATTTAATGATGGCATTGAGGAATCCCTGAAATTTAATGTGGCAGTTCTTTGTGTATTCCTATAATATTTTTTCCACATACTTGAAAGTCTTTAATAATGTGGATTACAGTTTCCGTCTTGATATGTTCAAAGAAAATTGGAATGACATTGTCTCATTCGACCACATATCCTTGATTATTCCCGTAATATTAAGGTTCCAATCGTATGACCTAAAAATAGAGGCACTGTAGTTACTAAACATATTCCATTCCATCGTAGAGATCATATTTATCCAATTATTTAGAAACCATGACTAGAAATACACCTTCTCTATTCATAAACGTTTATCCATAAACCAACCTTTGTGCATGGGAATATCTGATTCTCCATAAACATTCATTGAATTTTAGAAAATAGAATGTATTTATTCTTTATAGCATTTTTGTATGAATGTGCAGTATGCTCCCTAGTAGTACTTGCGTAAAAGTTTTTTATATAACAGGCCTATCAGCCTAAGTATTCCATTTTTTGGCTATTCATAACATTCCCTAGTTGTCCTTGCATAATACAAACTCTATAATGGGTTTGTAAAATAGTAGTAACTTCGTTATTGGAAGAGGCCTCCATAAATAGCATTATCCATTTTACAATGTCACTCTATAGATTGATAAATTCCTAAATCATAGTTTATAATTATTTCATTCCTTACCTAAATTTGGTATCTCATTTCTAATAAAAATCTCAAAGAATTTTAAAATCATAACGTCACCCACATAACAAGCATGTCAGCCTTAGAATTCCACTGTTTGGTTAAACAACACATTCCCTAGTAAAACCTATATAATAAAACCCACATAACATGATTTTCAAATAATGGTAACTTCATTCTTGGAAGATATATCTATACTTAAGTTTCAAATTTTAGATTTTGTGACAATTAATATCATGACTCAAGATTCCCCTTGAATGTCTCAAAGGTAAAAGATATTAGGACATTCCTAGCCATCAAGACTTATTTGGATCCAATTTAAAAATTTGTGTTAAAATATATTTGACCTCAACTGTTATCATTATTAGTCAACCTTGAATATGTTTAAAATTCCAACCAAAGAGATACAGTATTCACCTGGCTGAAAACCCGCAAAAGGGAACTCTGGGAAAATGTCATGTCTCATCTTCCTTACCCAACACAATATAGGTTCTAGGAAAATATCAACCAATTAAAAGATAAAAGACACAACTTTTTTAGGGTTATCCATATGATCCAAGAAGGATTCAAAATATGTTCTCTAGGCCCAATGGAATAAGGAAATATTAGAGCATCCTTCCAAACACGACATAACTCTCAATCCAACAAAATGATGTTGGAATGAGTCAAATTTCAAAAAAAATACCATAAAACCAGATTTGTTTTGTTCTGAAAAAATATAATTATAAGGGGGTTTTATAAACACCATGATATTTTTTACATGCACATCTCCACAGAAAGACTTCATAACAGGGATTGAAAAGTTCATGATGTGACCATACATTTTTTATGGGGTTAGTGATGGTAGCGGTGGCGCAGACCTGATGGAAGGGGACTGTAGCCCATCATTGATCTAGAAAAGGTGTGTAGGGGCATAGCCCCAACAATATTTCTATGTTGTTTCACCAAATTTTCTTTTGACATCAATTCCATCACATGTAAGAAAAATTTAAAAAGGAAAATACCTTATAAAAAAGTGTAGAAAATATATGTAGAATTATATGATTTTCAAGGGCTCAAATTTGAATTCATCCAAGGTAGCCAGAATCACTGATGGAGTGCTAGTAATTATGTTCCACCTCAATTGCTCACTGCATCATCACATTTTTTCCATTTCACCATCTCTCAATGTACCATATATGCCTATAAATTGACCCTTTGGGTCTTTGTTTTATAGAAGAATTTCCCTAAATCTTGATAGCTTCTCTAGTTGGATTAGGGCTTCACCCAAGTGCTCAAAAACCTCGGAGGTTGTTTCATAACACCTAAATCAAGGTAATTAATGGGTTATAGTGGGACTTAGGTTCTCTTATTATTAAAAATTAACAACATTTTTGCAACTCATCTGCTAACCCCCCCCCCCCCCCCCAATTTTAAGAACACTTGCATGACCACCCTTCCACAAGTCAGATGTTGTCTGGCTCACATTTGAGAATACATGTAAAGACTCTTGGTGTTTTTTCCCAATTATCACCCATGTCTAGAAAATCTAGTTTTTTCATCACTTATAGTGAATAAAATTCTACCAAACCTAATTTCCCACCACATACCTACATTCCACTAACTTGAGAACCCCTTATTAGTTATCCTCTCACCTTCAGCATGCTCAATAATTTCATAAAGCCTCCTTCAAATATACTCATGGAAGGGACTCTCCTTAATTGGATCCTTTTCTTAAAATAGGTTATGTGGAAGTCTCCACCAAGACCTCTTGATCTACCAAACCATCTAGAAAGTCAGTTCAATCAATCTCCAATTTGGGTTTTTATTTATACAGTCACCAGTTTCACCTACATGTCCTACCAAAGGTCAAGGATCCCCACGATGTCTGTATATTTTAATATCTATGTCCAGGTGGAACCTTATCCTATTGAAATTTTTGTGGATTTCCATGTCTTCGATTCTAGGGATATGTCTTTTTCCTCCCCTTATCATCTATAAGATATAGATCCTCTGGTCCCTGGTAGGGAGGGTAAGGATCACACTTCATTTTCATTTTGAACAAAATAGATGTCTCCATCCCCACTATGAGACATCTTAAAGTGATTTCATCCTTGTTTAATCCCCTATCATTTAACTTAAGAGGATTCAGTCTCTCTCCTCTCTAAACCCCTCGCCTTCACTACATTCTTACACTAGACCCATGATCAATGTAAATTGGTGAAAGGGAAGGTCTGTTGCATTGCCCTCTTCCTCCATAGCCACTGTCTCTTCAACCATCACCCAAAACCCTTTTACCATAGGTACATCCTATTCCCCTAGCGATGGAGGAAATTTCTATCTGGTTTTTTGAATCATCCACCTCCTCTTATTTCTCACACCATGCATGACTCACAAGGACATAGAAATTTGTGAGGATCACAACATCCACACAATACAACTCATTTAATGAACTATGAGAACTCAGATCCCTACTATAACATAGATATGTAGGATGCCTATCTAAGCCTAATGATAACGGGGCATCTTCCCCAAAGGATAGTCCCAATCAAAAAGCCAAATTTAATCAGGAAATACTTTTCTAAATTAAGCGACAACATAATCCTATAAAATGGATGTACTCTCCTATTATAAGAACAATGTATGAGAACTCTGAGTCAAATCATAATTACGATATTTTGGAATACTACACCTATGTACCAAGCTCACTGGACATCCACTTTATGAGTCCAACACTTGTTCCCTTAATCCAGTCATCCATTTATGGAGTAATACCCAAATTAATCCCCACTAAATATCCATGAGTTATGAAATCTCTCGTAGACCATCTTATAATAGAATCCTCTTTTAGAGTAAGCCAATACACATATCTCTCAATGTTACATACTCCCCTATGAGACTTACCAAACTATGTATTCTTTGATTCCCATCCAAATGGGATACATAAGAAGCCTCCCTGAAGTACAAACCCAAAACCCCAAATCAACATTATTCTAAATAATCCAAATTCCAATTAGGGTATAATTCATATTATAATCTCATATCCATTCCATATTCCTTACTATTTCAACATAATTCCCACACCACTCTTTGACTAGGTTCATTCCTCCTAGATGTAATTAATACACTAAATTAAATTGAATGGCCAGGTCTTTATCACACAACCTTTAAATGTATGATGTTTTCGATTAAAAGGCACTGAACTACAAGGGTTATAATTACATTCATGGGGATATGTTGGTATATCATCTATGGGTTCTATCCCAACACCAAATCAACTTCCATATCCCTAGATGATGATAAAATCTATAGTAAATGTCATGTCTCCCAAGATGATGATAAAATCCAGAGTAAATGTCATGTCTCCCTATATGACGATAAATTCTATAGTGACATTCATATACCTAGATGACCATAAATTCAATAGTGCCCCACATAGTTTCTTAAAAACTAGCATCATCGTGATAATGACCAATTTACCTCTAAGTAGTATATAATATCATACAATTTATGGATAACCTCAAATAAATACATATGCTTCCATTCACGAAGAACCTCAAATATATACAGATGATTATGAATTTAGATATTCTTATATTTTATTGAAAATATCTTAGGAAACCTACATTATTATAGATAAATTAATAACGATTAATGAAAATATCTCAAATCGATAAAAGAGTCAAAAATAGGAAATAATTCCCCACAAAACAATGTGATGAGCCTAACCTCACATCCTATTTATCAATGCATGTTATCAAGAATCGTTGACCAAAATCCTAACAAACACCTACCTTTGGAATATAGGCCCCTATGTATATATAAATATTGGGTGTTTTTGATTCCATAAATAAATCTCATAAAAAATGTTCTGATATAATGATTCATAAATAAAGTCCAATTTCGGAGGAAAACATTCTTTAAAATCATTATGTAATTGTTAATTGTAATATCCATACATTAAGGATCTACGTTCATGTTTAAATTCATGTTTTAATCTCTTAATGTTGTATAATTAAATTTTTTCTGGGTGTATGATAATCTTCAAGGGTGTTTTGTGTGTTCAAAAAATGAATTAATGGGAAATTAGACCAACCATTTCATATTGCAAGGTTGGTGCACGGTTAGTGAAAATATTGCAAGGGGTGAGGCCAAATCATCAAACCATTGATAGAGGAATTTCAAATTGTTGGCATAGGATTTTTAAAACCATTCACAATCAATAGGTAACCATGAAACTTTGTCCCATTTGGGACTGGGGCATTCTAATGAAGGTGCATGATCTTCCAAACTCTGTGGACAAACACTTCAGTCCATTAAAAAGTAAAAAAAATACCAAATTTCCCCCACATGGTTCTCTTATCCTCACCCAATTTTCGCCCAATTTATAATTCCTCTGGACCTAGTGATTGTAAAAAACAACATCAAGATTCCAAGGGATCAAATCTCCATAGATTCTATGCTGTTTGGAGAGCTATTGGTTGTGAATCGAAGACTTTGGTGATTCTAATCCTTCCATTGATTCTGTTATTTTGGATTAGGGATTATGGTTTCTATCATATTCTACCCAATCCATAAAAACCCCTTTTGTGATTGTTCATTGGTTTGGGTTACAAGAGCTGCTTGAATTTGTATATATGTCTAAGGTTAAGGGTGTGTTCATCTACAGATTTGTGGAAAGGGGTCTACAAGTTGTATCCCATAGTTTTATTATAGATTTCTGAAAGTGTAGTTGTAATATTTCATTTTTTAATGAGATTTTGATGAATTTATTAATATTAGTTAAAATACTTTTATTAATTATGATTTAGACACATCACAGTTCCTTTAGGATGCATTCAGAGTGATTAGACCATATATGACCACCCATGGGGTGTCCAGACATTCCCAAAACTTGAAAATTATAATGTTCAACCTACATTACCTTCATAATAAAATGCACCCAATGATAAATGATTGGAATTTTTGGTACAAAAAATAAGGGGGAATCAGTGTTAGTTTAGACTTTTTGATGGAAATGTCATAATGTATTGATTGATGAAATGTGAAAAAGGGTTAAATGTAATAAAGTGAACATGTCAAATGACATATGAGTTGCAATGGAATTTCATAAATGGGATAATGCGTGTGAATTTTATTTAGCATATGAAATGGGTTAATGTATGAAAATTTTTTATCTCATAAAATTTTCAATGTATGGAAATTATGAAATATGTGAAATGTGATAATGTACGGATGTAGATGAATATGCCAATAGGGGTTAGGAATGAAAAGGAAGTGTGTTAAATGGGCTATTCAAAGTAAATAAAACATTTTATAATGTTTTAATGCTTGATTATGATTCATGTAATGGATTAAATGTGAATTTAAAATAATATAAGTATTTTATTATTGTGGTTGATCATTTGGTATATGTGGGTAATGGATAAATAATATTGAGCACATGGCTTGGTAGTATGTGGGAAATTGGACTAACGATCCTCCCACTGGAAGTGTTGGACTAAGGCTCTAATCTTCGCTTTATAATTCTTGGGTTAGGGAGTCATACATATTCTCTAGGCCCTTAATGGATGCATTGGATGATACTACATGAATGAGGATCTAGTGTTAGTGTACTATATTTTTTAGGTATTTCTTATCCCTAGAGAGATAGGAAACATAACATATTCCCATATTCATGTTAATTGTCTTCCTATGTATTTTTTTTACAATATAAAAATTCTTATCTCATGGAACTAGTAATTAAAATGCATTATGTGATTAAAATGGTTGAAGTGTATATTGATAACTCAAGCTTATCGATAATCCATTTATTATAATTTGATTTATTTATTACATTCATGGAATATCTATTTAGTTAAGATATTTTGTATACACCACCAGTGGTGGCCTACTGAGTTGTACTCACAACCTTAATGGGCCACCATTGGGTACCTAAATAGATTTCATGATAGAAGATAAGGATAATGTCCCCATGCTTGAGGATTTATTTAGCCATCGTATGAGCATTGAGGAGAGATCAATAAATAGAGTCAAGATCCATTTTGGGGATTTATCTATCTATATTTAGTTTTGGATTTTTTTAGTTTTAGCACTATTAGTATGACATGGAATATTTATCTGTTGGTTGTGGGTTGTACCCTATATGGTAAATTGTTATTAATTCAAGTTTCTAGATGAGTTTATTATTTCCCATATTTCATATGGTAGATTTTATGTCATACTCTGTTAAATAGGGTAATTTCTCCCCTCATGATCAATTAGTCCCACTTTGTTAGTCATAAACCTATGGTGTATGGGGAGGTGTGCTTGAGTTCATCATTCGACCATTCTTGGGGAATCTGTTAGTGGCTTCCTAGCCAGGGAAGTTCCAAAGTAGAAATAGAGAAATTATTTTCTATTGTATTTATATTTAGGTATGGTAGATATGATACTAGAGTTTCATGTTTTAGAAATGGGATAATTATTGGGAGTATCAAACATATGTATGAGGGAGAAACTAAGTACCTAATGTGGGAATTTGTTTCTTGAGGTGTGTTTTTATAGTTGAATTATTTTTCACCATTGGTTGATACAATTGTTTTATGGGACTATATAATGGTATTTATCTTGTGGCTGGAATGACATGATGTTGTGCATTCATGCATCATTATAGGCACCTTTAGAAATATTTGGTATTTGTCATTATAGTAAGACATCATATGGGTGTGTAGGACATTAAGGATAAGATTAATTTGTGATTCTTAAAAAAAATAAAAAAACCTTTCTAATAAATATGATGGAAATGGGTAAGTGAAGATAATATAAAAGTGGGGTTAAAGAATTATTCTTGGTGAAGATTTGATAGTGGAATAAAATGATTATAGTAAGATGTTTTGGAATTGAAAATATGCCTATGTGGAAATATTTATGTTGTATGTGTGAATAGTCTTGGGTAGTTTTATAGATGTGACATGGTCCAATGAAATTAATCATTGAAAATGGGGTTTGTATGGATTATGGAGTTCACATTTTTTGAAAATGTGGTTTTTTTTGTGTTATGTGATCTCAGATGTGTGTTTGGAATTATTGGAAGATGCCACATTGTCATCATGTTCTAGTTGGAAGGAAATATGATTTCGTAAAGAAAAATCCCCCATAGGTGGAGTAAGGGAACCTATTTGTTCATGGTTATAGGGGAGAGGATCCGTTCTATGAAATATTTTCACATTTTATGTAGATGATGTAATGAGAACCATGGAGGGTTATTCCAAGTATATTTGAGAAGACTATGGATTTCCAGATGAAACACCCTCTAACTTTAGCTAGTGAGGGTGGATTGGATGAGGCTGAGTTTTGGATAGAGTCAATCTAGGTGATTCTTGGTCACCTAGAGACTCCTCTTGAGAAGAAGGTCAAAATTAAAGCTTATATGTTGCGAGATCGGAAAAAGATCTATTTAGATGTTTTGGTTTATAACCAGTAAGATGACTATGTGGAATAGAAATATTTTCAAGAAAATTTCTATTTGAAGACCTTATCATAAGAGAACTATATAGTGTTAATCAGGTTGAACCATGGGTCTATGTCATTGATGGATTACACAGGTTATTTCACCGACTTGAAATGATTTTATCTAGCATTGGTGGGGGTGAGGCGGCTACTACAAGACATTTCATGTATGAACATGGACATGATATTTAGTACAAGATAAATATCATCCATTTATATAGGCATAATGATGTGTTGGACCAGGACCTTATTTTAGAGGTAAATCTCAAGGTAGCATCTTGTGGTGGAGGAATATATCCAATTGAAAAACCCAGTGGAACAACTTCTAATAGCAAGAAGTGCCATTTTGAAAATTACCACTAGAACGGTGCGGGAATGTGTAGTCATAAGGGATAATTTTCTGCTCTTATTATTGATTTATTTTACCTCTATCATTTTGGTAGGTTGGAAAACATGATAATTCATTCCCCTAACCACTAGTGTAGTTTTTAACATAAAGATGAAGGAGGAATGCATGGAGGTTCTATAGGAACCCTCGATTATTGGGTAATGTGGTAGGTTCATGACCAGTGTAGTGTACAAGAAGAAGGTTAGTTAACCCTAATCAGGTATGTAGTTGGATAAATTTGGGATGTACCGGTAGAGGTGTAAGATGTCAGGTTATGGAGTGAGAGTGTTCGTGTAGGCAGGGTATCGCAAAAAAAGAAATTCAGGCCAGCACCTAGGGTAGAGGGGAAAACTAGCTCTATGTTGTCCTGTCTCTAGAAGGAGGTGGTGAGGCTAGACCACCGACTATTCAATGTATGATCAATGTATCATCCATGAATTCTATTTATTTATTTGTAATAGGTACCTCACATTATTTTATCTCTTCTCAATTCTAATGTGTGTTATACCTAATAGTGGATTATTTGTGTAGATTCATGTCGATTGAAGATCTATTTGGGGTACTGGTAAAATATGAACATCCATGTAAGAGGTGTAATCTTGAAATAGGTGGGAACCATTTTATATGGGACATTAATTTTGTTGAGATGTGGATATTTGATCTATTTTTTGGTACGGATTAGATAGTTTTGTACCAATAGAATATTGATTATTACCATCATAGGTTAATGTTCACATATTTGTATGGAGACATGTATGTCTATTGTGGTGAATAAGATATATGGGATGGTCGTACAATTCAATTTATCTAGTAGTGGGGTAAAATCACTACCCATGTGGCATGTGTTATAATTGATGATGGAGGATTAGAGAATATTGTCTTCCCTTTGGGGGTGGATTGGTTCTTCTATATGTTTCTTAAGGAATTATCAAGGTTGTTTCCCAAAAAGGATGATGAGTTCACAATAAATCTTCTGCCTATGAACGAACCAATTTTCATTCCTCCATATATAATTTCATCATAAAAACACCATGAGCTTAAAATTTTGTTAGTGGAAATGGAGAATAATGTGTTCTTTATTCTGAGAATGTCACTTTAGGGATTTCTAGTATTTTTTTCCCAGAAGGTTGACAGATCCTTGAAAATATGTGTTAAGTATAGGAAGTAAAATCATATGATATTTAATAATAGATACCCTACTACTAGAATCAATTACATTTTCACCCAGATTATAGCTTCATGAGTTTCCACCAAAACATATTTTAGATCATGGTACCAATGGATGAGGGTGAGAACATTTGATGTATCACAAACTGACTTGAGGATTAGGTAAGGGTTATATGAGTTTTTTGTGTTTTTGTTCTATTTGACCAATGCATTCGGAAGGTTTTCGGATTTTATGATTCTAATCATTAACCTATATCTAAATTAGTTTGTAGTACAATTTTTTGATAAAATCATGGTGTAATCCAAGATCCATAATGATCATTCCAAACATGTTGACATCATTCTAATTGATGTAATAGAGAATACACAATACACCAAGATATCCAAATGAAATTTATGGATTTAAACGGTATATTTCATAGGGAATATGATCTAAGAGGAAGGTCAGTACATAAACCTAGATAATCTTCAGGTAGTTGTGTCCTATGAGTATCCGAAGAATTATTCCGATGTCTGATGTTTTCTTGGATTGGATGGATATTACTGATGGTTAATTAGAATTTTTTTGGAATCACAACTTTCAGGATTGAACAAGATGTTTGTCACATTTTAGTGGTTTAGGGCATGTGAGAATTCCATTAAGGAACTAAAAATTATTTTGGAAACTGTATAGATTCTTATTGTACCTAAATCAAATACAAAATATACATAGTTTTATGATTCATCTAATGTTGGGATTGGGGTGGTATTGATTTAAGATGATTGAGTTGTTGAATATGGGTCCTGATAGATGATTCCCTATGAATGAAATTACCCTACATATGATCTTGAAGTGTATATGGTGGTTCATGCCATAAAATTATTGTAGAATCACTTATTATGATAATGTTTTAAGGTTATACCAATCATAAAATCCCGAATTACATATTATCTCAGTGTGATTTGAATATTCATCATTGAAAATGGGTTAAATACATGTAATACATTGAAGATGAGCTGGTTTACTCACCAGAGAAAGGAAAATATTGTGTATATTCCTTGAGGCATAGTACTCAATATCAGGAGTTTGAGGAATCATGTTTAGAGTAGAATATGATTCTATTGTTTACTAAGATGCATCTTCAGGTGCATGATGGCCAAGGGAAGATCACCTTGGCATCATTAGTAGTTGATTCCATATTTTATGCCATATTAAGGAAATGTTTTATGAGAATCCATAATTTTTAGGGCTATGAGAAGGTTTCATGGTTGAGGATTCACCTTCTAGTTGGAATGTTATATATGATTAGATCATTTATATTAGTGGTTGTGTGGTTTTGGAAACATGTATTTGATAGGATTTTACGTGAGAGTTTCACAAATAAAATTGGGTAGTTAATCCTAGTTTGACCACACTGTCTCATAGTCATTGTAGAAAATATATGTGGCCAAGGAAAAATAATGATTTAGTAGGTTTTTATGGGTCGTTCAAAATCATTTAGTAGATGAGGGCTTACAATCAGTGGGTGGGTGGTTGTTTTATAGGAATTTCCCATTTTGAAAAGGAAGTATGATGATATGAAAATGGATTTATTTTCATCCTTACGAGGAATCCCTCAAAGAATGATGTGATCTGAGTGATTGTTAATCAGAGGACTATAGTGGATAATTTCTTACCAATTCAAGAGACGTTCAATATAGATCAGAACGTTGATAGTATCAACCTTCCCCTTCTCATGTGATTGATGTTGGGGAATTAGAGCTTGATTTGAATGAATTATTTGAGGTCAATCTTGGACAAATTGTGGACAGTAGTGAATATCAAGTGAGGAAAGACTGTTCACTTGGTTTTTTGTAATGAGGGTAATTCTAAAGAAGAAACATGGGTAGGGGGTCTAATATTTTGACCTAGTATCCAAAACATTTTTCTTCAAAAATTCAATGATACTTGAAAGCGTGGTTATAAGATTATCCATTATAAGGTGGATGAGGTTTTAAAATCTCATATATTGTGAAGGTATGTTCTTATTTAAATTATGGTTTTAATCCTTTAATTTTTCTAAATTAAATGTTTACTAGGTGTATTAGGAATCCTGGGGTGTTCCGAGAGGTCAAGACACAAAATAAAGAGAAATCAGGCCATCATGTTCATGTTTCATTTTTGAGCATGCTTAGTGAAAATTGTTCAAGGAGTGATGCCAAATTATTCAACATTGGATATAGGAATTTCACACTGTAAATTCATAGAGATTCTCTAGGTAACCATGTGACTAAGACCCCTCTTGGATAGATACATGCACAATGATCGAGCAAGGTTTTCCAAAATCTCTATCCCATTAAAAAGTGACAAATTACTGATATACCCCTAAATGATTTTTATAAACTCACCTAATTATATGTTAATTTCTTCCTAAACTATCCCTTTTGATGATTAAAACATCTCTAAGCATCCCAATGATCAATATCCTTCAATTCTATGTTGTTTGTAGCAAAGTTGGTTGTGAATCAATTCCCCATGTGAGTTTTATCCTTCTCTTGCTTATATTTTCTAGATTATGGATTATGGTTTCCCTCTACATATTTTAATTCACATTAAACCCAGTTTTTACTATGGATCATAGGTCTAGGCTTTAGAGTTTTCTTTAATCTATATATATTTATTTCTTAAATGGTGCATTTATATTCAAATTAGAGGGAGGTGGTCTACAAGTTATATCTCATTGTTTTATTATATATATTTTTATGTGTAGTTTTCATATTTTATTTCCTATTGATGTGAATTTGATTCCATTAATATTATATTGTAAAACGGTTAGATAAAGGTTGATTTAGAACCTCTATGATCCCCATGGAATGAATTGATATAAATTAGACTATTTTGGGCCTCCCGTGGGGTGTTCTAATCTTCCCAAACAAGGAAAATTGTAATGTCAAACCTAAAGTATACATATAATGATATAGTTACCATGATAAATGTGTTGAAATGTTATTCCAAAATATAGAAGGGACATTAATGGTAGTTTTTTCTAGTTGTTGGCAATGGGAAAAGGGATTTCTTGGGAAAATATGAGAAATGTTTATATGGAATAATGTGAATGTATAAAATTACTTATGAGTTGTAATGGAATTGAATAAATTGTTTAATACTTGTGAAATTGATAAAAAATGTTAAATGGGTTACTGTATAGAAATTAATGATTTTACTAAATGGGTTAATGTATAAAAATTGTGGAACATGTAAAATTGGATCGTGTAAGGATACTGAAGAATATGATAAATGGGTTATGGAATGAAATGTGAACTGGGTTAAATATGCTACGATAAGTAAGTGGTAAATGTGATAATGGGTTAATGTTTGATTATGATTCATGTACTAGATTAAATTTTATTCGTAAATGTTATATTTATTGTTTGATCGCGGTTTTCTGATAAGTTATATGTGGTTAATGGATAAATAATCATGTGCACATGGCTTGGTGGTATGTGGGCTATTGGACAGAGGCTCCTCCTATGAGTCAGGTTGGACTGAGGATCAAAAAACTACCCGTGAATCCATGGGTTGGGTAGTCATACTGATATTCAAGTTGCTTAACAGTTGTATTGGATGAGAATACCTAAAATGAGGCTCTATGTAAAGCGTGTTGCATTTGTTTATGAAATATTCTTCCCTAGTTATATTACCATATTCATGGTAATTAAACATATTAGTCCATTGTGAAAAATATGAAAATTCCTAACCCATGGAATCAATAATGTAAATAGATTAAGTGATTAAAATTTATAAATTGAACATTGTTAACTCATAGTACCGAATAAGCCTTTTGTTTACCGTGTCATTTATTTAGTACTTCCATTCAAAATCTGTTTAGAATGGATAATTTTTAGACACCATTGTTGGTGACCTACTGGGTTGTACTCAAACCCTTCTTGGGCCTCCATTGGGTACCTGAGTGGATTTCATGATCGCAGGTCAGGACAAGGGAAAATTCCATATGCTAAAGGGTTGATTTGGGCATGGGATGTGCATGGAAGAGGGATCCAAACATGGAATTAGGATCCATTTTAGGGATTCAATTTTTGGTCTTTAATTTGGGTTTTCTCCATTGACACCCTTATCCTGACCCAACATATTTTTCTTATTGGTTATGGTCTATATCTAATTGGGAAATGGTTAGTAATGCATGTTTCTGGTGGATTTTTTGTTTCCCTTATTTCATATTTTATCTGTTGTGGCCTCCTCTAATAAAGAGTGTATACTCTCCCCACATGATAAATTAGACCCTCACAAACAGTCTGTATCCTCTTGAATATGGGTGGGTGAGCTTGTGGTCATGTGACGACAAGGATCGGGGGACCTGTTTGTGGATTCTTAGTCATTAACATCACCTTAAATGTTATATTTCTCATACAGGTTCTGATATTATGTTTCCAGTCTTTACACCTTAGTAATAGTCTAATTACATAGAAAATATAAATTATTATATAACTATCATATTTATTTATAATCTACTATTTTACAACCATTCTTATAAGGTGGTGATTAAAATTGAATTACATTACTTTATGGAGGTGGTAGTTTGTTTGTACGCATGCGTAATGTTATTATTTCCAAAAAATAGTAATAATGAATGGATAATAATACTATATCATTGAAAAAACAAAAAAAACATAATATATAATATATATTCATTAAATATATCTTTATGACAATCCATGTACTGAAGAAAAGAAAAATGAATCACAATGCTTCGTGAAGGCGGTTGTCTACATGTACGCATGAGCAATGATATATTTTTCAAATTTATGGGAAGATAATATAATAGTTTATATTTTATACTTACACAATCCAAATTATTTCACAAATATAATAAATATTTTTTAATTTCAACTTTATTAGAAGGCATATGTGGTGGTGTGGAAAATAAAATATAGTATCCGTGGAGGCTATAGTCTGCACACATAGACACAGTTACATTTTCATTTGTCTATTGGGTGGAAGGGAACATAGATAATGGGTGTAAAAGACATTTAAAATTTAGGAACATATATATTAAATATATAATAATGGAAATCAATTAAAATTTCCTTGAATAGTAGAAAATAATGATAGAGAAAAGAAAGAAAAGTGAATTTGGGATACCTCTTCAATAGGGTTATACATGTTTAGTCAAACATTAATATATTACGGTAGAATAACTCAAGAAAGTCCATAATATTTCTAAGATATAGTGTAATGTGAAAATTGGATATAGTATGGGTGTTTATTATCTAATTCAAAGTGGTTTTCAAAGGTAAATGATAGGGGTATTTTCAATTGAGGACATGGGTGTTTTACAGTTAAAATGTTGACTATTTTATCATTTTGGACTAAGTATTTTTAGAATTTATCATTCATATATTTTTTGGGTTAATTTTTAATCTTATTAAGGTTATATGGAATTAAACCCATTAAATAATGGAATATATTTATTTAATACCCCAATTAAAAATATTGAATCCAAAGTGATTTTTTTTTATTTTAATAAAATTTAATATTGGATTAAAACTTTCTAACATAGATTAATAAATTAAAAAAAATAATTTTAAATTATTTATTTGAATCAAAAGTGTATTTTATAAATAAAATGGTTTTATAATTTTTAATCCATTATTATGACATAATTATTTCATAAATGTTATGGTATACATAAAAATGGTAATTGGTATGATGGATGGAAATAATAAAACATTTCCAAAAAAATCCAAAAAATAAACCCAAAAGTAATTTTTAATTAATGAATTCCAAAAATATATTAATTTTATAAATAAAAATTATTAATTATTATAGAAATTGATTTTAGTATCCATGCATAAAACATTTAAAAAGAATTTTATAGAAATTATTTTCAAAATATAAAATCTATTTATTATCATTCCATATCTAGTAACACCATTGGATGATTATTAATTTACATGGTTAAATTTAATATAAAAAAATTTCATAATAATCATTCATTTTATGTGATTAATTTAGTCAATTTTAATAAAACATAAATGATACACTAAAAAAATTATTATAAAAAATATCACTTTTTATTATCACTTGATTTTATATCTATTTATAATAATATTATAATCAATTTATGATGGATTATTCACTTGTTCAACAGTATATACTATAAATGGTCAATAAATATAATAATATAAATAGTGAAATTTATCATTTACATAGAACATATAATATATGTCTAAAACTATGTTTTTATACCAAAACAATTATCCATTAATAAATAATGTAACATTTCTTATAATTATTTAATTTATTTTACTTGTTATGATTCATTTAGATTTATGATAAAATATTTCATTTTTTATAATGAAAAATTATCCACTAAAGCATGGGGATACTTAAATCAGAAGGTGTCAAACATGTAAAATTTATTATAGAAAAAGAAATAACTATTAAACCTTGTGGTTATACATGTTTCTCCCATTATAAGAATGTAACTAAAAAATCCATGAAAATATTTTATAAAATAAGGATATTACAGGATCTTTATATCCTCAAGTTCCCATTTATCTTATGTGAATTTATGGTTTCTCTATAAAAATTTTATCAGGTGAGTGATCTTGTTTCCTAGAACATTAAATATTTGACTAATAATCTCCACAATTTGTTCCTTAGAAGAATTATTATTCACCAGCTATAATAGTTTTAAATTTTTAAAATGTGATGGATTAGGTATTAACATTTTCAAAATATATACCTGGAACATAGTGTGAACATGTGATAGGTTTGTTCTATGTTTTATTTTATAAGTTTTTACCTAGATCTGATCAAGTATCTCAATGTTATTGATATATCTTGGGCTTATATTTCTTTTCTATCTATGTCTCAATACATACTTCTATGTAAATATTCTAAGGAATACATTGTAACCTTATTATAACTCTAGATCTCACTAATGATTATAATTAAAGATATTTGATACACTATTAGCTTCAATGATTTTATACTAAAAAGATATAAGATTCCCAGCCATGTTCTCAGTTAACTCATGTCCTAATTGCTTTCATTCCAAAAATTTATCCCAATGTATTCTAGTTCTACATTTTATTCTATATAGACATTCATAAAAAGTCTTCTAAATTTTTTAGGGGATTGTATTATTATATGTAATATAAAATTTAAGAAGGCATTGATCCCAAAAAACATTAAAATCTATATATCTATCAAATTATATTCTATGATATTTATTGTCCACTCATACTATCCATGTGTTTTAAGATATTATTTAGTTATAAATCCTAGCTCCGTAATTAATAAATTTTAAATAATTATACATAAATTTGATGTAAATATATGATTTTGGTTATTTAAAATAGAATTTGGTACATAATAAAACCATAAATAAATTTATATTATATCTCATAATTATTATAAAGAGGGAACTTTTGTCATGACCCGTCCTCGGGGCCCGTGTCGGGACTACCCCAAGCCCGCCTTCCATAGGCCAGGGGCTGGCGACTAGCACCAAAGGCGTAAATCTCGATAACTGGGAAGGCATTTCCTTTATAAAAGAAAACAAGCACCACAGAGTAAGCAAGCGGAAAACGTAAACACTAAGTACAAGAGAAGTGCTGAAAAGTAAATGGGCCAGAATACAAACCCAAAAGAAAGGACAACTACAACTGAACAAGTACAACATAAAAGATAACACCTGGGAGGACGGAAGCGGCTCCTGGGTCATCCTCCTTGGATCCAACCTGATGGGTAGGTACAGATGGCGCAGCTCCTGGTCATCCACCACGGATCCTACCTGAAGGGTAGGTACAGATAGCCTCCTCTACGCTCTCATCTGTCAACCTCATCCGTGTGTCGTCTCGTCATGTAGTCCACCTCCGAGTACTGACTCGTCGTGTAGTCCACCTCCGCGTACTGACTCGTCGTGTAGTCCACGTCCGGGTACCGTCCAGTCCTCGAACACTCGGCCTCCGTCAGCACTACCTATTGTCTGCAACCAACACAACGAGTTGCGGGCATAGCCCGTGCAGGAGTGAGTATAACGATACTCAGTAGGGACCCCAAGACCCTCAAGGTCTCACTAAAACCAACAAGGATAACCACAAAGAAGATCTCAACAGATAACCTCTACTTAGGTATATGCCCATACATATACCTAAGTTATCAAGTAACCCATCTCAATCATGAGGAAACACAAAGATCATGAAATCAACGGATAACCACTACCCAGGTATATGCCCATACATATACCTAAGTTATCAAGTGACCCATCTCAATCATGCAGTAAACACAAAGGCCAAAAGTCTCAGCTCAAACCAGGATTTTCATTATCGAAACCGTAACTGCTGAAGAGATCCGTCTCTAGAGTGTACAGTGGTCCTGTCACAACTCCGAGGTACTGCTCACTAACCTAAGACTGCTGAGGTACTCCTCCTGTTGAGTACTGTGGGCCAGCTGATACAACCTAGCGCTTCCCACCATGGGTCTTCCGCTACAACCATGTGCTCCCATGTGCCGATACAACCAAGCCCACCCATGTGCCACTACAACCAAACGCACCTCTGTCGTGGGTCTGCCGCTACAACCAAGCGCTCCCCTATGCCGCTAAAACTAAGCACACCTCTGTCGTGGGTCTGCCGCTACAACCAAGAGATCCCCTGTGCTGCTAGAACCAAGCGCACCTCTTTCGTGGGTCTGCCGCTACAACCAAGCGCTCCCCACTGGGCTACCCGTAACACACCGAGTCGATCGGTCAAGCAGTCGTCAGGTCTCAGCCGGCTACACGGTCTCCGTACTCCGTATGCTCGTCTCTAGGAGGGTCTGTTCCACGAGCTACAGGTCGATACTCCAAGTATCTCAATGTTCCACGAAGATGTATCTCAGGGACCGCCTCGTCTTAGGGGTCTCAACGCAACAGACTGCGCGTCAATCGGACGCCCGGTCTGTGAGTTATTAGCCTTTTCGTCCTAGGGGCCCGGTTGGTTTCGTGTGCAAACCAACCCGGCCGTATCTCAACTGTACCCCAAACTCTAATAGGGTATGATCATAGGGACCGTTTCTCAACGAGATCACCAACGTCGCTGACGGTTCGTCAAACGGACGTCCTGTCAGAAAGGTATCAGCTTTTCCGTTCCCGGGGCCCGATTGGATTTCAGGTGCGATCCAACCCAGCCACTATCCAACTGTATCCAAATCTCGGGCGAAGTATGCCAAAAGTTCTGTCTCATCAAGAGGTAAACAATGAGACAGACGACGCGTCAATCGGGCGCCCGGTCTGTGAGTTATTGGCTTTCTCGTTCAAGGGGTCCGGTTGGTTCCGTGAGCAAACCAATCCGACAGTACATCGACGGCATCCAAACCTCGACCGGAGTTAGCCAAAAGATCCGTCTCACTTAGAGGAATCCATCAAAGTCGAAGACACTTCAATCGGACATCCGGAGCTCAAGATATAAGCATTTCTACTCCAAGGGCCCGGTTGGTTTCGTATCCGAACCAACCCGGCCAAACCCAAAGTAATCCGAAACCTTGAGTGCGATATACTGAAACGACCGAATCGATCCAAGGATCGCTTTTCCACTGACGGCGAGTCGTTTGGAGACTCGTAGCTCAATTTACGGGCTTTTGACCGAAAGTGGTCCGAAAACGGGGGGTCTGGGCCCGGGGCAACCCGGCCCGACCCCCCCTGGGTCGGCCGAACCGGGTCGGCCCGAACCAGGCCGACCCGACCCGAGTCCGACCCGACCCGGGTCCGTCCTGGCTGAGCCAAGCCCGGCCCAGCCCGGCTCGGTCCGGCTCGGTCCGGCCCGACCGGCCGGCAGCGGCTCGTCCAGCGTGGCCGATCCGAATCGCAGAGCGGGGTCTCCCCCGCCCGTCGCTAATTGACGTCGGCGGCGGATCCGCCGACCGCCAACCCTCCGGCGGCGCGCCGCCGCCGCCTTCTGTGGACCACCAGACGCGCTCCGGTGGTCCGTTCCTCCTGCCATCTTCGCATATGGTCCCCCCGGGACCCCACCTTCACTGCAAATGAAGTCAAACCCCAAAACGGCCTGCTTCGTCATCACCCATCAATCCGCATGTCAAAACGAAATGTGTCGTCTTCGTGGTTCTCCGGAGTGGCATGCTGGCGCCGCGCCCCTTTGCCATGGACCGACTCCATCCGCGGATGTCCTCGGGTTTCTTCGACACGGCACAATGGCATCACGTGCTTGTTCTTCTTTTCACGGCGCCGCGTGACGGCGCCGCGCATATCATCCGCATGAAACCACGTGGTGCGACGGCACCACGCTTTCTCGTTCCAACCACAAGAAACCAACACGAAAATAAGGAGGAGGGTCGGCCATGTTTGTGTGGTCCGACCCACCTCGCGTTATTCGATAACAAATGGTTTTAATCCACGATCATCATCAAGTTGGTATTCACGAACAATTAAATAAATAAAACCCCTACGTTCTTTCCATAAACAAAGGCAAACTTCCAACCCACAATTAAATACCCACGCAGATCAACTTAATAAGGAGTAGATTCGCGTTATTCGTTTAGAAAGAAAAATTATGAAAAAAAAAAGAAATATTACCAACTTAAATCCCTACCTCGGAATCGAAGTTCGTCGATCGATGACAAAGTTTTGGAAAGAAGACGAAGAGGTTCATCGTTCTTTGCTTCCACCAAGATCTTCCAAACCAAGTTGCATTGGCTGGTGGAAGACGTTCCACGTCGGTAGGTGTCTGGGGAAGAAGTCAAAGAGGATCGACGTTCTTCGTCGGTGGAGCATTCTTTGTACGCGTAGATAAGCTTCTTCCCAAGTGTTGGGAGTCGTAGTATTTTACCAGCGCTTCGTCTCTTGGTGAAGCCGTCCCCAAACCCTCTCCCAAGATCCCTATATATAGGAGAGGGGGATAGGTATGTAACCATTGTGGTTACATAACTTTTTAAAAAAAACAGGGGTCGGGTGAAATAAATTGCTTTGACGCAATTTATGGGGTCCGTTGGCACCACTTAAGAGGGGAGGGTTCCAAGGAGTTTCTCCCCATTTATTGGGGAGTTGAGGAATTAAGAGGCTCTCCCTCATTAATGAGGGAGAGTTGAGAGGTTTTCTCTCCTCCCATTAATAGGGGGGTTAAGCCCCGTGTGTTCCCTACCATAATAAACCACCCACGAGAGGTTTAGTTCGGGTGGGCCCCACCACCATAACCTCTCAAGGGAGGTTAAGGTGTGGTGGCCCCACCTCCAACCTCCATAAGGAGGTTTCAACCACCACAAGCCCAATGGCGGATGAAATAAAATAAAGTGCATGACATGTTATTTTATTATTACTCTTTTTTAAAGAAAAACCAAAAACTAACTTCCACTCTCGATTAAACGCAACTACGGAAAAAGTCTCTTTAAGAAAATATCGGTGTTGCGAGTTCATCGGTGCCCTCAGATTTCAATTCCGAGCACCGGTTCAAAAGATAGAAAAACCCGCTCGTTCGTTTACTGAACGTACCCGAGCCAAACTTCGGAAATTGATTCAGGGCACTCCGGGCCTCAGAATCAAGTGCCGTCAGAAACTGTGTTCTTGTAAAATTTCAAAGAAAATTAAGAAAAAAAATTTCCTTGAAATTTTCGGGTCTTTACATTACTCACACCTCAGGGATTTACGTCCCTGTAAAGCTTCAACACAAACTAGGGTCACAAAAGCGGTACAGAGAACACATTTGAGCCTTCCGCTCCCATGTGCTCACCCGGAGGTTTCCGTACTGCCAGAGAAAGTGCACCCGAGGAATCGATCGTCCTCGTAGGATCCGCTCCTGTCGATCCTCGATCCCCACTGGAACCTCCGTGAAAAAACACCCTATCGCCATCGTCCAGCTCCTCATGGTCGATGATATGCGAAGGGTCGAGCACATATCTCTTCAGTTGAGATATGTGGAAGTCATCGTGCACCTGGTGCAACTAAGGTGGATGGGTCAAGCGGTAAACCACCTCGCCTACCCAGCTGTGGACCTAGAAAGGTCCGTTGAACCTCAGAGTTTACTTTCCGCCTTGGCCACAAATCCGTAAACTTCGTCGAGGTGAGACCCGTATAAGGACGTGATCATCATCCTAAAACTATAGAGGTCTCCAATTCCGGTTAGAACTGGAACTCGAAACGACTGCCGCTACGAGGGTAAGGTTGAATGACTCAAGAGTGATCGGTCGCACCCTCCTATGAAAGAGTTTATCCTGTGCTGGCTGGGGTTACCTTTTCGCCGACCAAGGAAAACCCATCCCGACGTTTGCCTAAAACCGTCAATTTGAGTATGAACAGTTATTGCCCATTCCATACTCAAACTAATGTCGTAAGGCCTCGATGCTGCCACCAACAGATTCCAACCAGAACTCTCGCCTCGAGGGTCTGACCACACCATCGGCGTAAGTGTGATTATCGAGTCTCCTCCCAAGGTATCTCCAGACGTGAGGGTCAAGTCCACGGCTTACCGGAAACTCTAGGTCTGGAACAAGATTTGTGAAATCAAGGAATGATTCATATCGACGTCCGTTACTACAGCAGCTATTAGTGGACATAGACTGTCCCTTGAATCATTTCTAGATCCATTGGATCACACTCCTTGACCGCATGCAGCCGCACTCTTCCTCCGCCCTCCAGCTCCCTGAGCCTGGCAGGTGGTTGTAGCATGTTAATATGTACACCACCTCATGCTGCTTTCCTAGCTCTTCCTCCACGTCTGCTGCTTCGTAGACTCATCTCTCCTTTAAGCTTCTATTTCTTTAGCATTTAACACGCTCGAGTCTCTAAGACTGGAGCCAGTTTCCAGTTTCTTTCTGCACTGTGCAGTCTTTGTCCGCTCCTGGATGATCTGCACCTGCTTTGCCTATGATCTGAAAGAGCTGCTAAAATTTCTCCTTTTCCGAAAAGAGAAACCCGGTCTCATCCCCCCAGGATGAACCATTCCCATAGCCTAATACAGTCAATCCCGACATGAATGATGCATTCATGCAATGGATGATGTCGTAAGGCCTTGATGTAACTACCAAGAGATCCAACTGTCACTCTCGCCTCTAAGGGTCGAGTCACACTGTCGGCATCAGTGTGAGGTCACTGGGTCTCCTCCAGTAGAAATCTCGAAAGTGAGGGTCAAGTCAATAGTGTTAACCAGGACCACCCAGTATCAACCCAACAAAAGGACAGGAAAGCAAACAAAGATAAGTGTCTTTTTATTATTGCATCTCATAATACAAAGACACGAATACAACAACAACATGGAACTAGAAGTACAAGAGTCGTATCCACTAGTTCTGCTCCTGTCCACCTGCTCCTGGAGCTCTACTGCCTTATCCACTGCTCGACTGTTGCTCAAGCACCAGCCGCTACTTTTGTCTCAGTGGCTCCTCCAACACCCGCTGATCAACCGTACGAGGATTTAGACAGTCACGTGCTAGGTGACCCTTTCTGTCGCATGAGTAACACTGTCTGTTTCTGGCACGCCTGGCTCGGACCCCACCTCGGGTGCCCCGCACCACCGGTCCTAAAACCAGAGATCGTCCAACTGCTAGTCTGCTCCTCCTGGAACCCTGCATCATCCGTCTACTTCCCACAGATGACTCGGCTACTGATCGAAAAACACGCGGCAAAGGCAGAAGCTCTTGTACACGCTCGGGGTGTAGAGCTACTGGCACAAACTCCACCCTGAAGAAGGTCTCGAAGTCTTCCCATGCGAAGGTCATCCCGTCGCAAAACTGGAACAAGTGGCTCCACCACCTACCTGCTGCTACCTGAAGGAGGCTGGCAGCAAAGATCACCATGAAGTCTTCCGACATCCCCACTAGACTGAAGACTCTCACCACAGCCTCCAGCCAATCCTCAACTGCCTGCTGGTCCGTCCCTCCCTGGAACCTGGGTGGCCTCTGGCACTGGAACTCGTGCATTGCACTCAAGCGACGTGCACCCTCTGCTTCTGGGGCTGGTGGAATCAGTGGCCCAATGGGTAGTAGTACCGTTGGTGCCTCCGCTGGTGCCTCAACTGAAAAAGGGCCCCGTACTGAGAGCACGTTGCTCGGCAGGCTGTCAGTACGAACCACTCTCGGGGCTCTAGCTGGTCATCCGAGAAAAGGCATCCTGGAAGAAAAAATGTGACACGGTCAAACGATTACACCTGGTGAGCTGACCTGGTCTGAGCTAATATTTAAAAACTTCTGGAAACACACACTCAATCAGTGTTTTCGTGCCCAAAGTCGGAAATCAGTTGTCAGGGTCCTGGTGTATGGATACGTCAGCCGCCCGCACCAACACTGGACTCCCTGAACTGAAAACCACACTCGGTACTCTTAACACTATTGCTTAATAGGAAGAAAATATCAGAGTTATAAGTTTAGCGGTAGAACCGACTCCTTTAATACCAATTTGTCACGACCTGTCCTCGGGGCCCGTGCCGTGACTACCCCAATCCTGCCTTCCATTGGCTAGGGGCTGGCGACTAGCACCAAAGGCGTAAATCTTGATAACTGGGAAGGCATTGCCTTTATAAAAGAAAACAAGCACCACAGAGTAAGCAAGCGGAAAATGTAAACACTAAGTACAAGAGAAGTGCTGAAAAGTAAATGGGCCAGAATACAAACCCAAAAGAAAGTACAACTACAACTGAACAAGTACAACAGAAAAGATAATAGCTAGGAGGAAGGAAGCGGCTCCTGCGTCGTCCTCTTCGGATCCTACCTGAAGGGTAGGTACAGATGGCACAACTCCAAGACGTCCACCACAGATCCTACCTGAAGGGTAGGTACAGATAGCCTCCTCCACGCTCTCATCCGTCAACCTCCTCCGTGTGTTGTCTCGTCATGTAGTCCACCTCCGAGTACTGAATCGTCATGTAGTCCACCTCCGGGTACTGACTCGTTGTGTAGTCCACGTCCGGGTACCGTCTAGTCCTCGAACACTCGGCCTCCGTTAGCACTGCCTATCGTCTGCAACCAACACAACGAGGTGCAGGCATAGCCCATGCAGGGGTGAGTATAACGATACTCAGTAGGGACCCCAAGACCCTCAAGGTCTCACTAAAACCAACAAGGATAACCACAAAGAAGATCTCAAAATATAACCTCAACTTAGGTATATGCCCATACATATACCTAAGTTATCAAGTAACCCATCTCAATCATGAGGAAACACAAGGATCATGAAATCAATGGATAACCACTACCCAGGTATATTCCCATACATATACCTAAGTTATCAAGTGAACCATATCAATCGTGCAGTAAACAAAAAGGTCAAAAATTCTCAGCTCAAACCAGGATTTTCATTATCGAAACCGTAACTGATGAAGAGCTCCGTCTCTGGAGTGTACAGTGGTCCTGTCACGACTCCGAGGTACTGCTCACTAACCTAAGACTGCTGAGGTACTCCTCCTGTTGATTACTGTGGGCTTGCCGCTACAACCAAGCGCTTCCCACCATGGGTCTGCCGCTACAACCAAGTGCTCCAATGTGTCGCTACAACCAAGCGCACCCATGTGCCGCTACAACCAAGTGCACCTCTGTCGTGGGTCTGCCGCTACAACCAAGCACTCCCATGTGCCGCTAAAACCAAGCACACCTCTGTCATGGGTCTGCCGCTACAACCAAGAGCTCCCCTGTGCTGCTAGAACCAAGCGCACCTCTGTCGTGGGTCTGCCGCTACAACCAAGCACTCCCCACTGGGCTACCCGTAACACACCGAGTCGATCGGTCAAGCAGTCATCAGGTCTCAGCCGGCTACACGGTCTCCGTACTCCGTACGCTCGTCTCTAGGAGGGTCCGCTCCACGATCTACAGGTCGATACTCCAAGTATCTCAAAGTTCCACGAAGAAGTATCTCAAGGACCACCTCGTCTTAGGGGTCTCAACGCAACAGACGACGCGTCAATCAGACGCACAGTCTGTGAGTTATTAGCCTTTTAGTCCCAGGGGCCCGGTTGGTTTTGTGTGCGAACCAACCCATCCGTATCTCAACTGTACCCCGAACTCTCATAGGGTATGATCATAGGGACTGTTTCTCAACGAGGTCACCAACACCGCTGACGGTTCGTCAAACAGACGTCCTGTCAGAAAGGTATCAGCTTTTCTGTTCCAGGGGCCCGGTTGGATTTCAGGTGCGATCCAACCCGGCCACTATCCAACTGTATCCAAATCTTGGGTGAATTATGTCAAAAGTTCCGTCTCATCAAGAGGACAACAACGAGACAGATGGCCCGTCAATCGGACTCCCCGTCTGTGAGTTATTGGCTTTCTCGTTCCAGGGGCCCGGTTGGTTTCGTGAGCGAACCAACCCGACCGCACTTCGACGACATCCAAACCTCGAGCGGAGTAAGCCAAAAGATCCGTCTCACTTAGAGGAATCCATCAAAGTCGACGGCACATCAATCGGACGTCTGGAGCTCAAGATATAAGCATTTCCACTCCGAGGGCCTGGTTGGTTTCGTATCCGAACCAACCCGGCCGAACCCAAAGTAACCCGAAACCTTGAGTGCGATATACCAAAACGACCGTCTCGATCCAAGGATCGTGTTTCCGCTTACGGCGAGTCGTTTGGAGTCCCGTAGCTCAGGTTACGGGCTTTTGATCGAAAGTGGTCCGAAAACGGGGGGTCTGGGCCCTGGGCGACCCGGCCCGACCCCCCCCCCCCCCCCCCCCTGGGTCGGCCGAACCGGGTCGGCCCGAACCGGGCCGACCTGACCCGGGTCCGACCCGGCTGGGCCCGGCCCGGCCCAGCCCGGCTCGGTTCGGCTCTGTCCGTCCCGACCGCCCGGCCGCGGCTCGGCCAGCGTGGCCGAGCCAAATCGCCGAGCGGGGTGTCCCCCGCCCGCCGCTCATTGACCTCGGCGGCGGATCCGCCGACCGCCAACCCTCCGGCGGCGCGCCGCCGTTGCCTTTCGCGGACCACCGGACGCGCTCCGATGGTCCGTTCCTCCTTCCATTTTCGCATATGGTCCCCCCGGGACCCCACCTTCACTGCGAAGGAAGTCAAACGCCAAAACGGCCTGATTCGTCGTCACCCGTCAATCCGCACGTCAAAACGAAATGCGTCGTCTTCGTGGTTCTTCGGCACGGCGTGCTGGCGCCGCGCCCCTTCGTCGTGGCCCGACTCCATCCGCGGATGTCTTCGGGTTTCTTCGAAGCGGCGTGACGGCGTCGTGTGCTTGTTCTTCTTTTCACGGCGCAGCATGACGGCGCCGCACATATCTTCCGCATGAAACCACGTGGTGCGACGAGACCACGCTTTCTCGTTCCAACCACAAGAAACCAACACGAAAATAAGGAGGAGGGTAGGCCGTGTTTGTGCGGTCCGACCCCCCTCGCGTTATTCGATAACAAATGGTTTTAATCCACGATCATCATCAAGTTGGTATTCACGAACAATTAAATAAATAAAACCCCAGCGTTTTTTCCATAAACAAAGGTAAACTTCCAACCCGCAATTAAATACCCACGCAGATCAACTTAATAAGGAGTAGATCCGCGTTCTTCGTTTAGAAAGAAACATTATGGAAAAAAAAAAGAAATATTCCCAACTCAAATCCCTACCTCGGAATCGAAGTTCGTCGATCGATGACAAAGTTGCAGAAATAAGACGAAGAGGTTCATCGTTCTTTGAGTCCACCAAGCTCTTCCAAACCGAGTTGTGTTGGCTGGTGGAAGACGTTCCATGTCGGTAGGTGTCCGGGGAAGAAGTTGAAGAGGATCGAAGTTCTTCGTCGGTGGAGCGTTCTTCGTTCGCGTAGATAAGCTTCTTCCCAAGTGTTGGGCGTCGCGGTATTTTACTAGCGCTCTGTCTCTTGGTGAATCCATCCCCAAACCCTCTCCCAAGATCCCTATATATAGGAGAGGGGGAGAGGTATGTAACCATTGTGGTTACATAACTTTTTTTTAAAAAAAGTGGGGTCGGGTGAAATAAATTGCTTTGACGCAATTTATGAGGTCCGTTGGCACCACTTAAGAGGGGAAGGTGCCAAGGAGTTTCTCCCCATTTAATGGGGAGTTGAGGAATTAAGAGGCTCTGCCTCATTAATGAGGGAGAGTTGAGAGGTTTCCTCTCCTCCCATTAATAGGGGGGTTAAGCACCGTGTGGTCCCTACCATAATAAACCACCCACGGGAGGTTTAGTTCGGGTGGGCCCCACCACCATAACCTCTCAAAGGAGGTTAAGGTGTGGTGGCCCCACCTCCAACCTCCATGTGGGGGTTTCAACCACCACACTCCCAATGGCGGCTGAAATAAAATAAAGTGCATGACATGTTATTTTATTATTACTCTTTTTTAAAGAAAACCCAAAAACTAACTTCCGCTCTCGAATAAACGCAACTGCGGAAAAAGTCTCTTTAAGCAAATACCGGCATTGCGAGTTCATCGGTGCCCTCCGATTTCAATTCCGAGCACCGGTTCAAAAGATAGAAAAACCCGCTCGTTCGTTTACTGAACGTACCCGAGCCAAACTTCGGAAATTGATTCCGGGCACTCCGGGCCTCGGAATCAAGTGCCGTCAGAAACTGCATTCTTGTAAAATTCCGAAGAAAATTAAGAAAAAAAATTTCCTTGAAATTTCAGGATCTTTACAACTTTTCTCTCATATCAATAAATTTAGAATAGTTATTGAGGTGATCAACTACAACCCGAGTGGCATTTTTCCCTATAGATGTTTATGGGAGTCTAACATTGAAATACCTTAAGGTGTTTTCCATTTAAATTTTTCTTTAGTGTGTTTTTGTAACATCCTAATACATATAAAAATATTATCCCTAACATACTGATATACCAGGAATTGAGATATATACCCATATATATCACTCCACATTTTTTCCAATAGAAATTATATTTCATATCTCTATTAACCATTAATATTTTTTTTTTTGAATAGATAATGATATTATATGTTCATTATTAGATACATATTTTTTAAAACACCAGTATTCATAGGTAAAATAAAAAATTTATAAATATAATTATTCCATTATGGACAAGGTCCAACTTCTAATCAATCCATGACTTATTCTACATCTCTACACCTCTTAAAAGTTCTAAAAAATAGATAGTTGAATATTTATATAATAGTTATTGAATATTTACCCTATAAATATAATAACAAGGTCTATATTCAATAAATTAATATGTATTACATATCTTTTAATACTCATCATATATAAAATAGCATGTTCATTCTGACTCTGAGCATCAACTACATTGATCGCCTTCCCAAAGTGGTAATTTATTAAGAAATCATAATATTTAATCAACTCTAACAAACATGTTTGATACATAATATAAACTTTATATGTGAATATATATTTCATGATTTTATTATTATTATTATGTCCATCAAACCATTCACCAAATAGATAATGGATCCAAATTTTCAAATAAGAAAACAATTGCTTCTAGATCTGAAACATGAATCTACTTATTTTATTATGGAATCATCAAATTTTGAAGGAAAATTATATCATTGAGTCATTATACATAATAAAACATCACATTAACTTCCGTAAAATATCTTGGTATGTCAAAAACACTTCCCCACTATAGGGTATAATAATAAAGGGTTTACTAAGAAACCTTATCTTTTTTACCTTGAAAATTTCTTTGTATTCATTTATCCAAAGGTATATATATACCTTGATTATTTGGTGATTATATTCGATAACTATTTTATATTTATCAAATATCAATGATAATATACCAAATATCCAAGAGAATAATGGATCTTGGTCAGAGTACTTAGTCTGAGATAATGTTCAAGAACATTAGTCATAGAACAATCCATTGATATACCCCCTATTATAAACACATGACCAATGAATGATAACTTTTTTAGAAAATATTATCCCTTAATAATGTTGGAAAATATTTATCCTTCATTATGGACTTTACATAAATCATTAAATTTTAATTATGCTATTATTTTCTTATATATTAAATATGAATATAATCTACAAACACTACAAAAAACTGATCATGGAAATACAAAATGACTCAATTCAATAGATTAATAAATATATAAAGTGAATTGGTAAGTCCAAATTGATATATAAATTCACAATTAACATTCCTAGTACTGAAGGATATATTTGGTATATCCTCATTCTTAACACTTAAGTGATGAAATCTAGGAGGAAAATCTATCTTTGAAAATTATTGAGCTTCCGGGAGCTAATCGAACAGGTAATCATTTTTGGGTAGATGATATTTTTTCCTTATTTTGATCTCATTAGCTTTCTGATAATCAATATAAACACCAATTGACCAATATACCATTTTGAAAAAAAAAACAACAGGTACTCCCCATGGTGACCTAATTAGGGATATCAACTCCTTTTAAAGATTCTCAAAGAGTTAGTTATTTGATTCCAACAAATCACATGTGGAAATTATATAATGATTCTTTGAAACTGTAAAATTACCAAATTCATGTTCTAATAAAAACTGAGCTTCAGGTCTTGGTGTAAGACTAAAGAAATCCTAATAAAATATATTAATGTAGTCAAAAAAATGGGTGTTGCATCAATATTGAGTTACTCCCAAATCAGTTGAGATAAATAACCTTTCTTGAATATGATTTAAGATTCATTAAATGTAGTTAATTTCAATTATTGTTTTTTACATATTATGAAACTATTAAATTATCATATGTTGATTAATTATATTAGTGGTGATATGCATTCCTTGAAATTTGATATGGTCTTTATACTGAGAGAGACTATCTATGCAATAAACACAATTATATTCAACTATATGATGAATACTATAATATTTTTGGCATTACATTTCTACAAAATTTTATTAGAGAAGTGTTAAAAACCTGAGATGAAATCATCATAACCTGACCAGTGTTCACTAATAATTCAATGTATAACCAGTTTTTTGGTGATGTGATACACTAGAAAAATTATCATGATATTATAGTTTACATAGAACCAGAAAAAAATTAAATTTATAATCCTAGAGTATATGATTTGTATAACTATTACTTAATCCTTATCTAGACCCACTTTAAAAATTTTGAATGTATATATTTTTCCTTTATCTCATTTTTAGGTCATTTTTTATACAAATTATCCTTATGTACTACTTTATTAGGGAATTGATTCACAAAATACCCAATCTCCTTGCATCTAAACATGTAAATTCACTATTTGAGTCATTTTTCCTATTTATCTCATTTACCAACATCTTCCTTCATCATTGAAAAATCATTATCTTGATAATAGTGTATTCTACTTGTGAGAAATTCCTAGGTCCTTTCTGAAAATTTTATGAGTGCTCTCCCCAACATTATTAAAATGTTGTTGTTTCGAATTTTTTTACTCAATGTTATTTTCCATTTTTTATCCACGAAGCATGATTGTTATATTATTTTCACTAATACTATAAAAATATTTTCTGTTTAGCATCTCTATTTCAGAATTTTTTATTAACTAAATGATTTATTTTTAGCTACCAAAGTCTCTTATGAATAATTCTTTTCAATGATATTGTTTTCAGACTATATTAAATCATTCAATTTCAATAATTGGATAAATGATAAAAAAATTATCCTAAAATAAATTTCTTATAATTACTTATTTATATGGGATAAGGTATTCATCATCCATCTACTTTATCTCTTGAAAGTATCTCCCAATATTATAATAAACAATTTGAGGAAAATACAGGTAATGAAATACCTTATTAAATTCTTGTAACATCATAAAATTTTTAACGATAATAAAACCATATTTATATATATATATTATTTAATATTTTTATTATATAATTTCCTAATTTAATGTAATATCTCCCAAACATTGTTTCGTACAATAAAACTGAGGGATCCATTTGGTCTGGAATGCATGTTTCACCATAGGTGCGACATAACAATTTTGTGTTGTGTGTCGTTGATTACATCACATGAAAGGGTTATAATAATAATATTATTATTATTTTTGTTGTTCATTTTTAAATTACATGTTTAATTAATTTTTTATAAATTTATGACTTTTATTTTCTCATGGGTGGAATTTTTTTATTTTGAGGTTAGGTAATATTGGGGATATTATCACATTGAGCTAAAAAATGAAAATATGTGGTTAATTTTAATTTATTGACTATTAAAGGAGTTTAATGAATGTTTTAATTTAAATATTAATTTTCATAATGATGGATGTTATTTAATAATAATAAAATATTATTATTGTTATTATTATCAAATTGTGAAAAATAATTTTTTTCTGTAATGGGTTAAAAATATTATGTGTGTGCATAAATATATATAGGTTAACATATATGTATGTATGTATATATATATTCGAGTGTGTATGTGTGGATATGTGGGAAAACTTTATATATATACATGTTTATATATGTATATATGTATATGTGTTGGTGGATATATATATATACATTTGGGAGTGTAATTCAATATATAATACATATAAATATAAATATATAACCTTCTAAATATAATTAGTTGTTGATTTAATATGCTTAATACATTAATTTATACAAAAAATGTGTCAGTGGTTATATGTGTAACACATGAATTAAATATGAATGAAATTTAAAGTGTAATAAAAGAATGATTAATTAAATTAAATAATGTGATAAAATATATAAAGGGGGAGAGGTGGGGGAGTTGTGAAACATGTAAGTAGTGATAATCCTCTCCATTATTCATATCCTGTCTCTCCCCTCACTCTCTTATATATTTTTATTTTATTTTATATTTATTTTATTTTTATTCAATTCACCTCTCTTTAATATCTTCTCCGACAGTTATCAAATTGATATACCTTCTATTCCTTAGATTCATCATGTCAAGTGGAAATTTATTCTAATTATTTCCTTTGAATGAGGTGAGGTATTTATTGAGATTTTATTTAATATTTTTTACTATAATGAATACTTACATATCTAAATAATTATATAATGATGATGGTTCAAGGTGTCTTTGGTGTGTGATCATTTTTATTATTGGTTGAACACATGGTTTGAGTGATGATAACCTTTAATAACATCATTAAAAACTTGGAAAACTATGAGATATGATGTTCAATACCATTGTGGTCTCTTGTTTAAATTTTTTTCCATACGTTTTTATGTGTTGTCTTATTTTATATAGTGTTTGATTTTGATGGTGTGTGTAACCCATTTGACTTGTTGTGATTCAATGAGTGATATTATTGAGGCCTTTTACATGTTTGATTGTTTTCAGATGAAGTTATGTTTAATTCTTTATTTCTCCTGATGATATATTGTGTTATTTCTTCTTGTGTTCTCACTCTTTCTGCATGTTACCTTTCCTTTTTGGTTCTATCTTTTTCTTGAGATAGTTGAACCAGAATGACATATGTTAACCATATTGGGTGATTTCACTTCTCATGGGAAAATAGGGATTATGGACCTGATCTTAGGGTGGAAATAATATTTAATTACCTATTGAGGATGCACTCGAATCCAAATTATTGGGAACCATGATGCGTAGATGACCTACTAGTTGAATGATGTATATAAGTCACTAAAAACTGATTTGATTTGTAAGAAACATTCAATACTTGATGATGAGTACAGGATGGTACTTTGGGATATTGTGTCGGTGATACACTCAATTCATGGAATCAAAGTAAGAGTTTCTTGATCCCTATTTTATGTGTGAGGAACAATGTTATTGTCTAATTGGATTACGAGTAGTGTATTTGATATCTAGTTGATTTTCCTGTGGCGTAGCCAATGACTTGTTGATTTGAAAATATTATTCCATACTTGAGGCACAATAAGGAATATAGTTTCATATATTCATGATTCCACAAGGTTTTCAAAAATCTTGGGCAATATCCCTTTCTGTATTTTTTGGGATACCTCCAATATCAACTTGTTATCATTCTATCACTGAGACAAAGCATGTATGACCTGGGGTGTTTGTCAGAATAGTTAGGGAACCACCACTCAATTTTTATTTGTATATTTATATTGTAATTATGAATTTATTGTTGTTCTTTAATACACTTGTATACTTGGGAACATCATATTTAGGATGTACTTGTAAACTTCTAATGATTCATGTAATCATTTCATAGTTAGTCATTTCGGTGATCTTATAGATTCAATGAGGAATCCAGAGAAGGTAAAAGGCTTTATCATGGACCACATGGCTAAGGAGCATGGATTTGGTGGGGGCTTATGATGAACCCTAGTGAGACCTCCAATTCATTATTAATTAATTTTACTTATTCATTAATTTTGTACATTCTTTCCAATATTTGAAGATGTTGTTTTATTTGACATGTATGCCTTGTATTTAGTTATTCTACATGTCTACTATGATAATTTATTTTTTTTAATTTTTGTTTATTTTCTATATAATGACACGATATTGAGGGTATATTCTCCTCATTTTCAGAATCATCCTATCATGGCTAGTCAACAACATGTTCTATATAGGGAGGGGCGAATGTGGTCATGTGACCTTCTGACTCAGACTTTGTGGTTCAAGACTGGATGTTACAAATTTTTTTAATAGGAAACAGTTTACTAACTTTTGTTCTATTTCCTTCATTTTGGACTGGATAAACTTGAGTTAAGATTGTGGCAATCAGGATAGGGTACTATGACAGTACCTGGCTATCATTGTATAATGGACATATGAGTTTCTTTAGAAGTATGAATTTATGTTTTTTTGTTAAAATTGATAAATTTACCTTGACCAATTTATATGATGTTTACATTTAATTTACTGTATTTTTGGTGTGTTCATATGTCATGTCTAGGCATATTAATTCACAGGTCATGTACATTATTTTTTTGGGCATCATAATATTTTGTTAATTTAATTCTGTTTTTTGTGTAATATATTTTTAATAGTATCCATTTGTGTGATATATAAGTTTTAATATTATATTGTGATATATATTTATTCCCACTAATTTTTTTAACAACACATTTTTTTGTGTTAGTATATATTTGATGACTATGACAAACGTTATTGGATGAATACCGTGGTTAGTTCTTGGAGGAATATACCTTTGGTTAAGGGTACACTCCAAGGAAAAACTTATGTTATCCCTTATACTTTTTATGACCTGGATATGTTTCTAATTATCCCCATATTATGGTGATGTGATAGGAGGGGTCTAATGTTTGAACTCAGTTTCTTGAGTTGTTTGAAGAAGAACACTGAAGACGCATCTCAATGATGGGAAGTTGATTTAGAGGGAGAATTGTGGAATCCTAATATTTTTTAGGATAATAAAACACCAACTGTGAATTATTTTTTTAATATTTTTATTATATGTATTTTGAAATAAATGGAATATCTCCTAAAAGGTGTCTCATATGAGAAAATTTATACATCCATTAGGTCTAAAATGTGGGTTTTACACTATCTATGACATAATGACTTTATGAGTTGGTTGTTTTCTTTCATCACATGTATAGGTAATAATAATTATATTTTAATTATTATTTAGCTGATAAAATTTAAATAACATGCACAATTAATTTTCTCATAATTGATAAGTGATGTTTCACCATGTGAGAATTTTTTTATAGTGTGGTTTGATAATAATGGTTATATTTTTAGATTATGAAAAGTAAAATCAAATGTGTGAAAAATATTATTTTCGTAACTATTATGGGAATTTAATGAATTATTTATTTTAAATTTCAATGATGATAATTATTCTAATTATTTAATATTAATAAATTATTATTGTTATTAATAATATAAAATTGGAAAGATAAATTTTTTTTAATATATTAAACATATTATATGTGTGTATACATGAATATAGGTTAATATAAATGTATATATATATGTATATTTGTATGTGTGTGTGTATATGGGTTATATATATACACAGAAGTATATATATGTTTGTATTTGCAATAGAAACTATATTTCCATGGGTGTATAAATTTATATATATATATATATATAATGAATATATATATATATATATATATGACCTTTTGAATGTAATTAGTTGATGATTTAATAAGTTTAAAAAATGGATTTACGGAAAAGAATGTGCATGTGGTCACAAGTGTAATTCATGAATTCAAGTGAAAGGAAATTGAATGTGTAATACTAAAATGAGGAAGTTACTCAAATAATGAGAAAAAATATATAAAAGGAAATCGGGGAGGAGTTGTGTTGAATGGGGGAGGTGAGAATACTCTCACCCATACATGTCCTATCTCCTCCCTCACTATCCTACAAATATTTTATTTTTTATTTTTTATTATTATTCCAAAATTCTCCCTTCTATAACTTCTACGATAAAATAATATTGACACGCAGTTGGTTCTATTGGATTTTTCTCTGTGAATATAAATTTATTCCTAATATTTTTTTAAGGAATTTATTTATTTGTATAGATTTGATTTAATAACTTCAATTATCAAAATTTATGATAATTGTATATAATTCTAAATCGTTGATGGTTCAAGGGTTCATTGGCTTGTAATTGTTTTTCAGTTGAGTTAGAACATGGTTCGGATAATGAAAGCCTCAGTAACCATCAACATCTACTTGGAAAACCATGAGGTACTAAGATCCTTAATTTATTGGGATCTCATTTAAACATTATTATATACATGAATTGTGTTTTGGATTATTTTATGGAATGCATGATTTTCATTTCATGTGGGTGTGTCATAGCCCAAGACACACATTGTGATTCCATGAGTATTAATAGTGTATACTTTTCTATGTATGATTTTTATCACATTATGTAATGTTTTATAATTTATTTTTTATGTTGGTATATTGTGTTATTGCTTTTTTGTGTTTTACTTATATGTATGTTACCATGCCTCAATGGTTGTTATTGTTACTTGAGACAGTTGAACCACCATGAATTATTTTATTTCTTTATAGGGAGAGTATGATTGAATGATGAAAATATAAATGATGGACCCCATCATGGGGTAGAGATACAATGGAATGAAATGTTTAGGATGCATTATATGCCTAATAATTGGGATACTTCCATAATTGTTAGCCTATGAGTTTCTTGATGTATATCAGGCACTTGATGCAAAAAAGATTTTCGTGTAGCAATCCTTACATGAGGATATAGATATGGTGTTAGCATGGAAAACTATGATTTATATTCACACCATTAGTAGAATCCATGTATTAATAACACAATTCATACATAATTTATGAGTACCACACTTGATGACTTGTTGGTTTGCGAGTAGTTTTCTCGAGGAAAATTTGATTTTTGAGTGGAGAACTCAATGCCTAGTTCATTTTTGAGAAGAATTTAATGAACTATTCTTAGGATATAATTCAGACACATATACATTTGATTCCATAATGTTTTCAAATAACATTTTTACTATCCTTATGTATAGTTTTTGGTTACTTCTGATATCCTCTTCTTACCATTATAGAATGTGGCTAAAGTAGGTACAATCAAAAGTCTGTGGTATCTTGGTTAGCGCACCAATGTTTTATTTTAATTTTAATTTTTATTACATTATTAAAAATTCAAAACTACTATTTCATACACATTTATGCATGAGACCATTCTATTAGGGATGCATTGGTGGTGTCATACATAGTCTTGAACTAACACCATATTTAGGTATTTTAGTGTGGTTGATGATTTCATGAGTGATCTGGTAATGGAAAAGAGACCAACAGTTGAATGATAATATAAGGAGTGTACAGACAATTTTTGTATTGGGTGAATACTAGAACGAATCATAGTTCATTATTAATTTCTTTATTTTCTTTATTTACTTTCGAAAGGATTTATCCTTATGGAAGCATTGTTATTTATGTATTCTATTTATTAAATTATCCCTTATTCATATACTGATGATTTATTATGTTTTAATTTTTTATTAGTGATCCTATGACATGATATTGTGGGTATCTTCTTCTCATTGTCAGACTCAAACCCTCTATGCTTGTTGGAATCCTTTTACATACCGGGAGGCGTGCATTAGTTCATGTAACCTTCCTGCTCAGACCGAGTGGTTCTGTTTATGATGTTACAATTCATCCCATTTCATGGAATTAATTACATTCTCATGCCTTGAATACTTTATGAAATTTGATCATTTATCCTATTAACCTTCCATATAATACATAGATAAAACAATTCTCACATGATATATGAAGTAGAGGACTATAAATATCTTTTTCATTTATTTAGTCCCTTTATAATAAATAAGTTGATCTAAATAACAAAAAACTATGTGTAGATTTAGTCACATAAAAAACATAATGGAATATTTTACCTTACATTTTCAATTTATAATTTCAATATGTCTCCTGGGATTTTTATTTATTGAGAGAGCTGATTGAGAATAGACACAGGGTATTTCATTTCAACTCCCAATTCATTCAGTTTCTCATGAAGACATTCATTGTATTTCCCCACACATTCATTGCAAGTATTGCTCTTTATAGGTTTAACCATTGAATAAAACCAAAAATTGAAAATATAGTTTTTGATAAATATTTAATAGTGTAGGTATCCATAATAAAATCATTCAATAGATGTCCAAATTTATGACACCTTCTTATAAACCTATTACTGTTTAGCTTCATCATATCTCTCTTTTTGAAAATTATAGATTATATTAGGTTATGTCCTCATTTTCTAGATAAACCAATCTTTGTAAAAGATGATAAAAATCAATGAAACCAACCAAAAATACCCAATAATTACATAAATTAATATTAAATTATCTTAGATGAATGTTCAATGAAACTGAAAAATATAATAGCCCCTGAACCATAAATGTTTAGTGTATTTGGAATCTAGATACATAATTAACTTATTTATTAGGATTCCTCAATATTTACTAGACAAATTATTTATATATATTACCCTTCAAGACCTATCACACTTATAAACATCCTTCATAACCTAGGGAAGAAAACCATTGAAAAAGTTGATCATATAAACTAAATAATGGTAAACATGGGATATGTGATTCATAAGTGATAAAAAGATGATTAAAAAATTAGGATAACATAATCATGTAAAGGTTATGAATGTAAATTACTCATATCATGAAAAACATAGACCATAACTCAAAAGACATGAAATATCTAGTAGAAAAAAGGTGAAAAATCATAAATCCATATTATTGAATCAGAATATAGGGATGTGGAATAATAATAATAAATCATATTATTATAAGCATAGCTAACCATAGTAATGTGTAGACATAAGATTTGGAGAATAGGTAATACAATTCATACTATCACATCAAGTTATATATCCACAATCTTTTCAACTCATCTCATCTCTTTAGATAACTATATCTCATTACCAAATTAGTTGGAGGGATATAATTTACACAAACACTACTAAATGATAATCTAAAAATAAGTTTTCCATAGAAAATATGGATGCAATCATGATTCAATATTCAATTATTCAAATCATGTAAAAGATATATTTTTCAAATCAATTTTCTTAAAACATCATCGTTATCTAACAAGAAAAATAATGACTATTTTATAATAATAAGATATACATAGTGAATCATAATAATCATTAATGGATACTCAAATAGGTCAAAAATCTATTTTATAAATGCATTTGAAGTACAGTTAGAAAAATATGAGAAATAATACATTTTTATTTAGTAACATATAAAAATTAAAATGAAACAAAATTTATTGGATTTTAATTGTAACCCTCTTATAACATGAAATGAATGATTCTTAATTATGTAAATACAAGACAAAGAGAATTTTTTTGTGATATATATTCTCAAAGACAATATTTTTTCATACATTTATAAAAAGCCAAAAATGATTTTGGTATAATAAAATTTAAATTATTGCTTTTAATAATTTCTATTTTAATTAAAATTTATTGATCATGAACCCTATCAAACACATTATAGATGAAACAATCTATAAAACAATTGAGATGAACATATATATTGAGAATGATTGCTTAGAAAAATAAAAGGACTGGTATTATTACAAACACATTGTTGTAATTTTGAGTATCAAAGAGGGGGGAATAATACTAAAATATTTAAAATATATATATTTTTTGATAGAAACATTAACCAAATTACAATAATAAAATTAAAAATGTAGTGCTAATAATTGTGATATTGTCCAAAAAAGGTTAAATTAGGTCCTAACATTTTTGTGAACCTAATCATAACATCCAATATAATATATTTATTTTAATTATAAATTTAAAAATCATAAATATTCAATAATATGTTATATTATATCATTCCATTATAATATATAATTACTCATTTATTGGAAATTCATCATTAAAATCAATATTCGTGGGTTATGTGTTCTATTTTGGACTCACATTTTAGTTTAATAGTTCTTGTACATGAACCACGGTAATGATTTTATCATATAAATAATAATAATCATGTCATAAGTATCATATTTAATCTTTATATACAATTTTATTTGAATTCATATAACATGGTTTTGAGATATTAAATAAATACCTTTATAGAAGTTCTATTCCACACGTAAACATGAGTGATGTTTTTATTTTCTAATAAATATAAATAAAGATAGGTAAATAATAATAAAATATTAATAGGACTATAATAACATCATAAATATCATATATATTAACTAAATATAATCTTATGACCATCTATATTATTCTGAAATTAAAAGTCATTAACATCGCTTCTTGAATGTGGTAGTTCACATGTATCCATGATCGATGGTATAATTTTCAATGGATGATAGGGCCATATGGTAGATAATTTAATATATTTATATATTCATAATAATGAGATAATATTCATATATTTATATATTAATTGAATATTTATAACAATCCATATTATGTGTTTGTGATAAATTAAATACATCATTCACAGAGGCGATAGTCTGCACATGCACACAAGAAACATTTTCATTTTTAATTATGATAGAATATAAATTGGGGAATGAATTTAAAATTAAAAATAATATAATTTATATTTAATTTATTTATATTTTAAATGTTTAAAAATGTTAAAGAATGGAAATTTACTTGAAGAGTTGAAATGAAATATTAAAAAGAAAATAAAACTTATTTAGTGTTACCTCCTTCAAAATATTGTACTAGTTTACTACCATATCTATGGATAGGGATTATATACCTAAAGGCATACCTAATATTACAAATATAATTAATATAGGGTTAATTTAATGAGTTTAGAATTTTCTAATTTAATTGGAAATGGTTTTCATACGGAAATGTTAGGTGTATTTATACATTATCATATGGGTGTTTAGTGTTGAAATATTTTTTTTTATTTTATCAGTTAGTACGAATACTTTTGAGGATTGATGATTAAAATCAGTTTTTTGTTTTCCTATAAAAATAATTAAAGTTATTTGACATTAAAGACTTGAAAACATGAATGTAATAATTCAACCACCTTGTCAAATGTAAAGAATCAATTATTTTCATTTTTGTGTAATTTATGATTTATAATTTTAAACAAATGTTAATAAATTAAATATAGAATATTTCAATTAATAATTTTAATCCATAAATTCAATTTTTTTATGTGAAAATGTTTTTATAATATTTGGTAAATTATTACATCACAATGATGTGATAAAAGTTGGGGTATTAGGAAAAATTATATGTTTACGATTCCCAAAAAATAAACATTTTCATAGATATCCAAAAAGATAAAAAAAATAATATTAAAATGTTGAATTTAAATATTTAGTTAGTTTTATAAATTAAAATTACTTCATTTTTCATTAAATACTTCTAATATACTGATATAAAATATTTAAAACCAATTGCTATAACAAATTTATTTTTGAACTATAAAATTCCTTTATTCTAATTCTTTTCATAGTAACAACTATTAAATAATTGGTAATTTATTTTTATTAATATATTAATTATTAATTTTAATTAAATTAAATTTTTAAAATGTGATTAATTTAATTAATTATGATGAAAAAAATCATTTAAATTAATTTTTTTAAAAAATATCTACTTTTACCATGAAATGATTTTTTCTCTACTTATAATATTTCGATAATATATATTTTATTAACAATTTATTATTTTTAATGTATAAATTATACCATTTAAATTTACACATACATTAAATATTTTAAATTTAACTTTATTTTAATTTCCATTATTTCTGGGTTTTGGGGGTTTCCCATGTTTTTTTGGAGGAGTGGGTGAGTTTTCATGAATTGTGCCAACTCGTGAACTCCAATATATAATTTAAAATAATTTCTTTTCTTTTATATCTCCTTAATTTTTCACCATTTTTCATCCATTCCAATTCATACATGACCTCCACTGACCTATTAACACCACTTTGTCAATTTTTAGCATTTAGAAATCCATAACAAAGGTTTATTTGGTTTTTTATTTAAAGGATTGGGCCTACCCAGAAGCCGATTTCAAGTCATAAAAATTAATTTATTAATAACGTATTCAATTTTAAGGAATTTTAGGTGATTCCTAGTTTCTCCCAATCTCAGTAAACCCAGCTGCGCACCCAACCTCCCCCCCCCCCCCCTCTTTGGTGATCTGGTGCACCGAGTATTATTGTAGAACATTATAGGGTTTTTCAAATCCGCTAGAATTGAAGAGGTATCTTCATTCCTTCTTAAATCTCTGAATTCTTAATTTTTTTCATATTTTCTAGTTCCAAATTCGACCCTTCCTACTGCACTTCAAACATAAAATCCATGACTTCCCTCCACGTATTTCAAAACCACTTTGGGATTCCATTTGAAAGGGAAGTGTTTGGAGGAACATCAAAGAATATCGAGTGAGTGTCTCTCCTCCTTAGTTCCTCCCCTTTCTATGAAGTTTCTTCCAACTTTATTTAAGTTCCTAATGACCAGGGCATAGGGTTTCTAACTTGGGGTTTGACCTTGGGTTTTCTTGTTCAATTATTTTTCTATTAGGTTCGATCTAAGTCCCTCTTGGTACGGCTGTGGTGTGACTTGATTTTTGCCTGGTGATTTAGGGGTTTCCTTTGATTTGGTAGGTGATTCCAATGTTTATGAATTTTTTTTTGTATTATAAGGATTTATTTATCATATTTTCAGGTTTATATTATTTTATTATTGCTGTAAAAATTAGTATTAGTGGTGTTTCTAATGAATTAGAATTTTAAATTCCAATTTGGTGAGAAATTGGGGGATTTTCAAATAAATGTCTTATTAGTGTATTTGTGGCTTCCCTATAAGTATTTATTTATTTTTATTGAACTTTAATATGCATGAAAATACTGTTTTGAATGTTTATCCCCTTTATTTTTTGCTTTGAAAATGGGTTTTAATGGTATTTGTGGAACATGTGGAAAATAAGTGCCATGTTTGTGTGTAAGTGGAGGTTTTACAAAGTTATCATTTTTTTGGTTCACATGAGGCTACCCAAAAATTCATTTTTTGGTTTAATGGAAATTAATTAGGCATCCTTTTCTATTTTGATAACTTACAAGTGTCCACACGGTGTACAAAGTTGGGCTTTCAAGGAATTTTGGGTGCAAAACAACACGGGATTTTGCTAAATTGTATCATTTAAACATCAATGTGTTATGTTGTGTGTTTTAAGTGGTCAAAATGTCTATGGATATTTCTTTGATTTTATATGACAAGTAGTGGGGTTTTATATGAGAATGGATTTTGTGGAATTCTGAATTTTTTTAGCACAAAGGGGGAAGCTCGGGTACCTAGGTGGGGAGGATGTGTACTAGTACGACTAGTGGACCAGATGGGTTTTATCCTAGATTCACTGAGAATTTGGATAACAAAAACTCTAACTAAACTATATTAATTATGATGGGACCACTAGGTGATGGTTATTTTCCCTACAAGTGGATCGTGCATGAGAACATATTTTTTACTGTGGTTACTTTACACCGAGGTATGAGGTACATAGGGCCTTAGACTATCTAGTGCCTAGGGGTGTTTCTGGTTTTGTTGTTCATTGTATTTGTGGTATTTTTATTAGTATTGTGATTTTTTAAAGTAATTAAAAGTAGTTGACATTTATATGTAAATGTGTGAACATTATGAAAGTCTTATCTTGAAAAAGTTTTTCAATTGAAATTTGTATTTCATGGAATTTATCACTGCTTTTCTTTACGTATTAAAATTGCTTGCATTTTGAAATTGTATTGCATTCTCTTTGGAATCATTGGGTGGTATCATATTGCAATTAGTCACACACCCTACTTACACCACATGGGTGTAAGTATACTTTATTATGCTTGACACAGGTAATGAGAGGGCTATTGGTGGTAGCAGTTCAGGGTGTTAGTTCCCACCCCTGGTGCGGAGTTTTGAGATGGCTTTTGGGTGATGACCATAGGTCATGTGGAGTCATTTTTCATATTTTTCTATTGTTTATTTGTGTCTTTGGACCTTTTTAGTGATTTTTAACTTATGTATTTAGTTCTATATTTTTTTGTATAAACCATGTTTAGTATGAAATTTTCAGATTCAGTTTATCAAATGTTTTTAATGTTTTATGTATACATATTCAGGTAAATCATTCCCAAATAAAAATAAATGATACTTTCACACTTATTCCTATTCGTGGGGATAGTTATCACCCTTTGTGACTTTCCACAGGTGGTGTTTTGTGCCAATATTGGTGGTGACCAGATTCGGTTCGTGACAAAATAGTGTTAGAGGAGGTTCGGGTTAACTCTTTGGGTCATGTTATTTTGGGAATTGTCAGGATAGTTTTGATCTAGGATTGTTGGGACATTACATTATTTTTATGGGTTGTGTGCCTAGCCAATACACCTCATGATGGGATTAAATTCACCAGGTGAAGTCAGGATTCATATGAGTTCTTTGGTTTTCTTGGTTTGACGATGATCTGGGGAAATGAATAGAGAGTTGGGCTTATTGACTCATATATTTTGTAGGTCCTGGGAAGCCATTTGGAGCCAATGATAGTTCCCTAGAAAACTCTCTATGACAGTGAAGTGATTTGTTTATGGCCTCCAACCATATGTCCAAGTCACCCATCCAAGCTTGTTCCCCCACAAATTTTCCTGTTTCCTTTAGTTTTGTAATCTTGGATATTCGGTTTTAAAGAAAAAAATGACATGGTTTTAAGAATAGTAAAGTTTTTTAAACATATTTTATAATAAATATGGATGGTTTTGATTATTTAAATGGTGGAACTAAAAGTTTATAATTGCATTGAATTAGGAAATGGTGCTTTTACTCCTCTATTGAAACCAGGAAGTATATTATAGTTGGTTTTGAAAAAGTGTTTTTAGAAGAGTTTTCTAAACTATTGAAAGGTGTTTTAATGGGATGAGATGTTTTGAAATTAATTTTTATGAATTTAATGTGAGTTTCCATTTAAATTATTTTGGATTTCTGAAAGATTTATTATTGGTAATTTGGGTTTGATTTCTTGGTTAGCGGTCTTGAGAAAAGAAGGCATTGTTTGATTGTTTTGGTTTTGAAATGTTGAAAGAGTATTTGAATTAACCTTCGGTATTTTCAGGAGAGAAAACATGCATGGGGTTATATTGTATGATGAACGGTTAATGGAATGACTGGATGAGTGTCGGGATGGATATGAGTTGGGTGGTCGGTGTGGCACTAAAACATGCATGTGTGGGGTCAATGGGGTACCATGGGGGTATACACTAACTGTTGAACAGTTTGTTTCCAAATAAATGTTTTTAAATGGAAACCCTTATGTCTTTATGAGTGGTTTGGGATGGTTTGTATGTGTTTTTTGGAAATTTTGATGTTATGGAATGTTCTAAGTCAAAGAACCCCTCTTTTTTGAACAGAGTTTGGGGTTTCTATTTGGTTGGTAAGCAGGGTTGAAGGGCTGGTTAGCGGTCTCTTCTGAGAAATGTTTTGGAATCCTTTATGGTGGTTCCCTTCATCTGTTTGGATATAGTTGTGGTAGGTCTTGGCCTATGGACTAGATTGGTTGGGTTCATGGGTTCTCTTATTGGATAAGGTATACCCCCATTAAGGGTTAGTGCACAATTGAAGTGAAACCTAGATTTTTTCGTTATTGGAAAAATTCTCCAGTTGATTAATGTAAGGAATATTTTCTTGAGATTTGTAGAATGAGTCTACACCCATTACTATTTGGTTTTTATGATCCTATTATAGTGGGTGAGTGCTCATGGAAGGTTGAAAGAGGCCATATTTTCTTAAGTTTCCTGATTCGTCATAGGTGGAAGTGGTCTGGGGTGGTTAGTGTGGATGAGTGCATTGATGGTGTATAAGAGGGCATATGGGCCCTTCATAGTCTCTTTTAAGTAGGAGTTCACGTTAAATAACCAGTGTGGGAAATCTGGTCATGAGAGTCCATTATAGCTACCTTCTGGAATTGTGTGTCGTTTGGTGGACTGGAATAAGGTCCATTTCCATGTATTGTTTCTATAAATCACTTTGGTCATGTTCTGTGATTCTTTGTGATGTTGTGTGCTCATTGGACTCTAAAAGTGATGGTCATGCAATCCTTTAAGGGTCTCTATTGTGTTGGGAGTATTTCTCTGTCGGGAAGAAACATCAAATCTTATGTCTTAGAGAAATTTTTTTTATATGTTTCCTTTCTTTATGTTGTTTCTCACCTGAAGAAACAAGGTGTGATGTGTGTGCATCTTCTAAACCATTGTTTCCCTGAAATGTTTGGTTTAGGTAAATTGAGTTCTGGAGTGTGTTATGTCTTGTTGAAAAAATATTGGATTTCAGTGTAGTTTTTTGTAGCACCAGAAGGAGAAGATCTATTCATGGGGTTTCTATAGCCAAACTATGAGGCCAAAGATACTTCAATCCTTTGAGCTCCAGCCATATGTCTCAGAGAGAAGCTATCATGTAATCCAGAGAAATCCCAGTGTCATTGATACCCATGTAAAAATTATTACCCTCATTATGAGATACTGGAATAGTTTAAACATCTGGTGTGGTCATCATGATTCTGTTGTTCCCATTCGGTGGGAAGAGGTGGAGGGCCTCATGGCCATGTTATCACTCAATGTTTTTCCTCCCCCCTTCGGTTTCCATTGAGTTTTTTGGGAGAGGATTAAAATTTGGCTAGAAAGTTTGAGTGCACATATTTTCATATGGTTAGTTGTAACTTTTCCGCAAAAAAACCATGTAGATATAAGGATCCACACAGTTATTTCACAAATTCCCAAACTGTACAGACTATCTATGTGGTCGTCCCAACTCCTTAATTTTGGGGTCTTTTCATGTCAGCCCATGCCGGTCGGATAAGATGGTTGTTTATTATAGTGGGGAGACACACCATGGGTATCATGTATATTCTTTTGTAAATTTATAATTGATATATCCCCCTTGAACTATGGAGTCTATTCGGGATCCCCCTGTTAGTGTCCCAATTCTGTCTCAGGAAAAATTTTAAGTTGTCTCTTATGGTGGGGAGCCCATTTTTGTCTCTCCGTACGAGTAACTTAGATTTTTACATGGTCTTCACTTGGAATTATGTATCCTAATTTAGAGATATATAACTACCTAAATTTTCCTTGGGTAAACATTGATATTGGAGAGTGCCCAATGGTTTAGTTATAGTAGGTTAAGTGTAACGTTGTTCGATGTTGTAGTTTGTTTGGGTAAATTGCTTCCATATTGTTCAAATTGTGTTTGAGGAGTTTTCATTTGGGATAAAGTGGTAATGTGCTTGATTGTTTCAATAAAGTGTTGTATTTTTGGTTTTCTAGAGTAATCCTTCTGTCATTGATCATAGGAGGTGTTTTCACCTTTGGGGGCGAAACATGGAATGGGTGTCCCCATGGGTTTCTTAGTTGGTTTTGGTTGTTGTTTTAGCCTTGTTGTGACTTTTTGGGGTGGATAATACTCAAGGTGGTGAGAATTTTCACATAAGTAAATATTTTAAATTTATTTCTATTTTAATTTCTATTATTTATTTTTTGTTGTGGAGTTTTTCCATGCTTTTATGGAGGAATGGGTGAGTTTTCCTAAATTGGGCCAAACCGTGAGCCCAATTCCATATTTAAAAATAAATTTTGATTCTTGTATATGTTCTTTATTTTTCAAAATATTTCAACCATTAAAATACTTACTTGGCCTCCCCTAACCTATTAATACCACCATGTCAATTATGATCCTTTATAAATCCATAACCAAGGTGTATTTGGGTTTTTATTTAATGAATTGGGCCTGACCGAAATCCCATTTCCAGTTTTAAAAATCAATTTTGTTTTTCTAATAATTATTAAAATTTAAGGATTTTTCAGTGATTCCATATGTCACCAAAGACCAAAAAACCCTTCCACACTCCCAGACTCTTTACGCCCTCTCTGTATCTCTGGTGCATCACGAATTAGTGGAGAACAATTTAGGGTTTCTCAAATCGGCTAGAATTGAAGAGGTAACTTCATTCCTTTTTAACTATATCAATTATAACTCTTTTTCCCACATTCCAATTCCTAATTTTACCCTTACTCCTACTATTTGAACCTAAAATCCATGAAATCACCCCATGTCTCTCCAAACCATATTGGATTCCAATTTTAAGGGGAATTGTTTGGAGGAACTTCAAAGAATCTCAAGTAAGTGTCTCTTCTCATTAGTTACTCCCCTTTCAATGATGTTTCATCCAATTTCTTGTATGTTCCAAATGTCCAAGGGTTATGGTTTCGATCCTAGTGTTTGACCTTGGGATTTATTAGTCAATTCTTGTTCTTTTAGGTTCAATCTAAGTCCCTCTTTGTGCAGTAGTGGTGCGACTTGATTTTTGCACGGTGATTCAAGGATTTCATTTGATTTGGTAGGTGATTCCAATTTTTATTCAATAATTGTGTTTTATCATTATATATATAATATATTTTCAGGTTTTATTAAATTTTTAATTGCTAAAAAAATTTGTTTTGATGGTGTTTCTATTGAAATTGAATTTTAAATTCCAATTATGGAGTTAAATTGTGTGATTTCCAAAGAAATGTTTTATTGGTGTATTTAGGGATGCACTATAAATACTAAGTTGTTTTTATTTAACTGTTAGAGGGATTAAAATATTGTTTTTAATTTTTTTTACCTTTTCCTGTTGATGAGAAAATGTGTTTTAATGATATTTTTGGATCATATGAACATTAAGTGCCATGTTTGTGTGTAAATGGAGGTTTTACAAAGTTATTATTTATTGGTTCACATGGGGCTACTCAAAAATTTTTTTTTTGGTTTCATTAAAATTTATTATGTCGCGTTTTTGTTTTTGTAACTTAAAAGTGTCCAAATTGTGTACAAATTGGGGTTTTCAGGGAGTTTTGTGTGCAAAACAACGCGGGATTTTGATAAATTGTATCATATAAATATCAATGTGTTTTGTTGAGTCTTTTAAGTGGTTTTAAATTTTTATAGATATTTTACTGATTGTATATTACCATTAGTGGTTTTTTATTTGAATATGGATTTATTTAGTATACATAAATTTTTTGAGCACAAAGGGGGAAGCATGAGTACCTTGGTGGTGCAGATGTGTACTTGTACGGCTAGTGGACCAGATTGGTTTTATACATGTTTCACTAAGTATTTGGATAATGAAAACTCTAAATAAACTATATAGATGATGAGTGGTAACACTAGTTGATTGGAATGTTCCCTAGTAGTGTCTCATTCACAAGAACTTATTTTAACTATGGTTACATTACAAAGAGGTATGAGGTAGATGGGGCCCGAGACTATCTAGTGCCTATGGGTGTTCTCGGTTTTGTTGCTCATTGTATTTGTGGAATTTTTCCTCATATTGGGGTGTTTTTTGATGTATTAAACTTATCTGACATGTATATTTAAATTTTTAACCATTTTGAAAGTTTGAGCTTGAAAACTATTTTCAACTAAAAGTGTCATTTCGTGGAATTTATCATTTCTTTTCTTTGCATAATAAAACAGCTTCATTTCTCACATTGTATTGAATACTATTTGGAGTCATTGGGTGGTATACTATTGGGAATAGGCTCACACCCAAATTACACCCCTTGGGTGTATGTATACTTTATTATGCTGGACTTAGGTAAAGGGAAGGATATGGGTGATGGTGGTTTAGGGTGTTAGTTCCCATCTTTGGTTCAGAGTTGTGGAGACGGCTTGTGGGTGATGACCACAGGTCGTGGGGTGTCCTTGGGTCTGTTTTTTTGTTTTTTATTTGTGTCTTCAGTCCTTTTGTAGTGATTTTGAACATATGTATTCAGTTTGGGATTTTTTTTGTACAAACCATGTTTAGAATGATTTTTTTAGATTCAGTTTATTATATGTTTTTTATGTTTTATGTATGCATATTCAGGTAAATTGTTCCCAAACCAATATAAATTATACTCAGGCATTTATTCTAGCACATGGGGATAGGTAATGCCCTTCGGGTCTTGCCATAGGCTGGTTCTGGTTCCAGTTTTGGTGGTGAATAGATTTGGTTCGTGACATAAATAACTATAAAATGACAAAAAAAGTTAAATATATATTTTTAATATAGAATATTATATATTATAAACAATGTTTTCAAACAAAACATTTTTTAGACATAAATATTTATATTAGTGCCTCGTTTAATGTTTTAGTTTATTTAAAAAAATTATTTCTCAGTTAATCCTATTTTAAAATAATTAATTTTATGTAATATAAATTTAACCATTGATGTTCAGTGTTTTATGCAACTCAACCTCTTTAACAAATTAAATTTATCAAATAAAACATTTATATTATAAAAAATGTGTGTGATACAATATCTCAATCAATGTAAAGGTCATATGAAATATAAAGATTAGAGGTAAACAAAATGAATTGAATTATGTGGAAGAAGTCCCATGTATTATAAATAATTAATAAGGGGTAATTTAAGGGGTATTATGAATACCTAAGCAATAATTTCGAATAATTCATGCAAGATGTTTACTAAATATTGTCGATAAGGTGGAGAGTTATTTACTACTATGTGTTATAATTTTTTTATACCACGATTATTCAATATTTTCTTTTCATACAACATATCATATAATAAAATATGATTGATAAACACTATAAATGTGATTTTAAAAAAAAATTATCTTGTGAATGATAAATCTATTGACATTGTGAGTTAGGGTGATATGATGATCTGAATGCCAAATAGAGGCTTCCAAGAATTTTAGTGAGTTTCAAACATATCTAAATAATAATTGAATATAATTTAAAAATGTATTATATTTGAAGTGGGATTCTAGAACATAATTGTGTATGGATTATGGATTATCTTGAATAAGTCCATCATAAAGGGAAAAGTTGTTATGGGATGAAATTTTTATCCAATTGAAATTATGGATGAAATCATGTCTTTCAAAAAAACAACTTCAAGAAGAATGAACCTGTGGAACTGAATTATTAAGAACATAGTTCATACAAATATATTTTACTTTTTAACTAATGGGTTTCTAAATATTTTTCATATCTAGAACAGAATATGTGATAGTTGTATGTTGGGAATGAATAGAAAATTATTGTTTATAAAAAACAGAAAGAGAACTATATCAAATTAGTTTCAGCTTTTTCAAATGGATTTATAGGTCATATTAAAGCCTTTTCCATATAGTTTCATTGTATTATGTTCCCTTTATCAAGTTTTCAATGAAAAATGTGTGGTTATTTTAAATAATTATAAATTTAAGATTTTTTATGTAATACAATGACTGAGAGTTATGATTTAAAATTATATCATTTAAAATTATATTTGATGGATATTGTAAAATAAGGGTGATTATAGAACCTATTATTTATATATATATTTTATAGGTAAATATAATCATGTTTGAGAAGATTTTACTTAATAATTGAAAACAAAATGGTTTTCTGGAGTGATTAAATATAACATATAATGATATGGGAAAAATAATGAGGTTTCATTTTGGTTTAGCGAGGGAAATTTTGGAAGAACATAAAAAATATGCTACTTATCTCAGGAATAAAAGTCCTTTACACTGCTATAATTAGATATATAGAAATCAATATAGACCAAAAGAACATTTTATTTTTCTCAACTTAATGTTTTTAGTTGTGTAATATATATTCATATTGATGCCTTTAAAAAAGATAATCCTAATTATAAATACAAGGCATGTTTCCATGTAGGGTATGTTAAAGATAACATTGGGTTTTGATTATAGTATAATGATAATGGGAAGATTAATAGAATAAATATTTTTCCCTTTAAAAAGAATATTATTTTGAAGGGAATCAATTTGGAAAACAACACAGTTGATCAAAGAGTCAATTAAACGTATCAATGTATATCTAAATGGAAGTTCTAATGTTCTATAATGTTTCGGGAAAATAAATAGTCTAAAATATTCATCAATGATATAAGAACCAAGTTGTAAAAGTGCTAATTAGTATTGCATCTGGTGATATTTTGAATATATTGATTCTATAAAGAGTTAAGGTATAGGTAGAGTTACATATTTAGTATGGGATTAACTGATTAAAAAAAATGTTTAAAAATGATCTTCATTACGTAATTAATAAATATGGGTGAGAACCTAAGATCCTAAAGGAGGTAGAGATTCATAATTATTATAAGTATTGTGAATTATCTATTAATGTGGGAATTGATTCATTACATGAAAATGGAACATGGGTAATAATGGAACTACCACAAGGGAATAAAATGTTATAAAATATATTTACATAATAGTTAAATGAGGAAGAAAAATGTATAAAATTCAAAAGTTCAGGTCAATCATGAATATTTTTCAATAAAAGGAATGTGTTAATTTATCTTAAATATTTTCTATAGTATTTATGAACACAATAATATACTAGTTTCTAAGCCTAGTATATTCACAAGGATTTCATCATGAATAGTTAAATGTGAAAAATAATTCCCCTAATGGTTAATTTTTGAAGTAAATAATAATAAATAATTTGAATGATTTTGTTGATATAAGCAATTGAATCATGTTTCACATGTTGAAATAGATTATATGTGATTAAAATCAAGAATAATGGATATAAAACAAGTTTTTTAATGACATCATGGATGATAAGGGGCTCGTCCCATATAATAATGACTACTATTGGTACATGAAGGTGTTAATGGTTAGACATTCCTTCACATGTATGTAGATAATATTCTCTTTGTAATTCTATAATTGAAACATATGAAGGACTTGAATGATGATTTCTTTGACTGGTTTGATTAAAGGATCTCAATAAATCCAAATATATTTTGAGGATATATATTTAAAGGGAAGGATATATTAGAATAGTTATCTTATCTCAAAAGGGTCATAACCAAATACTTTTTAGAGAGTCTCATAATGACAATTATAAAACCTATGGCTACCAAATTGATTTTATATTTCAATTTAAATAAAGAGAAATAAAGAAAATAAAGGAATGGATAATATTATTACCAATGTTTATTATCATAAATTTCCCAAATATTTATATCGTCCCTGATTTGAACATTTTTTGGTATTAGAAAAGCAGTTTGATTTTTTAGCTAATTTTTGGTTGATTTGTTAATGGAAAAATAGAAATAATTAAAGGGTACTATTCTATATCTCAAGTTAATGAATGGACTATCATTATGTTTTCATAATGGATTATTTTCTACAGATATATATTGTTGTAACTAGGGAAGTTATAGGAAATCATCTTTTTTTAAAAATAGAAAACACACAATTCCTTTGATGTAGTAAATTGTTGATATATTGATATAAGGAAGAGTACTATGACTATTTTTTGAATTTAATAGAATAAAAACTCTAGACTAATTAACTACCACCTGTTATTTCCATCTCTATAATTGAGGCTTAATAAATTTGTATTACAGAATAATTAATAGAGACAATCTCAATAAAGTGTTTTTTTCTTCAAATACATAGATAATAAGATAAAAAACTGTTTTTTGATATTCAATGCGAAATACGCTTAGTTATGAATAATTCTATTCAATCGTGGATGAATCCCATTCACGTAATATATTAATTATTTTATAATGAACTTTTATAATGGGTATTGGAACTATAAAATATCATTGAATGTCAAAATCTTGTTGAAATATCAGACATGGTTTTATTCCAGCAACGATAGAAAAAATTTATCTTCCTTGAATGGAATTGGAAGACCAAAATAGAGAATATATGCTTCATATATATTTTTCAATAGAGTATATTATGTGAATAATAACCTACCATTTTATTTTAGGAATCCTTGGTCATTGAATAATGTATTCTGGTGGGAGATTGTTATTAGTGAGTGGTAACAGCATCTTGGTTCTACTACATCAATCATAAAATTATTGAATCCAAAATATGGGTTATAAACAAATAAAGATGCTTGATACACAAGAATTATGGTCAGTGAAGTCATGTTATGGATGAAATTTTCCCAGAACCTGGTGGGAAGTGAAGACATAAATATCTTGTAGAGTTCACAAAAAGTGGAGGATGCAATCTGATGATGGATCTGGAAATCATAATTGTATCAAAATACAACCCTTACATTGAATGTTAAAACTTAACCCACCATTCATAACATCTAAATAACTAACTATTACATTATAATACATTTTTCATGTATACTTATTTATTATTGTATTGGTTTAAGCATGACTCAATAGGAGGTGACTACCAAACTCCTACCATATTCTATAAATTTTTATACATGCATATGAATATATGAAATGTAAATAAATTGAATATATATAAAAAAATTTAAATCATTAATAGCTAATAAACAATGAAATGATATATTACATAAATAAAAAGAAAAATGAATTTTACTTTTACATGAAAAAATTACAAATTTCAAATCATTTTATCTTAGAAATCAATAAAAGTATTATGAATATATTTTATAATAAAGTATAGTCATCAGCTTCTATGCCTTTATACACACATATATCTTAATATTTTACTTTTAAAAAATATAAATATAGAAACTAAATTTTCTATAGTAACATGCATCTAAGGAATCATCTATATATAATCAATGTAATATTATATAATCATACTAGATAAACATATAGTTTTTACTATTAGTAAATTTTACACTATATATCCTATACTCTAGTGGCCCACTCATAATGTAAAATTTTGGAAAATCCATATGGATCATGATCCTTAATTGATAATTGATTTACCACCTTACTTCTTAATGATAACCTGGTGTGATAATAAAATTATACACCTCTTTTTAAAAATATGTAAAAACACCTCATCGTTAAAATATAATTGAACCACCACTATTACATAATAATGGTATGCTGAAATAAATAAATGTAAAACCTCATTAAAGAGTTAAACTAGTTCAACACTTGAGTTATTTAAAAATGATTGATGAAAAAAACTCATGTCATTATAGATTAATAATATTTATAACCATATAAATAATTAATTTAATAAAAATGAAGTTTAATTATATAGGAATATTAATAATATATTCCTAAAAATATGTTTATGGATTTAAAAATTCATTGTAATATATTTCAGGATTTTTCAAAGACACATAATTCTCGTTTAGATATTTCATCATGTTTTTAGTCTATTTAAATTCATCGGTGGGACCTTCAACAATCCATCTAGAAATAACATTTACTTTTATAGATTTTTTGTCATAATAAGACACATTATATGATTGAAATTTTTTTGGAGTATTATATTAATAAAATAACCCATTAGGACCCAACCAATGAGTGCCTCTCTAGTCAGTCCTAAAATCATTCAACATCATCAAAAATGTACATCCCAAACCTATTAAACTATATGAATTTTTTAATAAAGCTTAGAATTAAAATAATACTCCTTGATATCCCATTCTAGAAAATTAACAATGATGATTCATTGTGAGACATTGTCACAGAATCATCAAAAATGTTTTCCCCTTAAAAAAAATTATTTTCAAAATCCATATATTATTCATGAATTATTTCGTCCGAAACATGGCACCCTAGACATGGTTTTGGATACATACATCTAAAGTCCCATAGAAATCACCATTGGTGACTCTATCTTTGAAAACACTTTAAATTTATCCATTATTATAAGAATATATTTCTTGGTCATAGAAAAACTATTGAATAATTTCATAAATATGAAACACCTTTTGGGAGGTTTAAAACCTCTTATAATCCGTTCCCAAATCATGAGTACTTTTAAGAACTCAAAACATATAATAATTTATAAAATATAATTGGGATCACCTACCTCATACTCATGCAATAATTTCATTAATGAATAAAAATGATGAATCCCAAAGAGTTAAGTTGTTTAAATTATATCCTATAAAATATAATAAATACAGAATTTTAGTTATTCATTAACCAAATGAATGGAATAAAGAGTAAAACAATTGGGAAAACTAATGTCTCGCTTTGTGGTGTATATTCCCCTAAATAGTTCATTATGGACATTATTTATTAGAGACATATATAATAGTTTATGGAAGTAAAAATATGGATGGTGCATCTCATACCCTTTATGACAAGTAGGGATTAAAATGGGGGGAGAATTATTTATTTTCAATTTTAATTAAAAAATATATTTATAGTCTAAAACAAGAATAATAATGACTTCCCCATTATATAAAAATTAATTTATTAAATATAATAATTTACTTATCATTCTAAAAAATATATTAATCCTAAATAACATAAAATAATTTATAACATACTACTCCAAGTTGGTAGATTGTACAAAAAAAAGATAAACTATCCCAAAAATTGGAATTCATGGTTAGAGTTTGTAGACTACTGGTTATTAAACAAACATTTAACCCATAATTTTTTAAAATGATTGGTTAATTTGTATAACCTAAAATTCAATCACCAAACCATGCCTCAACCCGTTTATGGGATGCATGGTTTTCATGCTTGTGAACATATCTGAGCAAGGATCTCTAAGAATAGGGAATTATGGTCGGCACCCCTGTTGATATTCAATATTCAATATAACTTATACATCTTATTGGATACTAATATAACACATGATGACATAAAATAAAAATATATATTATTTTAAACTAATATAATAGAAATTAATTATATATGTGAGAAAATATTTATTTCAAGATAAATCTTACAATTCATGGTAATGGTTTGCCATACATATACTATATAAAAAAATAAAAAAATTCCAAATATATATCATGAAATACTCTTCCACTAATTGAACCTGGATGAGCTTCATTACATCCTTAAACATGGAATATCATCTATGAGAAAATATTACTCCTAAAAATATTGCATTTAATGTTTTCTCAAGGATATGTTTCTTGAAAGGTATACATTTCTAATTTAAATAAAATTAATGGGATATGAAATAAAATAAAATTATTGAGACAATAGTTTTCCTTCTCTCCATGGAAGAAAAACGTTGAATTAATATGATTCATGAGTATTCACGAACAAATAGATATAAATAAAAAATAGTACATATCATTTATTTTCATATAAATAATAAAAATATTATACCTTGAGCCTTAGACAAAAACAATTATGATTATTCAAATATATTTGATGTTATCATAACTCAATTGTTATAAGTATTTTTATATTAATAATAAAAAAATAAATGCATATTATATTATCTAAGAACACACTATAGTAATAATAAATAAATTTCCTAAGCTTGTGACACACACTAATTCCTCAACTCATGATACCTATGTTTTTAAAATAGGTTTTTTTTCATAAATAAATACTATCAAGATATATTAATCCTTATGTATCTTCTATTTAAAATGGTACACAACATATTAGAAGAATAATATTTATAAAAATATAATAATAATAGTTGTAAAAATTCTTTTAAAAACATAAATATTCATCAACTAAAAATGATTATATTTAGAGGATATATAATTAATATTATTATTCTTCATCAAGAAACTATTTGATGTTTTAATAAAACAATTTTTGCCGCATTTAAATTATTATGATAATATATAATATTTTATTATATGTAATAATATATCAACATTCTACAAATTATAATTTGGTATGAAATAATAAAAATAACACAAAATGTGTGAAAATGTCATTTTTCCAATAAAATAAGTTTGTCAATATATTTTGTATTTTCATTATAATGATAAATATGATAATTAGTAGAATATAAATTATATTAAATGAACAGAATTTATGGATTTTTAATATCATATTTATTTTATTATGAAATTTCTATACTTTTATAAAATCATTAGTTTTATGATTAATAGTGTTATATACCATTTTTAAAATTCCATGAATTTTATGAAATCACAAGAGGCTAATAAAAGATCAAATATTATGAAACATTTATCCATATAAAATATATTCTATATAAAAAATATATTTATTTTAAATTTTTTATTTTAATTTAAAAACATATCTTGGTTATTTTAGAACATAAGACATGTTTTTCTCAAAAAATATTTAATAAGTTATACATTTTTTAAAATTAGATTTAATAAAATTATAAATTTATTATAATAATACAAATATAAAAATTGAAATTATGAGATTAATTTTATGAAATAATTAAAATTTTATTTTTATTCAGGAACAAAATATTACGTAAGAAATAATTATCTACAATGATAAAATCCAAAATGGTAAAAATGAATAACCAATGGAATGAAGGGAAAATAATGTTACAAAAATTATCTAATTTATTTTTATGGTTTCTCATGGAAAAATATTATAACCACTAAATCAGTTAATTTTTTTTATTCTTATTAGCATCTAAAACATATTCTCTCTTTGTAATAAGATAAAAAATTTACAAAGGTGGACTCACACTATCCCGTTATTACCACTCAAAAAATTGTTTTTCTCTTAAAACATAGAAAATTTTCCATCCCATAAAATACTACTTCAATTGCTTTTGCTCTTTTACACAATATTTTGTCCTAATCCCTCAATTTCTAAGGATTCCTCCAAGGTTAATCCCATGTCCTCATTGTGAGTGATAAACTATTACTTGACATGTTTTATTTTATATCATACATTTAAAAATCCTTTTTTCTAATTCCCTTAAAATTAAATAGTTATACATTATAATTATTTTTATTCTTATAAGGTTTTATCAATTATCGACATTTTCCACATTCCCATAAGGAGAATAAAAACAATATTCATGTGTGTGTTGACTATTGCCTCCAAGAAGTGTCATACTACTTTTATAATAGAAAAATTATGGGGATGTTGAAAATTGGGTGTTCAATATATATATATGGTATTAATAACTTTTTTTGGGAAATAGAAGGATTATACATAATGTCAATTTCCCCTTTTATGTTAAAAATGAAATAATCAACCTTGTGTATGTGCGGGAAACCACCTATATGGAATGGTGTATTCGATTATTCATCACCCCAATTCATTGATGGTAATGAGAATGTTTTAAAGGATTAATTTAATGTTTTTTAAATTATTAAAGATATTTTTTGACAACTTGAAAACTTATTAATTCTATTCGTGAAAATCATTGGCAACATCTTATACTGTTTAAAAAATACATACTAAGAGAGAAACAAATTTCATCTTCTTTCATAATTTTGAATATGTTACATATCTTTCTAATTATATTACATTAGGATATATAAATCCAATAAAACCTATGTAACCTCATTATTAATCTTTTTAAAATATTGTATAACTAAATAACTATATAATAGTCTATTAAATTATGGAATCATTATGTTTGGGTCGATATAACAACCAAATTGAAATATTATATAAAATTATAACTAGGAAGAATATGAGAAAATTTATATTTCAAATATTTGATTAAATAATTTAATTTTTTTGGTTAATTATGGAAAAATTATTATGAAAATTATTAATTAATATTGCAATGTATGTTTACTAAAAATAATCAAAATATGTTCATCATTAATTTTATCATTAAGTATTCTTACCAAAACACTGATAGAAATATATTATAATATTATAAGTAATTATAATTTTCAATTAATTTACCCTAAATTATATAGAAATGAAGAATCATAGGAGAATAAATAATAACAACACAACTATTATGAAACTTATATAAAATCATCATGATTACTCAAAACTAATATTTAAAACTGATATTAACTATATAATATATATGTAGAGAAAAATTTTAATTTAATGATAAAAACTATTATAATTAAAAATAATGTTTTTAAATAGTTTATTAATATATAAGTTCTTGTTATACAGTATATTCAAGTTATTTAGTGGAATTCAGGTATTAAGGTTAATTTATTTTAACTTAATTTACATTCGATGAGTTACGTTTATTTTTATAGAACGTGATTTATATAAGTTGTAAATGTTATAAAAAATTATTTTGGAACATTTTTATTAGTAATATTATTTATTCCTATTTCTAATCATATTCCTCTTACTAATTGATCCTAATATTAGAAAATATTACTTTTTCTGGTAATTTCTATTTGTTTTCAAATCCATGAGATATGTTTTACATTTCCCACAATAAAAATATTTTATATGGCAGATTTAATAATAAATTACATTATGGTATAATAAATATATTAAATTATATGAAATTCAAATTACCCCTTTATAATATTATACCAATCCCCTTTTGATTCCTATATTAGGGTTAGCATACGGGTTTCTTTGTCTCAATTTCAAATACTTTAGACATGTTTGATTTTACGCATAATTATTGTTTTATAAGGTGTATACAATTCCTAATTTTATTTTTATATAATGAGTATTCTTTTATTCAGGAGTTTTCATGTTAAATTTCAATCTATCCCATTAAAGTTGTTTTTATTAACATTTTACTCAATTAATAAATATTTTATTATCAATTTTATCTTCAAATAAATAATTATTTTTAATGATAATCCAAATAGGGAAATATTTTTTGTTTATAACACCAAAATAAACTAATTTTCTTTCATGAGTTTTTACGAGTTCCCACAAAATTATCTTTCCCCTTGAATCCTATGTCACATAAAGTGTTTCTTAAATTTAAAATAGAAGCATTATCTTATTTTCATAGGGAAACCTACTTTTTTACATGTCTGTATTCATTGGATACATACTAAAATGAACTTATATACGCCTTAAAAATTAATTAATGTTATTTTACACAACATTCATAGTCATTAAAATTTTTAGTGAAATTTTGTAATTTTTTCCATATACGCCATTTCAACAATGTGTGAATATGATCACATTTTAATGTATTCCTTGAAAAAACATCTGTTTGACTTTTTATTTATTTTTCACAAAGACCGCACTTATTCAAATTATTGGCTGATAAAATAAATTTTACTCCTAATTGATATATGAATTATTTTTGAAAGAAAATTTCTTCTTAAAATTTCAAGGATGTATATTATTTATAAAGTCATTATTTTCTCTTAAAATGTGATTTCCAGCTACGTCAAAAACTATTGATAAATTTTTTTCTTTGATCAAGTTAATTCATCAAAAATTTATATTTTGATTCGGGATGGGGTGGATCGACCACTGGTATTGTGAGGTGATAAATGTTGTGTCAAGACCATTCCTTAGGACGCATGAAATGACAACCCCAAGCCTGCCTTCCATAGGCCAGCGGTTGGCCACTAGCACCAAAGGCATAAATTCTCTAAGCTGGGAAGGCATTGCCTTTATAAAAAGTAAACACACACTATCAGAGTACACAACTAGAAGTAAAACACTAGTAGAAATGGAATACAATAGATGTGATGGAATGTAACCGGGGCCGGAAATACAATCCCAATAGTAAAGTACAAGGAACAGACAAAACTGCTACAACTAAAAAAGACAAACAACTGGAATGTGTCAATTAGCTCCTGGATCATCCACCACAGATCCTACATGAAGGGTAAGTATAGATATCCTCCTCAGTGCTCCACGTCCATCTGTCTCCTCCGATTATTGACTCGTCGTGAGGTCCAACTCTGGTACCATCCAGTCCTCGTACACTCTTCCTTAGTCAGCGGTGTCTTCCATCTGCATCCAACACAATAAGGTGCGGGCGAAGCCCATTCATGGGTGAGTATCAAGATACTCAGTAGGTACACCGAGACCCTTAAGGTCTCACAAAATCCAACAATGATAAACCAATAAGTATGAATAAACGGATAACCATTATATAGGTATATGCCTAAACATATACCCAAGTTATATAGTAACCCATATCAATCATGAGGAAATACAAAAAGGTCATTGACTCAGCTCAAAACAAGATTTTTATTCATGATATCGAAACCAAAGATACTGTAGAACTCCTCTTCTGTCAAGTACAGTAGTCCTACCGCTACAACCAAGCACTTCCCACTAACATTGGAATACTGAATTACTCCACCTATCGAGTACTGTGGGACTACTGCTACAACCAAGTGCATCCCACCATGGGTTTGTCGCTACAACCAAGCACTCCCCCTCAGATCTTACAGAGGTACTCCTTCTGTCGAGTACCGTGGGTCAGCCTCTACAACCAAGCACTCCTCCACCATGGGTTTGCTGCTACAACCAAGCGCTCCCCACTAGGCCATCTAAATCACTCTGAGTCGATCGATCAGCAGTCATCAAGTCTAAGCCAACTATAAGGTCTCTGCAATCTGCACGCTTGTCACTGGGAGGGTCCGCTCCACGTGCCAGAAGAAGATACTCCAATTGTCATGAAATCTCACATAGAAGTAAAATAAGGATTGCCACGTCATAGGGGACTCAACGCAACTGACAGAGCGTCAATCGGACGCCCGGTCTGTGAGTTATTAGCCTTCTAGTCCTAGGGGCCTGGTTGGTTTCATGTACGAACCAACCCGACCGTATCTCAACTATACCCCAAACTCCCATGGGGTATTTTTAAAGGGACTGTTTCTCAATGAGATTACTAGCACCTCTGATGGTTTTTCAAATCGACATTCGGTGCCAAAGATATGGCCAAAGTAAGCAATGAGTCATTAGTGGGCCTGGGTCCGATCCGACCCGGTCAAACCGACTCGGCCCAACCCAATCTGGGTCGACCCGGTCAAACTTTCTGGGTTAGACTCGGCCAGTTGGGTGGTTCAATCCGCTATGTTTCGACCTGGTCTACTGGGCCTGGCTCAGCGGAATACGAGGGCAGTTCGGCAGGATGCCGCCACATTGGGGGCATCAGTTCGTAAGTCGGGGCAGGTTCGGCCAGCGCCGTGAAGGGCGAGGCTCGAGAGGTCGATGGTCGGGAGACCAGTGGGGAGGCTGCGTGGGGCGCGGACAGGCCGGAGGGACTCCGGTCAGACCGCAGGTGCACAGGGCATGGTGTTGGGCTGTAGGGTAACACGCCTGGGCAGCGCGCTAGGCCGCAGGCAGTGCACCGGGGTACTGGCCAAACCGCTTCAGGGGGCTGTGGGGGCGCCGGTATTACGCTGGGGTGTCGGGAAGGTGACTGGAAGGGGAAGGGCAGGTGGCTGGCTGGGTGCGGGTTCTCTTGGGAGCGCGCCAAGGTGCCTGGCAGGCCACCGGCTGGGCGCAGGTGCACCGGGTTGCGCGCTGAGGTACCGGGCAGGCGGTCGGTGGGGTGCGGGGGTGTCGGGCAGTGCGCTGGCATGGCGCGGGGATGTCGGTATGCGCATCAGCGGAACGGGGGTAGCGCGTCGGGGACGTCGTGGGTAGCCAGGTTGGGCACTGCTCGATCGGCGATGTGTGGCTGGGAGCATCTGAGCGCCGCGGGGGCGGGGCGATTTGCAGAGGCCGCAGGTAGCATGGTCATCATCATTTCTGCCTTCACCATCATCGCCTCAATGTCTTGTCGTAGAATTGCACAAGAGAGAAGAAATCAACAGAGGATGTCGGGCCGTGTTAGGTCAGCCCACATCCTCCACGTTTAAAGTGATAACAATTATCTCAACAAGAAGAAATGAGATATTCTAGAATTATTTTTAAAACCGCGCATCAAATATTTTTCAATCCGATGAAGAGAAAAATAACAGGATATTATACTAGAACAAAACCCCTACCTTTCTTGACGATTGTTCGTTGATAAAGTCGCGGGAACGCGGCGTCGTTCCATCAACATCAGAGGAGGAAGGGGTAATCGTCGTTGGTGACGTCCTCCATGGGCACCGCATCCCTTTCCCTGTCTCAGTTGAAAAACAATAAAGAAGGAAGAAATTGGTATCGTCGTTCTTCGGTAGAGAAGAAAGGCATTCATCGTGTTCTTCGCTGGAGATAATGAAGTTATCCTCTTCCAACATTCCACTAAATGTGAATGCCAACCAAATGAAATAATAGTTTGTATATTATTATATTTTTTTTTCATGAAATCAAATGAATTCAAATTGGGCCAATTAATTAAGAGAAGTTCAATTAATTAATTGCTTGGGATGGAACAAAATTAATGGGAAAGGTGGAGATGCTCAATTAATGAGAGAGTGTTTGATCCCCATAAATGGAGAGTTCAAGAGTTTAGGGGGGTTAAGAAGCTCGAGTGGGCCCCACCATTCAAACTTGAATTGGGGGGTTTAAGGGGGTAAGATCGTGTGGGCCCACCTAAAAAAATATCCTCCCAAGGGGGGTTATAGTGTGGGATGCCCACACCATTAACCTCCACTTGGAGGTTTAACCACCTCACATAAAAATAAAGTTAACACTTTATTTTTGTTCAATTTAATTAAAAACCCCCAAAAAATAACCTCCACTCACATCAGAATGCATCTATAGTCATGGTCTCACTAAGAAATATTTGACGTTGCGAGTTCAACGGTGCCCTCATATTTCAATTCTGAGCACCTGTTCAAAAGATATAAAATCCCGTACATACGTTTATTGAACGTACCCGAACAAAAGTTCAGAAAATTATTATCAGTCACCCACAACTCACACCAGTAGAGGTTAGGCTCTGCCTAGGGGAAACACACCCCAATGAACCCAACTGTACTCTTGGATTTTTAATCTGACTCACCGTTTAGATGTTATGAATTTTACAATAAAATAATTGTCACTAAATTATTTTATTTGTATCCAAAAAGTAACTTTCTCTTGTAGGCCGCATTGGCTAAAGTTAATATCTTCTTAAATAAATTATTACCTCATGAGTTCAGCGGTGGTATCAGATTTTAATCTGAGCTACCATTTGTGAGTTATAATCATTTGAAAAATAAAATAATTTATCTATTTATTTTATTCACTCTTACGCCTTTTTTGGGATTTTTCACAGGAGGCCCACACCGACTAAACATAAGTCATGCCTAGGGTAAACTCACCATCCTGAGTGCAACTGTTCACTCGAATTTTGGATCTGAGTTACCATTTATGAGTTATTCCACTTTTTCAGGAAAACTGTTTATGCTCCTTAACATAATCATAACAATAATTTCATGAATTGATTTCGGTCGCACCGGGCCTTGGAATCATGTGCCATCAGAAACTGCGTACTCGTAAAATTTCCATGTATTTACAAAAAATAAATTCCATGGAATTTTTGTATTTTTACATTCTCTCCACCTCAGGGCTTTATGTCCCCATATGCTACAAAACACATTAAGGGAACAAATGGGGGTATTGAGCACACATCTGCACCTCCCGCTCCCATGTGCTATTCTGGAGGTTCCTGTGCTACCAACGAACGCGCACCAGAGGTATCGATCGTCCACATAGGATCCTCTCCTGTCGACCCTCAATCTCCATGGGAACCTCTATGAACGTTTCCCAATCTTCGATGTCCATCTCTCCATGGTCGATTATGTGGGAAGGGTCATGAATGTATCTCCTCAGATTAGATACATAGAAGGTGCCGTGTACTCGGTGCAACTGAGCTGGAACAACTAATCGGTAGGCCACCTTTCCTACTCTACTGAGGAACTGGAAAGGTCTGATGAATCACAGAGATAACTTCCCACCTCGGCCAAATCTCCATAGAACTCATCGTGGTGAGACCTGTAGAAAGACGTGGATTCCATCCTCAAACTCAAGAGGTATATGTCTCCTAATATCATATGACTTCTGTCTTCTCTGTGCAGTCTTCATCTGCTCTTGAATTATCTACACCTTCTTCATGGTAGCTCGTACCATCTCTGTTTGGTAGGAAGTGCGCCGATGTGGTGAGTCGGTCGACCATCACCCAAATAGATTCATGTACCCTAGACGTACGTGGAAGACCTGACACAAATTCCAAGGATATACCATCCCTCTTCCACTTTGGGACCTCTAAAGGATGAACCAAGCCTGCTGGTACCTAATGTTCTGCCTTCACTTGCTGACAAGTGAGGCATCAAGAGACAAACTTTTCTTCCGCCTTCTTCATACCTGGACACTATTTCTGTCAATAAAGGTTAGGGTACATCTTCACCACCCCTGGATGTACCTCTAGAGGGGATGTGTGGAACACCCTCAACACTTCCTCTTGAAGTGCAACTGGTACCATGGTACGTCCTCGGAAGAGAATGACATGCTCCCCACCTTCAGAAAATCCATTAGTTGTTTGCCCCTTGGGGATCTAAGCACGTCATGTCTTGCAGTCAGTGTCTCCATGTTCGGCCACCCTAACTCACTGATGAAGTGGGGGAGTGACTATAATATACTGTAGAAAGTCTTCTCCATCCATATCCATGAAGTATTTCAATAAGGCGGCTAGCTGATATATCGCCTTTACTATAAGTTGTATTCTAGTCCTCCTGCTGATCACATACGCAACATGTTCCCCTTACAGGAGTATAGACTATCTCGATGTCATAGTCCTGGAGTAACTGGAAATTCAAAACTCCTGTTGCCATGAGGGTAAGGATGCCTGACTCAAGAGTGATCGGTTGCACCATCCTACGCATGAGTTTAACATGTGCTACCTAGGTTTCCATTTTCACCAACTAAGGAAACCCTCATCTCAACGTTGTAGATAAACCAGAACCTTTTTTCCTAATAAATTCAATCTGTGTATGAACTGTGGTTTCCCAGCCTATACCCAAGCTAACGTTGTAAGGCCTCGATGCTGCCACCAAGAGGTTACAATTGAAACTCTCGCCTCAAAGGTCAGATCACACCGTCATCGTAAGTGTGATTATCGAGTCTCCTCACAATGGTATCTCCAGACGTGAGGGTCAAGTCAACGGTTTAACTGGAAACTCTAGGGCTAAGACAAGATTCGTGGAAGGAATGAATGATTGCTACCTATGTATATGGATACAGAAGATAGTAGTAGACATAGTTTGTACCTCAAATCATTCCTAGATCCCTTGGGTCACACTCCTTGACAGCATGCTGCTATTCTCTTCCTCTACCATCCAGATCCATGAGCCTAGCGGGGACTACAAAGGTGGGTGGTTATAACATGTCAAAACTGACACCACCCCATGTTGCTCTTGTAACTCTGCTTCCATGTTTGCTGCTCTGCAGATTCATCTGTCCTTATCACTTCCTATTTCTAAAATAGTTTACATGCCCAAGTCTCTAAGACAGGAGCTAGTTTCGTTCCTTTCCACTACTAAAATTCATTGGTTGTATCCACTCAGCCAAAGAACATTCAACTACAAAGGTTCTCTCTAGAATCCTAACATAGGTAGGAATGCACATAAGAAAAATTGCTCAATCGGTTTTCCCTAAACACACCTCACTTGGAGGTCCAAGCTCCGAAGCACTGATCTTATCATATTCATTCAGTACTAGGAACGATCAGTACGCCTCGATGAATACTCAGCTACTGACATGTCGTCCTACCAAAGCTGTAGAAGTTTTAGAGAACTCTCATCCACCTACTCAGGCTAGTCCTTAGCCACCTGTAAGTCGGGATTGCCTAGTAGCCTAAGGATTATCTAATGATGAAACACGTGTAAGCCACTAAACCTATATGTGTCATCAACCGGTACTGCTGGTTGAAACTCCTGACCAACAGGTAGTGATATAGATGACACACTACCTAAAGGTACAATCTCAAAAAACGGGCCAAGTACTGACTCCCCATCACTATGAGGACCAACCTCATGGTCCCTTAATGGGAAAAACTAGTAGCTAAGATCACCGTCTGCTCTACTAGTTTCTCAACTAGGTGGAGAACTCTAGTAATCGCCTACAGTCAGTCCTCTGTTACCTGGTAATCTATCTCACCTCATAACCTCTTAGGACTCTACTGCTGGAACTCATGCAATGCGCTCAATTAGTGTGCATTGTCCTCTAGTGCGACTGGTGTAATCTACTGCCCAACGGGTGGTGGTGCTGCTGGTACACCACCCAAGGTGCCAACATAGTAAGAGGTCCATGCACTGGAGCATCGTCGCTCGGTGGGTCATCATCGTGTACTCTCTTGAAAATATAACTAGATGTCCACATAGGGGCTTCCTGAACAGATGTGACATGGTCAAAAGACCAAACCTATTGAGCTGACCTGGTTTTATTTGACTTAAAAAAACTTTTGAAACACACTTGCAATCAGTGTTTTTGTGTACTAAGTTTGAAATCAGTAGCCAGGGTCCTGGTGTATGGATACGTTGGCCGCCACACCAATAATGGACTCCCTGAACTGAAAACCACACTCAGTACCATTAACATTATTGCTTCAAAGAAAGAAAATAGTCCAAAGTTTTTCGGTAGAACTGACTCCTCTTATACCAATTTGTCACGACCCGTCTTCGGGACCCATGCCGTGACTACCCCAAGCCCGCAATCCACAGGCCAGGGGATGGCGACTAGCACCAAAGGCATAAATCCCTAAGCTGGGAAGGCATTGCCTTTATAAAATGTAAACACACACTATCAGAGTACACAACAAAAAGTTAAACACTAGTAGAAACTGAATACAATAGATGTGATGGAATGTAAAAGGGGCTGGAAATACAAGTCCAACAAAAAAGTACAAGGAAAAGACAAAATTTCTACAACTAAAAATGAAAAACAATTGGAAGGTGTCAAGAAGATCATGGATCGTCCACCATGGATCCTACCTAATGGGTAAGTACAGATAGCCTCCTCAGTGATCCACATCCGTCCATATCCTCTGGGTACCAACTCATCGTGAGGTCTACCTCGGGTACCATCCAATCCTTGTACACTCCGCCTCGGTCAGTGTTGTTCATCATCTGTATCAAACACAATGAGGTGTCGGTGAAGCCCGTGTAGGGGTGAGTATAAAGATACTCAATAAGGACCCTGAGACCCTCAAGGTCTCACAAAATCCAACAAGGATAAACCACAGTGTATGAATCAACGAATAACCATTACTTTGATATATTCACATACATATACCTAAGTTATATAGTAACCAATCTCAATTATGATGAAAAACACAAAGTTCATTGACTCATCTCAAACCAGGATTTTATTCACGATGTCAAAACCACGGCTGCTGGAGAACTCCTATTCTGTAGAATACAGTAGGCCTGCCACTACAACCAAGAGATTCCCACTAACCTTGTACTGCTGAAATACTCCACATGTCGAGTGCTAAGGGCCAGCTGCTACAACCAAGAACTTTCCACCATGGGTGTGCTGCTATAACCAAGAGCTCCCCATCATAGCCTACAGAGGTACTCCTAATATCGAGTACCGCGGGTCTACCACTACAACCAAGCACTCCTCCACTGTGGGTCTACTGCTACAACCAAGCTCTCCCCACTGGGCCATCCGAAACACTCCGAGTCGATGGATCAATAGTCATCGAGTCTCAGCAGCTACTAGGTCTCTCCAATATGATCACTCGTCACTAGGAGGGTCCGCTCCACGTGCCACAAGCCAAAACTCCATGTGTGGTGAAATCTCATTTAGAAGTAACACAAGGACCACCACGTCATAGGGGTCTCAACGCAGTAGACGGTGCGTCAATCAGATGTCCGGTCTGTGAGTTATTAGCCTTTTAGTCCTCGGGGCCCAGTTGGTTTCGTGTACAAACCAACCTGACCGTATCTCAACTATTCACAAAACTCCCAAGGGGTATTTTTAAATGGACTGATTCTCAATGAGATTACCAGCACCACTGAAGGTTCATCAAATGGACGTCTGGTGCCAAAGATATGGCCAATGTAAGAAATGGGTCATTAGTGGGCCTGGGTCTAGTCCGACTCGGTCGAACAAACTCGGCCCAACCCAATATGGGTTGACCCAGTCTGGGTCGACCCGGTCAGCTTTGTTGGGTCTGACTCGGCCCGTTGGGCGGGTTAGCCCCTATGTTTTGACCCGGACCGCCCGGCCCGGCCCAGCGGACTGCGAGGGCAGTTCGACCGGATGCCGCCACGCAGGCGGCATCGTCCCGAAAGTCAGGGTCAGTTCTGCCAGTGCCGTAAAGGGCGCGGCTCAAGATTTCGGTGGCTGTGAGACTATCGGGTAGGCCGCATGGGGCGAGGGCAGACCGGAAGGACTCCGGGCAGGCGGCAGGTGCACCGAGCAGGGTGTCGGGGTGCTGGGCAGCGCGCTGGGGTAGCGCGCCAGGGCACAGGCAGCACGTTGGTGCACTGGCCAGACAGCGGCAATGGGGCGCGGGGGCTCCGGTAGTGCGTCGGCAGGGTGCGGGCAGGCCGCCAGCTGGGTACGGGTGCGCCTGGGAGCGCACCGGGGTGCCGAGCAGGCCTCCGGAAGGGGCCGGGCAGGCCGCTGGCTGGGCACAGGTGCGCCAGGTGGCATGCAGGGATGCCAGGCAGGCTACCGGTTGGGGCGGGGTAGGCCTCCGGCAGGGCGCGGGGGCACCGAGAAGGCCGTCAACGGGGTGCGGGGGTGACGGGTAGTGTGCCAGCGATGCGTGGGGACACGGGGCAGGGCATCGGCGAGGCAGGGGGGGCGCCGGGCAGCACGTTGACGGGGCGCGGGTAGCGTGCTAGGGATGTCGTGGGTAGGTTGGTCAGGCGCCGATCGGTTGGAGATGTTTGGTCGGGAGCATCGGTGTGCCGTGGGGGCGGCGCGATTCGCGGAGGTTGCGGGTAGCACGACCGTGTTCGTTGCCACTTTCATCATCATCGCCTCAATACCTTGCCGTATAACACCACAAGAGAGATGAAATTGACGGAGGATGTCTGGCCATGTTAGGTCGGCCCGCATCATTCGTGATTAAAGTGATAACAATTATCTCAACAAGAAGGAAGGAGATGTTCTTCAATTGTTTTTAAAACTTCGCATCAAATCTTTCTCAATCCGAAGAAGAAAAAAAGAACGGTATATTATGCTAAACAAAACCCCTACCTTTCTTGACGATTGTTCGTTGACGAAGTCACATGAAGGTAGCATCGTTCCGTCATCGTCGGAAGAGGAAGGGGTACTCATCGTTGGCGATGTCCTTCGCGAGCATCGCTGCCCTTTCCTTGTCTTGGTTAAAAAATGATAAAGAAGGAAGAAAATGGCGTCGTCGTTCTTTGGTAGAGAGGAAAGAAGTTCTTCGTGTTCTTCACTGGAGAGAATGAAGTTATCCACTTCCTCCATTCCACCAAATGTGAATTCCAAACAAATAAAGTAATAGTTTTTCTATTATTATATTTGTTGGCATGAATTCTAAAGAATTCAAATTTTTCCAATTAATTAAGAGAAGTTCAATTAATTAATATCTTGGGTTGGCACAAAATTAATGTGGAAGGTGGAGAGGCTCAATTAATGAGAGAGGGTTTCATCCAAATAAATGTGGAGTTCAAGAGTTAAGTCGGGTTAAGAAGCTCGTGTGGCCCCCACCATTCAAACTTGAATTAGGGGTTTAAGGGGGTAAGCTCATGTGGGCCGCCCCTAAAAAATATCCTCCCAAGGGAGGTTATGGTGTGGGTGGCCCCCACCATTAACCTCCACTTTGAGGTTTAACCACCTCACATAAAAATAATGTTAAAAATTTATATTTATTCAGTTTAATTAAAATCCCGAAAAAACTAACCTCCACTCACATCAGAAATCAACTATGGTGAAGGTCTCACTAAGAAATCACATATTCTATGAGTTCAATGGTGCCCTCATATTTCAATTATGATATAAGGCCATGGCATTAAACTTTAATTAATATTGAATTAAATGAATAATTCACATTGAGGATCTTTTCAGGTTTAGAGTTTTAGAGAATTAGGACATAACTGTTACATCTCAAAAGGTTACAAAGTAGACACTTCTACTAAGATTCCATAGAATAAAAAAACTCATAAAAAGAAACATGTCTAGTTCCTTGTTTTATATAGCATGACTTTCCCTTGATCCCATCCTTGACCCTATTCCACATTTTGTCCTGTGAAAAAAATTTCAAAAAAACTTGGGGTGAGCATAAAAAGCTCAGTAAGGGATACACAAAGAATGAAAACTGTTAGTTTTCCAAACATCAAGTAAACCATGTATACTTTATCAAAGTAATACCTTCACCTTCATGAAGTAGTAAAAACTCTTCACTGAATAAAATATCATTACTTAACCTTCTTTAACCAAAGGATTACCATAAAACCTATATAAAGAACACATAACAAATAAAGGTAACTTGGGACATAAACATACTTAAGTGGAATAACCATACGGTCGACTTCCACACATATCACAAAATGGAATAGCCATACGGCCAACTTCCATACATAATTAATGGAATATCCATACGGCTGACTTCCATACCCAATGCATTAGAGGTTATAACGTAACCAGCCATCCTGGTATTCACGGCACCACCCGTCATATGGTTTATCATGTAACCACCCACCAAATGTCCAAGTACCATTATAAAAATCATAAGACATAAAACAAATATAATGGAAAGAAAACATTTACACACTTTGATCACAATATATCACTTAAATATATTGACATAACATATCCATTATAAAATAACCATTTTAAATACCAAAATACATAAAAGAGTATATGGTATTTATTTCATTTAAAAAAAACATTACGGCTTGTTCAGGAAGCCAAAGACCAAATAATACTCGCGGCGGCGGAAAAGGTCGTTGTCACCGTGTACGTTAAAAGAAACATTCCTTTTTGTCATTTTGTAAAATGCTTCGTAGAAAAATGATTCCTTTTGTATAAAAGTAAAAGTAAAATGGGATTATACACCGTATAAAAGAATGTTGTATATAAAACAAAATATGCCTCAATGAAAGGAGATTGAGATGAAGTCCCTTACCTCGGGTCCGACTTGACTCGATCGTTCTTTAACATCCTGAATAATAAACTTGAGTTAATTTCTATTTTATTAAGAACCTTTTTCAAGTTCATTATTCCTTTTATATCACTTGTTTCCATTTTATAAACATTATTTAATCATTTAAGTTAATAATGTTTGTTTTGTCGATATTTGGTTCTTAAGTTGAAAGTGGACTTCTTACAATTACATGGTGTTCGTGTGGTCAAAGGTTCTTTATATCCAGAATGAAATTCCTGATTTGGATATCATATATATCATATATATCCAGCATATACATGTATTTATAATATTAAATAATCATTTAGAGGTAAGAAATGAAATGCACCGTTCATAGAGACGGTAAGCCGTACGTACGCATGAACGCTACTTTCATTTCCTTGTCATATTAATGGAATTAAAACTAAATGAGAGGTATGTATATTTTAATTCCAGAATTATATTAATCATTTAGATGTATCATTCATCATATATATCCATTATATACATGTACTTATAATAGTACATTACATTTGGGGATAAGAAATGAAATGCACCGTTCATGGAGACGGTAAGCCGTACGTACACATGAACGCTACTTTCATTTCTATCTCATACTTTAATGGAAAGAAATAATATTTATATAGAGTTATATTATAATTCCCGTATAACATCATATATAATAACTTTAAATCCATCCTTTATTTGTCCCACATATGGCATTAACAAATCACATCACTTTGAGGGGGCGGTAGTCTGCACTTCCTAAAATGAAATTATCGTGTTTACCCACAGTGGAAACCATAAAGGTATACCAAAAATGAAAAATAAATAATAATAATAAAACATAAACATAATATATATCATATATAAATATAGTGACTTCTTAATGTCCACCATTAAAGGTGTTTAAAAGAAGATTGAACAATCATCGTTTCATGAGGCAGAAATTCACCAACCACAAAAACAGCATGTTCTTTAACCATTATATGTAGATGTGTGTAAGTGTAGCTCTAAATCGTATTATAAAAACATCCTAGTATAATGAATATACTTTATTTGTTACAAAAGAAATGAATAAAAAGAGTTTAGGGGGTTGGAGAAGCAAAATAATACAAAAGAACACAAGTGAAGACATCACCTTAAAATCGGGTAACTCTCTTAGATTTGAGCTCAAAGGCTTCCTTGGGAAGACTTCTGCCCAAAGTGTGGCTTCAAGAAGTAATATAGGGATGTGTAGCGACAAAATGGGTAGGGTTGTTTGGAGCAAAAGGCTTTGGATGTGTGGGTAAGGTGGTAGAGGTGGGGGCCTTTTATAAGTGGAGAGGATGGGCACTCTTGGAAAGTAAGGAAATGTTACTTTATTTTAGAATGTGTTTCGAATTTTAATGGTCCCACATTGATTTATTTCGAGGCTAAGGTGATAAGGGTTAGAAATCCACCCATACAATAGGTTTTTGACATGTGTAGGTCTTATATTTTACATTATCTTTCCATTTTATTTAAATCGTTAAATAATGAGATAATCACTGCATCATCACGGTGTCATATATAATTTATTTGGTTAATGTCTAAAAATTATAAAAAAAATACTATGATGTAAGAAATCATTTTTCCTTTCCAATTAATATTTATAGTCAAAAATATGATTTGTATAACCCCATGTAAAAATTGTTTTAGTAAAACAACTCATGTTTGTGTCATTTTTACATTAACATTAAATAAAAAGTTATTTATGTCATTTCCCAACCAAAGTGGCTCCATGGGGTCCCCAAGTTGACCCATGGATTGTCTTGGTCGACCATGACACATCCAATGAGGGTAGGACATGTTTCAAGCTCAACTCATATTATTAAAACATTATTTTTACCTTAAACTACACTAATTACCTCTAATCGCGATTAAAAACTTAATAAGTTACTATTCACCAAAAAATTATTTTAATCCCGTTGAACCACATTTTACTACTTAATTAAAACCATGTATGTCGGATTATTGAAATTCAAAACACATAGGTGCTAAAATTTCATTTAAACGAAAAATCAGTATTTTAAGTACCACTTAGTGGTTTCACTATGCATCAAAAATTGACGTTTTTCAAGAAAAATACCAAAAAATCACCCTAAGCTATATTTGATATTCTGAATTCAAAAATGAAGTCCATTTTACAAAATTCAAAACATATAAGTTGCATTAATTAATTTAATAATTAATTCTCGTTGTTAGAGAAAATAGCGTGTTTTTATGAAACAATAAGTATCAAAAGATTGACACTAGTTTAAGTCCAATTTCAAAGTGAAATTAATTCCAAAGACCACTATTGGATTTAATGGTAAAAATATATTCTAATTTCACATTAAAACCAATTCAAAAGTTAATCTAATAATAAAAATAAATTATATTAAAAAGTGGTTTTGAATTAAAATACAACATTTTACACTATTCATTTAAAAAAGAACTTTATCGGAAAAATACCAAAAATTTACAAAAAGTAAATTTTGATGTCCGATTATAAAGAAGAGTTTTATTTTGTCCAATAGAATTTATAAGAGTGAAAAAAACTATATTTAATGATGGTTCGCCATCAAAAGGCAATAAGTGAACCTTTAGTGAAAACTAGGGCATATAAGCCTAAAATTGAATTCTTTCCGTATTTTAAGCCTTTATCTTCTATTTGATAAAAGTAAAAACATTTAAAAAACATATATAATCATATTTTAGTTATTTCTATCCATTCCTGCCAATAAAACGACTATGTGTTAACTACCATAATATTATTTTATTACTAGTGTGCAATGAAAGATTTCAATGAAACTCTTTGTGGCGTATCTGGTACGCTATCGAACATAGCAACCCTTTTAAGGTAAAATTAATATTTAATTCGTAAATATTAATAAATATGAAATTGTTTTATTCATTATTTACCTGGGATGTTACATCCTTTCCCCCTTTTGGTAATTGAGTCCTCGCAATTTTATTAACTTATCAAAATAAGTGGGGGTATTTATCCATCATAGCATTTTCAGATTCCCACGTTGCCTCTTCAACAATATGGTTTTTCCACAAAACCTTTACCTGGTGAATTACCTTATTTCGCAACACTTGCTCTCTTCGGTCAAGAATCTGGACTGTTTGTTCTTCATAACATAGGTTCTCCTCCAGTTGAACTACCTCTAGACTCAAAACATGAGATGGATCTGGAATATACTTTCTCAGCATCGAAACATGAAAAACATTGTGTACCTAAGATAAACTCAGAGGTAAAGCCACTCGGTAAGAAACTGATCCAACTTTCTCCAGAATTTCATATGGTCCAATGAACCTTGGAATCAGCTTTCCTTTCTTACCAAATCTCATCACACTTTTCCATGGAGAAACCTTGAGAAAAACATGATCACCTACCTCGAAAGATAGATCCTTCCTCCGGTTATCTGCATATCTCTTCTTCCTGCTCTGAGCTGTTCTCATGTGTTTATGAATCAACTGAACTTTTTCTACCATCTATTCTACCAATTCTGGTCCCATCTTCTTCCTTTCACCCACTTCATCCCAAAATGCTGGAGTTCGACACTTCTTCCCATATAATGCCTCAAATGGAGCCATCTGTATACTTGAATGAAAACTGTTATTATAAGAAAACTCAACCAAAGAAAGATGTTGGTCCCAACTTCCCTGATAATCCATCAAACATGCTCGTAGCATATCCTCCAAGGTCTGAATTGTTCGTTCTGACTGCCCATCTGATTGTGGATGAAAAGCTGTACTAAAATTTAATTCAGTACCCAAAGACTTCTGATGGCCTTTCTAAAAGTTAGAAGTAAATCTGGGATCACAATCAGATACAATGGAGAGGGGAACTCCATGAAACCTGACTATCTCTTTAAGATTCAATTGAGAAATTTGATCTATAGAGAATGTATCTTGAATAGTAAGTAAATGAGCAGATTTTGTCAATCGATCAATAATAACCTAGATTGCATTATTACCTCGAGGTGTCTTCGGCAATCCCACAACGAAGTCCATGGATATATTCTCCCATTTCCACTCTGGCATTGGTAAAGGCTGAAGCATCCCTTTCAGTAACTGCCGCTCTGCTTTAACCTACTGACAAGTCAAACACTTCATAGTAAAATTAGCAATATCTCTTTTCATTCAATCCCACCAGTAATACTCCCGCAGATCCCTGTACATCTTAGTACTGCCAGGATGAACTGAAAATGGGGAACTATGCGCCTCACATAACAACTCATTCTTCAACTGTGAATCACCAGCGAAACATAATCTCTTCCCAAACCTCAAAACACAATCATTATCAATGTTGAATTTAGGCAACTTACCCTTCTGAACCAGCTCTACCTTTTTCTATAACTCACTGTCTTCCCTCTGTGCTTTCTTAATTCTGTCTGATAGGGATGATCTCACTGATACCTGAAACAAAACAGAAGAGCTTCCTGCACCAACAATTTCCATGTCATAGTTCATCAAATCGAAAACCAAAGGATCTCGTTCCAAATGTAGCATGGTTAATGAAGCATAACTTTTTCAACTCAAAGCATCAGCCACTTTATTTGCTTTTCCCGGATGGTAATGAAGTGTACAATCATAATCCTTGATTAATTCAAGCCATCTCCTCTATCTCATGTTCAATTCTTTCTGAGTGAATATATACTTTAAACTTTTGTGATCAGTATATATTTCACACTTTACTCCATAAAAATGATGCCTCCAAGTTTTTAAAGCAAAAACAACAACAGCTAATACCAAATCATGTGTAGTGTAATTTACCTCATGAGTTTTCAACTGACGTGAAGCATAAGCAATTACCTGATCATTATGCATAAGGACATAGCCAAGTCCCTTCAACGAAGCATCACTGTATATAACAAACTCACCATTCCTAGAAGGAAGTGAGAAAACTGGAGCATTCACCAATCTTCTTTTCAACTCCTGAAAACAATCATCACATTCTTTTGTCCAGATGAACTTAACACCCTTACGAGATACCTTAGTCATTGGACTAGATAACCATGAAAAAATTTCAATAAACCTTCAGTAGTAACCTACCAAACCAAGAAAACTACAGATCTTGGTTACATTTCTGGGTCTTGGACATTCTTCAACAAATTTTGTTTTAGCAGGATCAACAGTTATGCCATATTTTGAAAAAATGTAACCCAGGAAAGAAATTTGTTATAACCAAAACTCACACTTGATGAATTTTCCATATAGTTTCTTTTCTTTTAAGGTTTACAAAATAACCCTCAAATGACTATCATGCTCTTCTTCACTTTTAGAAAACACCAAAATATCATCAATAAAACAACCATGATTTATCACCTGAGTCAACTGATCCATCACTGCAACAAACTGTTCAATTCTGATTCTGACCATCTCAGTATGCTGATTTGGAAAGTCATTTCCCTCAGTATGCCTTCCCAAAAAAGCTTCTATGTTTCCTCTACGAGAAACCATTCTTAACATAGAAATATCATAGGCAAAGCAACATGGTAATCTATAAATGCTATATCATTTCAATCATACCATAAATTAACTTATAATTTAACAATTTTCTAAATCTTAAAGTTGTCTAAACCGACCTCTGATACCAACTATAAGCCCCCGGCCTTAAACTTTACTTAATATTGAATTAAATGAATAATTCACATTGAGGATCTTTTCAGGTTTAGAGTTTTAGAGAATTAGGACATAACTGTTACATCTCAAAAGGTTACAAAGTAGACACTTCTACTAAGTTTCCATAGAATAAAAAAACTCTTAAAAAGAAACATTTCTAGTTCGATGTTTTATATATCATGAAATTCCCTTGATCCCATCCTTGACCCTATTCCACATTATGTCCTGTGAAAAACATTTCAAAAAAAACTTGGGTTGAGTATAAAAAGCTCATTAAGGGATACACATAGAATGAAAACTTTTAGTTTTTCAAACATCATGTAAACCATGTATACTTTATCAAAGAAATACCTTCACCTTCTTGAAGTAATAAAAACTCTTCACTGAATAAAATATCATTACTTACCCTTTTGTAACCAAAGGATTACCATAATACCCATATAGAAAACACATAACAAATAAAGGTAACTTGGGACATAAACATACTTAAGTGGAATAACCATACGGTCGACTTCCACACATATCACTTAATGGAATAGCCATACGGCCAACTTCCATACATACTTAATGGAATAGCCATACAGCCGACTTTCATACCCAATGCATTAGAGTTTATAACGTAACCACCCATCCTAGTATTCACAGAACCACCCGTCATATGGTTTATCACGTAACCACCCGTCAAATGTCAAAGTACCATTATAAAAATCATAAGACATAAAACAAATATAATGGAAAGAAAACATTTCCACACATTGATCACAATATATCACTTAAATAGATTGACATAACAAATCCATTATAAAAACCATTTTCAATACCAAAATAAATAAAAGTGTATATGGTATTTATTACATTTAAAAAAACATTACGGCTTGTTCAGGAAGCCAAAGAACAAATAATACTCACGGAGGTGGAAAAGGTCATTGTCACCACGTACAATAAAAGAAACATTCGTTTTTGTCGTTTTGTAAAACGCTTCGTAGAAAAAGATTCATTTTGTATAAAATTAAAAGTCAAAGGCGTTTATACACCGTATAAAAGAAAGTTGTGTATAAAACTAAATATGCCTCAATGAAAGGAGATTGAGACGAAGTCCCTTACCTCGGGTCCGACTTGACTCGATCGTTCTTTAACGTCCTGAATAATAAACTTGAGTTAATTTATATTTTCCTAAGAACCTTTTTCAAGTTAATTATTCCATTTATATCACTTATTTCCATGTTATAAACATTATGTAATCATTTATGTTAATAATGTTTGTTTTGTCGATATTTGGTTCTTTAGTCGAAAGTGGACTTCTTACAATTACATGTTGTTCGTGTGGTCAAAGTTTCTTTATATCCAGAATGACATTCCTGATTTGGATATCATATATATCATATATATCCAGCATATGCATGTATTTATAATATTACATAATCATTTAGAGGTAAGAAATGAAATTCAACGTTCATGGAGACGGTAAGCCGTACGTACGCATGAATGCTACTTTCATTTCTTTGTCATATTAATGGAATTAAAACTAAATGAGAGGTATGTATATTTTAATTCCAGAATTATATTCATCATTTAGATGTATCATTAATCATATATATCCATTATATACATGTACTTATAATAGTACATTACATTTTGGGATAAGAAATGAAATGCACCGTCCATGGAGACGGTAAGCCGTACGTACGCATAAAAGATACTTTCATTTCTATATCATACATTAATGGAAATAAATAATAATGATATAGAGGTATATTATAATTCCAGTATAACATCATATATAATAACTTTAAATCCATCCTTTATACGTCCCACGTATGGCATTAACGAATCACGTCACTTTGAGGGGTGGTAGTCCACACTTCCTAAAATGAAATTATCGTGTTTACCCACAATGGAAACCATAAAGGTATACCACAAATGAAAAATAAAGAAGAATAAGGAAAACATAAACATAATATATATCATATATAAATAGATTGACATCTTAATGGCCACCATTAAAGGTGTTTAAAAGAATATTGAACAATCATCATTTCGTGAGGTAGAAATTCGCCAACCACAGAAACAGTATGTTCTTTAACCATTAGTTGTAGATGTGTGTAAGTGTAGCTCCAAATATTCTTATAACAACATCCTAGTATATTGAATATTCTATATTTGTTACAAAATAAATGAATAAAAAGATTTTAGGGGGTTGTAGAGCAAAATAAAACAAAAGAACACAAGTGAATACATCACCTTAAAATCAGGTAACTCTATTAGATTTGAGCTCAAAGGATTCCTTGGGAAGACTTATGACCAAAGTGAGGCTTCAAGGAGTAATATATGTATGTGGAGAGTCAAAATGGTCAGGGGTTGGCCGGGCCAAAGGCTTTTGAAGTGTGGGTAAGGTCGTTGAGGTGGGGGCCTTTTATAAGAGGAGAGGAGGGGCACTCTTGGAAAGTAAGGAAATGTTACTTTATTTTAGAATGCGTTTTGGATTTTAATGGTCCCACATTGATGTGTTTAGAGGATAATGTGATAAGGGTTCTAAATCCACCCATCCAATAGGTTTTTGACATGTGTAGCGCTTAGAGTTTACATTATCTTTCCATTTTATTTAAATTTTTAAATAATGAGGTAATCGCTACATCATCATGGTGTCATAAATAATTTAATTTATTTAATGTCTAAAAATTATAATAAAAAAATACAATGATGTAGGAAATAGTTTTAACTTTCCAATGAATATTTATAGTCAAAAATCTGATTTTTATAACCCCATGTAAAAATTGTTTTAGTAAAACACCTCATGTTTGTGTCATTTTTACTTTAACATTAAATAAAAAGTTATTTATGTCATTTCCCAAAAAAAGTGGCTCCATGGGGTCCCCAAGTTGACCCATGGATTTTCTTGGTCGGCCATGACACATCCAATGAGGGTAGGACATGTTTCATGCTCATCTCATATTATTAAAACATTATTTTTACCTTAAACTACACTAATAACCTCTAATCACGATTAAAAACTTAATAAGTTACTATTCACCAAAAAATTATTTTAATCCCATTGAACCACATTTTAATTCTTAATGAAAACCATGTATGTTGGATTTTTTAAATTCAAAACACAAAGGTGGTAAATTTTCATTTAAACGAAAAATTAGTTTTTTAAGTACCACTTAGTGGTTTCACTATTTATCAAAAATTGAGGTTTTTTAGAAAAATACCAAAAATTCGCCATAATCTATCTTTGATATTCTGAATTAAAAAATGAAGTCCATTTTACAAAATTCAGAACATATAATTTTTGTTAATTAATTTAATAATTAATTGCTGATGTCAGAGCAAATAGCGTGTTTTTATGAAACAATAAGTATCAAAAGATTGACACTAGTTTAAGTCTGATTTCAAAGTGAAATTAATTCCAACGACCACTATTGGATTTAATGGTAAAAATATATTCTAATTTAAATTTAAAACCAATTCAAAATATAATCTAATCATATAAATAGATTAGATTAAAAATAGGTTTTGAATTAAAATACAACATTTTACACTATTAATTAAAAAATGAACTTTATCGGAAAAATACCAAAAATTTACACAAGGTAAATTTTGATGTCCTGATTCTAAAGAAGAGATTTATTTTGTCCAATAGAATGTATAATAGTGAAAAAAACTATATTTAATGATGGTTCGCCATCAAAAGGCGATAAGTGAACCTTTAGTGAAAACTAGGGCATATACGACTAAAATTTTATTCTTTCCATATTTTAAGACTTTATCTTTTATTAAATAAAAGTAAAAACATTTAAAAAAACATATATAATCATATTTTAGTTATTTCTATCCATTCACACCAATACAACCGCTATGTGTTAACTACCATAATATTATTTTATCACTAGTGTGCAATGAAAGATTTCAATGAAACTCTTTGTTGCGTATCGGGTACGCTATCAAACATAGCAACCCTTTTAAAGTAAAATTAATATTTAATTAGTAAATATTAATAAATATGACATTGTTTTATTCATTATTTACCTGGGATGTTACATCTGAGAACCAGTTAAAAAGATATAAAATCTCGTACGTACGTTTACAAAACATACCCGAAAAAAAGTTAGGAAAATTATTATCAGTCACCCTAGACTCGTATCGGTCAATGTCAGGCTTTGCTTAGGTGAAAATGCCCCAATGAACCCAACAGTACTCTTGTATTTTTAATCCGACTCACCATTTAGATGTTATTAATTTTATAATAAAATAATTGTCACTTAATTATTTTATTTGCATCCAAAAACTAACTTTTTCTTGTTTCCTTCACCAGTCAAAGTTAGTATCTTCTTAAATAAAGCATACCCCCACGAGTTCAGAGGTGGTATCTTATTTTTAATCTGAGCTAACATCTTTGAGTTATAAGTATTTAAAAATAAAATAATTTATTTTATTATTTTATTCACGGTAACGTCGTTTTTGGGATTTTCACAGGAGGTCGGCGCCGACTAATCTTAAGCTGCGCCAAGGGTAAACCCACCATCTCTAGCACAACGGTGCCCTGAGATTTCTGATCCAAGTTATAGTTTAAGATTTATTCCAATTTTTCAGGAAAAATACTAATGTGTGTTAACTTAAGCATAACAAAAACTTCATAAATTGATTCCAGGCACACCGGGCCTCAGAATCATGAGCCGTCAAAAAATTTGGACTCATAAGATTTCCTTTTATTTAAGAAAAAAATTTCCACAGAATTTATGGGTCTTTTTAGGTTGCTAAAAAATCCACACTTTTTTGTCAATATAACTATCTCAAATGGTTTCCAATGGGGTTTATTCGCAAAACCAGAAACATCAAATACTTACCACATCCATAATGAGCATTGACCATGATTTCCAAAGGATAGAGGTCATTGAGATTTCATTACACTAACACTTTATAATATAAATTGGTTATGTGGGTGGTAGTTATGATATATCACAGCATGTTCTAAGGAATTATAAGCGTTTTATTATCCTTTTGTTCCATGAAATAAAGGATCATCCTGAATAGGCTAGGATGAGGACACCTAGTTTTTTCACGTGTCACAAATGAGTAAGGGAACATAGTGAATGCTATATTGGACTTATAGTAAAAAAAACATATGTAAATTTTCACTCTATCTCCAATCAATGGAATCCTCTCTCTAAAATTTACAATATTTTATTAAATCTAGAAAAAATAATAAGAAGTGTGATATATTTTTAAATTGAATATATTTTTAAATTATATATTAATTTTTTCATAAAAATTATTACTAGGAATTTATAAAAAATGATCAAACAATATGTTTTTTCAATATTTTTATTATTTGAAAAAAATCGACATATTTAAGTTAATATTTTAATAAAAATCATTATTTAAAACATGTTTAATATTAAGGGGTTAATTACATTTAAAAACCAATTATCATTTTAACTGAAATAATCATTATTTTGTTTAGAAAGTTGTGTCATATATTTTAAAATGAATTTAAAATAAATATGTGACAAAAATGGATCTTTTAATCCTTCTATTGAAAATTAAATGATTTTCCTAGATATATTTAATGTCAAATATATTTTTAATGCATAAATTAATATTTAGTTAATGGGATTTTAAATATAATTATTTTTCTAAAAGAAATGAATTTGTAAGTGTAAAAAATGGTTTTATTCCTTTTTAAAAAAATTGAATTTTCTATTAAAAAAATATTTTATTAATTATATTTATAAAATTAATAAATTTTATTTAATATTTTTAATGAATATTGTTTTCTAAATATATAAGAAATATATTCTCCATGAATAATTAAATTATAAAAAAATTTACTAATTTATTAAATAATTAAAATTTATTTGTAATTAAAAAAAAACTTTTTCTTTATGAAATGATATAGAATATAATTTATGGTAAACATCAAATAGTAATATTTCATTGAAAACATTAATTGTTTATTTTTAAATTTATAATTTTATTACTAACCATAATAAATACTATTTTTATAATTGTATACAAATAAACAAGTATCTATAAAAGGATAAAAACTAAAGTTTAATAAAAAAATTCATAGAAACATTTATCTAAATATATTTTTGAAAAACAATAGATGTACATTTATGAAAAATTACATTAGAAATTTATAGTGAATAATTAAATGAGAATTAAACATAAAATTTTGGAATTACACATTTTATTATAAAACATTATTAAATGATTATAGTACAATCATTAAAATTTTGTATAATTATTTTGAGTTATCCATTTTTTTTTGTGAATGTTTTCATTGGTGTATTGTGTAGGTTTCTGTTGTTATAAAGAATTTTATAGGTGAATATTTAATGGAATTCCTGTTGTAATTTTCAATTGAACTTATAATTTAAGTTACACTAAAATTTCACAATGAAGTTTAATAGGAATTTTTTTGAGGCATAATCTGTCTTATATTTTATATTACAATAAACATAAACACTTTTTAAATTTTGAAACATCCATTAGAATTTCCAATTAAGGAATTTATAATTGTTTCATATATTTTTAAAAACATATTTAATAAATCAGATATTTTAATTTATAATAAATTTGGTTTTATGTATATTTTCATATTTTATTTACATCATTATTTATATAGAATATAAAATGTTAAATGGTACATTATATTTTATTTCTTAAAACTATTTATAGAATATAATACCTATTTTATATCATTGACTTTATTATAAAATAAATTATTAAAACTTAATTTTATAAATATTTTTTTGTTTTATAAATATTTACTTTAATTGTATTTTGAGACTCCCAATGGAACACCAATTATAACTTCCACTAGAAATTTCACTTAATGAGGTTGCAATTTTCAATAATATAGATTTTGGAAAAAAATACAAATATATCACATGTGATCATTTATTATAAATTTTCATTCAATTTAAATTATACATATTAGTTACATTTTTATTCATATAAAATATACATTTATAAATTCTAAACTATTATATGTTTAAAAAACAAGTAAATAATATAATACATAGTTTATATCATTGAATTTATTATAAATATATCTATAAAAATTTAATTTTTATTAATATATTATTTATTTTAATAAATATATTCTATTGTTTCATTGTAAATCTTCTATCACAACTTGGAAAATCCACTTAATGAATTTTTAATTATTATTAATAAATATTTTTTAAAAAATATATTAAATAAAATTTATATGTTATTTTAGTATAAATTTCATTTGGGTTGTAATATCATATTTTATTCACTTTTTTATTCATATAGAATATAATTTCACGAATGATAAATTAAATTACGTTTATAAAACATATCTGAAAATATAATACATATTCTATGTAATTGAACATGATATAAATATATTTATTAAAATATAATTTTTATTACTATATTCAATAGTCTTAAAAATATATTCATTTATTTCATTTTTAATCTTGCGCGAGGACTTCCATATAATTGATTTATAAATGTTATTAATACTCATTTCCAAAAAAAATGTATTGAAAAATATTATAAAGGAGTTTATTATAAAATTATTTTTAGTAATAATTTCATATTTTAATTAAATATTTCATTCATACATAATATATATTTTGAAATAGAAAATTATATAATTTTTTTAAAAATAAGTGGCAAATTTAAGAAATATTTTTTATCAATGTATTTATTATTCATATATCTATTTAGAATTTCTTTTTTTAATATGTTTTTTTTTGTTTTATAAATATAAGGAATTATTTTATTTCAAAATATATAAAGATAGTTCAACGAAAACATCTACTAGAACATTCATTGGAAATTTATGTTGAAGGATTTATAATTTTTGTTAGTTCATATTTTGTTAAACAATATATTACATATGTTGTCTATGATAATTTATAATAAATATATTTTTAGTTTTATTTTCATATTTTATTTAATTTTTTATTCATATAGATTATATATTCTTAGTAGGTAAATTATATTATATTTATAAAAATTATGTTACAAATATATTTCATATTTTATTCCATTGAATTTTTTAGAAATGTATTTTGAAAAAATTATTTTTATTAATACAATCTTAAGTTATGAAAATATATACTTTTATTTTGTTTTAAAACGTCTATATAAAATTCAATTGAATCTTCTTTTATAAAATCCACTTGACCATCCACATAATGAATTTATAAAAGTTATTAAAATAGATTTTCAAAAAAATATTAAATATAAATTCTAAGTCAAATTATTATTTATTTAATTTTATTTATAACTTGATATTTTATTTGAATTTTTATTTCCATGGAATTTAAATTTTAAATGGTAATATAAAGTATATTAATAAAAATTATATATCAAATATAATACATATTTTATATAATTAAAAAAAATGGTATATCCAGAAGATAAATCTCCAGAAAATTTATTAAAGATGAAAGGAAAATATAACAACAAAGAATGAATATGGACGGGGTCATACAAATATACATTACATCATCTAGATAAGAAAATTATAGATCAAGGAAATTAGGTTCATTCTCATAATCATATTCAAAATAAATATCATCATCAGTAGTTTCCCACTCAGATTGTGATTTTCTTTGATTAAATATCCCCCAAATCCTCCACTTAGATGTTTTCTTCTACTAAGTGAGATAGATATTTTATTAAAATGAAGGTGACCTAGTAGAAACATTATTATGGGGACTATAATAATACATTTATAGCCTTATTTTTTGAGCAAACAGAGCAACACCATCACTTCTGATCATCCTTCCGTTTCCATTTAAAATATCATCCTTAAAAGAAACAAGATAATGAATGCCCTTAGATTGGATATGAGTGGTGTCCAATAGAACCATGGGTTATTATATTTCATCATTTAGATCATTACCTAATTTACCAATTATTCATGAAGAAATGAAATTATGAATCTCTTGAAGATAATCCACACATTTATGATCATCATACTGCCTAGTCATATCATTTTATAGAATGTGTATTGAAACGTCTTCATCCAGCAGCTGCAAAATACAACCTTGTTAAAACTTTTGTGGAGGTGAAAACCTAGAAAACACATGAACAAACTCATTTTCAGACTGGACCAACTCACCAGTATGCATTCCATCTTAACCAATGTATTTCATGAATACTAAACTAGAGATTCCAACACATCGAACAAGTTCTGATGAATAATCACTTACTATAAATCCATTTACAACAGTGGGATAACATATAACATTCCCATCATTAATTTCAGTCATATAAAATGAACAAGTAGAACCCAATAATGTTCCTTCCTTCTCCTGATTCACCACCAATGATTTATTATTTTTAAATTGCAACTCCTTTATTTTGGGGATTTTTATCCACAAAAATCAACAGTCTATATCATTTTTTATCTAGGTACTGACTACCCATGCATTCTAGATGAATTCCCCATATCATTATCATATCATTAATTTGAAGGATTCCCCATCAAACCACAAAAATCACAAACATTACTCATGTGTTTATCATATAGATGACCAATATAATTTCTATTTTTATTGAACAATATACAATTTTTATACTAAAAACATATTTGTATGTCATCAATGAAGTGTCATGTTGTAAATAAGAATAGAAATAAAATCAATTTCAACTATAATTCTTGCATAGTGACCATACCTAACATGTTTGGTCTCTATATCAAGGTGAAATGGAATATAGATGATGACAGCAATACCATGTAATATTTTTGTTTTCCATAAAATCCATTTAAGTTGGTGACGAAAGATATAAACATCTGAAAAAGAATTAATGACCCCTGACACATTAAAATCCATATTCTATTCATGTAGATGAAGAATTATCAGTTTCAAAAGAAAATAAACTAGATGACCATGAATGGATCCGGTCTTTATCAAAATGAAACAAGTAGTGAAAAAAATATCTGCCTAAAAATAAACATAAATTCTGAAAACCCCAACAGAAAAGAGATTCTAAAAATAAGATCCTCAAGAATACATGTCTTCTATACATTAATAAGATAAACCCTATCAATGATATAAGTCAAACCAAATGTTAGAAATTCTAAAAAGGCTTCACAGTTGGATTCAACGTGGGTCAATGATCTTTTCTTATGGATCCTACCAATAGAGTAATCCATAAACACTACCAATGGAAACCAAGAAAAATAATCACATTAACTTTATCCTGTAACTGATATCTCTTCGGACCTACGTCGAGCAATAGTAATAGTAGGTGATTCACAATTCATCGAAGGTATACATGTTTTATCAACTACAGTCACTATAGTAATAGAATCATAAACAACCAAAAAATTAAGAGAATTAGTCACACCACCCAAAGTAGTCAGAATCACATTATCTATGTAACTTCCATGTACATTCAAGGTATATCAGAAAGAAGATGCATCAACCTCTGTGATTTCCATAGTAACAACCCTTCATAAATCATTTTCCACCACATCCGATATGCCATACCCATCAATGACTAAACGAATTGATCCATGATATTTTGGGATCTTCAAATTAGTAGGTTTGTAAACCATCAAATATGAAGAAACATAAAAATCCATGTTTACATTTTCTCCATCATGGAATCGCTAAAAATCATGGCTCTCAAAATCTATCTATCCCTTCTAAAAATTGATATATCCTTACATTTATTATAAATATATGTGTATATATAAACATTAAATTATAATTAATTTATTATTTAGTTTTATAAATATATACTTTCATTTGGTTGTGAATTATCCACTGAAACTTCCACTGATTCTTCTAGTTCAACTTCCACTAGATATTCCACTTAATGAATTTATAATTTTTAAAAATATTGATTTTGTAGAAAAATATAAAAAACATATATCCTAAGAGAATTTATTATCTGTTTATTTTTATTTATCATTTCATATTTCATTTACATATTTTTTTCATATAGAAAATACATTTCAAATTATTAAATTTTATTATATTTATTAAAATAATGATTCCAAAATAAAACAAATTTTATATATTTTTATTTATTATAAATATATTAATTAGAAGTTATGTATTATTAATTTATTCATTAATTATATAGAAATATAATTTATTTGAACTATGAATCTTCTATAAGAGATTCTTATAGATCATCCTTGAGAACATTCAATAGAACATAAACTAAATAGAAGTATAATTATTATTAACGTAGAGTTTCTATAAAATATAGTAAATATATCTAATAAGTGAAATTATTATAATTTTTCTTTATTATAATTTATTATTATATTTACATTTTTATTCATATATTATATACATTTATCAATGGTAAATTATATTATATTTATAAAAATTATATAAAAACATTAATACATATTTTAAATCATTTAATATATCAATACTATACTTATTAAAAATTATTTATGTTTTAATATTCTCATTTGTATTATATATATTTTATTTTATTTTGAAGTTCAAAGTGGATATTCTAGTAGAAATTTCACTAGAACATACACTAGAACAACCAGAAGAACTTCTATTCATGAAAAGTTGAACATTTTACAACAATTTTCTATTCAAAATAATATTACATTAACTACAGAATTCCATCAAAAATATTTATATTTATTTTGTATTTTTTATTTGTAATTTTTAGTTTATAGATATATTATAATTATTTACTATATATTTCAATTGAATTTTTCATCTATAAATTTATAATGATGTTTTACAGTGGATATATTTAGAATTAAAATTCTAGTGGAACTTTATAATATAATATTTGAATTTAACATTATCATTTAAAATTTTTATTTTCATTAAATGAGTTTTTATATAAACCTCTTGAATGTAATTTTATATTATAATTTTTCATTGAAAATATTCCTTATAGAATATAATATTTTTAATATTGATATTTCTATTATAAATTATTTTTATGAACTAAATTCCACATATATAATACACATGTGACAATTACTAAATTAGAATACGAAATTACTAAATATTTCTAAATATTGAAAAATATATTTTTTAAATATATGAATGTTTATTTTATAATTATTATTATATTTTCAAAAAAAATTGTAAGAATAATTTTTCCTAATTTTTGAATTGTGTTTCAAATTACACTTTTCAATATAAAAATAAAAATTATTATTTTTATATAGTTCTAAAACATTATTATGCACTAATATGTAGTCAAAATAATTTTTCATAATTGTAAAAAAAGATTAATTTTTTAAAATATTTATCATTTTTATTTATTTATATATAATTTAATTTTTTATTAATTAAATTTGAAATTATTTTTTAATGTATAATGACAACTGATTTTTGCTTTTAGTTTTCTTAAAAATTAATTATTATCTATTAATGATTAGAATATTTACTATATAAAAATGAAACATTTTTTTAATGTTTTAAGAAAATTTATGTCTTTTAAATTAATAATTTTCTATTTCATTGGGACTAACACACTTGTATTCCATTACGGGTATAACATGATTTTTGAAAATTTCCTAACAATACCATTTTTTTAATTCATTTTATTCCAATTTCCATTTATTTAGGTGAATATGGAATAATCCAAACCATACTAGATATTCCAGCTATATAGTTTAACAAGGGATGATAAGTATTAGAAATTATGGCCTACAATGGGTCTATAATATAGATTGATCCTAATTTCATGATTCTTTCTTGAATCCTGATGTGGGACCAATTACCCTAACAATATTAATCAGTTATTGACATATGTTAATGTGAATGTCCATAAATAGTAGAGTAATGTTATCTATGTGGAAATATTTATAAATCTATGATTCTCCATAAATTAATTCATATGAATGTATCATAGTATCTCCCTCTTATTACCTTCTATTAATTAGTGATGTTGGTCTACGGTTACTCGGTTTGATGCCTCAAAGTAAGGTGTTCTAGAGTTCATTATCATCTAGGAATGTTTTTTCTGTTTATGGTTCTAGGATTAGGCCCATGAATGGGATTCTTATATATCATTGTGAAAGTAATCAGAACCCATAGAGTTCAGTGACACTTAATGGGACATATCACCGTGGTTAAGGTCATGTAACAATGACGAATTTTTTCAGTATATCGTCATGAAATAAGGATAACTATGTAATATATAATAATTAATTTCTATTTCACAGCTTACATATCAATTACCCATTCTATTTTAACTCATAAGGAATATGTCATTATGATATTCGGTTTATGTCATAATGAATATATCCCATGTGATGTTGGTTCATGAAAAGGGTATCACCCAATGAGGATGTGATGATGGACCTAAAATTAATATAGCCCTATGGGTGGGGGAATGATTCTAACATGAGTATAGCTTGATTTGGGGATGTTTTATAAATAATATATACCAAATTTATGGGATGTCCAGTGTAAAACCCTAATATTTTGTGATATATTTTACATCAATTAAATTTATTTCCTTCGATATCTTGTGACACTCATAAAAACTAGTCTAAATGAAATATAATATAGTATATATTAATAACCTAGATGTTAAAATGGTTATATGAATATTAATAGAAAAGTTTAACAATGATTTTAAAGAATTAAAATAAATGAATAAATATTTATGAAATTTTATATAAAGTATTTTTGTTCATAAAAAATACCTATTTCCTTCAAAATTATTTTTTTACTTATGTGATAAAATAATATAAATAATATAAATTACTATTAGATAATTTATTTGAAAAACTTAAATTCATTTTTGATATCATCATGTTAAAATTACTATAGATTGAATCATTGAAATAGAATAATTTTTCCATTATTATAGTAAAATAATTTTTTTATTGAAAACTATCTTTCCATTTAAAGAATTTGAAAATATCAATTTTTTAAAAAAAAAATTAAAAGTAACATTCATTCATTTATATTTTCAATAATAAAATTAATTTAATTGTTCTTAATTGATGTTGGTATTTTTATAAAAACTTTTAAAACATAAGAGAAATTTTTTTTATAATAATTTGTCTACCATTTTTCCTGTTTAGTATTTATTTCATAATCTATTGTAAAAATACTAAATATTTTTCATTGCGATTAAAGTAAAAACTAGTTTTCCGGGGGTAAAAGAAAGAGATAATGGTATCTTTTCAATTAAAATATTTCTAAATAGAATTTAATGACAATATTTGTATTGAATACTATCCAAAATATGATTTTATATCCCCTTTTAGTCATTTTGATTTAGTAAGAAATTATTATATTTTAATATTCCATGAAATTCCATGTGGGTCCTCTCCCATAGACAAAAAATGATACGATTCCTTTGATTTATTTACATTACATTTAAATATATATATTCACTAAATACTACCTAATTATATTATAAATACCTCTATATATGAAATAGTGGTACCTAGATTCATTAAATCCCATTCCAAGGATCCTTACGAAAGGTGTCTAAAGGTGGCCAAATGAAGAAGATACAATAATCCTATGTGACACCATTCAAATTGTTTTTCTTTTAGCACCTCTAAAAATGTATTTCTAATCATGAAATAATAAATTCATTGTCATTAATATATGAAATTTTTATTATCGTTATGGAACCACCATTATTCTTCACCTTTTCAATCAAACGGTATTTGAATATATCCCTTGTGTGTACATGTGGACTACCACAACAAAATATCTATACAACTCATTTTATATCACCATAATTCCTGAATACTTATTTGTATTGGTTTAATTATTATATATTATACTTATGAAATTAATATGCTTCTATTATTATAATATCATATTTTCCTTCTTACCTTCTCAACTATTAGAAAAAGATAATGTCGCTCATGTGTATGTGTGGACTACCACCTTCATGGTGTGATGTGATTAATATTTCATTTCCATGTTACATTTATATAAAAAAGGATATATTTAAAGATAATATAATAAATATAATATATAAAAAGGAATCAATAAATTTGAATCATTTTTTATATTTCTTTTGTTCTCTCATTTAAAAAGTGAAAACAACATTAATGTTTACGTACGACCTACCATCTCAAGAACATTGTAATTTATTTTTTTATCCATACCTATTATGGATTAAAAAAATATATATATAATCAATATAAATGATATTTATAATGGCTAAAATTATATAAATTATGGAATCATGATCAACGTACAAGGGCTATAATTACAAAAACATAATTCTCAGTAAAAATATGTAGGTTACAATGGTAAATAATGTCTTTAAAAATAAAATATTTATAAATTTTTAATTACTTCAAATATTTGAATCATTTTGATATTATTATTTTGTAAATATTCTGGAATATTATTATAGAAAATTTAAATTTCTTATATAGGATTATGTAGTTCTATTAAAGTAAGTCGAACTTGAGGTAATATAATTATGTTAAAATCTCATTTTTATAATGAATGTCTATAATTAATATTACTATGAAAAACTTTTATAACCTATATATAAATAAACCTATGAATTTTATTCTCCTATAGTAATTTATGGAGAATAGCTATTTTTCATTAATTATCCTCTATTTTTGAACTAAATTTAAGGAAATATTATTTTATTAAGGGAAATCGACACTATTGTTTTCTTCAGTCAAAAATCATATTTCTCCTATATTAATGTATTCCTAAATTGATTTCAATAATTTTTTTAATATCATACTGTGATTTTTTAAATTCATTTTTAACCATGAATGAATTTTTATGGAATTATTTAATAAGAGTCTTCTTTTCATTTTTTGAGTGAGGTACTTATGAATTTTAACGGAAAATGTAAATGGAATAATTATTTAAACAGACTTGTAATGAAAAACACTTCCCACCAACATCACCTCTAAATTACTTGAAGCATCAATAAAAATTTTTAATGTTTTTTTTAAATTAAATTGTATTTCTAAATTTTTTTATTTTAAATAATTGATTTCAATGTGAAAATGGAATTTTTCTCAAGAAATATTCCGATGGTATTTTAATAGATTATGTAATTTGTTATAGTATCATCTAATAATTGTTATTATTTACTATGGATATGATCCAATGATACCATCAAATTTCATTATTTTTAAGGTATATCATGATGATGAATTAAGTATGATTTTATGAAACCATTTTCATTCCAACGAGTTAATTATGATATAATAAAACCTTTTTGAAACTTGTTTATTTTCAATGGGTTATGATATGATGAAATATTTATGAAACAAATTTTAATTATATTTTTATGTAATTATTAATGTTTTATTGTCATGTACAACACATATTTTGGATTTCCATTATTGGATTGGTGAGAATTGTATTATATATCCCTCAAATCCCTTGAGGAATGTTGGATATCTCATGAGATAATAAATACTACAATGGGGAGTGAAATAAGTTTAGTATGAGAAATTATAAACTATTATATTCATTGTTGTGAACCTCAACTATGGATATATTTGAATATGATGTGATCTCAATCCATTATTATAGTCATTTCTAGGATCCTTTTGTGAGGAAATGATTTTCTATAATTATATGTATAAAATAATCTTATTTATTATGATAATGTTATTTTCTCATGTATTATGGTCATTGATTGGTTTATTATTTATATATTATAAACTAAAAATATTTATTTCATGACGTAATATTATGTTCACTGATATTATAGGTATTTTTTTCCACTGATAATCCCATTTTCTTATACAATTATATTAATGTTATACTTAAGTGACAACTGTTTCCTCTCTTATATACCCTTACATAGTGTCTAGTATCACCATTTCATATGTTTTATTTCCACTAGTATTGAATAATTATTTCATTTATGAACTAACTATAATTATTTTAGTAATGATAAACATAGTGGGAGATTATATAGATCTCTTATAAATATCTTTTTAATGTGTCCAGGATTCCAAGGACACAAGATCTATATAAATTTGGCATGAATCATTATGTTATAAAATGTATATTGGTCATTAAACATGTCATATTTAAATAATAATTGCACATGTCACTATATATAGACCCATGGAAGTATTACCTAGTGATGGAAAGACAAAAATGATCTAATAGGGAATATAGAAACATGATGATGAACCTTGAATATTTATGAGTTTTTTATTAAACCTCAAAGAGGGATCCAATATATCCCATAATAATTGGAATAATATACTACATTGTTTTAATAACACTATTTATTTTAATTTTATATGACAAGCCTATTTAGTTTAACTTTATACAATAAGGACACCATTATGCAAATATCATGCAACTATGTCAAAGGGGTATATATTTTAATGTTGTTCTACTATGAAATTAATATAATTAAAGGTGTTATATGATAGGATTATAAATTATTATACAATTGGGGGATACCCAGAGATACATCACTAACTATATTCCCATTTAAAGAAGTGTCTCATAGGGAATATGACCCCTTTATAATATGATGATGGAATAATCAAGTCAACCCCCTAATCCCACATGATTTTTTCTTACTGTAAGAAACAATTCATAGGTGGGGATAATTCACATCACACAGGATCATGACAATAAATTTTAATGGGTAATTTATATTGAGGTTTTCATTGATGAAAATATTATCCATTTGTTGATGGATGATGGAGAAAGTAGAAAATGTAGTAGGGTTATAAAATCCTATAATAAATGATAGGGGAGTACTCTATAAAGGATTACCTTTTTCTATATAATATTATATGAACAAAGAATATGAAGATATATCCATTAATATGGAAACCTTAAGATTTACACATTTACATATTATAGAATATATGTTTTTTACACTTTTAACATTAATCCTTGTTTTAGGTAGCACAAAGGATGTATGTGCCACTGTTTGAGTTTATAAAACTCCCCCATTTCCCTAATGATTTTGGAACTCATTAATAAGGGGTTTCAAAATTGAAAAACCTCATAGGAACAGGTTAGTTGGAGATGAAAATTTTGATACATCCTACACTAAGAGATTTTATGATAGAAATAGGAAACACTGATGTCTGTTATTCCATATTCTGGTAAATCTAATGGCTTTGGGGTAGCTATTAAAAAAATCGGTCAAATTGATGATTTTAGTGATATAATGATCTACTATTGAGTCCATGATTTTCAAGGTTCCTTATTACAAGAGGAGAAAATGATAGTTCTCTATAGTGAATGAATATAATAAGGTCTCCCCCAAGTGTTTTTGGGTAGGAAGAAATGTATATCCCATTTAAATTAATAAAAAATGATGTATCCTTTTCCCAAGTAATGGTAGGGTGAAATGATGAATTATTTTTGACATTTATGATATGTTGTGGTAGAAATATCATAAAAAATTTGATATTATTATGAATTGATTCTTCAGGTGATAAGACATAGGTGAAAATTTACCATATTATTAGGTTTATCTACATATTCCTTTTGAAAATGGGTGTATGCGTGTATTGTTGGGTAAGCTTCTTTCAAGCCAATTTATGTTATAATAGGGAGGTTTTGGTTCCATAAAAATTTGATTGGAATTTAAAACATTTTGGTAACTCTAAAAATATCTCTTTTGGTTAATTCTCATTGGTTTAGTTCTTGTATAAGTTATATAATGGAATTTAGTACTTAGGTGGGAGAGTTGGACAAGTAGTGCTTCATGTCATCTTTCCATGTTCCAAAATATTTAAATGATGATCCCAAGTGTCCAATTTTTGGAAAAATATATGAAACATATTAGTGGTATTGTCTCATCAAAGTGGGTCATGCATGTATAGCAAGCCTAAGGTTAACGTTCGTGTAGGAGCCTCATAATGGGGAAAAAATGTGGGATCCACATGGGCATGACACCATGGTTTTATGTTCCATTAATTTTGGAATTTTTTAATATTTATTATTATTATTTACAACTTACTATATTATCCTTCTTCCTAAAAGTAATGTTCCAATGCATGACCATGTCGTGATAGAATCTAACTAGAATAATGATTAATTAATCCTGATATACATGTTACATCGGTATGAATTAACACGTATACTAAAATGATCCTCAATGTAGTGTGTGGCCAAATAATTCCAGTGGACCTTGAAACTTATTCATGTATAGTACTAATGATAGTGTAGTAAAATGATGCAACACATTTTATACTAATATAATTTTATAAATATTGGGTCTATGAACCCCTTCATTTGTCTATACCTTTAATTTAATTGAACGTATTATCATTTTTATTTCCATCTAATTATATGTGTTAACCCACGGTACTAATCCACTCATATTTTTCCCTGATCATAAAATAGTTATGTTAGAAACATAGGTTGGTCGTATCTCTTATTGTTTCCCCACACAAGGTGAAAGAATAAGGAGAAGGCATAAGAAAAATACCTTAGCAAATCACTTAGGGGACTTGGGTGGAATACTTTGGTGAGTAAAAAATTAGGCATCAATGGATTACCTTCCTTGTGTAGGGTGAATAGATTGGGTATGAAATATTTGGACTTTTCAATTTTTCCACCCAGTGTTTGTGTATACACCATTATTTTATTTAGTAATTTTACCTCATACTAATAAATTATTTTTAATTAATTGGATTGTATTTATTGTAGATCTCTAATTGATGAGTTTTTATTCCCATTTCAGATGATGAGGATTCTACATACATTGAATAAATGGTCACAGATACTAAACCCAACTCATTAAATGTAATCATCATGAAATTTAATAATATATTTATCCTTATAAAAATCAATTTTCACAACTAGTTATTGTTAGATAATCATATCTTATACGGGTTTGGCAGTCTAATTGATACCAAAATTCAAAGAGGATGCTTATTGGAATTTAAAATTTTGTCAACTTTGGGTAATAAAAGAGTAAATATTTATCCTTTTGAAAATATTATACATGAATACAATAGGGAAATAGCTTTTCTTATGGTTGTGATCAATATTCAATTAATATTGAATTAAATCTATAAATTTTCCATAAAAAAATCAGTAGAGATGAATGTGAGTACAATGCTTCAACGAGACCTTCTTACAAGTGGGTAATTATCTATATTATAGGTGATAAAATATTGGGTAAACCAAATCTATATCACACAATAATAATGAATATGATTTTTTAGAATTTTCAAGGCCATTTGGACATCACAATTTTTTTATATCAGTATAATAATTTCCTCACTCTTCTAGTTAGTTTGTGGCATTCTAAGACAAGAAAAATTCATATTCCATAGGGTAGGTATATAGCCATCTCTAGGATATCCATGAAATTTGGGGGAATCTCCATCCATAAGGATATTTATGATAAACTACTTCCTCCTAAAATTATTTGGAATAATGATAAATGAACTCCAACACTGTTCATGAACTTATTAAAATTAAATGAAAGGGAGTTAAAGAAATAAAATTGCACCTCTGTTAATGTTGATATTACTATGAGGATAAAAATATTTATTCTTATGCTTGGGTTAATAACTAGAGCTAAAATTACAAGGGTATACCATACCCAATAAGTTAGTGTGTCATATAATGAATACTAGTATATCCTTGATTATGGTTAGTATAAGTCTATGAGAAATTGAATATTCCTAGAGATGATATCAGATATTCAACTTGTAGGATAGTTTTCCATGTTTCATAATGGATGGTTGCTACATACTTGAGATTCATGTACACGAGTAAAGGAAACCACAATAATAATTGGGGATCCTATATCATGTATAATACTAGTGAGTATTGTTTTTCTAAATTTACAGGGACATTATCAATTTTCTAGTAATGTAAAATTAGGGGACTCTCCTTAATTGAACATTCAGCCGGATCCTACTCATGCATGATCAGATAACATTGAATATTTTTATTATGATCCAAGGTACACAACAATCGATCTTAGACATTATTATAGGATTAAATTACTCGATATTGGAGTTTTTTGGAACATAAATTGGTATACACATGCTCTATATCACCTTTTGGGAGATCAATTTTTAATTTCCTTCTCACATTTTATAGGTTACTATACAAAATTGTTCGTTGGAACTGATGACTCATCCACCACTATATTATAAATGATTGGACTATAGGATTGAGTTATTATAGAGAGGGTTTATGTTGTCCAAATTTATAAACACTAAGAAGCATTAATGTTCATGAAATAGTATGAATGGTATCTATAGGAGAAAATGTATATTTTCAATGAGGAACATAATTTAAATCCTCCAATGATCGTACACTTGTTCTGGATAATTTTGATGAAAACATATAGGAATGTCCCTATTATTATGCCACTGGTTGATGATACAGTTGGCCTATACCTGTAGTATGATCAATCTTGGATTTAATGTTATCATAACATGGATCTAATATGAGTTACTCTGTAGATATGTGGAAAATCACTACCAATTAATAGGGAAAACTTTTTTGAGATATCACATGTTGTAAATGTCATTGAGCTCAGTTCCTTAGATGTGAAGAAAAGGCCCGTAATCCTTTAAATGGCCACTTAATTTCCAATAAAACGGGTCAATTTGTGGTCGTAAATATTTTTTTTGGTATATGTATCTTCATAAATTCCTCAAATAGTGTTAGTAGAGCTTCTACATTTCATGTTCCTCTTGATGGAGATTCCATATAATATATCCTAATCAACTCCTTGTATGTGATGTGGGGTGAGTTAATTAGTGAATAAATTATAGAATATATTGATATTATGAATGATTAGGAAACATTTGATGTTGGGGTTAGCACTATAAATTGATCGACTCATGAATGAGGTTGGTAAACACAATACTCTCAGATCGCACAGAACATGATTTTCAAGGTGAAGAGTATAACTAGTCATCTCCATCATCTATTCATTGGACATGGCCTAGGTGGGTTTGACTATAATAAGATAAATTGAATTACTGCCCAGATTATTATTATTCATCAATTACTAATGACACAATAGATATTAATTCTATATTTTAAAAGTGTAAACGACCAAGATGAACTTGCAGAGACAATTTACCTACAGTTCACTCAGTGAACTATTGATAAATTGAGACTCCAAGAGAAGGTATCCTCCTTGTGTACACAATTACTGATTTATAAGATCCTCATGTAAAATTAAATGTCTTTTCATTTTATATAAACGAATAATCTTGATGTCACCAAGTGAAATAAACTCGATTTGTCTGGTCATGTAGAGGAAATTTGGTATTTGGATCAAGATAAAGGTAAATAACACACACTTATTCGACAAAAAAATTGATACTTCTCACTAATTATGGAAAACCTTTAGTATCTGATCAATCAGTTCTTATATTGTTTTGTTTCAAAGGATTACCGTTTTCCTAATTATATACTTTGATTCTTCAATTCTCATATAGATATTTTTTCATATAATAAAAATACACATATTGTTCCTAATTTTCTATTTCTCTTATTCTACTTAACGTATTATTCCAAGTAATTTTCTCTATATAAATCCCTCCTAATAATGGATTATGAATTTAAAATGGAATAAAAACTATCACTCACATAGTTGATATGGTATATTTAGAATAATGATTAAATCATTCAGGGAAGGTCTTATGAATGAATACCAATATAAGCCCCATCACTAACATCTTAGATTTGTTCCTCTAAAAATATGATGAAATCTATCTTGGAGTGGCTCAAAGAGATAAATCTGTATAAAAACATCAATAACTCACCATATATGGCTCATTTAGAATAATTGTGAATTTTTCATGGGAATGGATCATTGATGTACATCATTATATAAACCATTGCCATTCTTCTTGAGATTCTCCATTTAGATGAGTATTTATTTTACCCATGGAAAAAAGTATCACGAGTGTTATATTTTGGGGATTGGATCCCAATTTTTATGGGGGTTTGAGTTCCTTGATAAAATGATATATTTTTTCTAATACATGTGGCTCATCCAATATAGCATGAATATAAATTTAAAATTATGATTTTCTAGAGTGGATTTAAGAATTTTTCCCATGATATAGTTAACCTAAGATTCATATAGGTAAATATTTTTAAAAACCAATATTTATATTATGTATCCCATTTTGGGATTTAAACCTAACATGTTTCCCACATTTTCCTTTTTGAATGATCAATTATTCCTAGATCATTCAAGGTGCATGTTTAGAATGAAGTGAATTGACATTTACCCTACAAAACTTATGGGTTTTTATCTTGAATAGTATAATATATATTTCTATTGGGAGGTTATGGTCATCAAATTTTGTCTAATGTGTCTAATTTTTAAGGTCGTGTGGAATCAAACATGTGTCTTTATAGTTTATGGTCTTATAAGATTGACTATGAGTTGATGAATTTTATTATCATATAGTTTTGAAAATGGGTTTCTTTCTGTTCTGTTTCAATAAATGTGATAATGCATTTATATGTATTATGGTGGTATATATTTGAATGGGTACTGATATAGTTTAATGGACTATAGTCCTGACTGTGTGTTTTTTTTGTGTATGGTTTTATAGTTTTGACCATAGTTAAAGTAAAAAAACCACTTCAGGAAAGATGGATTCATGGGATTTGGAAATCATATGTCAAATAGCATGAATATGTGTGATTATATTGGTAAAAGGTGATAAAGATGATCATGAATCACTCTATAGTTATCCATTCTGCTGTATTAGTGTCAATGTTCTCGAAAATCAAATGACCTTTTTAAGAAACTCCAAAACTCCTCTAGTTGATTAGCTAAACACAGGGGGTGAATATATTGTATCCAGAATTGGGTAAGTATGTTTATTTAATAAGAGGTTTCCATTAGAGACATTCACTCTTGTTTCAGATATCCAAATCAGAATTTGGAGATTAAAATATCAATGACATGAAGTGGCTCATGGGATATGAGTGTAATGACCCAACCATAAACATTAAATAAATTTTTAAATTACAATATAATTAACTTCTTTTAAATTATCGAATATATTTTTGGTTTAACTTTTTAGAAAATTTGGACATAATTCAAACATATCAAACCATATGAATACAAATTAGAAACGGCTGAAATATTATCTATTTTTCTCATAATACAAATGTTTTTAATAAAACATGAAATTTGTTTATGAATAATATTCCCCACATTCATATTGGCTTCATCTATTTTCATACCGATCATTAAAACCTGTGAAAAATAGTTTAAAACTTGGGATGAGCACAAAATGATCTTCAAGGTTCAAAAGGACGTAGAGGAATCATTAGTACATGAATAGTTATAAACAAATGAAATCACTTTCACAATGAAATAATTCTCACCTGATTAGTATCATATAATTACATTGTCAAGAACATGATATTTATATAAAACATATAAAAACATAAATTTACCATATCGTTAACATGATGTATTAATTACATTATATTGAAACCCTCACATCTAACTTATGATTTTTAACCCTCACGACTCTCTTACAATATAAACCTTGTAGTTTCTTTATGGTGTAACCATCATAGTTACACATGGAGTAACCATACAACCAACCTCCATCGTAAACATACCCAATGACTTGGAGGTAGATATAAATCTCACCATTCATCATAATAATTCCCAATAACTTTAACATTATAATAAAATAATAATAATTTAATAAAAATATACCTTTTGAATTTTTTAAAAATAGAAGATTACAATACAATTTTAAAATAAAAGTCCATTATAAATAGTATATAATTCAAGTGAGAATTAATTAAACTAAGGGAATATGTGTAAAAGATATAAATACACATAATAAAACATAATGTAAAAACCAATAATTACACAAATATTCTTAGTACCACATAATCCATGAAGTATAAGGATAACCCAGAAAATGGAAATTTGGTTAACAGATCACTTACCTCGGACTCATCTGACATAAAATTTCGTCAAACATCCTATATACTGATTTAAAGAGTGTTATTAATATATTAAAAACAATATTATATTTAATAATTACTTCTATTTTATTCTCCTAACATCTATCAACCCATTTATTTATAATAATTTGTTATTTTCATTGTTTAAGGTTTATTTATTAAATAGTTTCCATGGTAAGTTTATTAAGGATTTTCTTGTCAATAGGGTGAAAAAAACATGAATTGAAGTTACATGATATTGATGAAAATATAGAATATTAAATGGCCTTATATATTATTTGGGTTATATGGTGTGAGGACGAATCATTAGATAAATCCTTAGAATTGATCGTCAGTTTATTTTGGCGAATTTAATCATTACGGACCACTTTTCTATTATTTATTAATATTATGAATAATAATCCCGATCTAGACCATAATATAAAATATAATATTTATAATAAAATACTATTTCACCATATTAGTGGTTTTATTTTCATATTTTAAGTTGCTAATGGAAATTGAAAACCCATCATCCACGATGTTAATAAATCGACACATCATAGACAATTTTTTTATTTTTTAAATAAAATTGAGAGGCGAAGAATTATGAATATGAATTTTTTCATAAATAAGATAAAATTATAGCATATAAAAGATACTATATTTTTAAAACTTCTTGGAATAGGAGAGGTTATGAGATTATAATATGAGAAACAAAACAATTGAAAAATGATAAAAAGAATATTAAAGTGGATTTTTACTTCTTGATCTCTTATCCTTGAGATCATCCATAAAGACCTTGGTTTTGGACTTTGGGTGAGACAATCAGTTCATGGATGTGGGGAAGTGATTTGGGAAGAGTATTGGGTATAATTTGGATAATTCTGAAATCTGGAGAGGCATGAAGAGAATAAGGGTTGATGGTGGTATTTATAGTGGAGGAGAGGATGTTTTTTTTGATTAGTTTATTCGTTAAATTATTATTTTCACTCAATACAAAGAATGGTTTGAAAATTATCACTAAATGTATTTGATTAATCAAGTGAAGTTCTGGATTATGGTTCTTACATCATTCATGATGTTTGGAATACTGTATTGACCATATAATGTATATGTACCGTAAATTGTTATAATTCACCATTCACAAAAATTTCAAGTATTTTAGAAAAAATAATCATATTTAGTCCAATAATTTTTTGATATGTAGAATTAAAAAATGAACTCCATTTTTTAAAATAATTTAATAAATATGAGGAAATTCTTTTTTATTTAAATCATAATTTCTTTTGAAAATATAAATTTAAAAATAAATGATTTTATATGACCATAAAAAATTAATGAAGGTCTCATAAAATTATCATATAATAATATGACAATAAAATATTAATTTATGAATACATTTTAGGAAAATATTTTTTCATTTAAATTATTAAATTCTTCATAAAATTGTAATTAAATATTTATGACATAAAATAAAACAAACACATAATTAAATCTTTATAAAATATTTATTTACATATACTATGATCATATTATCACTTATAATATGCTGAAATTTTGGTTATAATTTAATTAGTGAGGTTATTATTCATTTTTTCATATTGATATTCACATGGGTGATCTTTCTATTTTGAAGGGTCAAGTTGATTTTCCCCAAAAAAAATTGATCCTATATGACTATAAAAATCGTATTGATCACAGCTCTATATGATCGTGTTTTTAAATTCAATTAACAGAAGATGTAAAATTATGTGTAATGGTAAGGATATAACTATATATTTTATATAATTATAAATATAATGTTTTGTTTAATAGTGACATAGTCTTTCATGCATTACATTCTATATTAAATTTATTTATTAATCCATGGGGCGTTACATTCTCCTCACCTTTTAAAATTGTATCCTCACGGTTTTTTAAATTTACATGTTAAACAAGTGAGGGTACCTTTCTTTAAGAGAATTTTCAGAATCCCATGTTGCTTCACCACCCATGAGGTTTTCCAGAGAAACTTATCCTAGTTAGTTGTCTTATTGAACAAATATTTATCTATAAGATCAAGAATTTGAAAATGATTTAATTCATATGAATAGTTCTCTCTCAACTATACTAATTCTAGGTTCAAAAAATTAGATGAATCTAGGATATACTTTCTCATCTCCAAAACAATAAAAACATTGTGTACATGATGTAAACTCGGAGGTAAAACCACTCGGTAGGTGATTGGTCCAACATTATCCAGGATTTCATAAGGACTAATGAACAATGTACATATATTTCCATTATTAAAAATAGGTATAACACTTTTCCATGGTGATATTATAACAAAAACATGATGACCTACCTCAAAATAAAATCCATTCCTCATTTTATATGTCAAATTTTTCTACCTAATCTGATAAGTCCTCCTGTGTTTCTAGGTCATCTTCATTTTATTATCCAATTTATCTACTAATTAGATTACTATCAACTTCCTCTCCCTGACTTCATCCCAAAAAAATCTGGTATTCAACAACACTTTCCAAATAATGCAGCAAAATGTTACATTTTTATACTAGAATGTTGTAAATACCTGAATTTTCCATGAATTGTTTTTAATTATATGGATTTATTAAATGTCTGTGAAAATTGATGGTGCCTGGTTTTGAGGACTGCTATTCCTAGTATGAATTTCTACATGTTTTTAAGCTACGATTGGTAAATACACAAGTGGTATTTTTTATCTTTTGAACTGGTGCTTGGATTCAAAATCTGAGGGAACTATTGAATCCGTAGTGTCAGGATTAGATTAGGGGAGACTTCTCTTTGATCATAGTAGGTATGGAGATAAAGCTATATTTTGGTACTTTTAAAAGAATAAATCAAATAACTTTGTTAATTTATTTTATTTCTTTCTTTTCCTCCAATGGACAAGTGGAAATGTGGGACCAGCGATGTGTCAAACCATGAAATGGCTTGAACTTTAAATCCTATGTAACTGGGTCATTAGGAATGAGGAAGGTTCTTAAATAATGAACCCTCATAATTCCCATGAATGTTAGACACCCTTCCCCTCTCCTATTTATATAGAGATTGAGGAGGGGTATCAGCACTACTTCACCAAGAAATGAAGTGTTGAAAAAGTTCCGAGATTCCAAACCCTTGGAGGACAGATCTAGTTCCATCGGGATGAGATAGGTGACATCAAACCACAAACCAATGGATGACATATGAACAGGTTCATTGGAATCTGTTTCAGGAATGAAGAACACTTACCCACCTTCATGCACAGACGTTCTACAATGGATTTACGAATTATTGATTTGATTTTGGTTTAATTCAAGTGATTATTGAATCATTTAATCCTCCCTCATGATTACAAGCTAACTCAGAGGGTGTGGGCCTAATTAACTAGACCCATACCTTCCTCTACCTTGATACCCTTGCGTTCTCTATGGAATACCACCGGTGCAGCCGCACCGACCGACTACAATGGAGGCGGCACGCCGTTGCGCACCGCAAAAGGAGGTCGTGACACCAAGATGCAATGGTTAGAGGAGCGGCCAACACCGGGCATCCATTTGACGAACCATCCATGGAATTGGGATCCTTTGATCGAGATAGCCCTTTTGGTATACTCCACATGAGTTTTGGAGAAAGTTTGAGTATGGTCAGGTTGGATAGAACCCGAATCTAAATGGGCCCTCATAATTAAAACAATCATAACTCCCAAAATGCTTGTCCGATTGACGCACCATCTGTCACGTTGGAACCCTAGAGACATGGTTGTTCTTTGGGTCAGTCCTCTATGGATCATAGTGGTAGTCTAGGTATGATCGATATCTCGAAGTTCAAATTTTATGGAACTCGAGCGCACTAGGTGCGAGGAACTTGGTTGATTCCTGTAACGTGAAAAAAAAACATTAATCATGTGTTGTTCCTCATATATCAATCATCTGTGGGTCAGATCCTATGTGGGTAAGTAGGGGGTAGTACATATAAATCATGTGGGGGTCTGCACCTGTGCCTCTTAACAGAATAATATGATCTAACTTACGACTAATCATCTTTAGTTCTATATTTAAGTTATACATGTTTGTCATATAATCCTTTTACCTATGTGGTAATTCTATATTCATGGTGTTACCTGTGTGGTACTTCTACCTTCATGGTGTTGTCCTTGTGGTGTTACCTATCTGGTACTTCTATCTTCGTGGTGCTGTCTTCATGGTGTTACCTATGTTGTACTTCTATCTTCGTGGGGTTACCTAATTAGTGTTTATGACTTCTTTGTGCTTTGTGATTGAGTTCTTTCTTTGTGGTTATTCCATTGTGGAACTCTAGGAGACCTTCAAGGGTCTCAGGGTCACAACTGAGTATTTTTATTTCACCCCTGTATGGGTTACACCACCACCTTGATGTTTCTTGTGTAGATGACAGAAAACATTGATTGAGGCTGAGGGATCCAGGACTGGATAGTTCCAGGAATGGGTGATGCCCGAAGGTGAACCATTTGGCGTGACGTGATTCCTGGACTACTATTCTTGAGTTGTACCTACCCTTCAGGTAGGATCCTCAGTGGACGATCCAGGATCTGTTTTTTACTTTTTAGTTATATTTGTAATTTTCATTTGTACTTGTATATTTTCGATTGGGCTTGTATTTCAGACCCTTTAAATTCAACACTATTTTTACTACATCAGTTTACTTTGTGGATGCATCTTGTTGTGTTCTAGTCTGTGAGTTTATATAATTTTGAATTCAATGCATTCCTGTTATAGGAATACGCCTTTCTAGTTCTAGTCACCATCCTCTGGCCCATCGAAGGCGGGATTAGGGTAGTCACGACATGGGCCCTGAGGGATGGGTCGTGAAAAATGAGAACTTCTATAATAATAAAACTACACTAAAGAAATATACAGACCCTAAATTCCCTGGTTGTCCATTGAACAAGCTTGAAACATATCCTCGAATGTCTGATTTCTTCTCTTGGTATATCCATAAAATTAAGGCTAAAATGAAGTTCTAAAATGTAATTTTTTCCCAACGACATCTGAAGGACTTTCCAAATGATAGAAGAGAACCTGAGATCATAGTCTGATTCAATGGAAATATTATATTCATGTAACCTGACAATTTCATTGTGTTATAGTTGAGATAGGTAACCAAGGTCATAGTATCTCTAATATGAAGGAATTTTATAATTTTGTTCATCAGTGAACAATAAATCATATAGAATTGTTTCCTTGAGAGTCTTTAGTATTCCAACCTTGAAGTCCATTTGTATATTTTCCCATTTCCACTCCGTCACTTGAAAAGGCAAAAGAATCCCCATTGGTAGTTCTAAATTTTATTTAACCTGTTGACATGTCATACATTTCATATTAAATTTAGCAATATCTCTTTTCATTCCATCCCACCAATAATACTCCAAAATATCTCTATCAATCTTATTTATTTCTGGATGAACTGAAATGGAGAAATATTTTCTTCATGAAATAACTCTTTCATCATATGTGAATCACAACGCAAACACAATCTCTTTCCAAATCTTAAAATAAAATCTTTATCAATATAAAATTCTAGAAACTCTCTTTATTATATATGATAAATTATTTTATGTCTGATGATGAGGACATTTAGAAGAAAATTATTTCATTAAATAATGAAAGATTTTCAGAATGTATTTTTTGAAGATGGTGTTCTAAAGATGGGAAAGAAGCAATGTATTTTTTCATTTCCTGGTCAAAAAAGGGAATTTGTCTATGAATCTCATAGATCAAATTTCCCTATAGACCAGGGAAGAACAATGATATATAGGTATGTTAAATAAAGTTTTTTGTGGGATAAAATAATGTGGGAAATTAATGATTATATATCCAGATGCCTGGATTATGAACTACTGAAATCTATGATGCAGTATCCTAAAATAATACAGTAACCTCTCTCTATTCCTATGTGTAAATTGGATGTAATTAATTTGGAATCTTTTACATAACTACTAAATACTCCTAGAAGGAATGACATAATGTGGGTTTTCTTCATATCCAAACAAAATATGGTCATTCCCTTTCCATAAGAGAAGATCTTCCTCTTTATTACCTCATAAGGCTCTACATTAATGAATTTTTAAGAGTTTATGGCACACCTCTACACATTATTTCTGACAGAGATATACTATTTACATTGAATTTTTCTTATAATTCATCAGAAGGATCTTGAAATTGAGTTTCGTTTGATCATTTCATACCATCCTCAAACACATGTATAGTCTGAAAGAACTATTAAAACAAAAAGAGTCATGTTGTGATCATGTTCACCGTATTTTCAAGGTACCTAACATCAGTATTAACCTTTGGTGGAGTTTTTTTTAAATAATAATTTCCATTAATATATTTAAAAGGAACCATTTGGAACATTATATGGAATGTGATGTCATAATCTAACTTGTTGGGAGGAAGTTATTAAAAGGTAACTCATATTCCTAGAACTTCTTAAAGAGACAATGATAATGTTAAATTCAATTAATTATCATATTAAATAGGCTCAAAATAGGAAAAATAGTTTTGTAGATAATCAGAGGAGTGATTTAAAGTTACAACTAGGAGATCATATTTTCATGAGAGTATCACCAAGTAAGGGTGATATTAGATTCTGTATGAAGGGAAACCTGATTCTTAGGTACATCGGACCCTTCAAAATTCTTAAATAGGTATATTTTGTTGCTTATCATTTTGCATTGACACAAAATCTATCAAGGGTTCAAGATGTGTTCCATATATCCCTTATGAAGAATTATATGCCTTAACTAATGCATTTTATAACCCCTGATAAAATTTAATTAGAACCCAAACTTTAATATTGTGAAAACCCCATCCAGATTAATGATAAAAGATATAATGTATTGATGAATTAGACGACTCATCTAGTAATAGTTCTCTAGAGAAATTAAAAATTAGAAGAAGCGGCATGGGAACCAGAGGACTCTATGAAAGAGAAATAACATCATATTTTTTCATTTAATAACCCTGAAATTTCTAGGAGAAAATTTAATATTAGGGAAGAATGCATAACCTCAATACATTACCATACTTTCTATTTGATTGTTTTGATAACTTTGCAATACACACAACACTTGATTTGAAAAAAAAACTACTTAATCACATTTTGTTCTAAAAATAAAATAATAAAAATTCTAGAGAATTTATATAGTAAATTTATATATTATATATCCACTCAAAAATATTGACACTCATTTAATATATTTGATAGGAATAAGATAATAATGACCTCAACAAAACACATAAAAATACAATATTTTTATACATGTATTTTTTCCACCATTGATGGTGAAACATCATTAAATCCACTTTAGGACCCTTTTCAATTTATTATACCAAATATTCTTAATATTTTGAATATGAACATAAAAATTATCTTAGGGTGATTCTTTTTTATTTTTACATTAATTTTCATTTTTTAATGAATTTTGAAAAATATTGAAATTTAATCCAAAACTACTTTTTCTTGTAATTTGTTTTTAAGTTTAAATTTTATTTTTAAATTTATTAAAGTTTAATTATATTTTATTTTTATTAATTAATAAAATTGTCATAATTTCAATAAATTTGAAATTGAAATTGATTATCAAAACATTGAAAACATTAGGACACTTTTACTTTAAAACCCACCATTGTCATTCCATCTATGGGATTAATTTTTTTTAAATTTCTAACAATTCTATAATTTTAATTTTGAAAAATTAATTTCATAATTTAAATAATTAAAATTTGTAATTTATAATAATGTAAACTTCATTTTTCTTTCAAAAATATTAGTGAATGTAAATAAAATTAATTATAATGATGAAGGCAAAATTGAGCTTTATAAGGGACTAAACCCTAAACTTATGGCCTACAACAACCTATACACAAGTCCAAAAGTTATTTTATGGGAATATTTCTACCTGATATTCCATTGGATATAATTTATTTCATTATTTACCAACATTCAAAAAAAAATTGGTGGGTTACATTCTTAGAAAATTTTACAAAAGTGCCACTCCTCCTCAATTATAAAAGGACTCATTTCCTCCCACATCCCCACACCTATCAATACACTTGTGTTTGGCTGGAATATTACAAATTAAACCCCAAAAATGCATTATTTATCCAATAATCCCCATTTGAATAGAAATCAATCCAAGGAAGTCATATGGTGAAAACCAAAAGGAGTTACCCAATTAAGAGGTAAAACCCTCCCTCAAACATCAATATATTATTTTATTTATCCATTCCATAAAATATTCTTATTCCATGATTGTATGAAAAATAAAGTGTCCTTGAAATACTATATTTTTTTTATTTTATGGATTAAACTTAAACTTACACACACTACCATCTAATGCGTAACAAAATTACTGTTTAAGTGTCTAGAGGACTACCACCTCAGTAAATTATGATTGTTCAATTTTCTTATACAGCCTCTCATGGTGAAAATTATGATAGAAAATATATTTATATTTGTTTTATACAATAATTATTATTTATTTAATTTTATATAATTATTTTACAACACATATTATTATACATTATTTGTTTTGTAAAAATGGTAACATAGTTTCTAGAAGTGAATATTACTGCCTCCTCAAGCGATGTGATTCATTAACACTATACAAGGAATGTATTAAAGATAATATTATTAATATTATGTAAAATATATTAAACATATATTATAAAAGAATTATAATAAAAATATGAATCATATACCCTTAATTATCTTAACATGAAAAATAAATTAAAGTAGCGTTCACACGTACATACAGAATATCGTCTCCAAGAATGGTGAATTTCATTTATTCAATCTGAACATTATAGATTATTCTATATATATATTTAATGAATATATATGATAATTATATTTAGGTATAAATATTATATATTATTAAATAATTATTTATATAATAATAATAATAAATAATAATTCAGAACAGACTTGAGAAAACTGGGAAATTAACACCTGAAATAGTGATAATAATGAAAGATTGTTAACAAACAAGTAATCTTATATTATAATAAGATGATATATGATATTATGAAAATTAATACTACTAATTTATAAGTTAGTAAAATATTTTAAAAAATTACAAATGATGATAAATACCACACACCAAAATAAAGTTTAAGGTAAGGGATTATTGTCTTACATTTCTTTTCGTGCGAGTAACTCCATATACACCACTTACTTCATTGTTGTAGTGTATATATTTCCCTTCTAAAACATCATATCATGAATAATTTTTCATTATGGTATGAAAAAACATCATTTATGGGAATTATGATATAATTTTTCATTTGGTATGGGACACTTTTGGATGTTTAATGATTATTTTCCACAAAAAAAAAATCTTAAGGGTTATCGTTGAAATCTAACATCCTTTTGTGATTTTTAACTTTATCCTCGAGAGTAAAATTTTTGTTATCATTTTTCATTGAAAATTATAAAGAATAAATATATTCGAAAACAATGATATTATTATTTCCTAAAATTTATATCATTTTACATTGAGTGTTCACATTGGAAATTATTTGATTAAAGAATTATTGATAAATCAATATATTCTATTCAATAGGGATACATTTTGATTAGTAACACTATTAATTAATATGGTAAATTCGTCATAGTAGTGTGAAATGGGTGGGGTCCAGTTATATATGCCCCCCCGAAGCATTGATAATCTCAATAGATGAATCATTTGGCCAAATCAGATGGGTTTTTTTCCTCTATTTTTAAACCATCTTGTGAAAGTTCTTGATCGTAAAGGTAACATGTACCTATGAAATATTGAATTCAGTAATTATCAATTTCCATTTTTTAGATATTATTAATCAATGTGATTTTTTTGACATATCTATGGATTTATTTTATTTCAGTTCATTTTTTATATGGAATGTGTTTCCGTTTCTTACATTGCCAAATTTATTTTTCCTTATACAGTTATTTGAATTCAATGTGTAATTAGTTATTTACCATTCCATGATAATTTATTATCATTGATTAATTATTTAATCTTCTATATTATTCCCTTGATGATAATTTTATCTCACTATTATTATGTTTCATTTCCCTAGGTTATGAAGAGAAATCATTTTGAGGATTTTCAAGGATGAATTTTATTAGTATTTCCTATATTTTATTATGTATTTTCTATTTCCCAATGAAATATGGGTATCATGTATTTAATCTCACTTTCTAAAATGTCTAAAATTATCAGCCCTTAACAATTTTATTTATTATAAACAATTCAATGTAATTAAATAATACACCGGCTTTGAGCTTGTGGGGTTGTGGAATTAGAATCGATGAGGTAGGAATTTTTGAAATAAGGGAATGAGAAGGTTTATAGTGTAAATGAAAATATGTTTTTTTATGTATTAAAATTTATGAAGGATTTTAGAAATGAAACATGCACTATAGAAAAACAAAAAGTTTAACCTGTATATATTTTTTTTTTTTAGCATTAGGTATATATACAACCAAAGTTAAAACAATTCTCATATGGGATTTGAAAATTGGTTATATATATAAGTGGTTAAAATTTTATGAAAAAGGTTTTTTGGTTTGTTATATATATAACTAATGCTAAAAAACAATAAAAAAATGATTTAACATTGGTAATTTAGATAACCGACTTGAAAACTTTTTAAAATAAATTGTTAAATAGTCAAAATTAAAACCCCAATGTTAAAATCTATTCATCAACTACTGTTATCATATTATTATTAATAATTGATTTTTAAATCATAAAATGTGACTCTATAAGGGTTTTTTGTCTCTATTTTGAATCCCATGACACATTTTTGATAATTCACCCCACAAATTATATTATTTGGTGAATTCACATCAATATTGACTTCATGTATAAAAAATATCTTCATTTTATAATATTCAAATTTCAAATTCTTGATATTCCACCCATTCCCCTTTGGTTCATATATTACGATTAGTGTATGATTTTCTTTTCTCATTTTAAAATCATAGTTACATTTTTGTTTTTTCAAATCATGATTTTTATATGCTATATAAACATCCATTTTAGATGATATATCATGAATTACCTTTTAATCCCTGTCTATAAAGTTCATTTTCAATCACTCTATTTAAATTGGTTTTGATTGAAAGGTTACTTAGACCACAAGGGTGTCATTTCAAATAATATTTTCAAATTAATCGATGGGTATTTATCTAAATTTTAATTTAATATCATTGGATATATAATTATTACATCATTTCATCACATTAAGATTATTAATGGAATTATAAATGAATTTATTATCAGACTCCGTTTAGAAAGGATGTGAAAATCATTTGATTTGAATGGGTTCTTTATTTTAAGATGAATTATTGATATCTAGTGGAACTGATATCTATAGAAGATGATGGGTGGGTTCCAATATCACTCTATTGTTAATTAGTTTTGTGTTTTCATCACATGAGATAATGAAGCACAGACATACATATATTTTTTTACAACTAAAACGGTGGAAATAGTTTTCTCTGTTCTTAACTATAATAGTAGATATACTTGGGTTTGTTCTAAATATGTTGTTATACTTATCATTTTTCCATAATATTATGATCTTATTTTCAATAATTTGTGATTTCATGGATCCTCTTTATTGATTTATATTTCCACACTCTTTTAATCATGCCTTATATTGTACCAACCTTCATCCCATGACTCATTACCTTTTACAAATGAATTTTTGGGTATTTTTTTATTTTGTACATTAATTATACACAACATATCATCTTAGTCTCACTTATAATTATTTATTTTTATTTCCAATTGTTATCCTTATAGTGTGATGGACTTATCCCCTTATTATGTTTCAATTTTCAACACATAATAAATTGTAGTTTAATGTAAGATTTTTTAAAAATATTATCATCTTAGGATAATTAATGATAGTTAATGAAGTCCCATTTTTTACTTAATCATTTATTACTCTGTCGAAAAAATATCATTATGATAAAAAAGAACATCAGTTACACTAGTGAAATATTATTACTCACTCCCAAAAATTATAAACATAAAAAGTACATTAGAATGTATATGATACATTATTTATGAAATATACTGTGATTATGGATGTGCATCAAATCCATCATGTGAAGTACATTATTTTCATCACTAGATCTAAGAGCATGAATCTTAGGGAACCTCACCCTCATATTTTTATATCTTATAAAATAAGGACCATAAAAAATATTAATTCATTAAAATTGTACCTCATTAGATCATATTTAGATATTATGTAGTCTAATAATGGTACAAAGAAACAATATGTAATGTCCTAGTGGTCCTTTGTTGAATAAATCAATAAGTAGATCTTTAATATTGAAATGTAAAAAAATATAGTTTTGATTAAAATGACGTTGTATGAAATGTAATAAAATATAATATATTTGGTGAGATCGTTGAAGACTAGGTTAGTAATGATCATCATCATAACATTATTTTCATACTAAAATTTAGATTCTAATCACATCGGGAAGATGATTTATAAAATATTGACAAACCAAAAAGATCCCAATAGTGAAATGCATTAGGGCATGGTATAAAAATCCCAGATTATATCTATATATGGTTGATTAATTGATCGAAAACAAAAATTTAAATAGTCTCTAAAGAATACTGCAAAACTAGGTGCTAGATTTCTAGTAGGAAAAAATTTTATATCATTGGTTGTAAATATTTCTTTTATGTTCATGTGTCAATGATTTGAGTAATTTGACCTTAACAAGGATCAAACATAATGTATTAATATATGAAAATAACCAAGTCATATTGATGTTTAAATTTATTTCCCATAAAAATAGATAACATTAATTAATATATATGAAATTTTATACTCTGTAATAATAGGATAATTAATTTTCTCAACAAGGATCCAATGGTGACCCAAGTGACAATAGGTTGACATATCATCATACATAGAATATTAGGAAGGATTAAGTGAATTTTCAATGGGATATGTGTTAGATAACCTAGTATCATATAGAATTTGAATTTTATATTTTCATTGATTGGGGTATATTCCCCTATTATATGAAGAAACCTCAATCCCAATAATATATTTCAACAATCCTAAATTTCCGGTGTTAAATTATTGATGTAAATATGTCAAATGATTTGTAATATCAGTCATTTCACTAATAATTTTATTAATACCATCAACATAGATTATTAGAATGATAAATCCATAATTATTTTGTTGATAAAACACAAAATAATGCATTGTGCTCTTTGAAATCCAATATAATGGGAAAAAAAGAAAATGGCCATTTGATCCTCTCAAATGAGGTTTTAAACATTAAAATAATTTCAAATGTGGAATACCATAGAGCGATTATATGAGTTATTGAAAATGATTAGTTTTATCATATATACCTCAACTATAATGTCATGAAATAGTGAACTCTTAACATCGAGTTGATAAGGATGACATCCTATATGATATGTGATAAATGAAAATCAATAACAACAGACATAGCTATAAAAGTTAGTGTTATTGTATTATATTGGAGTAATCAAAATAAATGAATAATGCACAATATCTATAACCTTATGCCCCTGATCATTGGATTAATAAGACTTATGGTCATTAAATGGATTTAAGTGACATCCCCAAGACACCAAACTATGGAAATAAATACCAAGGTCTTCAATTTAACTGGGGGAAAATTTTCTCATAGAGAAATAAAACAACACAACCAAACATCCCATATCAAAAAACCACTATAAGATGCATGATAAAAATGTAAAAAAACTAATTCAAAAATGATTAATATCCAAATAAAACTAAAATATAGTACCACATTGGAATACAACCAACATCAAAGTAAATAGCAGTAGACAAAACCAAAAAAAAACTCAAAGACTCCAAAACATTACCCCACAACTCCAAATATGATCTATTCTCTAACTCTATAATATTTCCCACATATCACCATGTTCTATTAAATAAGTGTGATATTGTACCTATTAAATTGTTTGGATGAACACCATCTTCCAAAGAACCAATGTTATAAAGAGGAAGTGATTAATGAAGCTTAGTATTTTTTCCCCAAATGAAACCCCTACTCACACCAATAGGATAGAAAAATTAAGCACATTTATATAAAAAATTATATAAAACCATCTTTAATAATTCACCAATCCAAAAAAAAGAAAAACATTTTCCATGGAAACAAAACAACTCTTGAAACCATTTTTTATTCCTTTTTGCAATACCCTCTCCATGATTCACACATACACACATACACACACTTGCATGCATGCTTCAATGACAATTACATACTCATGAGTAAATTATTTTCCATCTACAATGTCATCAAAAAGTTACCAATATAATTGTTCCTTTAGGAAATACACCACGTATCCAGGGTCACATTACTTTGTACCCCAATGGTAAACTACCCATATTCAAGTTCACTTCTAAAGTAAAAAACTCAAACAACCATATATTCCAAAACCATTTCAAACCACCCATTTTAATTCATTTCAATATAATCATCCATTATTGAAAATCATTTCAAATAATCCATTTAATAAAAGTCCAGAATACCAATAATTTAAAATCAAAATTTTAAATTTAAGAAATAAAATCACTTTACACAACTACTTTCAACAATTCCACAATTTTACAGAAAATATAAAATCCACCACTAAAGAGGTATTACACCATGCTTCATAGAACTTTTTAACAATCTATTTAAATAAAATTTAAAAAATTGAGACTAAGTCTTAAATTTATAATAATAAGAGTCTATAGTGAAGCCTTCTACCTTGGATAGAAGGGAAAAAATGAAGAATGATACTAAAATGCCCATGAAACCTGGTTCAATCTCCAAAACCCACCTTAAGAACACATCTTCTAACATAAAAAAGGATATATCAAACCATTATTGTCATCAATAACCTATGATATATCAAAAATGGTATATATCTAAGAAACAACAATATGGAAGGGATTATGTCACTAAAAACCCACAAAAACACCACAAACTAAGAATTTATGTGGGAATCAGGCTTTGATGCACCATAAAACACGGTCAAGTAATGTCAGATTAGATGGAGGAAGCCCTCATTTCCTTTGGGGGGAGAAATATGAAGTTGGGGATGAAATGGAAAAAATGAGGGGTTAAAAGATAATCCTGAAATAATTCACATTTTTCAGATCTAGTTTTTAAAAACGTTATGGTTAGTCGTATTGTTAGAAAAATTGTGTGCTAACTATGTGCCAGAATCTACCTCAAGGATAACCTCACATGGATTCACACACATTTAGAAAAACTATTCACCAACTATAAAAAATCTATTTTACCCGCATTTAATTTTTTTCTTCTTGGATTCCAAACGGTTTGGCCAAACAACTTGCCAAACTATGTACCTTTCCATTAGCCCTGGCCTCACTGTACACAGTTTCATATAAGAGTTTTATGGTTTCCACAAATCATGCACCAATCATGAACCTATATATGAGTCCCTAAAACATCTATCAATTATTACATACCCCCTTCCCAAATTTCACCCAAAACATTACATATATATAAATCATAAATAAAGGGATACTTACTAGAAACTAGGGGTGTTGTATTCTTCCCACCATTGTCCATTCCATCACTAGAAAGTAAAAAAACACTATTGTAATGAAATATTTCATGCTATTTCTCAACCATTTATTTCTCCCATTCCTACGTCTCTTCCTGAATCTGACCATGATTCCACAAAACCCACACCAAAACGATGATTTTCCCACAAACAACCTTCCATTTCTTATCCACTGTCTTCACTAGCACATGCCCTGATGAACTATCTCACTCTAGGTCAATGTGATATCATTAAATCACATGGCCATGATTAGGGAGATAATTTTCCAACTAAGATACATGAAAAACATTATACACATCTTTGAATCATGGTGGTAAAGCCAGCTGATATGAAACCTCACCAACCAATTCAAGTATCTCAAATAGACATATTTATTGTGAATAAAACATACCTTGATTCCAAAAATGATGATGATTATTCCTTATAGAGATCCTCAAAAACACATGAAAACTCACCCCAGATGACACCGACCATCGATGATGATCCGCATACGATTTGTAGTGACTCTAAGATTAACTCCATCTAGTTTCTGATCAATAGAATCTTCTCTATAGTTTTCTTGATTGAGGATTGTCCCAATTAGTGATGTCTCACTTGTTTCCACCCCAAAAAAGTGGAGAATGAAAAAGGATTCCCATACATTGATTCCAAGGTGTCCATATGTATTGAGTCTTGATAACTAATGTTATATGAGAACTAAAATAATTGTACATTCTCTTCCCATGAGCCCCCATAATCCATTACAGAAGACCATACCAAGTCAAAAATCATTTCATATTTCCCATCCATCTGAGGATGATACACTATACTCATAGTAAACTGAGCCCCAATGTATTTCTATTGGGACTTCCAAAAACGATATGTAAACCACAGAACACTATCTGACTCTATTGAAACTAGAACCCCATTCCACTTAACCACTTATTGGATATAGATTTTTACAGGTCCTTCATCATTTTAGATTCATGAATAAGGATGTAATGAGAAGAATTTTTGATCCAATCCAATATCACCCATATAGAATCCTATTTCTAAACCATATTGGGAGACCTATTATATAATATATGGTTGTATATTCGCATTTCCAAATCAGAATTAGTAAGGATAAAAATATACCTACTGGTCGATGACGGTCTTCCTTAACCTAAAGAAATTAAATAACCTTGAAAAAACACAGAAAAATTTCCATACATACCGACCCACCAAAACTATGCCTTCAATGAATTATACATATTCTATATTATAGGATGAAAAAAGCATCTCGGATGGTGGTAATCATAATGAAGTTGTTACTGACAAGCCATAGGTATGACCATCTGATCTCAAAACCATAGAAATAAATTTTCATCCATATTTCATCCTTTAATGGGATCCCAACCATTGAGTTTTAACCTTATAGTAACTCTATTTTAATTTTATGTATGCACCTCTTTGATTTCTTCAATGAAATCAAGAACAAAATAAACTAAAATTAAAACCACAAAACACATCAATCTTCACATTCGATTTTCATGTATTTTGTCACTATCATCTACTTCCACTAATCTAAACACTCATTTTAAAATTGAGCAAAATAATTTATAATTAATTCATCTTCCCCTGAATTTCCTTTACTCATTGTATACATCATTTCCAAGTCAATCATTTGGAGAGAATCTATCCATATCTTTTCTCTTAGGTTCAGATCCCTTTGTGAGAAAATATGTTCCAAGATATTATGATCCGTAAACACATTAAATTTCTCCCCAAATAAGAAATGATTCCAATTATTCAAAGCGTGAAATACAAAATATTACTCCAAATCAATTGTTGGAAAATGATTCTAATGAAACCTTAACTGTATTGTTCTATAAGATATAACATGATCTCCATTCATGTCAACACATACAAATTGAGATCCTGAAGCATCATATACACCATATAAAGTTTTCGTGGTTCTGTAAATATCATGATTGGTGATGATATAAGGAAAATATTAATCTCCTTAAAATAATTTTCACTACAATAATTAAATTATAATGGGACTGTTTTAATTTTAAAATTTATCATAGAAGATCCTAGTCATGAGAAATAACAAAAACATTATTTGTAATAACCAGCCAATCCTAGGAAGCTCTATATATCAATGATATTATTTGGAAGTTTCTAATATATGATGGAATCTATCTTTTCTATATGAACAAAAATATCTCTTGATGATATTATATAGAGATTAAAATATACTTCACGTATCCATAAATCACTCTTTGATAAATTAGCATACAATCGATTATCCATTAAGATTTCCAACAGGGTCACCAGGTGTTTCTCATGCTCGTATCTAGTCCATGAATAAACCAATACGTAATCCACACAAACCACCATATAATAATCCAGATGCCTATGAAATATTTTATTCATCAATTCCATATATACTACTGGTTCAATTTTAAGACTATAAATCATTACCTCATATTTGTAAGGTCCATATCTACTCCTGAAAGATGTCTTTTGAATATATTCCTTTAGAACAAGCAATAGGTGATATCATAACCACATGTTAGTATTGGAGAACCATGAGAACCCCTCAATTGATCAAATAGATCATCAATTCATGTAATTTGATACCACATATTTATTGTAAACTTGTTATAATTGTGATAATATAACCCTAACTATAGATTTTCATCAACCATTTTGACAAACAAAATAGGTTCTACACATGGAGATGTGTTTGGATGATTTTACACTTTACTTCCCAACTCTTCCAACTACATTTGTACTTCCCTTAATTCTATTTATTATATTTAAATAGAATGAACTAAAATATAAATGATCCCTAGAAAAAGATCAATCAGAAAATCCATTTATCTTGTGGGTAGAAACCCTCATATATTTTCCAAAACAATATCTAGAAACTGATCAACCACTACTAGAAAACTGTTATTCTCAATCTATTCTATCAATTCTATATTCAACACTGCCAACCGATATGATATGATTCCAATTTCTGGTGCCAAAAAACCCCTTTTCACCTACCTTTACATTTCATTCTCATCTAAAGAGATACTTTTTTCCATATTCATATATAAAAATGACCTTTCATGTATAACAGCCAATTTGAACCATGAAAATTAATAATAAATCCATTTCGAGTATTATGTATTAGATTCAATATCAAGCATAGAGAAATCCTATATCATCTTAGCTCCATCAACAGTTATAGAACATGATCTACACCAAAATTTGTGATATTCTATTTGACCAAGAGAAGTTTGAAGTTTCAAAAAAGAAGGCCTCTTATCAACATTTAAACTCAAAAAATAAATAGCATGAGGAGAAATAAAATAATGGGATTCACCCATATCAAAAAAACATTCATAAGGGTGGATTCCAAAGGAATCATACCTCACACCATTGATAGTTCAGACTGACCATCCACAATAACTTTCTTATCATTATATAACTGATTACTCATGGCACATTGTTCCTTATTTCCCTTTTTAAATTTTCTTTGTTGATGTGTCATGGTATTCCTGGATTCACCATGGAAAAATCTATTCTGCATATGATAATTGTTATAATGACCTCATCCCATCAAAGCATAGGATGTCTACAATACATGAGATGTTCCCCAATCACCTAGCCTAGGAGAAAAATGATAATAGCATTGATGATTCCCCACCTGGTCTAAATTTTAGAATTCTCTAGGTGGTTTTCGTACACTCTCTCTTCTTGGGGTTAAAAAATCCAAACACAAAACATCCATCTTTTCTATTGGGTCTTGGAGGTAGATTCACTCATCCCATAATCTTGTTCTAATCCATACTCCCTCCTGGGAAATTGGTGTCCCTCATTCTTTTTCTCTAATAAATAGAGTTTCCACCATTTCTCATAAGGTATCAATATGATCCCTCAACTCATAGCTCTTAAGATGTCAATTTATTCAACCTTCTCTCTATTGATAATCTCAGTATAATCTGTAATAAATATAACAACAATCATCGAGTGAATATCCTGCCTTTGCCCCAATTTAAAAATGTGTGCCTTCAAATATGTAGTAGCGATGACATCAGGAAAAAAGTGCACTAGATTACAAAATTTATTTGTATACTCTATAACAGATAGTATCTCATACTTCATAAAAAAGTCGATTTTTTAGAAATTTTGAACCTGTGAAGATAGAATTGTTTACTGAACAATTTTTTAAAATCCTCCCATGCAAGGCCTTGGTATTATTTAAGATGAACTGCTAACTCTCACCATTTTCATGCATGATCTTATAGAATATACATCACCAAGAAGACTTTCATTACTTCTGGTGTACCAAGGAAATCGAATATTCCATTCATTTGATTCCGCCACACCTATTACTTTTCTGGTTCTGAATCACCCTAAAAGATTTGGTGGATCCTACTTATGGAACATGGTGGAATTATCCACTTTGCTTGGTTCATCTATTGGGTTCCCACTATCCACACCCCGAAAATCATATATTATACTATGAACCATTCTTTGGTTAACCTATAGATTTGGTGAAACCACTTTCCTAATAGCATCTTCCAATTTGTTTCTAAGATTCCTATGGGGTTCCATTTTCTATAAACACAAACAAACACAATAAGTCTCAACCTCTAGTAGCGGAAGTCTAAACTATTACAAATTTAATCACGCCACAATTACCACAAAAATTATTTCCAAAATCATAATTTTCCATATTCAATCATTTTTTTGAAAAAATTTAACATTAATTTTGAAAATAAAACCACAATAAAAATAAAAAAATCATTCTCTAATACAAAATATTAAATTTAGAAACCACTCTACTTGTTTAAAAAAATAAACAATTTTTCAGAAAACCATAAGTCATCACTCAAATTGAAATAATCACACCTAATGGTATGTCATTTTTATAATTTAGGTCATCCTTATATCATTGGCTAAACCCATGACAATGAGATTCCAATTCTTATAATTATATCCAAAACAATTTTGTACCAAACTACTTGGTAAATTGAAGTGCGGCATAAAAATATGAGCTTGGTATTTTTGTTATCTACATTTCATGTATCAACAATCATACTCCTTTTTTATGATCCTAACTCAAGAACCAACAATGACGGGATTTCAACACTAAGACTCCAAAAAAGATAACCAATTGAAAGACCTACCAACACTAGTAGAAGTTGCATGTCAAGGGATGAACAAGATAATACCACATTTTACATATAATCCAAATTCATTGGATTGAGAAGGAGAAAAGACAATACATGGACTTAGGAACCATCCCCATGATTTAAAAGGAAGAAAATAAATTCTATGGTCTTCAATATAGTTTGGGGAATAATTTGCTTTAGATAAATACAATTACCCAACCAAACATTCCAAAACAAAATACCACACCATGGTGTGTGTTAAAAATGTAAAAAAACTATAATAAATACCATAAATATGAAAATAAAACTACAATAGTGTACCAAAGTGAAATAATACCAACAATAAAGTAAACTATAGAAGACAAAACCCACAAAACTCAAAGAGTCCAAAACATTACACCAAAACTAAAAATATGCTTTTTGGTATAACTCCACAATATATCCCAATAGCATGAAGCACCACAAAATAAATGTGTTACATAATATTTTCCAGTCCCTCGATGAACGACATCTACAAAAGCACCAAAGTTACAAGGTATGGGTGATTAATGAAACATATTAGTTTTTCCTCATATTACTTCCTTGCCCACACCACTATGATAGAAAATGATATCACATTTATATATAATTTTTTTTTCAAAAAAAAAACCATTTTTAACCATTCAAAAATACACATAAAATAAAAATATTATCCATGAAACCAATCCAAAAAATTCTTAAAACCATTCCCCTATCCTTTTTGGCATTCCCTTAACATGATTCACACACACATATTCATTCTTCACTGATAGTTCCATACACATGAAATATTTCTCATACATCCTCCTAAATTTTCCAATACCCTTATTCCGCAATGACACACCATTTATCTAGTTTCATGTCCCTTTGTACCCTAATTGTACAAACCCCTTGTTTAGGGACATGTTGAAAGATTGAAATCACACTAACATGTATGCCAAAACGATTTTGAACCAACCATTTCAATTAATTTCAATAATACCATAATTATATTGTAAAGATTTTAATTAAAAAATTTACCTCAAATATATAAAACCCATATTTTAAAATCAACATATTAAAATCAAGAACCCCATGTTCATTTCCCAAATAATTTCCACAATTTCACCAAAATTTCACAAACACTCAACAAAGAGGGTTTCTACCATGGTTTTCACAATAATTTCACAATAAATATCAATAAATCTAATAAATTAAAAACTAAGAATACACATTATAATTATAATAGCTGAAAGGGAGGCCACCAACCTTGGTAATTTTGGTGAAAATAATGAGAACACTAAAATGCCCATAAAACCAGTTTGAATCTCCAAAACTCTACCTTAGATCTAATCTATTAACATCAAAAAGGGGAAATCTAATAATTATTGGCTTCAAAAACATTATATTTATCCACAAATTTCTTGTTCTATGAAACCGAGATTTGTAAAAAAGTAGGTCTATGAAAAACAGACAAAACCACTATAAAAGACAGCTTACCATGTGAAGTGGGCTTCAACATAGCAGGAAATGCCTCCGAATCACTTCTAATTCAATGTGTGAAGCTTCCACAACCTTTGGGTTGAAGAAACATAGTGTTATTTCTAAGATGAATAAAAATGAGTGTAAAATGTTTATCCTTAATTAGATCCACTTTTTAGGATCTAGTTTTTAAACTTCGCATCGTTAGTTGCACAGTTAGGAAAACTGTATGCTAGATGTGCACCAGCCACTGCCCCAAGGAGCACCTCGCATGGTTCACATGCACTGTTAGGCATATAATGCACCAATTATGGAAAATATATATATCACAAATTTCATGTTTTCTCACCTTTTTATGTATACTTTGTCCAAACTGTGTGCCTAAACATACATCTTCATATTATCCCCTACCTCATTGTGCACATTTTCCTATAGGAGTTTTATAGTTTCCTCAACCGTAAACCAACCATGCACTCCTAAAACATTACAAAAGTCTTCCATACCTTACCAATCATCACCATACACTATAAAAACATCAAAAGAATAACTAACATGAATCTTACATGAATGAGGGGGTGATACACTCTCCTAAAAAAATGATTATGAGTAAATTATGTGAGACTACTACTAATATAAATATATTTGTTTATTTAGATGTATCTTTTATCAGTGATATTTTTACCAAGATGAAAAGGGTAATTTTTATCAGTTCATTATCTAGAAATGATAAATGTTGCCTTTTTCATTAATATTTAAATCTATATTAAATATAATGTTATTTCATGTGTGAGAAAAACATTGAACTTGTTGACATAATGCCACTTATTTTTATATGATTTCATGACATGACCACAACAAAATATTGTTGATGGGATAGCCTCCTGCATACACTCATCAGACACCTAAATGTGCCCATGCCTACACACATGGTCTCATACACACCTTGGTCCACAAAATACTTTCTTTGGGCTCTCACCCACCTTGTGCACACCTTGGCCCACCCTATACTCATTAGGCATTCCATGTGAGGATTCCTTAATGTATGGTTCATCTAATAGTGTTCTAGCTGACTTATTAAAAAATTTATACTTAAATTATTATTTCATATATAAATATAAATGTCGACATATATGAATATATTAAATATATATGGATATATATATATAATAAATTTTTCCACTTTTAATAATTATTTTTTTGATATGTTTTTTAAAAATTTATTTGTTTTTAATTTTTATTCATATCTATTCATGTTTTATAGTTAAATTATTATTTCATTTATAAAAATATATACAGATATATAAAAAAATATATAGACATATATTAAATATATATATAGTAATATATATAATTTAATATATACAAACATACCTTTATAAGTAGTATATAAATTATTTAAATAATAATTAATAAGATACTAAAATTATATATATATATATATAATATGTAATACATAATTTATAATTAATTAAAATGAATAAATTTATTAAATAATTAATGTCTTAATTAAGTAATTAAAATATGATTTACTACTATATATATATATGCTATATTTATTAATTTTTTTTAATAAAAATTTCATTAATAAAATTCTTAATAAATTTTATTTATTAAACATTTTTAATAAAGTCATAATTTTCATAATTTGTATATATTTATTTTTATATTAACATATATTCATACAGGTTCGTGAGCTGGACCAAGAAAACCACCAACTATTTTATAATTACATTTATTAAATGAAATATTTTTTTATACCAATAGATTATATATTATATATATAATTAAATAACTAATATACCGTTTATAATTCAAAAAATGAAGAAAATTATTAAATACTTAATATAAAAATTAAATAATTAATATATTATTTATTGCTATATGCTAATTAAAATTATTCTTTTTTCATAATTTTATTCATTTTTTATTATAAATAGTATATTAGTTATTTAATTATATATATATGTAATCAAATATCACTCGGTTTTAACACGCATTGATTTAATATAACTTAATCATTGATAAATTTAACAGTGTGCTTATTTTTTTATAATTTATAGATTTTAAATATTTATTCATTCAATATTATTGTAATTTATTCATTTTTAATGTTTTCATAGAAAATTATTCATTCATAAATTTAATATTTTTGTAATTTATTTATTATTAATTATTCATATTTTTGTAATAATAGTCATTTCCTAAAATTTATTTATACATGTTTGTTCATTAACATTAAATTTTTTTAATATGTTTGTAAATTATATAATTCATATGTTTTCATTTATATTATGTCAAATGGATCAACCATGGGTATTGAAGCCAAAACATTGATTGATAACATAGTAATAAACAAAAATCATAAAAGCATGGAACATAATTCCCACATCAAATTGAAGAAACCAAATACATGCCATCAATTCCTACATGTCCCTATAAATCCGATGTGTATAGTAAATCTTCCTTTGCATCTTCAATGTCCCCCTCTCGACCATGTCTTTTCCCTATGTGGGTTCTCAAATTCCTCATCTAATAACGATTTGATGTGATCCTACAAGTTAGAGAAAATCCGGAATTTCCATTATAAGGCCCGAAACTCAATCTCTGAATTCGATAAAAATCTATATTCAATGTTAACTAAAAACATCTGAACTATTAAGTAGTCCTTGTATCCAAACACATCTAGAAAAATCATCGAATAAGTGTCATATAGTTTCATGAAAACCCATTCTACATATTCTTTAATGATACATTTAGTAGGTTGTTCATCTTCCTACTCCTTAGGGGTGTGATACTAGAGATTTTAGCTCGTGCAATACCACATTCCCAAGCTATGTCCTTACTAGAATAGACACATGCATTTTAGATTAGATCAGAGAACTGGGATGTATAAGACCTCTCTACATTCATACAATCATTATTAGTCATGTGTGAAGGTCTTCGATTTGGATGTTCCACCTATAGAGGGTTTATTTCACTAAATTGAATATGAGAATAAGATTTCTACACCATGTTATAAATAGGTACTTGTGTTTTTAATTTTTTTTGGAATGAAAATTTTTTAATCCCTTTTTATCAAATATTTTTTCATTCATTTATGCACCTTTTAAGTAATCAATTTCTTCTAGGAAAAACTATGTTCTGTATTCTCCTATGCAGTTGCTTCATCAATATAATGAACATATGTTAAGAACATAACAAGTCCATCCACTACCACATGATCCACCAATGAAACATAAATCACTTCTCTTTTGGAGCACAGTTGTATCTTTTTCTGGGCCAAAACATCATCATATGAGTGAGCCTAACTGGATCGCTCTTCCACCACTATCTTAAACAATGATCTAGGAACTTATTTTTCATTAAATTAACATTGTATAACATAGAGAATATGACCATGAGAGTCAAAAGAATCCACTAATTTATTAAATTCCTTATGATAATCCCCAATAAGAATGTTTTGAATAGAATAATCAATAGTTCTAGCTCAAGATAGCTCTTCCTGATCAGCTAGTTGCAAAATCATTTTCTAAATCGGCTTATACCCACACCATTTCCCATAATGGTCCACCTAATAATTTACATCACCATTATGATACAAAACCTATACATCATTTACAATACAACATAGAGATCTATCTTTCAGAATATTAATATTTTTAAAGAATGATGTTTCATCATGCCCATGCATAGATCAGAAAAGAACAAATAGTATATCTCTTTTTGCTAGAAGTATCATGTCCTTTAACTTTGCAGTCTATAAAGAACTGAGGATGATTTTCATATTAAATTATGAGATCTGTTTCATCATCATCCATTGAGAGGAATAATCTATAATCTAAATTATATAACAAGTCCATCTCAATTATGAAGCAATCCCAATGTCTAAATAAGGGCACATCTATTTCTTTGTCAAATATAATCAGATATCCTATAGAGATCTCTATATCATGGAGGATCCTAGGGTGCCAAGGTATCCAATTTATACTAAAAACCCTGACTCATATCATAACTTTGGAATATCCTAACTCAAATGTGTTTAATTTCTGACCTAATTCCCAAATGTGTATAACTCCCATATTGAGAGAGATTGAGCCAAATCCCCTAGCCCTCATCCTCAAACACAAAGAAGGGAAGAGCATATAAAGAAACACACATCCCTATGAGATGCATCTCCAATTTTCAAAGACGAAAATATCTGAATGAAACTTGGTATGTTCTCTGATTTTTCACGGTGTACAGCATGATAGAAAAGAAAATTTCTAATTTATTTAATGCCCTCCAATTTCAAACATTTCTATGATTTCTGTGGATCAAACCTTACCATATGCATCATTTCTTTTCCAATGAAAACCACATCCAATAGAACAATTGAATAGAGAGAAGTAGCATAATTAATGAAATCCTATATTGAAACACACACACACACAAAATATTTATGCAATTTATTCAAATTTTAATATTCACTTTAGAATTTAATTTTGTGATATAATATATTTAATATATTATATTTTTCATTGTCAAATTTTATTTATTTATTTTTAACATCAATTTAGTTAATATTACATTGTAATTTTTAATTTTTTATATTTGTTATGAGTTTTATTATTTTATATTAATTATTAATACAAATTTATTTACCATGTTTGAATATTTTCATGTTTATTAATCTTCATTTGAATATGAATCCATATTTTATTTTTTAAATAATTTTAATAATTAATAAAACATATCAATTTTTTAATATTTCTAATGTCTATTCAATTTCTAGTTATTCAATTTCACTCATTTTTATCATTTGGGCGTTTAATAATATATATTTATTAATAATATTAAAAATATATTAGTAAATAATTATTTATAAATAAATATATTTTCATTTGAAGTATTTATAAAATTATACATTTATAATTACAAATAAATAATGATATTTTTTAAAAAAATAATATAATTATAAAAAATTATTTATATATTTAAAAAAATATGAAATAAAAATAAATATATTTAAAAAACATATATATATATTTATTTATTTATATAAATATTGATAATTACATAAATGTATTTAGAATTATTTTGAAATATTTAAAAATATATTTTAAATTATTTTTATTTATAATTATAATTATACATATATATCTATAATTATATTTGTAAATACACATTTACAGTTATTAAAATATACATATAATTATATACATTAATATTTATTTATTTATTATTAATTATAAATATTTAAATTTGTTTTTTATATTAATTATATTATTAAAAGTTTCTATATAGGTCGATTATCAGTGATTTTTTGGAAGCATTGATGAAAAATTCCCGATCATTTAAATATAACCTCAGCGTACCTATTTATGTCCCACCATTTATGCTCTTGTGAAATATTAGCTATATCTTTGTTCCCCATCGAACATCACCCTGATGAATGAACTCTCTCAAATCATAGGTATGTTATTATTAATACTCCTCTCTCTTTTATCAATGTCATTGATCTCCTCTATTATTCAATCCTTTCCCAAACCATGATATTTTTTCTCTCTTATTTCATGATTTTTGCCAGTTCTCCTCCTCACAATTTTTTTCCTCATCTTTAGAAAACTACCCACCATCACGTAGTATCCCACCATTAACCACTCTATCCCCATCTTCCACTCCCTCGACCTAATGACGCAGTAAGTATTCCCCCTTTCCCTTCCTAACCGCCTCTCCTAGTAAGAGTTTAGTATATATTTCCTCATCCAAATAAATTCCAATATTTTAATAATTTTCAACAAGAATTTATAATGTTCTTTTCATATTTTATATGAATAGTAATTTTTATATATTTCACGAATGTTTTTTCTTTAGTACAATGTTAATTAAAATATATTTTTATTATACATCAATTAGTTGATTTCACATGAGGAAAGGAATATTTTTTTAATGGTATTGGAATTAAAATAGATAACATGTTAAAAACATTAATGTGATTCCATTCAGAATTATATATATGTTGTTGCTTGATTTTTTATATTATGAATAATATTATCATATATTTTCAATTTCTTTAAACTAATAATAAAAGGTCAGATCTTAGATGTGTATTTGAACATGAATTAATCTCAATAAGTTGTAATAAATTATGATTCTAAAAGGGAAACTATCAAAATAATCATAATTTGAATGAAGTATAATGGAAGTTTATAATTTAAAGTTATAAAGGAAAATCACGAAGAATGATCATGCTTTTCTAATCCCATTTTATCCTGCCAAATACTACACAATTATTGAATATATGTTCCCACATTATGTTTTAATGTTTATATGGAAATTGATTTAAGGATTATAATAATATGATAATTAAAATAAAAAAATCAAATTAAATATTGATAATTCATGTAGTTTGATTTGGACAGATTAGTTCATCTTGTAGTTTTATAGACAGTGTTATCATTAAAATATTATGTGGGAGGATTTAATTTATGTTTGTTTCATAACATTAAGTGGCTAGGTTTAATTCATGAGGTGATATAAAATTAAAAAATTATAGAAAAAATTAATTCGAGAGTTATGTATTATCGTGATCTTATAGTAACATTTTGTAGTGATATTTTTTATGATGTTGTGATGTTTGTTAGATCATGAATTGATAAGTATGATTTACAAATTGTTGATTTATTATAACCTATGAGAACTCACTAGGATCATTCAATTAATTTTATTAGATGTTCTTGTCTACTTGATTGATTGCATGTGTCTTTGTTTTCTAGCTTGATGGACCTGTCAATTCCATGGGAAGTTTCAAAGTGTTTTAGAGTTCTCTATTTATTTTTTTATTAGAATAGGACTCCTTGAATTTATGGTGTTTGGATTTATCCTTGTTTAATCTAGATTTTTAGAAAATGATTTTTCTTATTCATTTTATTATATAGTTACCATTTATATGAATGGCGGACAAGGGAAAATTTAGTAATGGTTTCAAGTGTGTGGGTATGTATAAGTTTCATATAATTATTTATAAAGTTATTTATTTTATTTAATCCATGTTTTCAATATAATTATTATTTGGATATATTTTCTATCATTAGGAATGTTTTTATTTTGACCTATAAAAAGTTATAATTTATAACACCTTTATGTTGAACACATATAGGATTAGATTATAGTGGAAGAATTTTGTAATGATTATTTTTATCTCAACTAAACATAAATTTGGAATTGATTTTATTAATAATGAGAAAACTATTTTAGATATACCTGTGAAAGTTTTGAACACTATATGTGGTATATAACTTATTGTGATATGTTTCACTGTTACTGGTCTATTAAAATGTTTTAGTTCTCAATGATTTTAAATACATGATTATTTTTTGCTATATTATTTAATGAAATGTATTTGTGGTGTTTTTATGGAAACGGAATAATGGTTTTTTATTTTGTAGGATTTGTAAAGTATAAATAAGACTGGTAGTTGTACTATTTTTGGTATACAGGTTCATCAATGGATTGTAGAAGAATTATATTTTTCGGAATTCCTATTGTACATAATCCAGTGTAATTTAAAGAAAATGAGATTAACATGGAATCTAATATAACTTCAGCCTTCAATAAAAGTTTCATCCATTTGATTCAAGAAATTCCAATATCCCTTACCCCATATAAAAATACAATGATTACATTACCATGGTTGGTCTTTTAATGACTCTTAATTTACATGTAACTTTTTTAAATTATATGGAATTATTTTGAGACCACGTGCTTTGGACGAAACATTATTTGAAGGCCTGGTGATCCTAGAATGGATTTTTGGAATTTTTTAAAGTACGTTTACTAAACAGGTGATCATGATTTTCTATATTTTGAACTAGGGATTGGATTTGGAATATGAGGGCACCATTGAACTAGCAGTGCCATGATTTTCATAGGTGGATCTTATGTTCAACCGGAAAAGGTCGGATGGAAATTTTAATTTTCTCACTTTTTAAAGAAAATAATAAAATAAAATTTCCAATGTTATTTTATTTTTCACACTGTTGAGTGGTGTATGGAGGGGTAGTGGAGCAACACCGAGGATCATTATGGTAGGGGAATTAATGTCTCTCTTGTAGTTGTGCCACTTTAATATTAATTGTTCCTTAATGGCTCATTAAATGCGGATCATTAATGAGTGTCATTAATGAGCACAATGTCACTACACATGTTTCTTTTATTCATTAAACGTGTGGGAGTTTGGGGATTAACATACACGGGGAATCTCTGTCGAACCACCAGAGGAATCCATCTCCAATGAAGAATGAAGAACGAAGAGACAAACATTGGAGGATCAGATCCGGAGGTCGACGAGTAGCGAAAAACACCAACGATCATGGACTTACGACGACACAGAACTCTTCCTTCATCCTTAGAAGATCCAATGTATCCAGGTAGGGGTTTAATTTCTGAAATTTATTCCATTTTATTATTCTATAAATGATGAAGATGGATCAACCCATGAATAGTTTTATCAATGAATTGTGCGTTTATGAGGGAGGGTGAGCCTTTTTTTGAGATTTCATGATTCGGAATTATATTATCACTTTTATTGGTTGAATTAAAATCTCTATACCTCCCCATATTTTTAAACTTCTAACGTAGAGGGTGTGGTCTGACACGAACAAACCATGAGCCCATCCGCGTGTGCATTCTTTATGGGTGAATTCTTGAAATATCAGCAAGGTGAGTTTAAGTTCATCATATTAAAGGTGACAGCCTTATGATCCCATAGGTGCAGACAGATCAAGAAATGGACCACCAGATAAACTACAGTGGCCTGTAGAAGAAACTATCGGTGCGCTGATGGAGGGAGGCGGTGTGCTGCAGCGATGGGGAGGTGATGCACCGAACAGCGTCATGTGGAGTCAGCGGCCTGCGTTTGGGCCTCCTGGGAAAACGTCGGAGGCCACAGCCATAGCTCTGGAGAACTTTATCAGGTCAACCCACAACCTCTTTCCATGGGTGACGTGAATGGGCACAGCTGGTAAAACTGGTTGCGTGTGCTGAAGACCACAGACCGATGTGTCGCGTCCGTATGGGGGAGACGACCCGCTATAGCAGTTAAGGCCCACACTGCCAGGCCAGACCCACCCTACCAGGCCGAAACCTCGCTACAGATCCAGACCCATCATACTCATACATACCCTCCATATCAAGTCGTTTTGGGTTGTCCCGACCGGTTCGGACTGGACTCGGACCCAACCAGCCCTCGTTTCACTAAAATGCATGTATCTCTCAAATAGGGTGTTTGTTTGAAACGCTGTTAGAGGAGTTGGGACCCTTGAAATGAGGCGGTCCTTCTGAGGTACTCTATTCGAGTTTTGGTGGAAGTGGTAGTATGGATAGGTTGGATTGAACTCAAATCTAATTGTTCCATTTTTAAAAAAATGCCCATCTCTTACAGACTGGGCGTCTGTTTGATGCGCCATCAATTGCGTTGGGACCCATATGATGGGGCTATCCTTTGGGGTTAATCTATGTGGTATTTTGTGTAGATTTATGTAAGCCTGATGGCTTGAAGATCAGATCCTCCTAAAATCAATCTTGCTAAGTGTGGGAATCTACTGGATAGCTGTGACGTGAAGAATGAATAGTGATCATGTGTGGGTCATCACCTAGAGATCCTATGTGGGTCAATACCTAGAGATCCTCTATGGGTCCACAACTAGTGATCCTGTGTGAGTCAGCATCGAGTGATCTTATGTGGGTGATCACCTAGCAAGAATTTGTGGGTCAGTACATAGAAATCTTGTGTGGATCAGTAGTAGAGGCTCTCAATAGAATAAGATGATCTAGCTCTACGACTAATCATCTTTACATAAATAATTAAGTTATACCTGGTGGGAGATACATCTTTTACTTTGTGTTATGTGTTTGATATACTTCCTAGTGGTATTAACTTCATGGTATTTGTTTTTTGGTGTTCTCCTTCATGGATTACTCAGATACCTTTGGCGGTCTCAGGTCCCTACTGAGTATTGTTATACTCAACCCTTCATGGGATTTTCCCATTACTGTTGTGACTTGTGCAGACGATAGAAGGCTTTGACTGAGACATTGGGGAGCCAGGACAATACGGTGCTTAGATTTGGATCGATAGACCCGGGGATATGCAGTGACATCCGACAGAGAGAGGTACCTACCCTTCAGGTGGGATTCTTGTCATACAACCTTTAGAGCTTGTACTTATTTTACATTACTTTACTTTCAGTTGGTCTTGTATTATGGCCCATTATCATTCATTTTACACACTTTACTCTCAGTAGTGATACTTTATGGTGGTTTTACTACATTTTTTTGTGGTTTTCTTTGCGCGATATGCCTTGTCTTTCTGTGTACAGGTTTGAAGGTAATGCCTTCCCTTTTTGTGAAATTCCATTTTGGTGCTATTCACTTGCCCATGGCCTATGGAAGGTGGTTCTGGGGTAGTCATGGAATGGGCCCTAGGAAATGGGTCATGAAAATGTGGGATAAAAGGGAGGTAATTTTTACTAAAAGAACTAAGAGTATGTATTTTCAATGGGGGTAATAGTGTTAAGAGTCTTTAGTTCAGATTTCAGTCTAGGGAGTGTAATGTTGGTGCATCAACTGATGAATCCATACACCAGGACCCTAAATTCTATTTTCTAACTCGGTACATGGAAGCACTAGTTACATGTATTTTTGAAATGTTTTCCTCTTGATCTCATTTGGGTCATCTCACTAGGTCTAACATATTGACTGTGGTTCTTCTGTTTCTATACAGGCTTCCTCCACGAAGACAGCTAGCTTGGATTATAGTGAGAGATCATGCCGATGGTCCACAAGCTATGAGGCGTCGGTGTAGGGACCACTTAGAGCGATATCACCATCGAGTGGTGTAACAACAGCACTACCATCTAGAGAGCATCAGTTTCTACCATCCCCACCAGTGGACAGTGCACGTCGACAGAGCACACTATATGAGTTTTAAAGATAGAGTCCTCCGAGGTTTCATGGCCAGACATATCCTCAGGTAGCTGAGGATTTTCTGGAGGAATTTACTCTGGTCTTTCACTTGGTGGGGACACCTAGAAAACCGAGGGTGGTCCTATCCATTAGCCTTTTTAGGGCACAACCCAAATATAGTGGATCTTAAATCTTTTGACACCCAAGGTGGAGAACCTTGTCTTGTCGGACTTCGAGAGCCTCTTCAAGGCAGAGTTCATACCAGTGAAACTACACTCAGTGCGTATTCAATAGTTACTGCACCTATAGTAGCGCATCCTGACTATGGCCTATTACTTAGTGAGGTTTACCAACATCTCCTGTGACTCCACTGACATGGAACAAGACATTTTTTTCAGGGCCCATACCATTGAGTATGGACTCCGACGGGTGATTAGGGTGTCTATGATTTTGTTCTGCATCCTGACGCAGGCTAGAGTGATTGAGTGAGTCCAAATTATGGAGAGCTTCCTAGCTGACCAGACACCAATGGTGAGATCCAGCACCAAATGATAGTTGTCTGAGTCATATGCAGTAGGCAGTAGGTAGACTATGTAGAGGCCTAAACGGGCCAGACCATCTAGAGGATGACCCCAGGACATAGGGTTGGGGGTGCGGAGCTCATGAGGTAGAGTAGGTTATATGAGGGCTAGAGTTTGTTACTCTTGTGGTGGATAGGGGAACATGGCTTGTGACTATCCATCTCCCCGCATGGATTACCAGAAGGCAGTCGAAGGACCGCTGAGACAACGGTAGAGGTTTGACCGTGGAGGTCTGTAGGGTGGAGGACATGGCAGGGGAGTAGAGAGAGTAGTGGATGTCGGTTCTACGTACTACCCCCCCCCCCCACCCCTAGTAGGTCTACCATGAGCTCCGATAGTAGGTGGATAGGGGCGGGTCCAGCATCAGGTGATGGATGCCTATGACCATGGTTCTCCAGATATGATTAGAGGTATGATCTGTGTCTAATCCACATTAGCTGTAATTATTATAGACATAGGTCACATTCAATCTTTCCTTATCACGAACCTCATTCGAGGCTCATAGATTCATGTTGATATTTTGGATCGATCCTTACGATTAAAGACTTCTACAGGAGGGGATTCGATGATTACACACTAGTTCCAGTAGTTTGAGATTACTCTAGGAGGTGAGAGCTTCGGCTGGGATCTCTTAGTACAACGATTAAGGCCATATACTATCAACATGGGTAAGGAATCGTTATCCACATTCCATGCTCGGATCGACTATTTTTGGAACACAGTGTGTTGTGTCTGTGAGGATGGGACCAAGTTTTCTTTCACCGGTGAGAAGGGAACCTTTGTAGAACATTTTGGAATTTATTGGAGGAGGGGGTAATCGATCACTCACCAGTTGGATAGCCTCTCCCTCGGTATAGTGGATGCGGGTATTTTGAGCATTCCTGTAGTGGTGGATGAGTATGAGGACAGATTTCCATAAGATGTCACATGACTACCTCCTCGAAGAGAGGTATACATCTTCATTGACTTATACCCAGGCATGGTAATGATATCTACACCTGAATATTGGATGGCTCTCGCGAAGATTTTTGAGTTGAGGGTATAGCTAGAGGACCTGTAGAGGAAGTGGTTAGTAAGACCTAGTGTTTCTCCATGGGAAGCCCCAATTTTGTTTTCCAAGATACAATATAGGAGCTTCAGGATATGCATGGACTTTCGGCACCTGAACCAGGTGACCGTGACAGAAAAGTAACAACTATCGAGGATTGATGACCTATTTGATCAGCTGAAGTGAGTGAGGTGGTTCTCAAAGATGGAACTCAGATCATACTATCTTCATCTTTGGGTGTGTGATGAATATGTTCAGAAGAAAGCCGTTAGATTTTGGGAAAATCACTATGAGTTTTTTGTGAAGCCTTTCAGCGTGACCAATTCCCTAGTACCATTCATGGGACTCAAGAAAAAGATCATCCAGCCTTACCTCTATCGCTTTGTGGTAGTCTTCAATGATGACATCATGGGGTACTCAACATCAGAAAAATAGAAATTTACACACCTGTGGATATTCCTAGATGCACTATTAGAGCACCAGCATTATAGATAGATCTCAAAGTGCCAGTTTTAGATTTAGGAGGTCCACTTTCTAGGAAACGTCGTCTCAGAGGCAGGAGTTTCAGTGGATCTAGTGATGATAGAGACAGTACTTTCTTGGGATCCACCTAAGAGCGTGACCGGGGTGTGGATTTTGCTGGGGTTGGCTGGGTACTACTGGAGATTCATACCTAACTTGTCCAAAGTAGCATCACCCTTTTCAAATTTGAAAAATAAGGGTAAACCCTTCATATGGACATAGGGGTTCCAAGAGAGTTTCCAGGATCTGAGGTGGAGACTGATGAGTGCTCCCATCTCGAGACTAATAAAAAAAGCGTTGGGTATGTAGTCTGCTATCACACATAAGGTACCAGACTAAGTTGTGTCCTAATGTAATAGTGAGTGGTGATTGCCTACGGCTCACGAAAGTTGAGACATCATGAGCAGAACTACGCAATCCATGACCTGGAGTTTGCAGTAGTGGTATTTTCCTTTAATATGTGGAGGCACTACTTGATGGGTGAGAGGTTTACCATCTACTCCTACGAAAAGAGTCTCATGTATATCTTCTCACGGAAGGACCTGAACATGAGGTTGCGATGATGGGTGGAGTTCCACCAGGACTATGACTTTGAGATATTCTAGACTCTTGGGAAGAGGAACTTAGTGGAAAACACACTCAGTAGGAGGTCTGGTTTACAGCTACTGAGTGAGGGGACATGGCATCTATCCACAATGAAGATATACTTGATAGATAGTGATGGATTAGAATACCAATAGTCAATGACTATCACTCCCCCACATCATCAGCGATTGAGGGAGGCACAACTTGTGGATGTTTACTATAAGGCCTACCATGCTCTGATATTTTCAGGACCGGCTCCTGATGAATTTTTGAGAGGTGGGGAGCACTTCATCCTTTTCATAGGATTCACCATGGTACTTGTGATGTTATGGGATGAGGTTTTGAGGGATTTCCATACATCCCCTTTGGCAGTACATCCTGGTGTTGAAAATATGTATCAGGACATCTTACGTCAATACTGGGGGCTAGCGTTTAAGAAATATGTTTTAGAGTTCATTTCATGATTCCTCACTTTTCATCAAGTGAAGGTCGAGATTCAGGTTCCAGTAGGCATGGCACAACCACTAGAGATACCAAAATGGATGTCGTATGGTATCTTCATGGACTTCATGATGGGGTAACCATGCATGTCTAAGGGCCACGATTCTATCTGGGTGATCGATGACCGACTCAACAAGTCGGCTCACTTCCTACCCATCCTAGAGAAGGGATCTTTTGTGGGCTTTGGGTGCCTCTACATTCAATAAGATATTGTTAATTCATGGTGTTCCTTAGACGATTATCTCAGACTATCATGCACACATTACATCTTTGTTTTGGAAGGGGTTGTAGGAGGCATTTGTGACTCAATTGCCATTGAGAACAACATTTCACCCTCATAAGGGTAGTTAGACGGAAAGGATCATATAGACCTTAGAGAACATGCTTCGTTCTTGTGTCCTATATTTTGTTTGTAGTTGGGAGGACCACCTAAACCTGGTGGTGTTCGCATCAAAAAACAACTATCACTCCAGCATTGGCATGATACTATTTGGGGCCTTGTACAACCAACCATGTAGATCACCACTATTCCTGATAGACCCAGGGGTCTCAGCACTCATGGGTTCGATGTTAGTACGGTCTGCCACCGAGAAGGTGTAGATCATCAAGGACCTTATGAGGACTACACAGGGCTGGAATATGTCCTATGCCAATAAGAGTTTTAGACCCTTAGAGTTCGAGGAGGGAGACCAAGTTTTCATTCGGGTCTCACCCTGATGGGATTGTAGAGATTTGGTTAGGGAGCAAGCTATCTCGATGGTTCATCAGACCTTTTCGGATCCAGAGTAGTGTTGGCAAGGTGGCGTACCGCATAGCTCTTCCACCACATATGCATTGGGTGCACAATGTTTTTTATGTGTCACAACTGTGGAGGTATGTGTATGATCCATCACATGTCATAGACTGGGGCGCGCTGGACATTAATGATGGGGAGATGTTTCCGGAGTTATTGGTGGAGATATAGGATCAACAAGAGAAGATCATTTAAGGATGGTCGATTCCTCTGTTGCACGTTCAGTGGAAGTATGAGAACCACTATGAGAGCCCATGGGAGCGGGAGGCTCTGGTTCGTGCTCAGTACCCCCACTTGTTTGATTAGCCATTGTTTTTTATTTCAAGGACGTAAATAACTAAGGTATAGAGAATGTATTCACTTGGAATTTTATGTGTAAATTTGTTTTTAATTATATTGAATTATTTCTAGACCGCTTGCTTCAAGGCACGTGATTATGAAGCCTGGTGAGCCTGGAATGAGTTTTTGAAAAAATAATTATGGTACTTTCAGTAAACCTATGAGCCAGATTTTCTATATTTTGAACCGGTGCTCAGAATTGAAATATGAGGGCACCATTGAACTCATAGTTCCAGGATTCACTTAGGCGAAGCTTATGTTCGATCGGAAAAGGTCAGATGGAGAAGTTAAATTTATGACTTTTTAAATAAAATAATAAAATAATTTTTCCAATATTATTTTATTTTTCACACCATTGAGCAGAGGATGGAGACGTAGTAGTGTAACGATGAGGATCATTAATATAGATTCATTCATGGCTCGTTTGTAACCAAGATGCTATTATCTTACTGGTTCGTTAATGATTCATTAAAACTAGGAAATTAATGACCGTCATTAATGAGTGCAACGTTGCTACTCATGTTTTTTATTCTACAAACATGTTGGAGTTTGGATTTTAACAAACGTGGGGAATCTCTGATGAACCTCTGATGATATCCCTCTCCAAAAAATAACTAAGAACGATGCGACGGTCGTTGGAGGATCAGATATGGATGTCGACGAGCAGCGATGAACACCAATGATCATGTATCGATGACAACGCTGAACTATTCCTTCATCCTCAGCAAATCCAATGTATCCTAGTAGGGGTATAATTTTTGATAGTTCTTCCTCATTGTTATTATAGAAATGCCGAATGAGAATCAACCCACGAATAAGAATATCTGTGAATTGTGTGTTTATGAGGGAGGGTGACTCTTCTTTTGGGATTTCTCTATCCGGGATTAAATTATCAGTTGTATTGGTTGAATAAGAGTCCACAGGCCTCCCCATGCTTTTAAACTGATATCACAGAGGGCACAGGATTACAAGAACAAGACCTGAGCCCCTACGCATGTGCATTTCTCATGGGTGAATTATTGAAATGTAGGTAAGGCAAGTTCGAGGTCGTCACATTAAAGGTAGAAACCTTAAGATCACGTAGGTGCAGACGGATCGAGAAACAGACCACTGAAGCAACTCTGGTGGCCTACAAAAAAAACCGATGACACTAGCGTCAGCCGACAGTGGACTGTCGTAGCATCGATAGGCGGAGGGAGGCGGTGTGCCCGTCGGCGGGGAGGCATGGTGCCAACTGGCACCGCGTGGAGTCAGTGGCCCGTGTCTGGTCCACCCGGTCGAACAATGGAGGTCACGAGCACCGTGGTTGTGGCGATAGAGAACCGTGATGATCCATTGACCGAGTCAATCCATGGACTCAGTTCACGGGAGACGAGGAGGGGCGTAGCTGGTATAACCAGACACGTTTGCGGAATATCGAAGGTGGTTGTGCCGTGTCCAAATAGGGGATTTGGGCCGTATGCGCGCTACTGGGCTAAACCCCTTCAATCGGTCCGGGCTAGACATGCATCCCAACAGTCCGGGTCTAGGCCAGAGCAGGTCGGGTCAGCTCAATCCGCTCTGTTCGGACCGGACCCAGACTAAACCAGCTCTTGTTTCACTAGAATGAATGTATATCACTCAAAACCGGGCATCCGATTGACGCGCCATCAGTGGCGTTGGGACCCTTGCGATGATGTGGTCTTTCTAAGTCTCTACATGAGTTTTGGAGAAAGTTGGAATATGACCGGGTTGGATTGAACTCTAATCCAATCGGGGCCTTTTTACAAAAATATGTATATCTTAAATATCGGGTGTCCCTTCGATGCGCCGTCTATTGCGTTGAGATCCTTACGACAAGATGATATTTTGAGGTTTCTCTATGTGGAAATTTATGTAGAATGAAGTAAGGATGACGGCTTGAGAGACAGATCCTCCTAGAATCAAGTGTGCTAGGTGTGGGAATTCAGTGGCTGTCTGTGACGTCAAGAATGAATAGCGATCTTGTGTGGGTCAGCACCTAGAGATCATGTAGGGGTAAGCACCTTGCGATCTTGTGTGGGTCAACACCATTCGATCTTCTGTGGATCAGCACCTATCGACCCTATGTGAATCAGTAGCAGAGCCTCTCAACAGAATAAGATAATCTAGCTCTACAACTAATCATCTGAGTTATGTACATAAGTTATACCTAGTGTAAGTAGCATCTTTTACATTTGTGCTATGTGTTGGATATCTTGCTTGGATGTATTATCTCTGTGGTATTTTATTTTTGGTGTTCTCCTTCGTGGATTACTGAGAGACCTTCGAGGGTTTCGGGGTCCCTACTGTGTATTGTCATACTCACCCCATCACGACCTTCGCTTGCACCTGTTCTGTCTTGTGTAGATGACGAACTGCTTTGATTGGCACATTGGAGATCCAGGACTGTTCGGTGCTCGGAGGTGCCACTACACAAAAAACTGGATTTAGCGGCGGTTTTGTGGCGGCGGTTCACAAAATCACCGCTAAATGTTTTCAGTGAAGCGTTTCGCGGCGGTTTTTAATAAACCGCCGCAAAACCCTATTTTATCTCAAAAAACCACAACCCTTTCCCCTACCCCTGCCGTGGTTCCCCCACAAACCCTCACCCCTCTTCCCCGATCCCCCCCGGCCCCAGCGACACACGTGCCCTCCGGCGACCCCCGTACCCCCCACGCCCTCCGGCAAACCCCGCACCCCCCCCCCCAGCGCCTCCCTCGACCCCCAGCGACCCCCGCGCCCTGCGCGCCCCCCACGCCCCCCGCGCCCCCTGCGCCCTCCGGCGACCCCCACACCCCCCGCGGCCTCCGGCGACCCCCGCACCCCCCGCACCCCCCACGCCCTCCGGCGAACCCCGCACCCCCCAGCGCCCCCCTCGACCCCCAGCAACCCTCGCGCCCTGCGCGCCCCCCACGCCCCCCGCACCCCCCGCGCCCTTCGGCGACCCTTGCACCCCCCGCACCCCCCGCGCCCTTCGGCGACCCTTGCACCCCCCGCGGCCTCTGGCGACCCCCGCACCCCCCGGCGCCACCCGTGACCACCTTTTATTTTGGTAATTTTTAGTTATTTCTTGGTTCTTTGATTCGAATCATAAATTTGTTGCACAATGTGAATCTACTGCAGGGTAGATACTATGAGTTTGGTTTAGAGCTTGAAGAATTATAAGTCATAAAACAATTTCAAGTTTTTAATGGGTTGATTAGGATTAATTCAAACTAAGGATACTTTTTTGGGTATTTTTATAAATCGTGGAATTCACACCATGAAAGGGGTTCATGACATTAATTATTTAGAACCAATGGTTTTTATCATGATTTACATATTACCCTTCTTCCATTCAATGTGAAGACCTCCCTCATAAATCCTAGAAAGATTTTAGATAATATTGGGTATCTTCCTCTACCAGATTTCTTTTCTTGGAGCATTTGTTCACCAGTGTGGTGGGTTGTCTTCCTTTGGGTATGTGTAATATAATTCACTCTCTTTATCATTTATGTTCTTGGTTTGGTAGTGTTGTGTGATATGGTTTCAATGGTTTCATAAATAATATGTGTTATCAATCAATCCATTGTGGTTTTCCCTCATTCCTTTTCTATTTGAGGAATATCTGCTTGTTTCCAATTTATGTTGTCGAAGGATATTAGGTTCCTTATGTTTATAAGGTAGGTGTATCTATACAAGCGGTTCTAATTTAAAATTTCCTTATATTCTTATTAATTTCTTTGGCTTTTTTCATGAAATTGATGGATTTAAATGGATTTTATGGAAAATATACATGTTTTTAAAGAGGTCTCTCTTCAAAAATGGGTTTTCTCACAAAAAGTGGTTGACTAAATTCTTTATGGTTTGGCCTATTTAGATTTAATTTTTTATACTAATGGATGTTTATCTTTATTTTTTATTTTAATTTGGTTTCATAACTTTATTCTCTAAAACAAGATACTACTTTCATGTCTCTTTATTACACATCTCCATGTATAAGACCCTCTTGGGAGACGTGCCTAGTTTTCCCTAGTCAGTTCTTTATAAATTAATATCAAAAGGAATATTGAGCCTGGAATGTTACGACACTTCCTAGTTTTGGTTTAGTTTAATTGGTAGACTAGATTTAGTAGTACTAGAATTTAGTTAATATGTGTGGTATGGTGCCTAGACATCTCACCTCCATGTATGAATTCAAGTTACTATGGGTGGTTAGTTATTTTTGAAAATATTTTCACTTGGTCTTTGTTGTTGATTGAATAAACTTGATTTGGTGTCTATTTAAAAAAAACTATTCCTTTCTTATGTTTTATATTTCATTAATAAAATTCATAAATTCATAAAATTATTATTATTTTAAATCATTAATATGGATTATGGAAGTTGTTCTATGATTTAGAAATTTTCTCATGACTAAAGGGGTTTTCATCTTGTATTTGTTAGACGATTCCTACTAGAAGAGGTCTTGTGAATCTAAGTGATAGATTTGTGAGACGGGTTTAATAGGAGAATCCCTTAGTGGTATCATCTTTAGTAGAAGTTATAATATTTACTATTCATACTTTGGTTATGAAGGTATTAAAAACCCAGGAGGAGTAGTGGATCATGACTCATAATTTACTAACAAGAATCCACCTATCTTTTATGGTGATAATTGAATCTAGAAATATGAGGAGAGGATTGAGTAGATTGGTAGGAGATTTAAAATTATAAATATTCCCAAGGAATCTAAGGGGTGGGGGTCAATATATATTCTTGATGGATTGGGAAGGAAATGGTGAGGCTCAGTTGTGCATGCTATATTTTATGAGGATCTTACGTGGGAATCCTTCAAGAAAATATATAAACTATAGTTTTATCCTAAAATGTTACATGTGGAAAAGACCTGATACTTTCTAACATTATAAAAATGGGAATGTATTGTTATAGTGTATTCCACTAACTTTTCTAGGTTGGTGCATTTCAAAGTGGATATTATTACCAATGTTTACATGAAATCTCTAAGGTTTGAGATTGTGCCAAGTGTCTCCTAAGAAACCTGAGTGTGACATGGATTTATATTTATAGTGACACTTAATTTTGATATACCTGCACACTATTGTTTGTTTTATATTCGTGGACTAGATTATGCATTAGAAACCATTAGTGGTGGCCTACTTAATTTACCTCACACCATATTCAGTACATGGATTGGTACCCAGATAGTCTTCTTTGTCATAGGAAATACGACTTTGATATGGTTGGTTGTGTATGAAAACATTGAGAAACATCATTCCTCTTGGAGGACATCTAAGGTCAAGCCTAAACAATCACATAATGTCTCAGGTTTAAAATGCATTATGATCAGTTTCGATCACACATCAATGGGGTGTTGTTTGAGGCAACATAAATGTGTAATCGATAGTGTTATGATAAGTGTGTAACCCGATATTCTTATTGCTCCTCAATGAGGTGTTGACGTTGTCTCCTATGGACTAGACTTGTTCGGTTGGTCTGAAGTGGTAAATGTGATCAATGAATCGTCTTTATTATATTATGCATACTTTATGATCAATGGATCATCTTTATTATATTATGTTTCCGTAATCTTACACTATTGTATATTTTGTGTAGGCACATTGTGATATACATGGATAAAAGCCGGATCACATTGTCGAGGAACACGCCTCAATATGTTAAGGGTTTGAATGGGTTTTTGGATTTTTCAATTTCTAATCGATCCGTTGAAGGGAGAATAAGATGTCCATGTCCTAAATGTAAATTTAGAACATGGTTGAAGAGAGATGAAGTTTATGAACATTTAATACTGAATCGATTCCCTGATCAATATTTGTGTTTTATTTGGCATGGAGAATCAAACAATACAGAAAGATTGAGGACTGATGTTAATCCACAGAATGAGGTCCCAAGTTTGTCGCCAATGGAAAATGAAATGAAAAACCTCATAAATGATGCATTCGGCACTACAAGACACCACTATGAGCATCAAAACATATCAGAACTACCATAAGAGGGTGCTACAAATTGCAACGTGACAAGTGATGTTTTTGAGACTGTAACACAAGCAGATCAAGATTGTAACATATCATTGGATCCTCCTCTTGATTCTGTGGAGCCAAATGTAAGGGAAAACTTCAGTGAGGAAAATGCGTTTCATTTTTAATTTTTTTTTTCTGCATAATTATTTTGAAATATATATTCTGAACTTAATTTTATTTTATTAAATGACATGAATGCCAAGGAAGAAGCGGTACACCATTTCATCTACTTCTGCGACAGATGACGATCCGTCTGTCCCCACGGCATCTGAGGCAGCAGCTACCTACATCCCTGCATCATCTCCCCCTACACCATCTCTGACACCGTCAGTGGATGTCTCATTAGAGGATGAGTCATCGCCTCCCACTATAGGAGCCTCAGCAGTGGGGCACCGACACGCCCCTTACAGTTCATCACGAACATTCTGGAGGGTCACATTCATTGGTACAAATTTTAATTAAATTAATTTATTGCATTTTGTTTATAGTAATTGTTTGCTAATTGCAGATGAAAAAAATGCAACCGTGGAAAAACACTTAAAAATTTCTGATGTTTAGAACATGAATGGAGAGAAGATAGTGGTGCCATTTGATTCTTATGGGGTCCCGACGGATGACGCCGCAGGTTTACTTGGTCAGATTATAGGTCAGCTGGCAGCGGAGCCCATTTCCCTACCTATTTCATATGATGATTGGAGGCATATGCCTCTAAACTGGAAAAACGGAGTTTTTGAATCTCAGATAAAGGTAATTTTATTACTTTATGGTTTAATTGAATGTCATGTTACTAATATATTCAAAATGAATTTCTGTATACAGATGTTCTTCCACTTTACCGTTGCTGATGTGATAGCACATAAGTGGACATTGAAAAATCTTGGAAAAAAATGGAAAGATTTCAAATGGAGGTTGTGGTGTGATGTCAATGATACTTCGTTGACTGTGCAGCAGATGTATGAGAAGCTACCCAGTGGGGTACCGAAAGAACAGTGGAATGTTTTTGTCGATAGCCATCGTGATGAGAAGCGGATGGTATTGAAATATATATTATTATATTATCCTCATTTTACATTTATACATTTACATGAAGAGGAGATAGAAATTGAATACATTACTGTTAAATTGAATTTTATTTATTTCAGTATCTCTCAAGATAGAATGCATCAAATCGGGCAAAGCAAGTCATCCCGCACACTGCGGGCTCAAAAAGCTTTGCTAGAAGCCGAATGTCAATGGTAATATTTTAATTAGTTTAAATATTTATAAGACAATATTATCTATTTAAAATATGTAATTGTTGGTTTATCTTTGTTTAATGCAGTCACAGAGTTTAGGGCATGATGCATCCTGAACAGAACTGTGGCTGGATGTTCATAAAAAAACAGATGGAAGTTTTGTTAATGAACCTGCCAGAGAAGTTGGGGTATGAAGTCAATTATTTATTATAATAACTTATTATCAGTTTTAACTCTGTTAATATATATTGATATTTGATTTATAGGTAAAAATTAAATAAATATGGGATATCAGTCCTGGGCAATCCTACTCAGTCTCCCAGGATGACCCGGTTGGTAAAGTCCTTGGGAAGGAGCATCCTGGTAGAGTGCGCGGGATGGGTTTGGGACCCGTACCATCTGAGGTCTTTGGCAGGCCATCAGGGATTTCAGCTACATCTACTCCTGGTTATAGTCATTTCATACCTGAAGATACTCAGAGGGATATGTCTTATCTACGAAACACAGTTCACCAGCAGGGGGATCAGATATCTGCTTTGCAGAAAGAGTTGCTTGAAATACGTCAGCATATGAGAAGATATGCCCCCAGTGGTAGTGTATCGGCTAGTGGTGAGCAGGTAAATCACAAAAAAATCAAAATCATTTAGTTTGCACAATTTTATTGGTTTTAAGTTTAATTATAAATATGCAACAATATTTAATTTTCAATATAATGTTCTTATAAGTGGAAGCAGGTAGTGGAGATGAAGGTGGAGAGGGTGACGATGCAGCATCAGATGATGAGTAGTAGTGTTGTTGATGCGTTGAACAAGTATGAGAACGGTTGGTTTGTATATGTAACATGTATGTCACATAGTTTCCACCAAACATTTTCATGTCCTAACATTTTCTTGATTTCTCATGTTTCCTTCTATGCATTTTATTTTTTTATGATGTTTCATTTTATGTCTTGATTTCTCAAGTGTGGTATACATCATTCCATTTAGGCCTGTGTTTGAATTGGTACCAAATCCAATGAGAATATCATATATGTAACCCATATTCATACCATTTCTACTATATAGCAGCATTCGGGTAGCCCCATTGTGTAAGCTCGATTCATACCATAACTGATTCATAGAAGTGCCTAGGCAGTCCAACTGTGTAAGTCCCATTCATATCATTGTTTCTCCATAACAGCACCTGGGTATCCTAGCTTTGTAAGCCCAATTCATACCATCACTATCAAGGCCCAATGAGCCACAACACATTACACAGGCATGAAGAAATTCTATCACATACCAAAGCCCCAAACATTCAATGGTATAAAGACAACCAAAACAACAGAAGATAAAAATCTCACTGAAGGGCTTCCATAAATTCTAACACATCCTTATGTCTACGCTAGGTTGGTCTACACATGCCCAACCTATATCCATAATCACAACCAAAGTATATCCCCTTAGAATAAAATCTCAGGAGGGAGGAACAGTCACTCCATGTAACACTCAACAAGGCAGAAGTTATTAGGTAAAATATTGGTTTTATATATGCCAATTTTTACTAGATACTCCCTTTTTCAATCAATTTCCTTACTAAGTGGAAGATAAAGCACCTATCTGATGGCCCAATATGTTTTAGTTTATCATAGACATACCCCTATTGGATCCATATCCAATATGTATCACACTAAAAGGCCAATCCCATGACCATAAAAGTCTAAGGCATGAAAGGTTAATGATAAAAGGCTCTGTCATGGCCTTAAAATTTTTACACCACTCAAATGGGTCAAGGAATACCAATTTGCTTTTAGTTTAAGGTTGATATAAAACAAGCGATGAGACCACATATCACATGTATCATAGAATAATGTATAAACCATAGGAAGAATGTTCAAGGACCATCTAATTGTAATAAAAAAATGCATCAAAATATGTGTCATTTGGTATCCCAATGCACTAACCATCTTGAGAAACCTGGCATCTCCGCAATTGAACAAACCCATACATTAAGAAAGCATCACATGAAACAACCATGGATTGATAATGTACCCATGACCAAATTCCCAATAGTCACATTACCTTCATCACTAAATCTCTCTATCTATGAGATCTATGAAAATCCAACAATTAGTATAAACCACATGTTAACCAAGTAAAACTACACCTAATAACTACCCAAATCCCCACCTGAAAGTCTAATCTTAGACTATACAACCAACATACCAATTATGCTGATAAAGAACTCACGCTCTTACTGACATGGAAAGAGTGTATCTTGGAAGCCTCCCACAATACCTAAATTTAACCGTTATCAGTATAACATGAATCTAATCATGTATACACTCTATTAAAACACCTAATATGCATCATTAAAATAACATCCAAATAATCATAGTTGAACTTAACTTATCCCCCAAATAACCATGTCAATTATTCATGTTATACTTAACAAAACACAAGCACTACCCATGCTTTTACATTCACAATACCAAATACAATGATATTACTAACTGAATACCAAACCACAATCCACCTATATACCATCACTATAGAACAAAGTGTCTAAACTAACTTTCATTTATTTAATGAACTCATAGACCTAGGATAAGTCCTCTCTTGGATTACATACATACAAGAAAACCCTCATCAGGTGGAAATGAGAATCACTATTTCACTTGATTAGAACACTCCAATCACCAATATCCCAAGATACATCTCAATATTACTAGTCTCTCTCAACCCTAGTTCACATGTCACATCCTATATAGGATACAACCCATGGAGAAGCATCTATGAACCCATCTCAAATATCACGAGGAAAATCATAGGCCAATATACCCACTCGAGGGTTCTCATGCATATCACAAATCCCATACCCAATCCAACTATGTAATCTAGGTTACTAATCCCAACTAGAAATCGACACACCATACTTCCCCTGAAGGATAAAGATCACATACATGCACATATATATTAATGATATTATCTTATGATAATAACTATTGTGAAAAATCAATATCATTTGGTTTGGTTAAGTATAATTCCCCCAATAAGGTATTTAGGAAAACATTAGATAAGTTGTTGTTGAAATTTTAAAAAACTCAAACCTATTTTCTTTAACGAAGTCAATAACAACTATATCATGATGCATCCCATCGAACCTGCAACATGATGACCATCTTGGGATGTATACATGAAACTCTTATCTCATATCCAATGACATAACTCAAATCCTCAATAGGAATCATGTATAACCTACAAAATCATAAACCATACTCTCTCAAGCACCATGCACGGTTAGCGTGTTGTCCAACCTAAAACACACGCCAATTCACAAGTTACCCATTTTCTATAGTAGGCATTAACAACCAACCCAAAACACACAAGAAACCATACCATAACATACATTCTATAACTACTCAAACATCCATCTTTGGAACAAATTCTATACCCATATAAACATAATTTGTTCTATCCCATAACACAAATCCATTGTTAAAAAAACCCAACCCATATCACAATCCACCCATGGATATTATATCGGCCAACATAGAGCATAACCAATTACATATCATTATCACCATGGTTAGCATGATCACATAAATTGTATCAAAATTCATAATCATTTATTATATAGAGTATTAGTATCCATATAATATAAATCAACCCTTCTTAAAACACATAAGAAATTAAAGAAGCTAAAAACACATATACATCTTGGGGGTCACATGGATTGGTTACTCACCAAATTGTGATACATACCTTTCCTTAGGTTGGACTCCATAACATACAACATTTGCTCATATCCTATTTTTCAATGAATACTACCATGTTAAAGACATGTCCCAAAAAGAGAAAGCATTGCCATTAAAACTGTATACACACAAACAAGGCATACCGCACAAAAAAGACCACAAATGAAAGAAAGTAGTACAACCACAACAAAGTATCACTACTTGGAGTAAAATGTGTAAACCGAAAGTAAAGTGGCCAGAATACAAGGCCAACGAAAAGGAAAGTACAGTAAAAGATGTAAAAGATCCAGAGGTCGTCCGCCAAGAATCATAACTGAAAGGTAGGTACAACACCCTGTCGTATGTCACAACAACACACCATGTCTATCGATCCACACTACAACAAAACCGGCCCCTAGCGGCGATTTTTTTATCATTTGGCGGCGGTTTAAACTGCCGCTATAGGGTTTGGCGGCGGTTTACAAAAACCGCCGCGAAACTGGGCGTCGGCAATCTATTAGCGGCGGTTTTTACTATTTCGCGGCAATTTAAGAAAAGAGTCGAAGATGCCTCTTTTCATGACGGTTTTTGTCCATTTCGCGGCGTTTTTATGCGTAGATGATACTTTTTATTCGCGGCAGTTTTAACCGCCGCTATATTCTGGCGTTTGATGCGCCTATGTCGCGGCGGTTAAAACCGCCGCTAAATTTAAACATAATACATTTAGCGGCGGTTATAACCGCCGCTAAATGCTGACCAGTAAGGCATTAGCGGCGGTTAAAACCGCCGCGAAATGTTGACCTGGAAAAAAAAATAATTCTACTCCTACCACACCACTGCCCTGAAAAACAAATCAAACCAGAATATTGAACAGGAGACACCATACAAACAAATAACATGGTAGTATTCATTGAAAAATAGGATATGAGCAAATGTTGTATGTTATGGAGTCCAACCTAAGGAAAGGTATGTATCACAATTTGGTGAGTAACCAATCCATGTGACCTATGGAAAACGGGTTTGAGGTAGTCACGTCACGAGCCCCGTGGGAGACGGGTCGGGACGGTTCTCAAAAAATATATTTTTACCCAAATTTAGAAATTCAAAACATAATTAAATTGCAATAGAAAACAAAAATTTACAAGGGATGTCTTCCATCTAATAATAGATATATTTCATTTTTAGATAAATGTATTTCATTCTTTTTATCCGTCACAACATCATATCGAGAACCTGGACAAACAACCAGGTGTTTACCCTAGTTTGTTTCTTTTTATGTGAACCTCATGTGAAAGCATGTCATGTGAGGAATCATAATGGAAAACACTCAAATATTGGGTCCCCCCTTATTAAAATTATGTATAACATTATCCTTTTATTTAATATTTATTTACAAATGACAAGCAAAACTTGAAAATTTCTGATGGGGTATGAATAACGGAAGGAATAGAAACAACTCGATGCATTGGGTCAAGCTTTTCCTCTGTAAGACAAGTTGCGTATGTGGTTTTGAGATTTTCACCTTTATAATTCTCTAGTACACTTCTTCTCTTTCAACTGAGGTCCTTTACAAAAAACAAATCCCCTTAATTGAACTTCTGTGGATCAAATATTGGCCCACACTGATTCGGACTAACCTTTTATGGTGGATCCACTTCTGGTGTTACTGTGGTCCGCCGGGATTCCTACGGATCAATCTTTGCAAATTTCCAAAAAACCTTTTATGCCAGTTAGACTCCACGGGTGGCTGAAGCTCAGGCGATTTTGGCTAGCGTGGAGTTTTTTTCAAACAAAGGATGGAGGTCTCTCATCCTTGATTCGGACTTACTATTCTCCACTCCATATCATCCCTTGAGAACGATCTTCAACTGTTTGGACAGTTGGACAAGTGTATTTTCACTTCCACAATAGTGTGAGGTGACAAAGGATATGAGGGTGAGCTCGATGGGGTTAGAGAAAGGGAACCACACTGAACTATATAATAATAATAACTGGGCAGTTTTAGCCAGGTAAATATTTTAAAAAACACTACACTGACAATAGAATAAAAAATATGTAATCATTCATTGTAATGGGTTGCATAATTATTTATTCATATTGTGGGAGATATTTAAGGGATAATCCTATAGGTCATACTAATGTAGGGTAAAACCATCCGATGAGAGGGAGGGAAAGGCTAGATGTGTGGGGGACACTCGATATTCGTGGAATATTATTTTTCTACAACAGTAATGGAAACAACAGGAGAGTGTCTTCGGATGGAAAAAATAGGTTATCTTTGGGCAGAACGCACCGTAGAATGAGAAGTCAGTTGCTGGAGAATGGTTCCAAAATTTGGTGTTTCATATTGTTTTGAATTTGAAATATCCCAATTTATCTTCTGCAATTTTAATTCTATTATTATGCATTCACGTAAACATTGAATTAATTTGATTTTTATTTTTTATTATGCTTAATTTATTTTTCTATACAAATCATGTGTGTTGGGATTCACATTCTTGTATGGGATTTTATAATACCGTTAGAGTGGCCTGCTTGTATTTTCCATTTTGCTCGCGCCTGCTAAATCATTTATTCAGCTGGGGTGAATCCTTGGCCATTGATTAATGTTTCTTCCCATTATATTCATGTCATCCATCTATGCATCCTCACTTAAGTGTGTTGCTACCTTTTCTAATTGGTGTGGCTTTGTGGTGCTTCCAGGTTCGTTGGCTATTTTTGAGATGCAAGCGGTTTCCGGGGAATTGATCTCCCCTATAGCATGTCTCATAGGTTCATTTGCACTATTTCTCCATTATGGTTTCCCCCTCACTCATGTTGAGTACTACCAAGCTTCATTGTGTTTGTTTTTCATGGAGATCAATCTCAATTTCTTCCTTCCTCCACATACACTGATGGTGTATGTGTAACGACCCGACCCCAGTTACCCAGAGTCTGTGCATATTGCGTAACATTGACATAATCACAAAAGACCAAGTCTCGAAAGACCGATTAGTTTAGTAGCCTTTGAAATACTAGATACATTCATAAATGTTACATTACATCATAAAGTGAAAAATCACAATAACATAGTCGCTATAGTCCACACTTTATCCCTTTCAGACTATCCCTATAGGTCAGTCATAAAATATTTCTTCACATCCTGGGAAAAATAAAACATTGAAAGGGGTGAACTCAGATGCTCAGTAAGGATAACAATATAGCAGAATCTTTCATAAATAAAGATTAACATTTAAGGCAATGTATGACTAAAACAAAAGCCTTTTAAACTTTAACTTCAATATAATATGGCAAAAGTAAAATGAGATAATGTCATTTACTTATTCACATTGATATTCTACTAGTCGAATAATCAATGCAATATTAATAACCACTTTCATAATGATGGAATGAATAAGGTCAGACTATCATAACCATGTAGCCAAGGCCTCGTGCCAAAACCACAAATTAGATTTTGTAAAGGCCTCGTGCCAAGACACTAGTTTGTCTCATGAGACCTGCCGATGCATCGAGGAGCTTTAAAGGGCTCCACCCATCACTTATTAAGTTCAATGCATTCCTCATATTAACTGGTTTAAACATATCATAAACCATAACATAATCGTATCACATAAAACATGCATAAAGGAAACATAACATTTTAACATTTCAATTACATGATATCAATACAAAACATTGATATAATAAAAACATTATCAAAAAAAATTTCAATACCAAAATAAAAGAAAATTAAAACTTGGTATTTATTTTTCATTTAAAAAAAGTTATGGCTTGTAGAGGATACCGAAACTCAAATAATGGTTACTGCGGCGGAGAAGTCCTTGTCGCCGCATACGTACGACAAGAAAAACATTCCTTTTTTTCGTTTAGTAAAATGCTTCGTATAAAAAGATTCTTTTTGAATAAACGTAAATGTCAAAGGGGTTTATACACCGTATAAAAGAAATTTATGTATAAAACAAAATATGCCTCAATGAATAGAGATTGAGACGAAGTCCCTTACAAAGATCATTTTTAAATAAAATAGATCTATTATGTGTAATCACTATAAGTACACATAAATAATGTACAAATACAATATAGGACATAATAATATCATGACATAATTTGAAAGTAGGAGATTAACCCAAAGAACGAAAATTGGGTTAAGAAATTCTCTTACCTCGGGTCCGACTTCACTCGACCGTTCTTTAATCTCATGAATAATAAAATAGAGTTAATCTCTACCTTCTTAAGAACCTTTTTCAAATTCATTATCCCTTTTATATCACTTATTACATTGTTACGAAAATTATGTAGTCATTTAAGTTAATAACGGTCGTTTTGTCGATCTTTGGTACTTGAGTCAACAATAAACTTCTTATAATTACAAGTTGCTTATGTGGTAGAATATACATTACCTATAGAATTATATTCATGATATAGATATCATAAATATCATATATATCCATTAGAAACATTAATTCATAATATTACGTAACATTTAGAGGTAAGAAATGAAATGCAACGTTCATAGAGACGGTAAGTCGTACGTACGCATGAACACTACTTTCATTTCTATTTAGTATTTAATGGAATGAAATCAAAATGATATAAATGTATATTATAATTCCAGTATAATATCATATATAATATCATTTACTCTATCTTTTATACATCACACATATGGCATTAACGATTCAAATCACTTTGAGGGGGCGGTAGTTCGCACTTCCTAAAATGAAATTATCGCATTTACCCATAATAGAAATCATAAAGGTATGCCATAAATGAGAAATACAGAAGCATAAGGAAAACATAAACATAATATATATCCTATATAAATATAGTGACATCTTAATTCCACCATTAGAGGTGTTAAAAGAATATTGAACAATCATTATTTCGTGAGGCAGAAATTCGCCAACCACAGAAACAATTTGTTATTTACCCATTAGACGAAGGTGTGTGTAAGTGTAAATCAAATACTTCTCATAAAAACATTCTAGTATATTGAATATACTGGTGTTTTTACAAAAAAATAAATAAAAAGAGTTTAAGGGGTTGGAGAAGAAAAATAAAACAAAATAACATAAGAGAAGACATTACCTTAAAATATGGTAACTCTTTTTGATTTGAGCCAAAGGATTCCTTGGGTAGAATTCTTCCCAAAGTGAGGATTCTAGGAGTAAGAGAGGGAATTTGAGAGAGTATTTGGGCAGAGGTTGGCCGAGCCAAATGTATTTGATGGTGTGAATAATGTGGTAGAGTTGGGGGCCTTTTATAAGAGGAGAGGAGGGGCACTCTTGGAATGTAATGAAATGTTACAAAATTATGAAGTGCTTCTCGGATTTCAAAGGTCCCACAATTATATATTTCGAGTATAAGGTGATAAGGGCTCTAAATCTACCCATACAATAGGTTTTTGACAAGTGTATGTCTTAGAATTTAAATTATCTTTTCATTTTATTTAAATCGTTAATTAATGAGGTAATCGCTGCATCATCATCGTGCCATAAAAAAATTAATTTATTTAATGTCTAAAAATTATAAAACAAATATCATGATGTAGGAAATCGTTTTAGATTTCCAATTAATATTTATATTCAAAAAGTTAACTTATATAACCCCATGTAATAATTGTTTTCGTAAAACAACACATGTTTGGGACAATTTTATTTTTACTTTAAATAAAAAGTTATTAATGTCATTTTCTTACCCAAGTGGCTCCATGGGGTCCCCAAGTTGACCCATGGATTTTCTTGGTCACTCATGACTCATCCAATAAGGGTAGGACAAGTGTAAAGGTATTTTCATATTTTTATAATGTCATTTTTACCTTAAATTGCACTAATTACCTTTAATCGTGATTAATTAAACATAAATTTTATTATTCACCAAAAAATTATTTCAATCCCATTTAATCACATTTTACTTCCTAATGACAACCATGTATGTCGGATTTTTGAAAATAAAATCACAGAAGTGGTAATGTTTCATTTAAACGAAAAATCGGTTTTTAACTACCACTTAGTGGTTTCACTATTTATCAAAAATTGAAGTTTTTCAGAACAATGTCAAAATTTCACCCTAAGCTATAATTGATATTCTGAATTAAAAAATGATGCCTATTTTACAAAATTCCAAAAATTTAAGATGAATTAATTAATTTTATAATTAATTCCTGCTGTTACAACAAATAGCGTGTTTTTAAGAAACAATATATATCAAAAGATTGACAATTGTTTATATCCAATTTCAAAGTGAAATTAATTCTAATGACCACCATTGGATAAAATGGTAAAAATATATTCTAATTATACTTTAAAACCACTCACTAGTATAATTTATCACTGTAATTTATTTTGATTTAAAAAGTTGTTTTTAAGTATTTTTCACTATTCATCAAAAATTGGAAGTTCTCAGATAATTACAAAAAATTCAAATTAGGATAATTTCGATATACTGAATACAAAAATGAAGTACATTTTGAAATATAAAATTTCTATAATTTTAAAAAGTGGGTATTACTATTCATAACAGCTACTTTGATTAGTCACGGTGTGTTAGAACTCAAATTTGCGCATAATGCAAGTTATTGTATTATTGAAGGAGAAGCGTATCATGGAAGCTTGGGGTGTTACATTCTCTCCTCCTTCAATAAATTGCATCCTCGCAATTTGAAATTGTTCTTCCAAAATAAAAGGTTGAAAGTAGCAAATACCTTAGTGGAAAACCCACATCGGAAATAGGGTTAATAAAATTATAACTTTAAAAGAAAGAAAGAGATGTACAAAGGTCACCCGAGATAGCCCATACTAGGATTATATGAAAATATTGATATGGAGGAGAAACAAACCATCAAGGTATGATGGAGAGTTGTAGAAAATAGGATTAGGAGAATGTTTGGCTACAAGAAAATCACAAACTTCTGATTGGTTAAACGATCATTGATTCTCCAGTAGGAAAAGTTAACCGACAACGTTTTTTTCATAAGTTACCTTTCATAAAGTTGAGGAATTTATTTAGTAGATTTACTAAGAACGTAAAGAAATATACATACTTTCCATGTAGACTTTCATTTTTTAATAAATGTTTACCACAAACCCATCTTTCACTCAAAAAGATAATAGAACTCAAAAATATTATATTTATTGTTAGAACCAATAGGGGCCTATATACCCTGAGAGGGGGGTGAATCAGGGTATGAATATTCTTTTTCAAAGTTCTTCCTGCCCCAATGGATCTTGACCTCTTTGTTACAAGGGTCACTTTGTTTGCACTTGTGTGTATGTTATGATCACTTACTTTCTTCTTTATCTGATGATGATAATTTAAATGCAATGCAGGCAAATTAGTAGGAAGACGCAGAGATTTTTACTTGGTTCACCCTCACTGGGCTACGTCCAAGGAGCATACACCGACAGGTTGCCGGTCGTACCAAATTCCACTAATCTTCACTAGATGTGGATACAAATTTTGGGATAGATCACTTATATGCCCAGGCTAACTACCCTTACAATGTTTAGGGTAAACTCACTGTTTTCCCAAGGGTCACTCCCTGTTTCTCTCTCTCTGGCTCACTTCCGGTGGAGATGATCACCTTCTTCCTCTTCCTAAGCTCACTACTCTAGAAGGGAATCCACTCACAGTTTATAAACCTATAGGTCTCTTCACTTGCATGAATGCACGCATCCTTAACTGATGATGGATGCTCTGTTAATGTCCAAATTTCATCCACTGATGAATAGCACTTTGCCTCTGACCACTGGGAAACTACCTTTGGAAAGTACCTTCCCAAAGCACCCTACTTCGCGAAGCTCCCAATTTCGCGAAGCTCCTGCCTTTTCACGAAGCACTTTCGCGAAGCACTTTCGCGAAGCACTTTCGCGAAGTACTATCGCGAAGCTCAAGCCGTCGCAGAGCAACGTCCCTCGCGAAGCTTAGTAAGCCAACGCAAAGCTCGCAGGTTTCGCGGAGCTACAATTGTCACCGCGAAGAACCTCTTTCATGAAGCACACTGACTCTGCGAACCACCTTTGTAAATCGAGAGAAAAGGATTTTCTCTGAAGATTCTCTCTACTTCTCTCGAGGGGGTCGGCCTCTATTTATAGGCGATTCCACCGACCCTCGTCCCTTCCGCGCGAAGTCAACACCACGTCATCTCAAATTGCGAAGCTCCAAAGTTTCTGCTGGAATTCTGTCCAAATCGCGAATCTCCACGGCAATTTTCCGTTCGTGGAGCTTGACATAGTCGCGAAGCATCACCGTCTACATTCCTTCGCGCCTTCGCCATGAAGCTCCCTCGCAAAGCCCTTCACCGCCGCGATGCGCTTCAGCCTCTGCCGTTCGCGAAGCTTGATGTAATCGCGAAGACTCACCGCCTCCATTCTTCTGGTCTTCGCGATTTCTAAACCATGCATCCTATCTTCTTGAAATTAATGCCTTTGCCATATTAAATTATGATCTTCATGGAAATCCTATTTTCGTGATTGTCACCAAATTCCAAATTTTGGACCCCAAAAATTTGGCAAAAACTGGGAAACGGCGCCACCTTGTACTGCTCTTTTGTACCGCCTCCAGATCGTCCTTTCCTTTGTCATCGTTCTTTGTTAACAAGGATTGTCAAAAACTTCTTGGGAACTCGATAAATATCCATGAAAAAATGCTTTGTCAACAAACACAATCAACCCAAAAATACTGCAAAGTTACCTTGAGGGAGTTTTTCCCAACAATCTCCCCCTTTGGGTTTGATGACAATTCTTCATAACTCTCCTCAGAATGATTTTCTGCATGTTGATACCTCACTGAGTCTTCTTCCAGTTGCTACCACCATTCGCCTCTTGCGATTCTGATAGCATTCAAGGATTCACTTAACACGTACTCTAAGGCCACATGAGCAATGCTCGGCGTGAGAAACAAGAGTTGTATGAAAAGTTCATCAATGAATCACTTCATGTCAAACACCAATTGTCGATTCCAACATGATACCAATTCTTAAATTGATACCAATTGTTGAACCACACTGATCCCAATTCGTGATAGCTGGAAACCTTCTCTCACCATTCCAACACCATTGTTCTGCTTTGATCATGATCCTCAGTTGTCGTGATATCTATTCTTTGATTGATCACTTCTAGCATCATCAGATTTAAAAATATCCCCCTTTCTGCTTGCACTCCCCCTATCTGGCTGCTCCACTTGTCAGATTCTCCCCAAATCATTCATGATTTGTCAAATCTCCACACTGTCTCCCCCTTGCACGATCACTATTTTCTCCCCCTTTGTTAATAAACCCAAAGGTCATGCCTTTGTAGTCTGTAACATAGTAGAGAACACATATCAGCACATTAGGGAAAAACACATCATATCTCGGGGAGAGGGGGGGGGGGGGGGGTATGGGCCCACACTATTTCAAGTGCGGGGAGTCGACTGAACTCCCAGAGCCAGTTGATGCCTTTCAAATGCTTCCTTCGGTAAGGCCTTTGTCAGAATGTCTACAACCTGTAGCATTGTGGTCACATACTCCAACTTCACGATTCCCTGCTCATCATTATCTTTGATAAAATTATACTTAATCTCAATCTGCTTTGTCCTTGAATGGTGGAAGGGATTTTTGCTAAGATTTATAGCACTTGAGTTGTCGCACTGGATTCTGATCGGATACTTCACTTCAACTCCCATATCTGAAAGCTGCTGCTTCATCCACAATAACTGTGTGCATGCTTGAGTGGCCGCAATATACTCAGCTTCTGCGGTGCTCAATGAAATGAAATCTTGCTTCTTGCTTAGCCAATAAATACACTATCCACCAAGATAGAATGAACCACCTGATATTGATTTTCTTTTATCTGGTGAACCGGCCCATTCTGTATCAGTATATCCCAATAATTCTGTCTGAGATTTGTCAGTATATGTCAAGCCGAAATCCATTGTGGCCTGGATATACCGAAGTATTCTTTTCACTCCAATCATGTGTCTTTCCTTGGGATTACTCTGATATATCGCTGCTTGGCAAGTGGTGAAAACAATATTAGGCCTTGTTACGGTTAAGTACAACATACTTCCAATGATTTGCATGTATTCTATGAAATTAACTGCTCTGCCACTGTCAACTTTTGATGATTTCATCCAGGTAGAAACCAGAGTCTTCATCTCCTTGGAATTTTCCATTCCAAATCATTCCAAAGCATCCTTGGCATATTTTGATTTAGAAATGAATGTGTCATTCCTGCCTTGTGTAAAGCTGAAAACCAAGCTTCTTCAAATACTGATATAGCCTTTAGTACCATGCTCTTGGTGCTTGTTTCAGCCCATATAACGCCTTCTTCAGCCTGTAAACTTTTTTCTCATCCTCAGGAATGAGAAAACCATCTGGCTGCTCAATGGACACCTCTTCTTCCAGAAACCCATTTAGAAATGCAGTCTTTACATCCATCTGGAACTCTTTGAACTTTCTTTGCCCTACAATGGCTAGGAATAATCTGATTGTCTCCTACCTTTCAATCGGTGCAAATGTCTCATTACCATCTATTCCCACTATTTGGGAGTCTCCTTTGCACATCGGTCGTGCTTTGTTCCGAATCACTATGCCATATTCATTAATATTTTCTTAATAGACCCATTTAGTCCTGATGACATTCTTGTCTGCTAGCCTCGAAACAATCCCCCACGTCTGATTCTTCTCAATTCTGATCTATCTTTTCATTCATGTCCTGAACAAAGTTTTCATCTTCAGCTGCATCAGCAAAGCATTTTAACTCAACTTGACACTTTCTGATTCATCATCAGTCTCTTCTTATGAATCAGCATTAGCCATTTCTTCTCCCTCTGTGTTGCTTTCTTCCTCAACACCTTTTCAAGGAAACTGTTCACTGAATCATTTTTTAGTGGCTTCATTTCTTTCAGCTACTTTTCTTTGTTTCATTGTTCAATGACTTCATTTCATTGAACATCTTCTCTCATATTTTTGTTGACACACAGTTGATTTTCTCTCGCAGCTTCTTGGTATCCTGAAAGCAGTTAGATGATACCACATTGTTAGAACTAAATAGATAATCATGGAAACCTGTGTGTTGCTGCTTTTCCACAAATCATTCTTCATGAGCATAAACATTCATCCTTCATATCATATTGAGATCATTCATCTATTAGGATATAGAATACTCCCCATGTGTTATGCAACTCTTCCAGTTGTTAGGCCCAACAGTTTAGACCCATAACTAGTCGTTTCCTCCTACATCATTTGTTCTCATCTTCCACTCATAGTTGAGCCATTAACAAAATCTATAAGCCTACTGAGTTGAAACTCGGTGTAGGAAACAAGAGACAAAGTTAACAACAAAATCACATTCTATTGTGCTCTGTTTCTCCCTTTCTATTTCAACTCTAGTACCTGATTTGAATCAATTGATACTCTAGATCATATCACATCGACACTTTGCATCCTTAGATGCCACTTCCCCTTGGATCGTATCTCCCTAGAACCTGAAACACATGAATCATCAGTTAATAGCATTTTTATACATAGGGAGAGGGGATTTCCTTCTGGACTCCTCAAGATGAGGATTGTGGTTGATCCTGATGGGTCAACCCTTTGATTCTTTCTTGGAGGGAATCACACTCTTTTCTTGCTTCCTCCAGCTGCCTAGCCAACTTCAACTGTTCTGGCCATATGACTAGGCATTCATTTCCTACATTCTGAGCCTTTTTCTGATATGTAGATTTGGTAGGCTCGGCCTTTTTCACCGCTTGGGGTATAAACCCGCTAGTACACATTTCCTTCTTTGAGGTTCTACCAAAATTACATTTTCCTTGATTATTTCTCTGAGTAGGAACTTATCTGTTTGGCATCTTCCCTTTCTTCTTCTACCATCTTAGGGGTCTTCCTCTTTCCTTCACTTCTCGCTGAGAAACACGACATGTGGATTTTTTGATTCATTATTTGTTCATCTTTCTTTTACCAGATGTCTGAGTCACCACACTCTTTTTCGCTGGTGGTGAGTCCTCCATTGAACATTCATTCTTCTTTATCACAACTGGAGTAAATCTCCCCTTAATCTTCTAGGTTTGTTCACATTCTCTCATTGAGGGTGGTTGTGAGTACGATAGAGGAGGTGATTGATACACCTTTCATTCAGCTCCTTGTGAATCCCCTGAGGCTCTAAGCCTATTTTTCACCTTACCACTTTGTCTCCTAGTGTATAATTTCTCATTATGTACCACTAGAGTTGGTAATCTCTTTCTCGGGTCTTTTTCCTTCCCCGCTTTCTTCTTGATGCACTATCTGGCCAAATTCCCATGATCAGAACATATGAAACATTTTCTATTAAAGGCATACCTCATTTCCTCACTTCTCTGTTGAGATGTTGATGCAACTTGTTTTCTTCTTCTGGCATCGATCTCCTGAGCTTCCTGACACATACGCATTGTTTGTCCCATCCTTCCATAGTAATAGCATCTGATGAATGTTCTCCTCTGAGAAACTCTTCTCTCTGATTTATCATGATGCTTCATCTTATTCTCAGATTTAGTAATGTCTCTGTTTTCACAGCCTAAAATGTATTCTAGAGCCTCTGAAAAAAAGCTTGATGTATGGCCATGAATCCCACAGAAATAGCACATGTCATCACTACCTTTTGTAACTGTCCTTTTAGGCCTATCTCCAGCACCTATAGGATTTCTTTCACATCTAGAACTGTTCACATCTCTCTTTCTATCTTTCACAGGAGGGGATTCATCAAATCCGATACCATCTTTTCCGAAACTTGCTGGTCTTTGAGCTGAGAAAATATTATGTTGTTTCCCTTCAGAAATAGCATATTTGTTCTTCATTTTATCATCACTTGTCGAAGGATGATCAAATAGCAAGTGTAAGGCATCCTTCATTTTTGGCATTCCTTTAGAATTGGATTTCTCTACTTCCTTCCATACTGATTCTAACTCCTCTTCCAACTTTTTAATCTTCATATCACTTGATTCAAGTTGGCCATTGAGTACTCTTCTAAGATCATTTTCACAACACATCTCATTTTCTAGTTCTCGTGTGAGATTTTCTACCTTGTCACTCTGCTCCTTTAATTTCAATCTTTCTTGAGCAACGGAATCAGAACAACATGCATTCTCTTGTTGTAGAATTTTATTCTTTTGAAGTATTTCAGATAGCTCTATAGTTAGATTCGCATTTTTAGATTTCAAATTCTGAATCTCATATGAGTTCAGATTCTTCTACTTGTCACCAGCTTTTGATTTTTCCACCTTTTTATATCTCTTTCTCAATTCTTCATCTTGAGAATCATTTTTCTCCCTCAGATCAGTAGCTACATCAATAAGCCTTTGATTCAAGCCTCTTAGCTTGTTGATCTCAGTTCTCAGTGCTTGGATCAGAATATCTTTAGATTTAATTTCATCAGTGTTTCTAGCGTCACTTGAAATATTAGGTTCTTTGATACACTTGACTTGATCTTTCACTTTTCTATTCAAGACATCGATCTCCCTTTTCTGTTCTTCAATCTTATGCTTATACTCACTAACTGATTCTGAGTTCTCTCATGTTGATAACTTGAGTTTCTCAATTTCTTCCATCAACTCAGACTTCTCTTCTTCCTGCTGCTGCATATAGAGTTTGGAATCGGGAAAAACTTTGTTAGATTTATTTGTTTTAGCTCTCCAAACATCTATCTCCTCAAGAGCAGCCTCTAACTCAGCTCGCATATCTATTCTTCCTTCAATTTCTTCTTCTGTTTTAGTATCACTCTGATGCTCATGTACTTCACTCATTCCAACATCATGATTGAGTGAATCAATCTTTTCCCTATCAGATTCATCAAGACCTTCCTTCAGTAAGCTATTTGATTCTTTTAGTTGAATCATACTTTTTCCAAAAACACTTCCACACTGAGGGAAATTACCAGACTTCTGATTCTTCTTTGATGCTTTTCCTTTTCCCATGGCAGATTGTGATAAGAGAAAACTGAATCTTCAACCACACAGATCAACTACACCAAGATGAAGAAAACAAATCTAATAAAAGAAACCTATCCATCTGATACCAATTGTTAGGACAAATAGGGGCCTATATACCCTGAGAGGGGGGGGGGGTGAATCAGGGTATGGATATTCTTTTTCAAAGTTCTTCCTGCCCCACTAGATCTTGACCACTTTTTTACAAGGGTCACTTTGTTTGCACTTGTGTGTATGTTATGATCAATTACTTTCTTCTTTATCTGATGATGATGCTTTAAATGCAATGCAGGCAAATTAGCAGGCAGACGCATAGATTTTTACTTGGTTCACCCTCACTAGGCTACGTCCAAGGAGTATACGCCGACAGGTTGCCGGTCGTACCAAATTCCACTAATCTTCACTAGATGTGGATACAAAGTTCGGGCTAGATCACTTCTATGCGCAGACTCACTGCCCTTACAATGTTTAGGGTCAGGTCACTGCTTTCACAGGGGTCACTCCCTGTTTCTCTCTCTCTGGATCACTGTCGATGGAGATGATCACCTTCTTCCTCTTCCTAAGCTCACTGACTAGAAGGGAATCCACTCACAGTTTATAAACATGTAGGTCTCTTCACTTGCATGAATGCACACATCCTTAACTGATTATGGATGCTCTGTTAATGTCCAAATTTCATCCACGGATGAATAGCACTTTACCTCTGACCACTGGGCAACTACCTTTGGAAAGTACCTTCGCAAATCACCCTACTTCGCGAAGCTCCCAATTTCGTGAAGCTCAAACAAGCCTTCACGAAGCTCCTACCTTTTCGCGAATCACTTTCACAAAGCACTTTCGTGAAGCACTACCACGAAGCTCAAGCCGTCTCAAAGCAATGTCCCTCACAAAGCTTAGTAAGCCAACGTGGAGCTCGTAGGTTTTGCGGAGCTACAATAGCCGCCACGAAGCACCTCTTTCGCAAAGCAGACTAGCTCCGCGAACCACCTTTTCAAATCGAGAGCAAAGGATTTTCTCTGAAAATTCACTCTACTTCTCTCGAGGGGTTCGGCCTCTATTTATAGGCAATTCCACCGACGATCGTCCCTTCCACGCGAAGTCAACGCCACGTCATCTCAAATTGCGAAGCTCCAAAGTTTCCGCCGGAATTCTGTGAAAATCGCGAAGCACCACGGAAAGTTTCCGTACGCGGAGCTTGACGTAGTCGCAAAGCATCACTGTCAACATTCCTTCGCGCCTTCGCCATGAAGCTCCCTCGCAAATCCCTTCACCGCCGCGATGCGCTTCAGCCTCTTCCGTTTGCGAAGCTTGATGTAATCGCGAAGAATCACCACCTCCATTATTCTGGTCTTCGCGATTTCCAAACCATGCATCCTATCTTCGCGAAATTCATTCCTTTTCCATATTAAATTATGATCTTCATGGAAATCCTATTTTCGCGATGCTCACCAAATTCCGAATTTTGGACCCCAAAAATTTGGCAAACACTAGGAAACGACGCCACCTTGTACTGCTCTTTTGTAACGCCTCCATATCGTCCTTTCCTTCGTCATCGTTCTTTGTTAACAAGTATTGTCAACAACTTCTTGGGAACTCGACAAATATCCATGAAAACCTGCTTTGTCAACAAACACAATCAACCCAAAAATACTGCAAAGTTACCTTGAGGGATTTTTTCCCAACATTTATCCTAATCGTACAAGGTTCCAAATATTTACACATACCATTTAGATTAGGAAAACTATTTTTTAATAAATAGGGACTTCCTGTAGGCTAGTGGTATGTAACAAAGGCCTGTCGCACTATGGTTGTGGGTTCGATTCCTGTATCTTTGTCTGACGCGAAGGGTTATCCCCCGACCTACAGGTTGTCCTTTTCCTAATAATATTCCAAAAAAAGAATCTTCATAAATGTTTTAACCTTAAACAATACTATCCAATGTTCAATATAATCCATTCCAACCTTTATAGTTATCCAAAATACCTATGTCCGGACTTTTTCTAAAATTTATTTAAATTCAAAAAATCAATTGTATCATCAGATTCCTCTAAAAAAGTAAAGTTTCTCTTATTGTCACATAAAAAAATATGATTACCTTCATCATATTAAAAACATAATGAAAACAACAAGTACTACAGTACAATACTTATATATATCACATTATTCTTATAACTAGAATATAATCCTTGAGTCCAAAAGCACCAATACATTAATCATTCCACTTCAACTGTAGTAACAACAAAATATTTTCCTTGATCCCTTGGCCTTTTCTAAGGTAAGTTTCACTGATTCTTAGGACATTCATTTGGATAATTCCCCATTTCCCTACAATTATAGCATTCAACATTGATAGCCTCTTTCTTTCCCTTGCAACCACGAGCCTGGTGACCTTTTTCTCCATATTTATAGAAACTCCCATTCATTTTAGGCAAGTACTGGGGTGATTCTTACCACAATTATTACATAATGGAAAATACTTCTTTTCCCTTTTCCCTTTATATGTCTCTTGTTCCACCGTTATCTTCTTCTCTTGCTTTACATTATTTTCATAATATTTAGAGAATTCCTTTTCTGTCTTGATAGCACATGAGACAATATCTTCGTACGATGAGAAAGATTGTGATACTAAATCTCGATGGAGAAATTGTTTTAACCCATTAAAGAAACGATCAATATTACTTCTTAGGTTACGTATAAAATCTGCAGCATGCCTCGCTAACCTTGTAAAGTTATCCTCATACTTTGCGACATTATCATCCTCCTTCTGCCTCAGACTCAGGGTGATCCATAGAAGTAAGGTTATTATTCGTAACCTGAGTGAGTTGCCCCAATATGGTGATAAGCTGATCAGCACCAGTTGTATCACCAACTCCATTATAATTATCTTGAGCAGGAGGGAAATCCCTACCTGGAGTGCGTGCATTGATACGGTTTCCATTCCTCCCACTAGGCATCATTCATAAACAATGGCATAAACTAGATCAGTTTATGAATCAAAATACCTAATTCCATAATTGTAAAACACTTAAAATAAATTTAACTATTTATGGATATAATCCATAATCATAAAAAAAATTTCTTTGAGGACGTATATACTCATAAACCCTTCATAATGGTTTGTAAAGAAAATGAGAATTATCCTAAGCATATCCCCCGGGAGTGTTGTAACCAAGAGTGCAGCAAGGCCCGTTGTCGTGCACCAGTTCCTGTTCGAGTCTAGCTCAAAGCCATGTTTTTGGGTTTTACCCCTAGGTACATCTGTGCCAGATCCGTCTCTACCTGCTCATATCCAGACAGGGATGTATTGCTCTAAAAACTCACAAAATATCTATAATACCAAAATTCTAGGAAGTTCTTCTATACTAATCTTCAAAGTCTATATTAGGGCTATGTGCTCTAATCAGAGTTTATCTAAATCCAGCTTCCAAGGTTAGTACATAACTGTCTCTGATACCAACTGTAACGCCCCAACCCCAATTACCTATAGTCGGTGCATTAATTGCGTAACATTGGCATGATCACAAAAGATCAAGTCTCGAAAGACCAATTAATTTAGTAGCCTTGGAAATACTAGATACATTCATAAATGTTACATTACATCATAATGTGAAAAATCAAAATAACATAGTCTCCATAGTCCACACTTCTATCCACTTCAGACTATTCGTGTAGGCCAGTCATAAAATTTTTCTTGGCATCTTGGGAAAAATAAAACATTGAAAGGGGTGAGCTCAGATGCTCAGTAAGGATTACAATATAGTGGAATCTTTTATAAATAAACTTAAACATTTAAGGCAATGTATGACTAAAAAAAATCCTTTTAAACTTGAACTTCAACATAATATGGCAAAAGTAAAATGAGATAATGCCATTTACTTATTCACATGGATATTTTACTGGTCGAATAATCACATCCAATATCAATAACCACTTTCATAATGATGGAATGCATAATGCCAGACTATCATACCCACATAGCCAATGCCTCGTGCCAAGACCACAAAGAAGATTTTGTCAAGGCCTCGTGCCAAGACACTAGTTTGTCTCATGAGACCTGACAATGCATCGAGGAGCTATAGCGGGCTCCACCCGTCACTTATTAAGTCCAATGCATTCCTCATATGAACAGGTTTAAACATATCATTAACCATAACATAATCGTATCACATAAAACATGCATAAAGGAAACATAACATTTTCACATTTCAATCACAATATATCAATATAAAACATTGATATAATAAAAACATTATCAAAACCATTTTCAATACCAAAATAAAATAAAATTAAAACTTGGTATTTATTTTTAATTTAAAAACATTTATGGCTTGTAGAGGAAGCCGAAACTCAAATAATGGTCACGGTGGCGGAGAATTAGTTTTCGCCGCATACGTACGACAAGAAAAACATTCCTTTTTTTAGTTTAGTAAAACTCTTCGTATAAAAATATTACTTTTGAATAAACATAAAAGTCAAAGTGATTTATACACCGTATAAAAGAAATTTGTGTATAAAACAAAATATTCCTCAATGAATGATGATTGAGATGAAGTCCCATACAAAGATCATTTTTAAATAAAATAGATCTATTATGTGTATTCACTATAAGTAAACATAAAGAAAGTACAAATACAAGATATGACATAATTTGAATGTAGGAGATTAACCCAGAGAACAAAAATTGGGTTAAGAAGTTCCCTTACCTCATGTCTGAATTCGCTCGACCGTTCTTTAATCTCCTAAATAATAAACTAGAGTTAAAATGTACTTACTTAAGAACCTTTTTAAATTTCATTATCCCTTTTATATCACTTATTACAATGTTACAAAAATTATGTAGTCATTTAAGTTATTAACGGTCGTTTTGTTGATCTTTGGTACTTGAGTCAACAATAATCTTCTTATAATTACAAGTAGTTTATGTGGTAGAATATCTATTATCTCTAGAATTATATTCATGATGTATATATCATATATATCATATATATCAATTATATACATTCATTCATAATATTATGTAACATTTAGAGGTAAGAAATGAAATGCACCGTTCATGGAGACGGTAAGCCATACGTACACATGAACGCTAATTTCATTTCTATTTAATATTTAATAGAATGAAATAAAAATGATATAAAGGTATATTATAATTACAGTATAATATCATATATAATATCATTTACTCCATCCTTTATACATCCCACATATGGAATTAACGATTCAAATCACTTTGAGGGGGCGCTAGTCCGCACATCCTAAAATGAAATTATCGCATTTACCCATAATGGAAATCATAAAGGTATGCCATAAATGAGAAATACAGAAGCATAAGGAAACCATAAACATAATATATATCATATATAAATATAGTTACATATTAATTTCCACCATTAGAGGTGTTAAAAGAATATTGAATAATCATCATTTCGTGAGACAGAAATTCGCCAACCGCAGAAATAGTATGTTCTTTAACCATTAAACGAAGGTGTGTGTAAGTGTAAATCAAATACATCTCATAAAAACATCCTAGTATATTGAATATATTGTTTTTGTTACAAAATAAAGAAATAAAAAGAGTTTAAGGGGTTGGAGAAGCAAAATAAAACAAAATAACCTAAGAGAAGACATTACCTTAAAATCGGGTAACTCTTTTTAATTTGAGCCAAAGGCTTCCTTGGATAGAATTATGACCAAAGTGAGGCTTCTAGGAGTAATAGAGGGAAGTTTAGAGAGTATTTGGGTAGAGTTTGGACGATCAAAATGTCATTGATGGTGTGAATAAGGTGGTAGAGGTGGGGGCCTTTTATAAGAAGAGAGGAGGGGCACTCTTGGAATGTCATGAAATGTTACATTATTATGAAGTGATTTTCCGATTTCAAAGGCCCCAAAATTATATATTTAGAGGATAAGGTGACAAGGGTTTAAAATATATCCATCCAATAGGTTTTTGACAAGTGTAAGTCTTAGAATTTAAATTATCTTTTCATTTTATTTAAATCATTAATTAATAAGGTAATCGCTGCATCATCATGGTGTCATAAAAAATTAAATTTATTTAATGTCTAAAAATTAAAAAAAAATAAGATGATGTAGGAAATATTTTTAGATTTACAATTAGTATTTATAGTCGATATTTTAACTTATATAACCCCATGTAATAATTGTTTTATTAAAACAACACATGTTTGTGACAATTTTATTTTTAATTTAAATAAAAAGTTATTAATGTCATTTTCTTACCCAAGTGGCTCAATAGGGTCCCCAAGATGACCCATGTATTGTCGTGTTTGGACATGACTCATCCAATAAGGGCAGGACAATTGTAATGGTGTTTTCATATTTTTATAATATCATTTTTACCTTAAATTTCACTAATTACCTTTAATCGTGATTAATTAAACATAAAAGTTACTATTCACCAAAAAATTATTTTAATCCCATTGAACCACATTTATTTCTTAATGACAACCATGTATGTCGGATTTTTGAAAATCAAATCACAGAAGTGGTAATGTTTCATTTAAACAAAAAATCAGTTTTTAACTCTCTTTTAGTGGTTTCACTATTCATCAAAAATTGATGTTTTTCCGAACAATGCCAAAATTTCACCCTAATCTATAATTGATTTTACAAATTCCAAAATGATCTCTATTTTAAAAAATTCCAAAAATGTATGTTTCATTAATTAATTTTATAATTAATTCCCACTATCACAACAAATAGAGTGTTTTTAAGAAACAATATATATCAAAAGATTGACAATTGTTTATGTCCAATTTCAAAGTGAAATAAATTATAATGACCACCATTGGATAATATGGTAAAAATATATTCTAATTATACTTTAAAACCACTAAATAGTATAATTTATCACTATAATTTATTTTTATTAAAAAAGATGTTTTTAAGTATTTTTCACTATTCATCAAAAATTGGAAGTTCTCAGAAAATTTCAAAAAATTCAACTTAGGATAATTTCGATATTCTGAATACAAAAATGAAGTCCATTTTGAAATATTAAATTTCTATAATTTTAAGAAGTGGGTATTACTATTCACAATGGCTACCTTGATTAGTCACAGTGTGTTTGAACTCGAAGTTGCGTACAATGCAAACTATTGTATTATTGAAGGAGAAGCGTATCATGGAAGAATGGGGTGTTACAGTATGGATTTTGGTGGAGTTCTGATGGTTTCCCTTAGGTTTTGGGCACTGAAGAAGTTCATTTAGTACGTAATAAATTAAAATATATTTTAATGTAATGTTTTCTAAAACCCTGAGACAAGATATTTCATGTTATATTTCTTTGTAATTTATTTAGAATGTGATGAAATGATTAGCTAATATTAGGATACTGTCTCGCAAATGTTTTTTATTTCCTGAAAACCCTTTCATTTTACCTTTGTTGCACTATAATGAATCAAGTGTAGAATCCCTGTAGAGGTAATACAAACATGCTCCTCCGATCTCCGAGCAATGCTAATTGTCTTTTGGGTGCAAGCGTGGTAAATAAAATGTAATGTGTTATTCATCTTGATCAATCTGAGATCCATCAAACATAAAGGAGATCATCTGATTATTGATAGAAAGAGTGGATGAATTCGAGAGAGGGAGGGAAGTTTGTATTGTGCTACATCACTATAACATATTATTTTTTATCAAACCTATATAGTAGACAGAAAAATCTATTTATTGAGTTAGGATTTAGGTTAAAATATAATTTAATTGCTTACATTCCCTTAAATAATATTATAATATTTAATAAACTCCATGCCATATAATATTAATACAGATATTAATATTTTACAGCATACACTAACTCATGAAATGGTAAATATATATTTACTTTCTTGTAGATTATTATTTATCATCAAACGTGATCCTTGTCTGCTCAAACTACTCAATATTTATTGAATACCAAAATAAATATTTTCTTCACTTAAATATATATTTTATTCAATGACTATCAAATAAATATTTATTACATATTCAATAAATATATAAATATTTAATCCACATTCTAGCGAATAATTATTTTAAAAAAAATAAACATAATTAAATAAATTATTTATTTATAGAATACATAATTATTTAATACATTTTAAATACTAGCAATTAGTTGATCATGAATAAAATTATCTACAGGTCATGAGAATAATATTTAATACAATAATTAAATTCAAAAAGGATTTAATCATAGTCAACAGAAACATTACTATGTGAGACTCTTGGATAATTTCTCATTGGTAGTAGGGAAGAATGTTTAAAGTAGAAAAGCATCTATCTTGCAACGGGTTAAGGATCCTAAGATAAAAAACATAATTTATCAACATCGACAATTACATACGAATGCTCATTATGTAATACAATATCTTTTTCTCAATATCACATCAAGCAAGTTGCACATTTTTTTTCATGAACCTATATTTTTTCTTCATGTTTCATTTACAATATGATATAAATGTCATTACACCATGGTCCTAGAATTTAATACGAAAATAATATTTCAATAAAAGGATCGAGATTTCAACTTCCATAAAGTAGGAAGGGATAAATCCTTCATCAACTTATCCCTTTGAAACATGTCATTCAGGATGTACATAACATACCCTACATCCCACCAACTTATTGAATGATAGTTTTTATTAGTAAATATATGTTTGTGAGTCATGAAATGCATTAATGACAATATCAAATTCTATGGATGATTACACACACTCATAGATAAGAATAAACTATGACACCAAAACATGAAGAATTACTATTGACAGGTCTATTCTAATAATCACCTTTATTGGAGATCAACATGTTTGAACTTCATGAGAAGAATCTTCATCCACCTACGAGTAAGAACACCTCATAGTCTATCCATTATATACCCTTGAATAGTACGTTATCCAACAGTAGAACTAGTTTTAAAAATATTATCAAAGAATTTGAAGATTCCCATTATAGAGGGGAAATATTATTTCATTTTCATTGTGAAAAACCCTCAAGGAAATTATCACATCAATGTTATGTATAAGAGTAATCAATATATGAAAATATATTAATTTTCACATCATTGAATATACATGTAATCTCATGTATAAATTTTTTAGTTTTAGGGCACCAACTCAATCAAACTCCCACTTGCACTAGAGCCAATTGAAAATGGATGGTTAGATCTCACACGTGGAAACAATCTTCTACTAAGTATGGCAACAACTGTTTGGCCAATCACATTTTCTTAGCTAGGGTTGGAAATAGTCACATGTCTTTAGGGAAGATCTATTTACTGAAACATTACTATCTTGAGAAAATATCTCAAGTAGTGATATAGATGAGTATTGTCATAGTGTTCCCAAATAAATGACTTGAAATAAATACTAAATCCATAGATAAATATTATCATGATATTGATAAAACAATTTCAGATATTATAAATTAAAACTAGAACATGTCATTGCTAAACCACTCTATAAGCTTCCTCGGAATCCACAATGTACATAGATGTTGTAGACATAAATTCTACTGGAAATAATACGTTTTTATTGCATAATACATTAGTGTATTTTATGATTCAATATCACAGTCATTTAAATTAACACAAGTGTGCAATTCACTTGATAACTAGTATTCCAACCTTTCCAGAAAAGAATAACCTATCAAGCTCTAGTTTTCAATGCACCATAGAATAGTTCTAAATGTAATTCTATTTAGTTATGTTGTATTATTTGATATTTCGATACTATGAATCATGAATTACAAATATCTAACATTATTACATATCATGGCCCATGAGATAAATTCTTATCACTTAATCTTATGGAATTATATTATTATCAATAATCTCTTCTTATGCTAGTGCATATTCTGCATGAAGGATTATATGCCAACACCAATTCTGTATTTAATTGTTACCACTTTTATTTTTTAATACATGGTTAATATATGTACTCTAACTAAATCGAGAATACTCATAGATTTATCTTTTATATCATGCTTCTAATAACATGGTTGTTTCATTAAAGTATACTTTGATAAGTTTCATTCCATAGTTTTATCAAATTGGTAAGACACAAGATTATTTTTCCATAGGGTATTAACATATCTACCTTGAAAAAATGCTTTTATTCAACTAACTAGATAGATAAACATGTAAATTATTCATATCCAAATGGATATTATACGATCAATTTCCATGATTTATTCATATATTAATTTTTTCAATCTACAAATATTATTGGAATTAATAGATATCAACAACCCTATTATGTTATGCCATGTAGATATATACCATAAATTCTAATTTTTTTTAGCTCAGTATAATAATTTAACATAAATATTCCTCTATGTTAGGTGGCCTCGACAATCAGTAAGCAAAAATGATGATCATAAAAATATTATCTGAAAAGGTATAATTGAAGATGGATTTTATTCATGATGGTTGGTAAATAGGTTTTTTCATAGACTATAACTTTCAAAAATAAACAATGCTTTATTGGTACCATCTTTTACCATCAATTACTAGTTTCTTTTAAATATCCACAAGTAGTATCAAGTCATAGAAAAAGTCAGAATATAGTGTTCTTAAATCATTATAAATGGTGTCCATTACATGAATTTATAAATACTTGATAAACTTGGAATATTACCATTTACTACTAGATTATAGGAATATTTATTCAAAATGAATAATACACATATCTCCCTCCAGGGTGAACCAAAAACTCAACATTGGAAAAAAAATACTCATACAGCATGTGCCTCTACAACTACTCCTCCCACTAAGTTGTGGGCAATCCAATATTCTGATGATAACTCATGTGCATCTATAACTTTACCTCATTGATGTAAAGTACTCTCCCATAATCTTCAAAAATAAAGGATTCCTTTATGAAAATTTATTGGATCTTGAATAGATAGTAATTCCCTCAGTGGTCACGCGTTCATTAACACATATGCACATTTTTTTGTTCACTTTTTTTTATCCGGATTTTCAATAATGGTTTCCATCAAATACTTGTTGTATTTTATAAATATATTTAAATCATATCAAAATTGATTAGATATCTAGTAGATATTTTAGAGGGAATATGGTTTAGTTGTTTTAAAACTATTGAAAAAAATATCTTGGAAGAAACAATTGATGATTTTCAATATATATAAGACTCACCAGTGATCTTTATTTTACAACCATCATAAGAATTATGTGTATAAGTAATGGTGGGTTTGGTATTACATTTACTCTAAATATATAATCAATGAATTCTTTGATAATATGTACTATGAGAATCCATATTAGAGGTTCCTTTATAATTATCATGTGCACTGATTTACATCACTAAGTGTTTTTAAAAATTCTTAATGAAATCTCAAGAAGTACACAAATTTACCATTACCATTAGAGTAGTTCACAAAAAACATGTTTAAATAACACTATTTTTTTGATGCAGCATTATTTATAAATTTTTTTATCTAAAATATTACAAATATTTTGATTTTATCTATTATCATGGATAAATTGTGACTAAAACACTTTTATGTGTATAAAAAGATCATCTGATTTTTCATTCATTTGAAAAATAATTAACATTCCATAATCTGTTAAGAGTATTATATCTTATATTCATCATTCATTTTAATGGATTTTTTTGATTCCATAGTTATAGAATCATTAGTTTAGTGTTTAAGCACCATAAAAACATTTATTAAATAAAGAGAATAATGTCTCATTGTGTTAATATAGTCAAAGAGATAAATGTTTTTGTCACACCTATTCCAAACCTAAATCAATCCAATCAGGCAATGAGAATTAGTTATATCCCCTTGGATGGTATAGGATTCAACCTTTATCATCTCTTTAATGGTTTACTTTATAAACATTTTATTCTTAATCGTTTCCTATATTTTGAATAAATTTTTATTATAATCATATTTTATTTTTTAAAAATTTAGTGAATATAAACATGATAAATAAACATGATTTTAATACAACTACTGGATTCTTCGATGTACATCAATTTCTTTCCTCTGTCCATTGTTTCCACATAAGAAGAGAATATCCCCAAGTTCATTCTTCTGATTTTGAACCTTTTATCTCATTGAAATATGAAAAAATGTTTCTTTTGAATATATATTATCAATGAAATCATGATCTCTTTAATTAAATAGTTTTCACAATAAGTGTGGAAAAACATGTTTCATCCAATCTTTGTTTTCTTGGTGAACTATGTACAAATGTTTCATGAGGGATTTAACATTTTTATTTTTCAAATATTTTAAATATATGGATAACCTTGGTGGAGATGATAATAAGATATAATTAGTGGATAATTCTTATCCAAGTGGAAGCCATATTTTTCAAACTAATCATCATATCTTAGTATTATTAAAGAATGATGAATACCTAGATTGCCGTATTTAATTCTAAATTGATATGGTGAATTGAAAATATTATATATTTCAATATGTTCTTTATATTTCTCAACCAAAATAAGAGAGGATATTGTAGTATAACTATCATTTTATTTATTTTGTATCGTTATACTTATCAGAATTGTTGATAATATAATACAATGGACATACGAAGCATTCTCAACATATCTTAGGTATGAATCCTTTTCAACTTTATTGACCTTTCTTGGTATCATAACATGAGTAGGGGATTCCAACACATAATATTAACATTCGTTGGATAATGAATCCCATAGATGATTATACAATGTAGTAAAATTTGTATATGTAATGACATACCCTGATTTAACGGGTGATCAAACTATTTTTATTATGTTTCATTCCATTTTTTATAATAATTAAAATAGATTATTTTTACATTAATTTATTATAAAATATGTGAAAAATAATAATAATTTATTTTATTATGGCTCCTGTTATTTTATCATGTCTTAATAGCCCTCACTATTGAACATGAAATGTCTAGAAACAAGGGAATTCTAGTGTCAAGGATACATATGCTCCTTCACATAAACCCAGGAATGGTAGGTCATTCTACTTGAAAATATTTATGTAGGTAAGTCTATACCAATGGTGGGTTCTAACTCCTTGATCCGTTGAGCAGACTCCCCAATCCAAAAATCCTAACATGGATTTCTCATCCCCTACATTTATGTTACATCAATCCTAGAGAGGGCTATATATATTGATGTACGTTGGTTAATTCTATCCATTTCCATTATAATAACTCTACGTTAAATGTAAGTTTTCCATTGAGGTTTGGTCAAATATATTTTTCTAGGGATTTCCTTCCAAATAATGTAATGGAAATCCATGTTTGACAAAATATTTAGGTGAGGATTCTAATTTAAAGTAAAAAAAATTTATACTGTTTTATATTTTATATGACTTGTTAATTGTAATTGAATTTTAATTAATTAATTACCCATGTTGGATAAAAAATTTACAAATAATCCATTAACTTAAATTTCATCATTGAACAGTAATTAATTAATTTATGTGACCACTATTGTAATGTGTTATACGAAAATATGCACAAGAGGGGTGGGGGTGAATTGTGACTTTCAAAAATTCTCGTGAAATCTTGATGATAATCAATTCTATCATTTTTATCTTTATCAGACTATTTTTGAAGTATAAATAATCAAATATCAAGATGCAAAGATTTATTGTGGTTCGGGGCACAAAGATCCCCTAGTCCACTCCAACAATTCCCTCTCCACGAGTTTGGTGATTTTCACTAGTTGTTCATCTTTTCACAAGACCATCCACAACTAAGTGCAGGCAGTTGACACCATTAGAGTTTCTAAAATAGAGTGTTCTTGTTCTAAACACTGAACCGATACAAATAATTTTTAAAAGAAGCCAGTACTCAAAATAAAATAGTATTTGAAAAATTATTTCCGGTTGATCATCAAGGTTGGAGCAGTACACAACTAACAATTACTGGATCATCATTTTTAGAATGGTTGTTCTTCATATAAGGGATGTTATAAATAGACTCAGTTTCAATTTATCTTGAAATAAATTCAGTAAAAAAATAGTAGTAGGTTCATGATAGATTTCCAATGTAGAAAATGTAAATCTTCAATGTCACTTTCTCTGACATAAAACAGAATCTGATCATTCATTATAGTAGCAGATCTGTAAAAGATCTCTTTAAATAATGAACATATATCTGTGAAACTCGAATATCACCATATTTGAATCTAATGATCACAATTAATTCAAGAGATATCTTTTCACCCATGTATGATAAAAAATTCAAATTCACACAATATATAGAATAAAGACTAGCACTTTTTAGATCCATAAAATATTCTTGATAGATCACAATATTCAAATGTTTGAATAACAAAGAAGTCGTTACTTCCATTAGAAATCAACACAAAATCCTCTTATTAAATAAATCCTTTGAATTACGTATAAATGTCTTTAAATATGTTAATGATGGACATTAAAATCGGGCCATGAATCTTTCTTTAAATAATCCTGATATTCTACAAAATACCGTTGCACAATAAAGTCATAAATTCAAATCTCCAACACCAAAATAAGTCAAATGTTGGGTTCAAAACATAAGGTTGATTAAAAATGTAGGGTTGATGATCCATAATTTTGTCTGCATCTTCAAAATGTATGGTATATAATTCATAATTTTCTTTTCTTCAGAACGTATGGTACATGATCCATACATTTTGATAAAACATAAGTTTCTTTACAAAATTAGTGTTGATGATCCATACTTTTGGGATGAAAATTTAAGGTTCCATACTTATGTAAGGTTTTTCATCAATAGTTTTCACATATAACAAACTTAAGGTTCCTTCCAAACATAAGGTTCTTTTACCATACTTTTCTGTTAATGTAAGGTTGATTAACCATACTTTTCTGAACTACTATAAAATAAACATAGGAATCAATCATTACACTACACTCTCCAACATACGGTATATACAGTGTTTCTATAACATGCTGAATAGCTTTCCAAACACTTTGAAAAATATTTCACATGAATCATATGCTTTAGTTTTATTCCAAAATTGGGAATATAAAGAATATTAATTTCTTGAAGTATACTGAATGTAAAATCATTCAAATAAAAAACAAGGGTATTTGTGAGCATCAAAATTATCTTAAAAATATAGAGTATTGTTGAAACCATAGATTCTCATCAATATCTCCATTTTTAATGACCACAAAAACCATTAAATTATATACCTGAAATGTAGAATTTTATAAGGATATAATCAATAGTAAAATTCATTCTCCTCCCCCAAAGGACTATTTAAATTTATTAAACATACTTTATATAATTTTCTGTTTATCAGAATTTCTCCCCATTTTTGTGATATCAACAAGAATGATAGAAAAAAGAATATAACACATTTAATTTAGTACTGAACTTGTAAGAAAATGTTATGAGATTCTGTTTATCAATAAATAAATATGGATTTTTTTGAGGCAATCTAACAAAGACATAAACGAAAGTAAAAACACATCAAATATTATAAACAAGAAATTTCATTAATAAAAGAATTTACATGTGAATTTACTTGAATCAAGGTTGTTGGGAAAAGGTTTTGAAAAGGGGAATTTTAGTTATTCTGAATAACATCTTTCAACTCTACCAACTGTAACCTTAATATTATCCCTACACAATCTCTCAGCGGAATGATCAGATCCTTTCCTTCTTGGGTCATATGAATATCTTCAATGACGTTTACTCTGAAAAATTAATGCAATCTTTCTTCCTTTTACATAAAATGATTTAACTTATCAGCGAATCTATTTTTTTTTCTAATACTTGACTCACCTGAGGTAACCTGATCAACATGGAATTAATGATTTTCAAACAAGACTCTGAAAGGAGAACTATTACAATGTAAATATTACAACATGTCATTCATGTTGATCATTACAGATGTAATGTCTTGGAATCTCTTGATCAAATTAGTAGAAGTACCTGATGTACATGATTGAATTATTATGATAGATTCAAACTATTTCTCTATAAAAGTTTTCAAATATGCCAAATCTAATTTCAACACAACTTCAGATTTCAACTTTTTAGCCTCTTCCAGTAATTCGTTTTAAGAAAATCAACTTCTTTCTTTGAAACAGGACTGTCTTTCAGATTTTGAAATTGTTGTTTCTCTTTTTCTAAATCTCTTCTTAAATCAACATTCTCTGCTTTAGCTATGTTAAATTTTCTGAGCAGTTCCTCAACATGACAGGACATAGAATCAGAGGCACCTTGTGCTTGATTCACAACTTCTTCTACTATAATTAGTGGTAATGATTGAGGATCTGATTTATCTTCTTCATTAATATCCATTGGTTGTTCAACTAATTTTTCTCCATAATTATCAACTGATAAAGATTCATTTAGAAATTCTGTATGGATTTTAGAAAAAATTTCATTAATTGGTGATTATTCATTCTCTATTTCTAATGGTAGGTGCTCATCCTGGGAAATTTATTCTTGGATTTATTCTTGAATAGGATGTACAGAGTCAATCTGATCCACATATTGATCAATAATTTTCATTTCTTGAGATTTTTCAACCTGAGGTACCCCCTTAGTTCTTGTCTCTGCCTCACCCTGAGGAGAAATTCCCACTTCTACTCGAGAAGTAGCTTCCTCTTGAGTTTCATCTTGAATCGATTCTCTCAAAAACTTATGACATAAAAATATATTTGGTTTCAAGAAATTTCTTTGAAGTAGGTTTTAGTCGAACTATTCTTGATGTGGAAACTTGATATTCATGTATTGAAAAGGGCTGCCGAGCATTAATTTTTTCTGTTCAGAAATTGAGGCACTACCTACAACATCATGAAGTCCAATTGGTGTCTCGTAATAATATGCTCAAATATTTCATCAGTCGTCCTATGCTTACAGGGAATATTTCAAGGTGGGAGGTTATTTTGAAACATTTTGATATCTATTTTGTGACTCAAAAGGAAATAAAAGGCCAAGATCTTGATAACTTCCTTGCTGAACATACATCTGCGGAAGATACATAATTTAATACTGATCTTCCTGATGAAGATGTATTCTCTATTCACGATAATTCCCAAACATGGGAAATGTATTTTGATGGTGCTTCCATAATTCCAACATGGAATGGAATGGAAAACCTTTAAATCAACAATGTGGGGTTAGGAATTGTCCTTATTTTCCTAGAAATGGAAGTATTGCCTTATGGTTTCCTGTTTTCAGAAGGCGGTACCAATAATGAGGTAGAATAAAAAGATCTCATCACAGGTTTGAAATTAGCCCTTCAAGTAAAGATGGATCACTTAAAAGTGATAAGAGATTGAGAATTAGTAATCAAACAAATCAATGGGGAATATTATATTAGAAAATAAGAGTTAATCCCTTTGTATGATAATGTATGAGGGTTAATGGATGAATTTACCTCAGAGCTGACATTTTACTATGTACCTCGATCACAAAATGATCAACCATATGCACTGGCTAATGTAGCTAAAGCCTTTGCAGATCGAAATCAGGATGAGACATTCATTATCATAGCCCATCGTTATGTGGTTTTACATATTTTTCAAACCCAAATACTAGAAATTAATGAAATTAACCCTATTTTTAAACCATATGGTCATACCATGGGATGGAGAACATCCGTCATGTAATATCAACAAAATGGGATAATTCCACCAGATAGGGCTGAAAAAGAATAGATCTCATGACGAGCAGTGAATTTTACTCATTATGATAGTCCAAACCACCAAAATATCCTCTAAAAGCGAGGATTTGATGGAATACATTTCATATGTATTAATGGATAAGAGACTCTATATTTCATGAACTAAGTACACTCAAGAGATTGTGGTGCCCACCAGCCTGGGCACAGACACTCTAATCAGATCTGAAGGAACAGATACTTTTGGCCTTCAATGATGTAGGATTGTACTAAATTCACTAAAAAATGTCATCCATTCCATGTTCATGCCAACTTCATTCATTACCCCCCGAAGTTGGTACATAGTTCTAAATACTCTTGTCTATTTTCCACATGGGTAATAGATGTAGTATGACCTTGTCCTCCAGCCACAGCTAATCATTTCAAGTATATTCTTATTGCCACTGGCTTCTTTTCTAAATGGGCTGAGGTAGTACCTCTCAAAGAAGTCGTAGACAGAAGCATTGTTAGTTTTGTCAAAACAAATAACATCACCAGATTTGGTGTCCCTCATACTATTTTAATGGACCATGGCACCAATATTTGTTATGTTTAGGTAAAAAAGTTATATCAAGAACATAATATCAAATAAAACCATTCATCTTGCTATCATGCAGAGGCCAATGGACAGATAGAGGTTTTCAATAAGACCCTATCAAATATACTCTAGAAGATGGTGGATAAAGATAAGAAATCATGGCCTGATAAACTTTTGAATGCTTTATGGGATTATTGGATAGTTACCTTTACTGCTACCCATGAAACTCCTTATTAATTGGTATAAGGAACCGAAAAAGTTTTTCCAATTGAAATGCAATTTCCTTCACTCAGGGTTGCAATCTATTATCATTTGTCTACAGATGCTAGGTCCCAGAAACAGTTCAATGAGTTGGAATAATTAGATGAGAAAATTTTCATACTTTGCATTATCTAGATGTATATAAAAATATAATAACATGATATTTTAACAATAATGTTCACCTCTATTCATTTGTTTCATAGAGAATTGGTATGGGTCCTTAGGAATCCAATGATACCAGTAAATAAACCACTAAAACATTAGCCAATGTGGAGAGGACCTTATTCCATACATAAGGTCTATTCTAATAGAGCTTATACCTTAATCTCAATTAATAGAGATCTTATCACAACTCCATCCAATGATATATTCTTGAATCAAATACTTTTTGTAGTTGTGAACATTTTTTCTCACTCTTTACTGGAAAAATTACCCTATACCAATGGTTTGAAACCATTGATATCGGCCTCCAAACCGTTGGCTAGTAAGCGGTGGGGATAGGTCTATACCAACGGTTTTGAAAAAACCATTGGTATAGACCTATAACAATAGTTTTAGAAAACATTAGTATAAGTAATATTAAAAATCTATAACAACAGTTCCATAAAATCGTTGGTATATGTATTTCAAAAAAGAACCATTCTGTGGGTTTTGATCCCAGTACCTCAGGTTTATGATTGAACGAACTAACCACTAACCTAACATGAATTTTTTGAACATAATTTAATATATATATATATATATATTTATTATCATAAATATCTCAAATTTTGATTTATTTAATGTTCTCTGTAAGAAGATTTCATAAAAAAATATGTGCAACAATACCAACGGTTCTCAAAACCATAGGTATAAAACTATACCAACGGTTTTGAGAACCATTGGTATAAACTATTTTATTTTGGAACCTATACCAACAGTTTGGGGGAAACCATTAGTATAGGTCCAACCATTGTAATAGTTCATTATAAGTGACCTATACCAATACTTTTCCCTAAACCATTGGTATAGGTCCCCCCTATACCGACAAAGTATATATCCAAATTAGTGACCAATACCAACTGTTTTGGCCAAACTGTTGGTATAGGTCAATATAAGTGAACTATACCAACAGTTTTCTCAAAACTATTGGTATGGGTCTTATTTCTAGTAGTGATTGCAATATGATAAACTTAAAAGTTCAACGTCCTCACTACAAGACTTTAAACTGCATAGTACAATGTCCTTGCTGCAAGAATTAAAACTGAACAACCCCCATGTCCAACATCTAAGACATTAAACTGCAAAACAATAATAAGATACCATGTTTCATGATGTTAAAATGTGTAGAATCTTTGTCCTTGTCACATGACGTTAAACAGCATGGCATCATTTTTACAACTAACATTTTCTCTATTTGACGTTAGAATATTCCATAAAAAATATGATTGACATAATTGCTACTCTTTTGTTGCATATGAGTCCCTCTCTTTCTTATGTATGATTCAAATATTCATAGAGACCTTATTTCAATAACTACATATGCCTTGATTATCATTTTGCAAAGAGATACATAGAGATGCCTAAATCTCCAATTTTGGGCCCAACCACAATCAAATAAACTTCATATTTTATTTTCTACTCCTGTATATGAATCATATCTATATAGATTGTTTTCTTTAAGATATATGATCTGGTACTTATACAATTTTATGTCTTAAGATTTTTTGTTCTCTTAGAAAGTGTCCAAAGCCCCCATTCTTCATGTCAAAATTGATTAGCGTGAGTAATGATAGTTTAAAAAACTATGTATGGATTTATTCTCATCTATTTGAGATATGTAGAGACTTCTAGATCTCCAATATTGGGCCTAGCCACGATAAAAAAAGACCTTTATTCCTTATATAAGAATCTAATCTACATAGGGGTTGTTTTAAGAACTATATATGACTTGATTATTTCCCAAGAAAGACACATAGTGACACTTGGGTTTTATCCCTTAATCCAATTACAATATATCTTTATTTTAACATCAGTTCATTATCATCCTTATCGCATGATGTTAAACTGCATGGAAATCTAACAACTCTATTATTCACTTGCGTCACCTTTTAATTGTAAAAGAAATCATTACTACTCCTTGTTTCTAATACTGAGCATAGCTCACATGGGCTTAGGAATCGGGTAAATTGATTCTTTATATAAATAATTTTTTTCAATTTCTTATGGGGTTATCAATGTTCTCACTGCATGACTTAAAACTACATAGTATAATGTTCTCACTGCATGACTTAAAACTGTATAGTATAATATCCTCACCGCATGACCTAAAACAACATAGCATAATGTCTTAAATGCATGACTTCAAACTGCATTGTATAATATCCTCACATCATGACTTAAAACTGCATAGAATAATGTCCTCCCCACATGACTTAAAACTGCATAGTATAATGTCCTCACTGCATGAAATAAGAATACACATCAAAATATTAATTCAGAGGAAACAAATAATGTCTCCATTTTACATATGAGTTATATCTATGTAGAGAACATGTAACTCGTCGAAAATATTGATTCAAATATTTCACATGTACATTGAGAAAAATCTAGTTCCATATTTCACACTCTTAATCTTGAATATTTTTATATCCTCATAATCTTTCTTATGGTTTCTAGTGACATAATTTCTAATATTTAAGAACTGTTTTTCTTGACTATGCAGCATGTTCCCTTAGGTGTCCATGTATAATTTACCTACATAACTGGTCTGTCAGCCAAAAGACGCCATTATTTGGCTATACAGCATATTCCCCAGTTGGTTATTCATAACAAAGCCCCAATAATGGGTTTTTTATAAATAATGGTATCTTCATTCATGTTATAGTATATTTTTCTCCATAAAAAATTGATAACAATATGAAATAATCTTTATTTTAAAACATTAATTCATGTATACATGTCCCATTATCTTTCTCTCGATCTGAAAGTCTCAAGACCATAGTTTACACATCTCCCTCACCATGACTTCAATGCAATATGAAATAACCTTGGACTCACTTGGCCACATATAATATACTATTTCCATTTCTAGTACTAGTTATAAGACCTAAAACTATATACATCATAAATTTTATGTTTGGGTCAGACATTCTTAAAAGTAATATTCCTCTGATTCTTTGGAAATTTTGGTCGAACATACCCTTTCCATATTTTGGTACATTTCTCCACAAACTAAACTCTTTGCTTCAGAAAATATAAATCTCCATAAACATTCTTCAGCTTTTAGCAATATAACGTCAAGTTTCTGAGAGCTCTTTTGTCTGACTATGTAGCAAGTTCCCTTAGGTGTCCTTACATATGTTGCCTACATAACAGGCTTGTCAGTGAAAAGATACCGCTATTTGGATATGTATAATATACCCTAGTTGGACCATAATAAGACAACCCCCATAATGGGTTTGTCAAATAATGGTAAATTTGTTATTAGAAAAGGATTCCTCTAATTCATTTATCCATTTTTCCATATCTTCCTTTGGATTAGATTTTTTTTCAAGTCATAGTTTACCGTTTTCCCTTCCATATTTGAACATGATAGTATGTTTCCAAAAAAAATTATCAAGAAATTGGGAGAATCTCATACCTTTGGTCAGAGCTAAAGACAATGAGTTAAAGTCACACAATGTCCTCACTGCATGACTTAAAACTGCATAGTACAATGTCCTCACTGCATGACTTAAAACTGCACAATATGATATCAGAAGTTTGGATTTCTGTTAAATCTTAACCATTACTCATACACCAAATTTTTATAGAAATGGTTTTCCAATCCATGACATATGTCGGTGGAAAATAGCCCATTCATTATTTAAATTCCTTCCCTTTGAAAAACCACCCACTGTGGTCTTAGGTCACCCAAATCTTATTTTCCCAAATCCATCAACAACAAAATGTTAAACTTCAAAGAGCTATTTTGTTTGACTATGCATCACGTTCCTTTAGGCGGCCTTGCATAAGTTTTCTACATAACAGGCTTGTCATCCAAAAGATGAAACTATTTGGTTATGCCGCATATGCACCAGTTCGCACTGCATAACACAGCCCCCATAATGGGTTTGTCAAATAATGGTAACTTCATTCTTGGAAAATACACCCCTTTTGTTGATAAAGGTTATAAATTTAGTGACCATACAAATCATGGATCATGATTCCCCTTGGAAATATTTAAATAATATTAAATAAATTCTTAGCGAGAGAGTATTGTTTTTTATCTAACTCAAAATTTATAGTAAAAGCTAATCGACCCTATATATTAGCCCATTATAGTCCAACATGCATGACTCTAAATTTCCAAAAAATAAAATAATTTGTATTCATTATATTTAGAATGTGCAAAGGGAACTCTAAAAAAAAGTCAAGTCTCAACTCACTAAGCCTACATTTTTTATTGTTTATGTAATATTGAGAAATAAAAATTCAATAGATATAATGTTTGTGGGGTTGTCAATATAACTCTAGAAAAAAAATAAAACTATTCTTACTGGGAACAATGGCCTAGGTAAAAGAAAATCAGATATCTAAATTGAAAACACACATGATTAAAGACAAAATACTTTTCATATATGAAAAATTTTCATAGGGGTGAATCCGAAAATTGCAGTCTCTCTCTTAGAAAAAAAAGGCTTTCTATGTAATTCCTCATTTGTTTGACAGCCTCTTGAACCCCATAAACTGGTTGTTGAATTTTGTCTATTTGACCAACCTCGCTCTCTTCAACATGATGAAGTGATTCTCTATCATCTGCAATAGATTTTTCACCATCCTTCTAGACTAATTCTAATGAGATATGAAGATGATGAATCTCCCCTGTAATGTTATCTAACTCTAGTTGAAGGTGAAATTGATGAAAAACCTTTTATTTAATTGTCTGCTTCAGTCCCTTCAACATTACATTATGATTATCCTCATCCTGGGATAGTGCTTCTTGGAAATTTTCAAAATGGATTGATAGTTTTTATTTTAAAAAGTTTTGTCGATGTTTTTTCTCTTTCTCCCACCTCTGGATAATCTTTTTCACTATAGTATGAATTTCACGGTATTCAAAACCATTAAATCCTAGAATGATAAACTGAGATGAAACTATTGGAATTCTTGAAGGCAGTTCCTTAAGGGTCATCCTAGATATTATCTTTTAGAAGTTTTTCCATGCTTTTCGATGAGCAATATGAAGATCCTTCTATAGTTCTGGGTCCGATTCAGAATCACTTTCATAAGTAGGGGTATATTCTGGGACTAATTAGCTTAATGAAGTGCCATGTTCTATTCCTTCTTGAACAATGGTTCCTCCACCTTCCAATGTTGTCTCGGCTGATGTAGAGGCTTGACCTCCATAACTATCCATTGAAGTTGATAAACCTTTATGGTAAATCAAGAATTATGGTTATGATTAGATTCAAGAGATAAAAAATGTTAATGCAATCACAATATCAGTATCTCTTACCTAATAGTATTTCGTCATCTTGAGAAGAATTCTCCCCAATGTTCTCAGTTTTAGCAATTTTGTTTGATGTCTTTGTATGGGGACTGCTCTCTTTAATATGCTCAAGGTTTTCATATTGAATCTTTTGAAGACCTACTATCCCAAGATCCACCTCATCCAATGAATCTGTAATGGTGGGGTTGATGTTAATATCAGCCCTTCCTTCAAGTACCATTGCATCAAAAGTTTATTTAGATGGAACTATGTGTTTCAATCAACCATGGATAGTAGTTTAATCAAAAGAAGATTAACAACACGAATAATTAGAACTCACTTCTAGTTTATTCTATACAAAGAACTCTAAAATCCACTTAAGAATTTGATATATTAAAATGTTCTAATAGTTCTTCAAAATACAATCCATGTTTCATCATTTCATACAATTATATCTCAGATCCCTGGTTAGTCACACATGTGGGAGCACTTGGTGTGTTCTCTTCACAACCTTTCTCCGACAACCGTTGACCCTGAGTACCATCTTCAGCTACAATTGTGGGGTCAACTTCGGTTGTTTCCAGATGTTACGGTGCATGTGATGAACCAAAAATTATCACATAATTAAAGTTATATACTATTAAATTTGACCACTTATGAAGTATTATCGTTTTAGTAGAAGATTCCTCTCCTTGTATAGTAGAAATCAGAGGAGTTCTGGGAACAGATGTTGCTTCCTTTGGCTTCAATGCATCTTCAAGAACCACTAGATTTTCTTGAATTTGGGTCTTCTCAGTTGCACCTTCTACGACTCCTTTAATCTTATCAGTAGTTTCTTTCAATGAACAAACAAAAGAATCCCCTATAATCTTAATAAGTTTTAACACTTTTTCATGAATAAAGACTAAAATTCATTATTATTATAGGGACTTACCGCTGCAAAGAAGGTTTCTAACCATTGCCTTCTTTCTTTGGTGATTTTTCTTCTTCAATTTTTTTGGAGGGCTTTCATCATCATATTTAAAGACATGTATCTTAGATTCTAGTACCATCTCTATTTCCTCCTCCATTGCTTGTTGGCCCGGATTTCTCCCAATTCATGGGGTGACCCAATTGCTCCAAGAGTAGTTCCTCCAGGGCTATACCGCCATGAAGGAACTTTAGTTATTTTTTGTTTACCCTACTATATTTTAGGATCATATTTCTCTTAAGTAAAAATTTTTTCACTAAATTTCAATTTGAAAAATTCAATAGAATGAAAGAGAAAGGAAACTTACATCCTTAGTATCTTCAAAGTCATGCCACTCTTCATAAAATGAAGGATTGATCTCTTTGGTGGTATCACGGTCTATCATTTCTTTTACCCAATTTGTGGTAGCAATTGAGTCATTAGTAGAATATACGAGCATTTAGAGATCTCGAATATAGGTCATTAACTCATTGGGAATATCCATAAAAATAATTTCAGAAGAAGCCTTCAAATACTCTACTCCTGGAATTTGTTGTCCATCACACAAATCAATCCACATGGTTTCAGCATCATAGTACATATTCTTCTATGTTTGAATAGACTCCAGTCGTATATATTTCGAATGTATTTCTAAGGGTTGTGAAGAGGATCCTACAACCATTGACTTGAGTTTCTTCCGAGAACCCACATTTAGGGATGAAGGATTAGAAAATGGAACTCGCCACTCTTCAGAATGATGACGAATAGACCGCCTTGATACAACTTCAATAGGGATTGATGTAGTGGCACTTTTGATAATAGTAGGAGTATTATATCTGGTGTAATGTTTTTTGGTGAATTTGGATCATCGTCACCTCCACCCTCTGATTCTTGAAATTACTCCCCTAATGATGAAGAATTATCTTCCAAATGATGGGGTTCATTCCTACAACTTTTATTTATCCCCACTTGAGGGACGTCATGCGTTAATACCCTTTCAAGGTAACATACAACCTAGCTTTTCGCATACCAGATGGTCAATCCGCTTATTGCATCAATGACAGGTAAATTAAATATTTCTCCAGTATTTTATGCAGATGTCAACAACCATAGTTTTCGGGAAACCATTAGGCATTTCTCTAATCTGACATGCACTGGAGGGGATACATTATTCTGTTGTAGACATTTGAATTAAACCGAAAATATATTAGGAGCACAGTCCTCACATATTATTTCTCTATCGATTATGGTGGCCAACATGCCATCTCTGAAAGTTAACATATATGCCGTCAATTCAAAACTGGCAGTACCATCATCAATGAATCGCCCAGTAGGCGGATTCCTATAATGAATGAAATGGAATTAAGTATGCATTCTCAATCAATACTTGACGTTATAAGCATTGAAAGGCAAGGGTGAAATTCACAAAAAGGCATGAATAGACGGTTGGAAAGAACATCCAAAAACCAGTACTCCACTTTGTACATTATAAGTTCTAAAGTGAGTAATAATACATCCACACAACACATAGAATGGTCCCGCTATTCTAAATTGAGACTTCCCTTTGAAAATATGCAGAAAACTTCTAAGAATATTGGAAAAAACAGGAGTATCCAACCCTACCTTCCTTTTCTTCTTCAGATTAGCTACAATAACATTTGTTTCTAGCCTCACGCCTCCTTTGGAGTCTCGGACTGGTAATAAATACACGTTGAGCCACATGGCTAAGAATCCCACTAGACTTGTCTTTGCAAGAATTATTGGGTTGATTTTATGTCCCCATTTATCAAATTCTCCTTTCTGCAATGTTGGAAAAAAGGTTTCAAGAGTGCCTCTCTTCACTACCCATGGACAGCTAGTCGGACGGCTGTAAGTGGGACCCTTTTCCTTCTTCTTTATTGAAAATATTACCATTTATTCCTTCGGATGAATATCCCTCCTGGTGCAAGTTTTCGTAGTGATTTATTCATTGAGTTTGTTAAATATTTTCATCAAATCACAAACCAAATACGGTGTCTTCTATGAGTCATTCCATGTCACCTTGGGAGGAATAAACTAATCATACTTGTCATTTAGGAATGGAGCTCCAGAAAACTTTTAAACATCCCACAAGATGATACCTACCTATCCATGTGTTAAATGGAAGGAATTAGTCATTGGGATCTATCGACTTAATAATTCTGGAACAAAACCACCATTCCTATACACATATGTTTCCCAACCCACAAAACCTCATAAATCCTGAGGACTCTCAAATCATATACAAATTCTAAACAATTATTTTGCTCCCAGTATTCCCATATCCATGTAGGTTTTATATTTCATCCTAGTAGGAAGTCCCAACTTTTCTTCCAACCCTTGGACTGATATGTCTAAGAATCTTGGACAATGGATGAATAGAAGTGTGGATGCAGCTCGGGTGTGTGTGCCGTCAAATCTGGAGCACACGAGCGATGATGCATAATATGAGCATTCTATACTGTCCCAAAATTTTCAAATGAGCCCCAAATGAAAAATTGGCTAATGAGATGTTGGTATAATCTTGAAACCAAAAATGTGGGACATTGTTTTTCGGATCTCAAATGTTAGCATCCTGCAGATGTAAATAGCTATACAAAGGCATATGGGTGCTTTGAGGAATTTTGAAATGGTACTTTTTCAAATATTTTTCAAATTCTAGAAGGGTGGTTTCACAAACATAAAAGTAATAATGACCAATGACATTCATCATGTCATCAATCCTCTTGCTGGCAAGCTCATCAGTAGTTCCAATTATTTAGGGAGCCATTAAACCTGCAAAAAGATAGAGATCAACTTTTAAAAGTATGTTCATTTTTGGTGTCTTACAAAAAAATATCAAAGGAATTAAGGCGTGTAAGATTAATCTTGGTGCACATGTATATGTTGGCACACAAGTATAGCACCCCACTTATAGTGCACAGATAAAAAATGTACAGAAGAAGTGCGACCAAATAGAAGTACCTGAATAAAAGAAAACTTGTGTGCTGAGAGATGAAAATTTGGAAGTTGTGAGACTTTTTTTAGAAGTGAGGCCATTTATATAAGAGAAACATGTCACCCTGGACACCCAGAGTCTTACACATAGAAAACTTACACGCCCAAGTCTACTTGAGTGCTAAAACATGCACGACCGAGTGATATTTTTATTTCTCTTTGATTACCTTACCTTAGTATAGGATCCCCTTTTCATCTCAAATACAATATTGAGGGGGGGGGATTTTGTTGACACCCCATTCAATCAAAATGTCCAAAAATATGACAAAGGGAAACCATTAGAAAGAAAAGGGGGAAATACATAATGAAAAGTAATGATTTTCAAAGGCATGTGTTTTTGGTCACCTTAGTCTATACAAAAATCTGTCGGCACACTGGCTACTTGCGTGCCTCCAATATTTAACACAGACCACTTGCGCACCCCCGTATATCACGCAGCATACTTACGCACCCACTTCTTTTTCACCCAAGGTCCAATATTTGGTTATAAATAGACCCTTGGGGCCCTCATTTGTAAAGAAGAATTTCCCCAAAGCTCAAGTGATGCTCTGGTCGCCCTATTACTTCACTCCTATCTTCCAAAACATTAAAAGTATTTATTCAACACCTTGAGCTAAGGATTTAATGCAGTTTCATTGGAATTATGTCCTTTTAGTGTTTGAAAACCATAACACTTGCGCGCCTAAAGTATCCAACCTCCCTAAATAAGAAATGATTGTTTGCCACCCATTCATCCCACATGAACATGAACACCCCACTTCTGGGATCACCTATGAATAATCTTCAAGGCTATAGCGATGTCTCGCCCAAGTATTAACATACAAGTTATTTATCACTTAAGTGAACACCAGGTCGCCCGAGTCCACTTTCACTCCCATACATGCGCACCCTTACCTACTATGGTGCCCCTCTTTGATTCAGTTACTCTCTTCAGTCTATAAGACTTCAAGGCTTTTTGATATCCATTCATGTTTAGGCTTATTATTCATTGTATCCCTTGTTAGAAAGGAATTATATTGAGACCATCACCAAAACCTCTTGACTTATCAAATCTTTGGGAAAGGAACATCAGCGAGTCTCCAATTTGGGTTTGTATTTCCACAGTCAGAGGTTTCCCACATTTGTTTTACAATGGTGTTAGGATTCATGGAATGTATGTGGGTTTGTATATCCATGGTCACACGGACCTTTCACCCATGTAAAATGTTGGGATGTTCCTGGATTTGAGAATAAGGGTTTGATTGTGTCCTCCCATTCTCATCTCTAAGACTCAGAAACTCAGGTCTCTGGTAGGGAAGGTATGATTCACCTTTTCTTTTTCACGAAAGCATATGGGAACTCTCACTTCCCTACCAGGATCAATTTCAAGGAAAACAGCTTGGCGTAAGCCCCTATCATTTCTTGCAGGAGGTAGCATCATTGCTTCTCCTTTCTTCTTTGGTGCTAAAGACCAAATGGTTAATGGGCACATGGACTTTTATTTCCCTTTCTGTCTCCTAGTGAATACCCCATGGGTAACCATCCTAGTGTAAGCCTATAACCTTCATCCTTTCCTATTTACATTGGGCCCTTGTCAAATGTAAATAGAACAGAGGGAAGGCTCATCGGCTCACCCTCTTCCATGGTCACCACGATCTCATCCAACCTCGCCGCCATAGGTGCGCCCTCTTCCACCAGTGGAAGAGGAAAAATTTGAAAGTGAACGTGTCATTGTTGTATCATTCACATCATCTTGTTCCTCACACCGAGCATGACTCCTGTGGTTTTAGAGATTTTTCATGATCACAACATTTTCAATATTGAATGAAATATGAGAACTCTGATTCTCACCATGATTGGGATACATAGGAAGCCTTCTCATGTCCTGAGCTCATTGAATATTCTCTTCAATAATCCAACTGTAATTACTTTAATCTGGGAAGCCTTTTTAGGAATAATCCCTAAATTAAATACTTGAATCACCAATCATCCATTTTACACTACTACAAATACCCCTTTTATCTGCGCTAAAATGGCCTTTAACAGCGCTAGAAAAGCGCTGTTAAAACCGGTGAAGATTGTCACGACCCGTCCTCGGGCCCCATGTCGTGACTACCCCAAGTCCGCCTTCCATAGGCCAGGGGATGGCGACTAGCACCAAAGGCATAAATCAAGATAAAAAGGGAAAGGCATTGCCTTTATAAAGTAAACAAACACCACATAGTACGCAAGTTGAAGTAAACAATAAGTAAACTGAGTACAAAAGTAAGTGTTGGAATGTAAATGGGCCAGAATACAAACCCAACTGAAAGTAAAGTACAACTGAAAAAAAGTACAACAACAAAAATTAAAGCAGCAACTCTGAGCCATCCTCTGGAATTCCCACCTGAAGGGTGGGTACGGATAGTCTCCACAGCTCCTCGGCTCCAGCCGTCCACTCCATGTATGCCCCATCCAGTGATCCACCTCTAGTTACCGTCCAGCTCCATGAGCCTCCACCTAGATCAACGTTGTCCGTCGTCTGCATCCAACACAACGTAGTACATGCATAGCCCTTGCAGGGGTGAGTATACGATACTCAGTAGGGACCCCAAGACCCCCGAAGGTCTCCCAGAATCCACGAAAGATAAACTACAAAGGAAAAATACAATCAAGAAGTATCAACCAAATCTACTTAGGTATATTCCCATACATATACCTAAGTCATCAATTCCATCTCGGCTCCATTATATGAGTCCAAATACAAACCAGTCCACACAGGAAAGCATAACCCAATCCATACAGGAAAACATAACCCAATCCACACAGGGGAGTGCGTCCCAATCCACACAGGAAAGAAAGTTAATCATATCGAAGATAATGATTGAAAGTCAAGAGTTAGCTCACACAGGTATACTACTCACGAAGAGGGGTGGATATGATAGATGTAGCCTCTAAATCATCTCCCCTGCCGAACCCACGTAGGATCCAACTACAGAAGTCGTCGCTACCGAACCCACACAGGATCCAAGTACAGTAACTAATTCTCCCGAAACCATGTAGGATCCAAGTACAGTTGTCCTCGCTATCGAACCCAGGGAGGATCCAAGTACAGTTGTCCTCGCTGCCGAACCCACGGAGGATCCAAGTACAACCGTCATCATCGTCGCTGTCGCAGCCAGCTCTAAGGTTCCCGCACATAGCATGCTCGATTCCGAGAGGGTCTACTCCACGAGCCAAGGGGGGTCGATAAATCAACTGTCACAAAGTCCAGAGTTGATGTATCACAATGATCTGTCTCGTCAATAGGAACTCAACGCGACAGACAGCGCGTTAATCGGTCGCTCGGTCTGAGAGATATTGGCTTTTTCGTCCCAGGGGCCCGGTTGATTTTTAAGATAAAACCAACCTAACTGTACTGCAGCTGCATCCAAACCTCGATCGGAGTAAGAAAAATGAACCGTCTCACTAAGATGAATCCAACAAAGTCGACAGAACATCAATCAGACGTCCGGAGGTCAAGTTATAAGCGTTTCCGCTCCGAGGGCCCGGTTGGTTTCATATTCAAACCAACCTTCTTATAAAAAAAGTTATATAAAACCTTCAGTGTAATATACCGAAACAACTGTCTCAATCAAAGGACCCTGATGCAACTGACGGTGCGTCGATCGGAGGTCTGTAGCCCATGTTATGGGCATTTGAACGGATCTATCCGAAAAAAGGGGGTTTGGGCCTGGTCCGACCCGGCCCAATACCACCTGGGTCAGCCTGTTAGGGTGCGGACCAGCCCAGCGTGGCAGCCCGGCCCTGCGCGGGTGGTCTGGTTTGGTGTGGGCGGTCCAGCCCGGCTTGGGTGGTCCGGCCCAGCGCGGGCCGTGGCTCGGCTCGAGGCCAAGCTGGACGCGGAGGGGGAGGGGGGGGGGGGCGTTGCCCCCATGTTTTGAAATGGAGGCCCCTTTTCGAGGCATGTCCTTGCCAGCTGCCCAGGGTTACAACCCCCGGACATCTCAAAAAATGGCCGGACGTAATGGCAGGCCTGTGAGCTACCGCGGGACCCCCGCCGCGGGTCCCGCCTCCTGGGGGTGCCAGCGGCCAGCTGAGCCCGACCACCTCCACTAAAACCTCTGCGGCCATTGCTGCGACTCTTCTTCGGTCGGTGCCACACGACTGCACTGCGGCACGCTCTTGGCAGTAACCTCATTCGGCTTCACCGGCATTGCGCGCTAGCGCCGCACACCTCTGTCACGGCCCACTCCAGTTGCGGTTCTCTCGTTCCCGCGCGGTGCAACGACACTGTGCTGTCTTCACCACCAAGAACAACAAAGGTAAACCATAAGGGGGGGAGGATCATCCGTGTCTATGCGGTCTGACCTCATCCCATTGTGAAAATTGCAGGCGGCCAAATAATGAGTATACACAACAACAAACAAGCACAAATTTAATTGATTAAATTTTATCTTAACCCATACCTCAACAAAATCGCCGAATCTTGTGTCGCAAGGGTGGTTTTGATGACGACGTTGGCGTGCGACAAATGAGAGGATGGCGTCACACACCGGCTGCGGAGAGGATAAGAAATGGCACGTCGATCTCTCCTTGCAGTGACGATGTTCTCCGTTGAAGTCTTGACGTTCTTCAACGAAGGTGTTGGAGTTCTTCAAGACTTAGAGTTTTCTTCCTAAAGTCTCCACATAACGAACGAACCAAAATAAAATAACTCTTTTGCATTATTTTTTTTACTTATGCCAACCATTCAAAACTTTAAAAGTTGAATTCACTTAATTAATCTGGAGTTGTCAAAATGAATGGGGTGTTACGTTGGAATTATTAATGAGAGGGAGAGTCACATAATTTAAGAGGGGGTTTTAGTGGAGTTAGGGAATTTGAAAAGGTGGGGGCTCGTGTGGGCCCCACCTCCCTCATAACCACACATGGGATGTTGGGTGGTCGTGGGCCCCACCAATAACTTCCCATGAGAGAGTTTAACTACCACAGATAAAATAAAATTTCACACAATTTTATTTTACTTATCAATTAGTCGCAAATTATTTTACAACTCATCCCATGAAAATGCTACTCCAGAAAAGGTCATCTTAAGAAATTACCAGCGTAGCAGTTTCAACGGTGCACTTGGATTTCGATTCTGAGCACTGGTTCAAAATTTAGAAAAACCCGGTCATTCGTTCACTGAACGTACCCGAGCTAAACTTCGGAAATTGATTCCGGGCACACCGGCCTCGGAATCAGACGCCGTCAGGAACTGCGTACTCATAAAATCCCAAAGAATTTAAGAAAAAAATTTCCATGAAATTTAAGGGTCTTTACATTACTGGAACCTCAGGGCTTTACGTCACCGTAAAGACACATCACAAACTATGGAAACAAAAGAGGGTACTGCGCACACATCTGAGCATCCCGCTCTCAAGTGCTCTCCTCGAGGTTCCCGTGATGCCACCTGATTTGCACTAGAGGAATCAACTGTCCACGTAGGACCCACTCCTGTTGATCCTCTATCTCCACTGGAACCTCCATAACAGTTGCCCTATCATCGATGTCCAGCTCCCCGTGGTCGATGATATGCGTTGGGTCATGCACGTATCTCCTCAGCTGAGATATGTGGAAGACGTCATGCACCCGGTGCAACTGAGATGGATGAGCCAGGCGATAAGCCACCTCACCTATCCTACTAAGAACCTGAAATGGTCTGATGAAGCACGGAGATAACTTGCATCCCTGGCCAAATCTCTGTAATCCATGTCGAGGTGAGACCCGTAATGAAACGTGGTCACCATCCTTGAACTCTAGTGGTCTCCACCTCTTGTCATCATAAGACTTCTGTTGGCTCTGAGATATCCTCAACTGCTCCTTCATGACCTGTACCTTCTCTGTCATGGCCTAGATGATCTCTGGTCCCACAAGTGCTGACATCCCATGGTCTATCCAGCACGGAGGTGATCTTCAAGGCCGGCCGTATAATGCCCCGTATGGTTCCATCTCGATGGTGGAGTGGTAGCTGTTATTTTACGCAAACTCCACCAAGGGTAGGTGATCCTACAAGCTGCGACCAAAGTCGAGGACACATGCACGGAGCATGTACTCAAGAGTCTGAATGGTCCTCTCCATCTGACCATCCGTTTGAGGGTGAAAAGTGGTGCTCAGGCGTAGATGCATCCCGAATGCCTTCTACAACCCCTTCCAAAGCCGAGAAGTAAAGCGAGTGTCATGATTGGAGATGATAGATGATTGAACACCATGAATCAGTACGATCTCCTGAATGTAGAGGCGTCCCAAGCTCTCCATTGAGCCATGCTCTCTAATGGGAAAGAATGGGGCCGACTTGGTGAGTCGTTCAATGATCACCCAAATGGAGTCGTGTCCTCTAGAAGTATGTGGATGTCTAGTCACAAAATATATAGATATCCCAGCCCACTTCCACTATAGGACCTCCAAGGGATGTACCAAGCCTGCTGGTCCCTGGTGCTCTGCCTTCTCCTGCGGATAGGTGAGGCATCGTGAAACGAACTCTGCCACAACCTTCTTCATACCCGGCCACCAGTGTTGTCATCTGAGATCTTGGTGCATCATTTCTACCCCTGGATATACCAATAAAGGGGAAGTGTGAAACTCTCTCAGAACATCCTCCTGTAATGCATTTAGTACCATGGTACGTCCTATGAAAAGGATGACGTTATCTCCTCCTACAAAAAATCCATTAGGTGCATGTCCTGTGGAAATATGTGCACGCCGCGTCTCACAGTCAACGTCCCCATGTTGTGCCTCTTTGACCCTGAAGAAGCGGAGGAGTGACTGTGAGCGACGGTAAAAAGGCTTACCTATATCTATCCATGAGGGATATCTGCAAAGTACCTAGCTACTCCGTCTCCTATCCAAGTAGTTCGATGCCTGACCTCCTACTGAGAGCATCAGCTACTACGTTCCACTTCCCAGGAGTATAGAATTTCTCAAAGTCATAGTCCTGGAGGAACTCGAGCCATCGTCATTGTCTTAGGTTTAGGTCATATTGCAAGATGATGTACCTGAGACTCAGTTGGTCAGAATAGACTGTAAGGTGCTCGCCCATCATATAGTGTCACCACATCTTCAGGGTGAAGACCACTACTGCTAACTCCAGGTCATGGCTAGCGTAGTTCTGCTCATGCTGCCTCAACTGTCATGATCCATAGGTGACCACTGCCCGCTCCTTCATTAGGAAACACCCAAGTCTGGTCCCTGATGCGTCACAGTAGACTACGTACCCTACTCCCTCCTCTGGTAGCCTCAAGATGGGTGCACTGGTAAATCTCTGTCTCAACTCCTGGAAGATCGGCTGACATCTATCTGACCACACGAAGGGTTTCCCCTTCTTCTTCAAAGATGAATGTGGTGATAAAACTCTAGAGAAGTCTGAAACATACCTCCGATAGTACCCTTCCATACCTAGGAAACTCCGCACCTCCGTCACACTCTTGGGTGGGTCCCAAGCTAGCACTGCCTCGATCTTCACAGGATCCACCACAACTCCCGCCTCAGAGATGATGTGTCCCAAGAAGTTAAACTCTCGAATATAGAATTGACACTTCAAGAGATTCCCATAAAGCCGGTGCTCTCAGAGTGTATCCAATACAACCCGCAAGTGGTAGGCATGCTCCTCCTTAGTAGTCGAGTAAATCAATATGTCGTCGATGAATACTACGACAAATCGATCATGGTAAGGATGGAAGATCTTGTTCATGAGACTAATGAACACTGATGGAGTGTTGGTTATGCCGAATGTCATAACCAAGAACTCATAGTGTCCATACCGACACCAGAAGGCCGTCTTCTTCACATCCTCATCTCGAACTCTGAGTTTATGATAGCCTAACCTGAAGTCTATCTTTGAGAACCATCGTGCTCCCTTGAGCTGATCGAAGAGGTCGTCAATCCTCATAAGTGGATACTTGTTCTTCACGGTCACCTGGTTCAGGTGATGGTAATCGACACACAGTTGCAAGCTCCTGTCCACCTTCTTGGTGAACAGTATCGGGGAAGCCCGGGGTTAAACACTGGGTCAGATGAATCCCTTTCCCTACAAGTCCTCCAGCTGTACCTGTAGTTCTCGAAGATCAGTGGGATCCATATGATAATATGGAGTAGATATAGGGGCTATCCAAGGGTACATGTCTATATAGAAGTCTACCTCTATGCAAGGAGGTAGTCTGAGAACATCGTCAGGAAAAATGTCCGTATACTGATCCACCACAACAAGAAAACTCGAACTCCACACGTCAACTACTCCAAGGATAAGACTAGCCAACTGATGAGTGATCAGCTGTCCTCTCCTTTGCGTGAGTCCATCTTGTTCTGCCAAGGCTCCCTTCTCATCGGTGAAGATGAACCTGCTCCCATCGGTGCGAACACATCGCCCTTGCGCCTAATACAGTCCATCTAATCATGGACCGTAGATAACCAATCCATGCCCAAGATGACATCGTAAGGCCTCAATGGCGCTACAAGAAGATCCCAGCTGAAGCTCTCACCTCCTAGATTAAGCTCACACTGCTAGCACCAGTGCGTAATCATCGAGTCTGCTCCCGTAGGAGTCTCTAGCCATAAGGATCGAGGCAATGGCTCTATCGGAATCTCCGAGCTCCGAACAAGGGTAGCAGAAATAAAAGAATGACTCGCTCCTGGGTCTATAAGAACTGCAGAAAGGGTGGAGTAGACACAGATAGTACCTCGAATCATCTCTGGTGCGCCGTGGTCGTAGGCCTCCGCTGCTTGAAGCTAAGACTGCCTCTGTCCGCCAGATCCCTGTGGTCGGGGTGGATCTTCTAGTGGTGGTGGTGGTAGAGCCTCAAAGTCTTGCCCACCACCCACTTCTCGGCCAGCTCCTCTACCTCGTTCGCCTGCTCCCTGCGGACCACCATGGTCAAACCTCTGCCTCTACCTGGGTGGTCCCACAATTGTCTGCTGCTCCTCTACGTGGTGGGTAGAGGTACCATTGGTGCCTCCGCTGTAATGTGGCCCTGCACCGAGGCCTCATCTCTCGTTGGGCTGCCATCTCGTACAACGCTCGAAACCATAGTTGGCTTCCATCGTGGGGCCATCCTGAAAAGAAACTGGTGTGCCACTGTCAATATAGTATACCTGGTGAACTGACACAAGTAATCACAAAGAAAACTTTGAAACACACATGTATTCAATGTTTTCGTGCAGTGAGATGGAAATCAGAAGTCAGGGTCCTGGTGTATGGATACGTCGGCCGCCGCACCAACACTGGACTCCCTGGACTGGTAACCACACTCAATAACCTAAACACTATTGCTTCACATAGAATAAATTATCGAAGTCTTGAGTTATACGGTAGAACCAACTCCTCTGATACCAATTTGTCACGACACATCCTCGGGGCCCATTCCGTGACTACCCCAAGCCCTCCTTCCATAGGCCAGGGGCTGGCGACTAACACCAAATGTGTAAATCCTGATAAAAAGGGAAGGCATTGCCTTTATAAAGTAAAAAAACACCATAGAGTACACATGCTAAAGTAAACACTAAGTAAACTGAGTACAAAAGTATGTGATGTAATGTAAATGGGCCAGAATACAAACCCAACTGAAAGTAAAGTACAACTGAAAAGAAAGTACATTAGTAAAAAGTAAAGTAGCAACTCCTAGCTGTCCTCTGGAATTCCCACATGAAGGGTGGGTACATATAGTCTCCACAGCTCCGCAGCTCCAGCCGTCCGCTCCATGTACATCCCATCCAGTGATCTACCTCTAGGTACTGTCCATCTCCATGAGCCTCCACCTAGATCAATGATGTCCTTCATCTGCATCCAACACAATGTAGTGCCGGCATAGCATGTGCAGGGGTGAGTATACGATACTCAGTAGGGACCCTGAGACCCCCGAAGTTCTCCCAGAATCCATGAAGGATAATCCACAAAGGAAAAATACAATCATGAAGTATCAACCAACTATACTTAGGTATATTCCCATACATATACCTAAGTCATCAATTCCAGCTTGGCTCCAGCACACGAGTCCAAATACAACCCAGTCCACACAGGAAAACATATCCCAATCCACACAGGAAAACATAACCCAATCCACATAGGAGAGCATGTCCCAATCAACAAAGGAAGCAAGCTAATCATATCAAAGATAATGATTGAAATTCAAGACTAATCTCACACAGGTATACTACTCATGAAGAGGGGCGGAGATGATAGATTTATCATCTAAATCATCTCCTATACCGAACCCACGTAGGATCCAAGTACAGAAGTGGTCGCTACCGAACCCATGTAGGATCCAAGTACAGTAACTGATGCTGCCAAACCCATGGAGGATCCATGTATAGTCTTCTTCACTACTGAACCCACGGAGGATCCATGTACAGTCTTCGTTGCTGCTGAACCCACGGAGGATCCAAGTACATCCGTCATCGTCGTCGCAGTAGCAACCATCTCTAAGTTTCCGGCACACAACATGCTTGATTCCGGGATGGTCTGCTCCACGAGCCAAGGGGGGTCGATACATCAACTTCCATGAAGTCCAGAGTTTATGTATTGCAAAGTTCCGTCTCGCCAATAGGAACTCAACACGACAGATGGCGCGTCAATCGGACGCTCGGTCTGAGAGATATTGGATTTTTCGTCCTAGGGCCCTGGTTGGTTTTTAAGATAAAACCAAAATGACTGTTATCTAGCTGCTTCCAAACCACAATTGGATTAAGAAAAAAGAACCGTATCACTAAGATGAATCCAACAAAGTTTACGGCATGTCAATTGGATGTCTGGAGCACAAGTTATTAGCGTTTTCGCTCCGAGGGCCCGGTTGGTTTCGTGTTCGAACCAAACCTGATGTGCCCAACGTTCACTGAAACTATTAGTGTAATATACTGAAATGACCGTATCTATCCAAGTATCCCGATGCAACTGACGGTGCGTCGATTGGAGGTTCATAGACCATGTTATGGGAATTTGAATGGATCTGTCCGAAAACAGGGGGTTTGGGCCCGGTCCGACCCGACCCAATACCCCCTGGGGCGGCCGGAACTGGGTTGACCCGATTCGGGTCCGGGTCTGGCCCATTAGGGCGCGACCCAGCACGACTGGCGCGACATGGCCTAGCGTGGCTGCCCGGCACAGCGTGGCCGGTCCGGCCCGGCGCGGGCGGTCCAGCCCGGCGTAGGAGGTCTGGCCCGGCGAGGGCGGTCCGGCACGACGCGGGCAGTTCGGCCCAGCGCGGGTCACAACTCAGCTCGAGTCCAATCTGGACGCAGAAGTGGGGGAGGGTGCTTTCCCCCTTGTTTTGAAACGGCGTCCCCCTTTCGGGGCCCGCCCTTTCCAGCTGTCGGGGGTTACAACCCCCGGACGTCCCGAAAAACAGCCAGCCGTAATGGTCGGCCGGTGAGCTGCCACGGGCCCCCCACCGCGAGTCCCGCCTTATGGTGGTTCCGGCGGTAGGTGGGACCAGGACACCTCCTCTCGAACCTTCGCGGCTCTTCTTTGGCTAGCGCAGTGCGACGGCGCCGCGCCCCTTCGTCGCGGCCCGCCCCGGCCACAGCCCTTTGGTGCTCAGGTGCGGCACGACAGCGTGGAGCTTCTCTGCTGTGGCCCGCTCTTGGCCGCCGCCTCCTTCGGCTTCACCAACATGGAGCGACGGCTCCACAAACCTCCGCCGCAGCCCGCTCCTGCAACGACTCTCTCGTTCCCGCACAGTGCAACCACACCGCACTGTCTTCGTCACCAAGAACAACAAAGGTAAACAATAAGGGGAGGAGGATCGGCCGTGTTTGTGCAGTCTGACCTCCTCTTGTTGTGATGATAGAAGGCGGCCAAAGAACAAGTATACACAATGACAAACAAGCACAAATTTAATTGACTAAATTTGAACTTAACCCCTACCACAACAAAATTGTGGAAGCTAGCGTCGCGAGGGTGGTTTCGATGATGGTGTTGGCGTTCACCCAAGGAGAGGATGGTGTCACACACCGGCTGTAGAGAGGAGAAGAAACAGCACGTCGATATCTCCTTGTGGTGACGGAGTTCTTCATCGAAGTCTTAACGTTCTTTAATGAAGGTGATGAAGTTCTTCAAGACTTGTAGTTTTCTTCCCAAATTCTCTACACAACGAAACAACCAAAATAGAATAAGGATTTTTCCTTGTTTTATTTACTTATACCAACCATTCAAAACATCAAAAGCTAAATTCACTTAATTAATATTGAGTTGTCAAAATGAATGGGGAGTTAATTTGGAATTATTAATGAGAGGGAGAGTCACATAATTTAAGAGGGGGTTTTAGAGGAGTTAGGGAATTTGAAAAGGTGGGGGCTCATGTGGGCCCCACCTCCCTCATAACAACACATGGGAAGTTGGGTGGTCGTGGTCCCCACCAACAACTTCCCATGAAAGATTTTAACTACCACAGATAAAATAAAATTGCACACAATTTTATTTTATTTATCAATTAATCCCCAATTTTTTTACAACTCCTCCCGTGCAAAAGAAACTCCAGAAAAGGTCTTCCTAATCAATTACCGGCACTACGGTTTCATCGGTGCCCTCAGATTTCGATTCTGAGCACTGTTTGAAAAGATAGAAAAACCCGCTCGTTCGTTCACTAAACTTACCTGACCTAAACATCAGAAATTTATTCCGGGCACACCGAGCCTCAGAATCAGGCGCCGTCAGAAACTGCGTACTCGTAAAATCCCAAAGAATTTATGAAAAAATTTTCCCTGAAATTTATGTGTCTTTACAAAGATAAAGGGGGGCCCCCTTTATCAGCGCTAAAAAAAGTGCTGATAAAAGGGTCCATTATCAGCGCTTTCCTTTTAGCGCTTATAAAATGCCCATTTTATGAGTTCTTGTTTTTAGCGCTGATAAAAGAAAAAAAAATTAAAAAAATTAAAAAAACATAAAAAATACCCTGCCAATCGAGGGGCTTTTATAGCGTTGGAGTTCCCCTTTTAACAACGCATTCCAGCCCCTCCAGCACCCACACACACCCCCTCCACCCTATATATGCGCTATACTGACCCTCTTTATCAGTGCTAGCCCCCCAAATCCACCCCCAAGCGCGCACCCTTGCCTCTACCAATATTTGATCTCGAGACCTCCCCTTGCACACCTAAATCCTTTACCACTCTACCATATCGATTTGTTCTCTAGTTAATGATATATCTATTTATTTATATATATATATTTAGTTATATTTATTCAAATAGTAATATATAGTTATATTAATATATATTTTGTTATATTAATATATATATTTATAGTGATATTAATATATATATTTATAGTTATGTTAATATATATGTAGTTATATTAATATATAAATATAGTTAGATTATTATATAGGTATATAAATATTTATATATTTGTATTTTATATAAAATGGATAATAGTTATTATTTAGATAAATCTAATATATTTAATATGTAAATATATATTTATTATTTATATTTTTAATTAAATTTTTATGTGTGAATATATAAAAAATATTTATATATTGTTATATATTTGATTATAAATAGCCGTTCATTATAAAAAACGATAAAATTTCAAATACATAATATCAATATGAATGTAATATCTTGGAATAAAGTTAGTACCCACCAAAAAAACCAATAATACCCCCTTAAATGAGGTTGAAAATCCAAAAAATGTTAAAAAGTCGGGGTATCCGGACTAAAAACTCTGTTTTGGAAGCCTTATGGGACTTTTTTAGACACCAAAATACCTTGACCGGGGTAACCCCGGTCATAGGGGTGTATATCTTGTTGCAGACTTCTATTTGATATGTGGTAGATCTCAAACGTACACTCAGATCACAAGTTATGGCCGTTTGAAGTTCGAGTTGTGTTTTCAACATATTTTGGATCTTTTTTTAAATTTTATTAATTTGTTTAGTTTTAAAATTGTTATTAAATGACTATTACTCAATAATAATTAGCAAATTACTACTTAAAAATATTTTTTTTATTTTATAAGCCATTTTCAATAAATATCTTATATATTAAGTGTAACTGTATACTTATACTTATCTAAAATATATTTAAAATTATATTTAAAAAGTATGTATTATATTTATATCAATATAACTATATCTATATATTTAAATATTAATATATTTTTTTAATGATTTTTTTGGAATTAGACCCTTTATCAGCACTTTTAAAAAAAGCGCTGATAAAGACCCCCTTTATCAACGCTACTAAAAAAGTGCAGATAAAGGGGTACATTTATCAGCACTTTTTTTAGCGCTGATAAAGGTACCCCCTTTATCGGCGCTTTTTCATTAGTGCTGATAAAGGGTGGAACTGGGATTGCCCTAATTTGTGGTAGTGTTAGGAAGTAAGCCCAAACTGATTTCTCTTAAAGGACCATAATCTCTTATGATATTTTTATCAAACTACATGGGATTTGATTCTCATCGACATGGGATACATAGGAAGCCTCCTTGAGGTTCAAACCCAACACTTCAACACAACCCTGTTCTCCTTGGGCCTTATTCCCAACATTGTCTAATCTTACATGGAAACCCATATCCTTTCCATGTTTCTTGGGCTACTTCAGCATCAGTCCCACTCTATGTTTGGACTAAGCACCTTCTTCTTAGAGGTCCTTATCACATGAACATAAAAGGTATATTGTGTCCCATTAAGCGGCACCGAACTACGAGGGTTCTGATTTTTTTTAAAAGGACATGTAGGTAGCCCATTTTATGGGAACGATCCCAAGATCAAAATAAACATTCATCTCCCTGGATGATAGTAAATTCAATTGTTCCCCGCTGAGTGGATTAAAAACCAATATCACCATAACAATGATTAAAAGAATCTCTAAGTAGTATATGTGAGGATACCATTGATTGGTAACCTCAAATACATACAGATTGTTTTTCAATCTTTTCACATGATAATTAAATGACTGAAAATTCCAAGGTATACTTATGATGTACATGGTGAATTAAATGTATTCATGAAAATATCTTAAATTTTCAAGGAGAGTCCCGTAGTAGACAATAATTCCCCACAAAAGGGTGTGATGAGTCCGTCTTCCCATCCCCTCGACCAATTCAAATTCTTAAGTATCATTAAGATCAAACTAAACAAACTCATTCCTTTGGAAAGAAGGTCCCCTTTGGATAATGAACTCTTCGAAGTTTCCAGTTCCATAAATCAATCCAATGGAAACCACTAAGAAGCAGTGATTCCTAAAACTAGAATACACATTTCAAGGAACTATGAAACAATTATTTAACATAGAATAACCCTATAATATGTTTAATTAATTTGTATAGTTGGAACAAGTGTATTTACAATGTTTATCCACTCTCAATAATCTAATTACTTACCAGGATTAAATCTCCATTAAGACATAGATTCTATTTTAAAACATTGTATCAATTAAAAGTGGAGTGTGAGTTATTTTAATCCTCACCCACTCCCACCATATTACATTAGTTAGACATGGTTTTCAACATTAAACATGTTTTCAATGGCAGCATCCCACAAATCCTCTTCAAGTTGGCATCACAACAGACAATCTCATTATATTCCTTCTCTATTTTGAGAAGAATCAACAGTTTAGTACCAAATGAAAACACATCATAAAAATGATATATTTCATTGGAATGAAAGAAACATAAATTGTACTAAATTTTTCAATGAATTATTAATAAAAATGTCATATAATTTTCAATATAAAACTTCTATATTCCAATAAAAACTAATTATTGTCTCCCTCAACTAATAATCGAATGTACTAGACTAATTGTAAATTTTATATAGAAACATCTACACATAGGAAATGAATCAGAACATCTTTTATTCTACTTCTTCACTACTTAAACTCTAAAACTAACCAAAAAAACATAAACCATCTTCATATTACTTACTTTATCTCTATCTATTTCAACCAAAAAAAATGTCGGTCACTTATTCATTTAATTCATTCATACAAGGATGTTTTTTTTCAATTATTCATAATTAGATTCATTATAAATTATTTGAGAGAGAGTTTATTATTCCTCCTATTCACTTTCAGTCTCATAAATCATGATCATTAGTTCTCTTTGAGCTTTTCAATACTATTGACATAATAATTACATTTTTATGAATATCTCATGTTATCCATAAAACTAATATCATTTTATTTGTATGGTCACTTAATATTCCATTAAATAGAAAAAGTCAATTATAATCATTGATTACAATAAAAACATAAATATGATTTCTTCCCATGATTTCTTATAACCTTTTAATTTAATAAAATCATGTTGGTGTGTCCCATAATTTCTTTTAGTGGTCATTCAGAGTGTTTTTTAAAAGTTATAATCTTTTTTTTATCCCACTTAGGTCGAATAATTTTTTCATTTTTCTATTTATTGATAGGTTACTCAATATCTTTCATTTATTATTCCACATAAATGAAAATTTAATCAATTATTTATAGGTATATTTAAATAATATAGGAGTAGTGTGATAGTGTAGAAAATTTCCATTGATATTGAGCTATAGTTTCTTTTCTATAAAAAAATTATTTTCTATCAATACCTAGTCCGATTAGATTATTATATTCCAATTCATGAATCACATGTTCATGTTGTGATATTTTTTTCTTGTAATTATTCATGAGAATTGACATGAATAAATATACACCATTCATTAAAAGGTATCACATTTATCATTTATGATTCCTATCATTAACATGAATATTAGATTATGAAAATTTTCCCCCATCTCAGGCTTGGATTGTGGATAATCATAGTAACATTATATTATGGATGCAAGATAATAACTCTCTTGTTTTTTAAAATATTTTACACAGAATACAATATTGTGGAAACTAAAATTTATACATTTAAAAACCCTCTTTATTTTATATTATAATTTATAGGTTTTGGGTAATTTCCTTTAAGATGGATCAGATTTAGTTTTTTGATGAATTTGTTCAAAAATAGTTTTCTAGATATATATATTCAAAAAAGATAAAAATAATTGGTATGATGTTTATTTACAACTATAGTGCTTTTAGAGTGTTTGGGGATAAATTTTATTAGTAGAAAGATCTTTTATAAAATATAATTCTATGGATGTAGTGTCCTCATAAAATGGTTATTCAATGAGGAAGCTTCAATGATTAGATATAGATCATCAGATAATGTTATCTACCTCAAATTTTTGTTTCTTAATGTTCTGCTATTTTTAGTTTCAATGGACGAAACAACTAGGTATCAACAATTTCATATGTCAGCAGAAGGATGACTGTTAAAATCATAGGTCAGTGAGAACATGTTGACCCAAATAATTCCTCTAAAAAGAGGTTTCTTTCTAGCTTTATTATATTGTTAGGATAACTGTAAGAAAAATTCATATTTCAAACAAAAAATTTCTAATACCAAATACTGGGGATGACATGAAAGAGGTTTTTATAATGTAATTAATAAAGTGTTCTCCCTTCGATGTTGGAATATTTTTAAACAATGTTAACTATTGTATATTAATTCATATTTTTTTATTTTGGGTGATTTTTATTTCATTGAGTTTATGTCCACATATTAGGATGACATGAATATTTTTATTTATAGTGAATATAACATAGGAGGTGGATTTATCAGATGAAATATCTATCTGATAAATATTTTTAAATATGTTTTTCTATTTAAAAATAAGTATCATGATGAATACATTCTTTCATAGAAAATTGTATTTACACGTTCATATATTTTGTGGAACTGATAGTGGTTTTTATTTTCAATATTGTTTATTCTCTCTATTATTACCATAATATATTATCAACATGTTTCATGATATCCATAGTTTATTTATATTTAACTGATAAAATTTTGTTGACTCTTACCTATAAATTCAATTTGTTATATTTCTTTTGGATTTACTATTATCTATAGAATGACCTCAGTGGAAGAAAAAGTTTATTTTGAAATTATTTATCAAACTAAATTTATTGGAGAATGAATTTGGGAGATATTATAATAAAAAAAATATATCAATTCAACTTTGTCTAGAAATTGTCCTAAGGAAAAGGAAAAAGCATAATATGATGGTTAGATCCGAATGATTTAATCATTTTTAGGATGTATCTTGCCTAAAATATTTAATTCCATGTTAGAGAGAATAAAACTAGTAATGAGAATTTAAAACATTGAATGAAATTTAAGAGAATAAAAAAACTCATATCCATGATTATATATTGTAAAAATTGTTCAACATGATGTTATTTGATGAAAGGACTACTTATGACATTGTGAATGAATTCAATATGATCTAATGAATACAAAAATATAATAATATTATATTCAAAGATGATTTTTTGGCCTTTGATATTCTTTATTAACTTCATGAGATCTAGGATTAGATAATGATTGATGTGATCAATTATTTTGGAAATGTAGATCTTATCGATGGAGATATTAAAAACATGATATTGAATAAATCTTTGAGGTGTTATAAATTTCATTCATCATCTAGAAGTACTTTTAATATTAATAGATAGTGATGTGAAGCTCAATGGATTGACCATCTAAATAATACATCTTTAGAAAATAAGTCCTAGAGAAGATGCTAATTTAATTTAATAGGTTTTCTTCATAGAATATTGATTTTAGGAAAAAATGAGACTCTCAAGGAAGACTATGAAAATTTGATAGATTCTTCAACTTTTCAAAAGGAAAAACCAATTTGTAAAATGGACATAATATCTAACTTGATACTTATTATGATCATTATAGAGTATTCAAGGGTTGTTGACTAATGATCTTCTATTTAAATGGTGAGAAAAGATTCAAGTACTATAATGAAATAGTATGGTTGACATGAGTTCATCCAGTTGTTGATGAAGGTATGTATATAGTTGGAAATAATGATTTGAACATTCAATTGAAAATTTATGTTTCTTGATGTTAAAATATTATATACACATTACATGTCTTTGGGAGAACTATTTATTAGTGGGACAACTATATTATTTAGTTTTTAGAAAGGGCTTCTTGATTTTTTTTGAATATCATGAGGGGTTTCATGGAGACTACTCGCATAGTGAAAAATGGTACCTTTTATCATTCTAGACAAAGTTATTAAGTTGAAACTATTGGAATGGAATCATTGGATAGTCTAAAAATGTAGAATGGTAGGATTGTTCACATCAGTGAAAAAAATACCTAATTTTCAACAGTGATGGGAATTTTTAAACATAATCAAATGGACCATAAAATATGTGAGAGTTGTATGTTAAGAAAACATAAAATAGTTTTCCTTCAACATGGACAAAATAAACCCAAGGAATATAATGTTAGAAATCCATTACTACAATGGTATAGGCATATCACATGTTTTCTCATATGAAGGATCTTAGTATTTTGTGACCTTCATTGATGATAATACTAAAATGTTTTGGATATACTTCCTTATAAATAAATATGATATGTTTTAGAAATTTATTTTGTCGAATAATTTGACTAAAAAAGAGTCTAAAAGAAACATGAAATGTCTTTAGACATACAGTTGGATGGAATTCACAAGAACCACCTCTCATAACTACTATACGAATAAGGTATGTGGGTATACTATTCAAGGGATGCCACAAAAAAATGAAATAGTTGAGATAATGAATTATACAATGATATAGAAATCTCAATGTATGATGTTACATTCAAGAATGCATAAGAGAATTAGGGTAGAAGGATTAAATACATTATCATATCTATTGAAAAGATGTATGAAATTAGCTATGAGATATGACCCTCCTTAGTAAAATTGTACTAACAAGGTATTAGAGGTAAAACCTCATAAAATCATTAGATGTGCTACATATGTTCATATTGATTCTAAATATAGAGATATGTTTTACATGAAATCCGTTGTTTATTTTCTTATCGGTATTGGTGATGAGAATATTTTTATTTCCTGTAGATGATGAAAAAAACAAGTAATCCAAATTTAAGATGTTATTTTTATTAATGATGTACTATGTAAATATAAGAACTTGGATGACAATTTAGTTGATGAATATTCAACGATAATAGTTTAGTGTTATCAGATATAAGTTACTGAAAAAACCTTCAGTATATAATTTTTAGATAAAACATAAAATTTTACCACTATATTAATTAGGGGAGTATGAAAATATAGATTAGAATTTTACATGATAGATGGTGAATGTTTTCAACAAAAATCATCATATAATGAACAATCAGATAGACTTCCACCATAAATAATACTATGGGTTAGAGAGTTTTAAATGGCTGAACATGAAGTTGTGTTGTGAAGATACATTCATATTTGAAAACACGTTAAGAGGTCTACGGTTAATATGAACATGTCACTTATAATGAATATAAGGGAACTAATCATAAAACTAGGTCTTGATACTATTAGAGGCCCAAAATAGTGGTTGTTGACAATTGAAGGAGAAGTCAATTCCTTAAATCTCAACAGAACATGGGAGATTTATCATCTACCAGATGGAATGATGGATTTGGAATAGTATTGGTATTTAATTTTTACGGATTGATATATAAGTAGGTTATATACATGATAATGAGTGGTGAATTATTTATAGAAAAATAAAGGAATTCACTTTTCTAAAATTTTTGTACCTATGGTTAAACACAAAATAATTAGGATAATAATTTCCATTATTATATCCAATGACGTATACTTGGAGAAGATGACTATAAAAACAACTTTTCATCATGTATATTAATTGGAAGAAATTTAAATTATTCAAAACACGGGTTTTTAGGTTCATTAGAGGATGGATTATTTGTTTTAAGTTGATAAAAAGTGTTTATGAACTGAATAATTCTCCAAGATAGTGGAATAAAAAGGTCAACACTATCACTTTTTATGGAAGTTTTATTAAATGTGAGAATGAAAACTATTTTTACCAAAATAGATCGAATGATATAATGTATCTCATATTTCTCTTATATATTGATGATATATTGATTGTTTTTCTAGTGTTACAGTAAGGTGTGGAATGTAAGAGGAATATATCATGATGATTCAGGATTAAGGATCTAGGGAAATAAATGAAAATAGTAGAGATGATAATTCATAGGGATATGAAAGTTGGACAATTAATTTTATCCCAAAATGGATAAATATATAAATTCATTGAATGATTTATAATGGACCTGATTAATTAAGTATCTACCCCCTCATTGGATAATTATAACTATATAAATAACATGCACTATGAACAAATAAGTAATTTTGTTACATCTATAATATTTTTACTTCATCTATAGGATGTTTGTTGTGTGCAACGAGGTATTCTATATCATATATTTTAATAATACTGGAATATTTCATCCATTTAATGTCAAATATTTTATGGAAACATTGAAAATATTTGAAATTGATCTTACAGTAATTGAATGGATTAGAGGGTGTAAATTTATGTTTCAATTGTGATGGTTAGTTGAAAGGCATTGTAAAAGATGATTTTTATGTAGACATGGATTCACAAAAAAAACTACTAGGTTTGTATTTACTTTTATTAGAACCATGGTATGTTGTATGTATCAATTCAAACCATCATTTACTTTATCCAAAATAAAATTAGAGTCTACTAGTACTATATATGTTAGGAATTCCATGATTTAGTTGGTGTGCTTTCTAAAAAAAAATCCAAAAAGAGGATAAATAAAATAATTCTATTCTATGATATTAATATTTACATCCATATTATCTATAACCCAATTACATAGGAAAAAATAAAGTACAATGACTAGAAATATAATTTCATACAATTTATACTGCAGGATAAAGTGTTGTAAATTCATAAGATTATTGGGATAAAAAATATTGTTGATACAATTTCAAATATAATAGTCCAATAATTTATGATGAAATATTTTTCCTTTGTGGGAATTCATATATCATATAGAATTGGGGACACTGCATGAAACTAATTTTAAAATTAGGGAACATGTGAATAAATGATGTAGTTGACTATAAATCCTAAATAATTTTACAATTCGAAGATTTTTGGGTTAGTGTGAATTTCTTCCAGATTCATTGGTTAGTGTTTTCTAGAAAACATATTTCAAACATTGTTTTTTGGATATATATAATTAGGAATAGAATATTAAATTGTCCAAATGGATGTCATTTATTATTATTTTATTTTTAGAGTGTTTTGGAAAAAATTTGTTACTTGATGAAGCTTCTATCTGATAGAGTTTATCATATGTAGTTCCACAAGACAAAGAATATTCTATAAAGTGGTTTTTTTGATTAGATAGAGGCCATGAGTTGAAGATATCTTCTCTAGATGTTTATTTCTTGATTATTGGATATTTTCAGGTTAAATAGAAGATAAAGCTAAGTATCCATTATTTCTCAGGTTAATGTAATGTTGATCACGATGATTAGAGGTCTGTGAAAACTTTTTTATGGAAAAATTTTCTATATGAAGAGTTGTTGGACTAGATCTATGACATGTATATGATAACTATAAAAATAGTCCATCTTGTAAAAAAAAATTTCTAATACTGAAATGTAGTGAAAAACTGAGACATAGTTTTGTAATCACTTTTAATTCATGGAATGAAATTTTTTGAAGTGTTCCCCTATAGATGAATTTTTTTTTATGTAGCATGATATGTCTTTTTTATCCATTCCTATTTTTAAATAATGTGTAATGTTTGATATTTGGAGTATATGTTTTTTTATTATCTTGTCATCAATCTTCCTAGTTCCAATGAACATAACTCAGGAGGTTGAATTATCAAATGACCATTATATCACATAAATATTTGTGAATATGTTTCAACTTGCAAGAGGATGTGTCTAGACGAACATATTCATCTGGTGAACAATTTCTTAGAGTTTTGGTCCTTTAGTTTGAATATATAGATGTTTGTGTTTACTTGAATGATGGTTCCCACTATAATTTCCAACATCCTTCATTTATTGGAATTAAATTTCTTATACTTGGCATGCTTGAATAAAATTCCATTGTAAGTGTTTATTATGTTTCAAACAATGTAGATCTACTTTGGTTCCATCACAAATAATTTTTATCTTTAAAATATTAATTCATTAAAAGGAATTTTTTTAATGTGAATCACAATAAAAAATTTCTATGTTTTGAAGTCTTGTAGACTATAGTAAAACCGATTTTGAGTGTTGTTTTATTTCTTAAAATGTATCCAAACTAATTTAATATGATATTAGAATTATTAAAATTTTATATTCAAGGTAATAATTGGGAAATTATATTTCATAAGTCATGTGATCTCATGGGACAACATTTTTAAGTTATACAAAATGGAATGATGCATTACTAAATTCCTGAGATTCTTATAAAATTCTCTAAAATGAAAAAAATGATTGATTATTTTTGATATTATTTTGAAGTCATATGAAATCCAGTAAAATCATATGAAATGGGTATGATGTATGATGTAATATAAAAATCATATAGAATCTTACATAACAATAATGAACAATGTTTTATGAAATATCATAGACTTAGATGAATTTTATTTCTGAACACGATGTTATATGATTTCTATAATAAATAAAATTTCAACACGGACTCTAAATTCAATGAATTATCAAATAAATTAAGAACACATTATAATGAATTTAGGGATTATTTATACTTATAAAAACCGAACATAAATAATAAAACCTTTATCTAAAAAATATTTATTAACTGATTTCAGTAAAAAAATCTTATTATTTGTTAGATTCTAAAACATTATCTCAAAATCAAATAATTTTGTTTTTTAGTAATTTAATCATTAATAACCACACTAGTTGGGTTCATTCAACCACTATAAAATTATTTTATTCAATACATATAGCCTCATCACAAGACATTGACATGAAAAACAACTCAATAATAATCTAATCTAATGGGTTTATCACTAAGTATCCAAAACTAGACTCTTTTTCCCAAATGCATGGGTGAAATTGTAGATTCTTCTTGAAAAATTTGATTTTCTTCAATTTGAAAAAATTGAGATTCTTATTATATGTGGTAACACCCATCTACCTCATTTCATTTCTAATTATTTCCATTTTACTTCCATGGTCAGTGGAACATCACTCTACCCTTTATTTACATCTAATAAATGGAAAATAATGTTTTCCTCCTCTAATTTACAATATAGGGAGGCCTAAAAATTTCTTACCCCGCTTTATTTATAACACATATTCCATGATAATTATTCTTATCATTTTTATCATCAAATAAATCTTCTCACTTTTTTATTCATCGACATTAAAAATTACCCATTAATTCATGAGAGAAGGGTTTCATAACATTTTCTTAAAAACTTTAAGTCATCAGACAAAGTCTACGTCTATTATAAATAACCTTTTATTGAAAACAACAATGGAAAATTAAAAAAAAGGATATCAATTAACCAATCTCAGTATCACAACAATTATTAATTTCATTCTTAAGGTGATATTCAAATATATTTTAATGACATTTAACAATATTTTACCTCACTTTGATGACCACATAAAAACATTTTGTATATACTTGGTTTTATCATTGTAATACTTTAAAATACATTAAAAATTATTTTCCTATCCTAGCAATGAGATCGTATTACTCTGAGGCCGAGTCATCCCAGAATTTATTGTATAAAAATATTAAATATATATATGTCACACACATATAATTTTTCATAACTAATGTAATCCCTCCTAAATAGAGTCTTCAATATGAAATATAAGACCACTGTTGAATATGAAATGTGGGTTTTAACCTAGGTAGGACATAATGTTGGTCAACGTCGAATGTTCAGATGAGGCATCCATTAGTAGGTATGTTAAGTGGATTACTTAGTTAATCTAATAATTGCATTAGTTTAATTCCTAAATACTATATTCTTTTACAAATAGTTTGTTATGGAAATTATCTAGGGTTCTTTTCAAAACCATGGGTGATTTAGGAGGAGATTCAGAGAATTATTCCTTGATGAATCATAATTAGAAGATGAACGAAGACTCAATCGAGGTGGATAGATAAGAACTGAATCTAGTTGATCTTCCCCATCACTAGTGAATGTGTTGTTCACCAACATCAAATGCATAATCAAGGTAGGTATCACTAATTGTGGATTTCAATTTCTTTATTAATTTGTTAAATAATGAATTTGATCTTATTATCTCTTGTTGGGGACTTCAATCCCTTCGCAAGAGACCTATGTTGAATTTAGTTGTTTATTCAATTGTTAATCTTTTCTTATGACATGATCTTTCCCTATATTTCCCAATTTGCAATAGTATGTTGGTAGTTCATGAAAATGATGATTATCACCCCTATTATTCTTTATTCCCTACACCATTCATCATTTACATCACCATTTTCCTACAAGGGTGGAATCAACTTTTAGGGAGTGGGTTCAAGTGTGGTCAGACACCAGATTCAATGAAGTTGGTTGAAGGATGATTGAGACGACTATTTGAAATTTTTTTGAGGATATTGGTGGGATGTGGGTGATGATTCGTATATATCTGGGATCTAGGACTGATTAACAGTAATATGAGGTGTGCATAACACATGAAGGACCACCACGTAAGATCATATTTTGATTTTCGTCCAAAGGAAGGCTACAATTAAAGGTCATAAGTTATTACCACCTTTTTTTGTGGATAATAGGCATGATTAGAAATGGTGAAACCAGATCTATAATCTTTCTAAATGAAATTATTTTTATTATAAAAAAACAAAATACATAGTGCGTAGTCTGGAAGATCACATGCCATATATTCTAATGGATTTGGGGGCTTTGGGTTTTGGGTAGATATAAGTATCACATAATGTGTCAGACCCCCCATGTAGTGTGACATAGTGATGGAAGCTTGACATGTACTCCGAAGTACATGGGAATGAACATGGATAAACACATGGAAATATCCCAACTTCATGATCTTGATATGGATAGTTACCCGGGCAGGGACACATCCTGGTACATGACTAAGTATATGGGCATGACCTGAAGGACACAAGAATGACCTACAACACATAGGTATGCCCTAGATAGCTAATACATGTAGTGTGGATCCTTTACATTCCATGTACACTTACATGTCCACTGATACATATCCATAGGAGAAAAATTCAAGTGAATATACGGGGTCACACACTATATGGACCCCTATTCATTATGTGTAATACCCTCTACCGCTTCATTCTCTCACATATCGTTAATTAATTCTAGGATTGCGCACCATAAGTAGTCTATCATCAGCTTTTATGTAGAACTTGATGGTGTCATTCGTATTTTCACATTAGATATGATATGATATTTTATAATAATTATGCTTCCTAAAGAGACTCTCGACTATGGTAGTGATCAAGAATAATCATCATAGATATTTAAGGTATAGGTGGTAAAAACCTATCACACTAGGGAAGAAGTCCCCTATCCATGGAGATGGTACTACCCTTTAACCTTAGGATGTGGGTCCTTAATTCTCATTTTGTAGATTCATACAGTACTCCCCTATCATATTATGGTATGGTTCCCCAATCCATAGATATGGTACTCCCCATTCTCATTATGGTTTGTGTGGTCCATAATTGAGATGGTACTCCCCCATTACACCAGGGTTCAAGTACTCTATCAAAAAAGATGGTACTCCCCAATACCACTTGGGTTGGAGTCCTCCATACTTGTATATTTATATATGAGGCACTACAATATTGAGGGATTGGATTCTCTTTCTATAGAAATAGTTATCCTATGTCGCACAAGTGTATTAGTATAACAAATTTTGATCAGAGATATAGTGATAAAACTACCCAACATGGACACAGGTCTTCTATATACTATGAGAAATCTTCCATATAATACTAGGGTGTGGTTATTTTATCTTTTAGATATTATGCTCCATTAAGACATGGAGCAGTGTCGAAGTGTGGATCTTCATCATGAAATTTTTAAATAGATATGTAAGAAGATGGGAATCAATGATGGAATATTTTTGTTATTGGTAGAATCGTCATCCTAGGTTGGGTTATGAGTTGGAGATCCCATTTATCTATCATATGGTTTTCTTATATGAGCATATATCTTCAATTTCGTGGGGTTTTCTCTCCTTATTTATGATAATATGAATTCTTTTACCGTATATCCTATTTATACCTCCTATGTTTTGGGGGTTTTTTACTTGGTATGTGTATATTGATACCTACATAGACTTTTAACACATTGTTTTATATTATATATATGAAAGATAGGTCAATGGTTTAATGTGAAGAAATTATGGATATATGGATGCATTTGACCATGTATAGTGGTTATGTCTTGGAGATCGGGAGTTGGGATTTCTTAGTATTAATTCTTCTCGAGGTATTGCCAGAATGGGACATATTTTCTAGTTAGGAATGTATTCTTGAACTGATTGAATAAAATGTTCTTAGAAAATAAAAAACCTTAATGACATGTTCCATATATTAAAAGTTGTCCAAATGACCTTGGATTACAATAGACTAATAAGACGTCAACTACATAATGATTTTTTCGTTATAGGATACAAGGGAACTTCAAATTGTGGTGTCTTATTACCAAGATGATTGAAAACCTAGTTTCAGAAACATTAATTGATAAAATATGTGTTTTATCATTAAAACAATTGAAATTGTTTCTGAAATTGATGAGATATATTATGAAATCTATCTTAGAATTATTTTTGACTAGAGTGAGTAGATGTCTGGTTAATCCAACATTTGATGTGCTTGAAAATACTGAATATGGAGTTCTTAGGAAAGGACGATCTTTAAAAATTTCCTCCATGTAGCAAAATAAGTCTATATTTGGTTGGATTACTATTGAATCCTATGAAAGCAACCGTATATTGGCATTTTAATTACAGGATCTAACAACCTGTCGAATTTAGGAGTCATTTTCTAAGATGACAAAAAACTGAGATTGAGCAATTTAAAGTGGTAAAATGTTCATTTAATAGTTCAAAACACTTAAATTTTTCTAAAATTGATGTAAAATATTATAAAAACTATATTAGAACAAATTTTTATGTGTTTGTGAATACGAATCATCAATTCGATGTGCGATGTTCTCAAAAAAAGTTAATGAGGAGTTTGTAGAAAATGATGGTCTTTAAAACAATCCACCATAAAGTGAAAACAATCCAAATGATCTTGGAAATATATGATATCATTGGAAAAAAATTATAGATTTATTTTCGAATTATAGTAACTAGATACATATCAAATGGAGGTGTCATTTTCGTAAGATTACTAAAAATACGTTTTTAGTAATTTAAAATGATATAATGCGCATTTAATGGTTAAAACTATAGAAAATGATCTCTAATTGATGTGAAATATTATGAAAGATATTTATAATTATTTTTTTGTGTGTGAGATAAGATTTGGTGTTAACCTGACCATTGATGTTCTTCTATGGATTAATGAAGATGTTTTTACAAAATAATTGTTTTAAAAATGTCCATAACAGTGTGAAAACTGCAAAAATGATCTCAAATTGATGTCAAATCACAAGACATCAACTAAGTATTGATATTTTAATTATAGGAACCTCATTTTCATCAAATAGATGTTTCTTGTTTCTAATAGGACTAAGAATGTTGTTTCTGAAATTTAAATCGTTAAAATATTCATTTGAAAGCTATAACCATTAGAAACGATATCAAATTTAGGTAAAATATTATGATAGTAGTGTTAGAATTATTTATGATTTTTGTGAGAAGATAACACGTTAATCAAACCTATTATGTGATCGAATGTAATGAATAAGGAGTTCATAGAAATTTATGGGCATTAAAAACATCCTATATAGAGTGAAAACTAACCAAATGAGCTCAGTGTGCAATAAAATCACAAGAAAACATCCATCGATTGATTTTTGAATTATTTGATCTGGAATTGCATAAAAACTAAGTTTCATTTTCCTAATATGACTGAAAACATTGTTTTAGTAATTTAATACACTAAAACGTGTGTTTTATTATTACAACTGTTGAAAACAATCACTAATTGATGTGAAATATTATGATGACTATCTAAGAATTATTTTTTATGTGTGTTAGTATACGACATATCAATCCGACATGTCATGTTCTAAAAAAGACTGAATAAATAGTTCATATAAAATGATTTTATTTAAAAATGTATGGAATATAGTGGAAACTATTAAAATTAACTCATATTTTTATGAAACCATATGACAACTCTAACACCCTGAAAAATCTAAAAGAGTAACTTGTGTTTGATAACATGTATTACACAAAAAACCAAGCTCTTAAGGGAACATAATATGCTGAGAATTCTTAATATATTTTCTATTTTAAATAAATTTCTTAAGTTATATATCTCCATATTTACATGATAACTAATTAGTATGTGACATATACAACATCAATTTTTTTCATAGCCTTGCATTACACGCAAGCCCGAGTTTTACTGAATAATAATATATAATTTAATTATTATTAATTAATATAATTATACATATACTAGTTTTTAAATTAGTTTCTATGAATATAATTAAATAAATTATGAAATTCTAGGGTTTACACAACTAATTCATTGATTAAGGATTTATTAGAAATGAATATAACAATTAATTTTATTTGAAAACAATATTTTTATGGAAATATATTTTTATGACCACAAAGATATTTTTCGATAAAAAAATAAACTAATTAAAATTTGTGAGTGATATTAATTTAGTATATATTATATATTCAATCAAATAATTTTGATATATTTTTTAACTTTGATAATCATAAGATAAGAAAAAACCCAATTTTAATCAATAAACCTATATTTTTATTAAGATACTTTTGAAAACTTTTAATAGAGAACCTCTTTTAAATTAAATTTTTGAAAATTTAATATATTATATATGTAAAAATAAAATTCATATTTTAAATAGAAACAAAAAAATTATGTTAGTGAAAATTTTTGGTATTTTTATGTGAAGATATATTTTTTAATGAATTGTGAAAAATATTGAAATGTATTTCAAAATTTAATTTTCATATAAATTATATGTAAAGAAAAATTATACATTGAAGTGATTTAAAAGTTTAATTAGATCTTATTTTTATCAATTAATCCAATTTAGGTCACTGGAAACAATTTCACTTGGAAATTTACTATAAAACCATAAGAAACGATTGGATGTTTTTACCTTAAAAATATGCAGTGTCCTACCGTCAATGAGATTAAATTTAAATTAATTCATACAAAATATGATATTGGAAATTGAAAAAATGGATTCAATTTTTGGAATCAGAATAATTTATATTTTTTATGAAGGTCAACATGGTTTTTGACCAAAAATATTAAGGAAATTGTTTATAATTAATTATAATGATTTAGGAAAAATTAAGTTTAATAAGGGACTAATCATCAATATTAAGGTCCCAACTAAATTAGAATGTTATAAAAAATAAATTAAATTGAAATATTTCGACCATATCATACCTTGTCTATATGCGGGTCCATTATTAGAGAAAATAGAAATTTGAAAAATGTGTATGGAATTCCCTTGTCAAAAATATTACAGGAGTGCCACTCCTCTACCACTACCAAAGGCCCCCTCTCCTCCCACTTCCTCACACCTCTCAAGAAACTTTTAATCAAACAATTTATTTCCAAATATATCCATAACATATATAACCTAAAAATAGAATCCTTACCTTGGTCAGTAAGCAATTCAAGGAATCTCTTTACTGCAAACAAATAAGAGTTACCCGATTAAAAGGTAACAACTTTTTTATGGTATTTAGTTTTATTTATATTATCTACCCCCTAACCTCTTACTATTTATTGTTTATATAAAATATAGATAATCCTCAATATAATCAGATGTTTTATGCTAAATTTTTCACCTACACTTACACACACCTCCATCAATGGATAATGAACTTATTATTTATGTGTACGACAAACTACCGCCTCACGAAATGATGATTGTTCATTTTTCCATTACTGCCTTTCATGGTAGACATTATGATGTACAATATATTTTTATATTATATATATGATATTTATTATATCTTTAATAATATTTAATTCTTTTTAATCTTATATTTTTATACTTTTTATTTTGGTTAAGAATGATAACATCGTTTGTGGAGGTGTGGCATACAGCCACCTCAAAACGATGTGATTCGTTCACACGATATATTAGACACAGATATTATTATTTTAATTAAACATATTTAAAATTAAAAATAGTTATATTATATTTATTAAATAATTATCTTTCTGTAAACATAATATTTCATTTTCTATTTCACCTATTCACGCGCTAAAAAAGTGATAACGTCATTCGTGGATGTGTCGACTACCACCTCCTCAACACAATGTGATTACTTTTACATACCAAGATTTCCATATATGATTATATATTGTTATACAATATCGTATTTATTATATAACTCTCATTATAGAAGGATTTATGTTAATTACATTCTTTACACAACGATCATTGATAAATGGTATCATTACTCATGTGTGATTGTAATGTTTGTTCATTTTTCATAAAAATATTTAATGTTTAATCTTAATGGTGTAATTTATGTATAAATATTATAATAATTTAATTATCATTATTTTTTTATGTTATATAATGACCCATTTGAACATAGTTTACTAACATAAGTGGTTTTTGACATAATCTGAATTTGGTCAAAACTCCGATCATAAATTTAATGTTTTATGTAATTGTATAAAGAATGGAAATAAGTGGAATAAAAGTGATTATGAGAATGAAAATTGATATAAAAAAATTATACATTAAACATATGTTTATTATTTAGAAATATAATTACTCACTAGTCATGGAAGACGTAATGTAATGGATTTTCAAATCGCTTTTCAACTACTGTGAGATAAATGCCATGTTCACCACATACATATTTTATGTCGGGTATCTAATAAAATTTTTTATATATTATATCATGAATTATTTTATCACAATGGAATTTATAACATTCATTTGATATTATTACTTCATGTGTATTATGATTTAAAATGTATCAAGATGGTATGGCACACTTTGGAATGTTTAATGATTATATTCCTTTATAAAAAATTTAATTATTATTTAATGGTATATGAATTCGAATAAATTATAAGACTATTATTGAATAATAACATTAATTTTACTATCCTACATTTAATCATTACTATCTAGAAGTATTAGTATTATTTTATAATATTTTATACTCAAACTATTTTAGTAAATGTTTTTAAGAAAACCCGATTTTTTTTCTCTCTTAGCCATATAACCTATTTTCATCTAAAAATAATGTTTTATTAAAATGTTTTTAAAATTATTTGGTAAATACATTATTATACAATTTGTGTTTTAAAAACGTTTTCAATGAAATATTCTTTTCACTTTCCAAACAAGGAATGTTTCTATCCTTTAATTGTGAATGTGTAATGTTCTTTTTACCTTGTATGGGTTTCATGAATTTACCCACCATCATTTCATTGATGTTTCCATTAATTGTTTAAAAGGTTAATTTCCGTATAAAATACTTCCAATATTGATTTTAAAAGAAATTTTTTAGAAGGTTTGTCATAATAAAATGATAGTTTCCTCAAAAAAATTAAAATATTGTTTTTTAGTATTTACATTAATCAACAACAACACTTATTTTTACTCCTCCTAAGATATTTTTTATTAATACTATCCTATTTATTCCTCTATATATTTTTTGATTTATTTTTTATAGGATAGTATTCACATTCAAATCATTGATTCATTAATTGTTACCCTTAAAATATTCAATATCCTATTATCATTAAACATTATATTTCCCCTAAATGATCTATTTCATTTATCATGGGTATTAATATTTCCAATACTGTATAACACTTTACATATAGTTTGTACTTTGATTATTGTTTGATTATTTGGGGAAATATTGATAAATATGTATCTTTAGATAATAAATATATTTGATAACACATATTGTTTATTAATTAAATAAATTACTCTATATGAAGAATTAAATTTATATGGAATAACAGCTCGAGACCAGACATTATATTGATACTTGATGTTTTGATAGGCTCACATGAGAAAAATTAGATGCAAAACATAATTTTTTTACAATCTATTGTATTCAATTTTCGATATGATGGATCTTGATAGTTGAGGTTGTCATGTTCCGGAGACATAACATCAAATAATAAAGCATTGGCTTTATTTTGTTTCGTTATTTATTATCCCCGATATTTTCACATGATAAAATATATGGGTTCATTTCAATATCATTTTTCTAATTAAATTCCATGGGTTTTAAGTTTCTTACCATTCCATATTTATTTTTCTTTATCTAGTTATTTTAATGTGATGTGAATCCATTTATTACCATGCCATATTGTTTATGCACATCATTCTATGTTTATTGGTTTAATGGTATTTTTTATATATTATTTACCATTCCATATTTATTATTCTCATTAGTTCATTTTTTCTACCACTATACATTACCCTTAAAATGAATTTTATATCACCCTTAATATTTTTTCCCCATGAATCCAGTAAGTGTACTATAAAAGATATAAAGGAATAACTAGATGTAATAAAAGTATTCTCAAAGTTGTTTTGAAAGAATAAAAAAAAATTATTTATTAATTAGTGTATTCATTTATAATAAAATACTCTTGTATTTATTGGTTCTACCAAGAATAAAAAACTATTCGGTCTCACGGGATTTGATTCCTTGAAATCATGCTAATGTAATTGATAGCAAACACTAGATGCAGGCTACCAGAGGTTAGGTTTCAACAGTCAGTATCAAAGGAAGTTTTTTAGTAACCTTAGGAACAATATTGAGGAATACATATATTAGAGAACAAAACCATGAAGTAGAATTTGAGGATAATTGTAGAACAAAACCCTATAAGTCTAGTAAATTAGATATTATATGGGAATTACAATCAATACATCCTTATCTAGAAACTATATTTGGATGTAGTTCTAGAACATATGTACATAAAAGTAATGACTATGAAAAGGAGTGTCGGTCCTGACTCGGTATAAGCTGGTATGAAACCCCAAGTATTACTACACACCAGGTTTAACACTAATGGGTGATATTCTTAGTGTAATTCACATTTTATTTACAACCCATTACAATGTATTTGAATATATAATGATAAAAAACCTATGTAAAACCTAAGGCATTTTATATTTAAGATAATTTGACTTCATTAGAAATTTTACAAATGATATTATGAAAATCTTTACACCAGTGAAGGAAACATGTAGAAATAAAATGGATGAAGTATTTATGTATTGAGGTTTTGTTGAAATAATTAGTCAAAATGCTATTTATTGATTTACCTTCTTTCAAGGATTTCCATCATATTTATTTGGGAAATTATATTAATTTGATTTTAGAAATGGAGAATCTATATCTTGGGTGACAACATATCAAGACTGTAAAGGTTTCGGGTATTTAACACATGATCACAAGATGATAAGGGTTTTAGGAAAACCATTAACCTACGCAATGTATTGGTTATTAAGTCAGTGTTTTTAATAAAAAAATTGATGAAAAAATATTAATTTTTAACAAAACATTTATTTTTACAGTTTAGAAATTATTGTACTAAAATTATTTACCTTGAAGATTATTTAGATACAGATAGTTATACTTGTAACTCTTATAGGACTTATGAACCATTAAATATTTTTTTTTGTGATTCATGAATCAAATTTATTTTCTCAATATTAATTTTATGAAATAATCGATGAATTGGAAATTCTTCCAAGAACAACCAATGAATGAAATTGTATTTATAAGAATATTTAAATACCAGACCCAAGAATCCCATTGGCAGTGCACAATTTTAATACATTATCATGAATAAAAAGAATCAAATCACGAAGGACCGATCATTTTAGTAGTCTTGAGAAAGAGATTACAAACATTAAAATTATATGAAAATTTCAATAATAGAATATAACATAAATAATACCTTGAGAAAACCATTATTCTCCTAGATTAGACCTTCATATCACTCCTAATAAACTCCATGGAATCTTAGGAAAATGAAACACAAGAAAAGGGTGAGCTCAGATGCTCAGTATGGGTAAGCATACAATTGAAGCTATTATGGATAAATAATCATAACCGTTAAGGAAATATGTATAACTGAAACACATTCCATTTAAACATAATCTTGATAATAATATAAAAATAATAAATAATACCATATAAAATAAGAATAACCATGGATATTATAATAGTACAATAATCACATGGAATATCCATAAATAATATCATAATGAGGGAATTCATACTATCATACATCTCTACTATCGAGATATATCATTAAGATAGCCATTGTCAAGATCTATCCTCATGATATTTTATGTGTGTGGATAGGGACATGCCTGATTGTTTTCAATATATATCCTCTAGACAATGTTAAACTACATGGAAAAAATGTGAAGAGTTCTTTATTGTAAAAACCATGAATGTGTTTGGTGTAGTTTTCCTACAAAATGTTGTCAACCAAGCTCGAAAAGTTGGCGGTGAAACTCTGCATTTTTCATGGGGGTCAATGATGGTAGTGAAGGTACTAGACTAAATTCATGGGACCAAAACATGATAGTGATCCCATGCAGGGTTTTGGGGGTGCATCCCCCATGGTATGGATCAATTATTTTGGCTATGTCCCAAAAGAGGCACACAAGATACCTACGTGAAAGCACCTGAGCGCCAACCTTTATGGAGATGATTGAAGTGTTTATTTTGGTCAAGTCTATAATGGATCACCTTAGTCTCGCCAAAACACCATCGACATGAAAGGTACATGTGCAACCAATCCCCTTTCACCCAAGGTCTTATTATTTCATATAAATAGACACTTGGGCCCCTCATTTGTACGGAAGAATTTCCATGAAGCCCAATTGCTGATATGGTTTCCCTAGTTCATCACCCAAGTCTTCCTAAATATTCAAGATAGTTCTTCAACACCATGAGTAGTGGATTTAAAGAAGGATAATTGGAATTAAGTCATTTTATTGTTTAAAACCCATAACACTGGCATGCCTAAAGCGCCCAACCTCCCTATATTAGAAACAATTGTGTGCCACCTATTCCATTCATAGGAACATGAGATCCCCACTTCTGGTACCACCTATGAATACTCATAAAGTCTTGATCCATGTCTTTCCCAAGTATTACCATACACATTTGTTGTCGCATAAGTGAATATAAGGTCTCACATGTCTACTTGAGCACCCTTAATTGTGTGCCCTTATCTACTAGAGCGCCACTCTTTATCTCACTTACACTCTTTAGTCTACAAGACATTAAGCATTCCTCATATCCATTCATGGAAAGGATTATTCTTCCTTGGCTCCCTTTTTTGAAAGGGATTCTGTTGAGACCTCCACCAAAATGTCATGAATTATCAATCCTTAAGGAATGGAACATTAGCGTGTCTCCTATTTGGGTATGTATATACATATTTAGAGGTTTCCCATACGTTTTTTACAATGGGGTTAGGGTTCATGGAGTGTTTGTGGGTTTGTATATCCATAGTAACATGGAAATGTTTCCCAGGAATAGTGTTGGGAAGTTCCTGGTTTGGAAAAGGGTTTGGGTCCTAACCTCTCCCTTCTCAAAAAGATGACCCGAAACCTTTGGTATCTGCTAGGGAAGGTATGGTTCACACCTAATATTCTTTATTTTGAACAAAGGAGAAGTATCCCTCCACTTCAAAAATCAATTTTAGGGAAACCATCCGGGAATAAGCCCCTAGATTTCCTTATGGGACGTAGCATCACTTCTCCTCATCACTTCTTCAGTGCCAAAGACCATAGGACAGATGGGAATAGGGACTTTCTTTACCCTTTCCCTCTCTGGTTGAGATTTGTCACCATGGGTAGACATCCTAGTGTAATCCCATAACCTTCATCCATTCATCCTTTCATTGTACCCTTATCCAATGTGATGTGAATAAAGGGAGGGCTCATCGCCTCATCCTCTTCTCAGGTCAACCCGATCTCATCCACCCTGGGAAATGTAGGTGCACCCTCTTCACCAGAGGAAGAGGAAAAGTGAATGTGCCTTTGTTGAATATTTGAAATCCTCTTGTTTCTCACACCATACCTGACTCATGTGGGCTTAGATATTTTTCAAGATCACATCATTTTCAAAAATTGAATGAACTATGAAAAGTATGACTCCCACTATAATCGTGATACATAGGAAGCCTTCTTAGGTCCCGATATCAATGGATATTCTCTTTAGGAATCCAACCCTAATTCCATTAATATGGGCGTCCTCCTTAGGAGCCCAAAATTAAACCCCTAAAATCATCCAGGAATACTTTTTATAAATTAAGCCAAAACTCATTCATCTCAAGGGACAGTACTCTCTTATGATACTTATCAAATTACATGGGCATTGATTCCCATCCACTTGGGATGTTTAGGAAGCCTCCTTGAGGTTCAATCTCAAGACTTCAAATAAAACTTATTCTCCTTGGTTCATATTCCCAACAAGGTCTATTATTACTTGGAAACCCATATCATTTACAAGATCATTAGGCTGCTTCTGCATAAGTCCCACACCAAACATTGACAAAGCACCTTTCTCTTAGATTTCCTTACCACAGGACATTAAACTATACGGTTAGGTCCTTATCACATGACCATAAATGTTATGATGTGTCCCATTAATCAGAACTGAACTACAACTGTTATAATTCTTTTTAGTAGGATACTTAGGTAGTCTAATTTATAGGCATGATCCCAAGATAAAATAAAAAATTTCTCTCCCTGGATGACAATAAATTTAAGAGTTCCCCACTAAGTGGCTTAAAAACCAGTATCATCGTAATGATTATTAAAAGAATATATAAATAATATATGAAGGGATACCATTGATGGAGAACCTTGAATATATACAGATGTCTCTATTCATTAAGAACCTTGAATACATATGGATGATTCTAAATTTTACACATGTTAATAAGTGATTGAGAATTCTAAGGGAAACTTATGTTATACTTGGTTAATTAATAAGGAATACTGAAAATATCTCAGATTTATAATGATTGTCCCGAAGTGGACAATAATTCCACCCAAAAGGGTGTGATGAGTCTGACCTCCCATCCTCTTTTCCAATGCACATTCTTAAGTATCACAGTGTTCAAACATAACGAATGCCTACCTTTGGAAAGAAGGTCCCCTTTGCATAATGAACTTCTAGAAGTTTTCATTTTCATGAATAAATCCAATGGAAATAGCCTGAAAGTTGTGATTCTTTAAACTAGAACACACGTTCAAAGAATTATGAAACAAAAATAGTGAACCCGATTTGAATCCTTAATCATGTTAATAATGTTACCCACCTATTAGGACCCTATCAATTGATAAAGGAAGGCCAGGAAAAAGAATCACTCATATATGTATCCATATACAATATTTGTATTTATTGGAGTTTGTTGTTGTTATTCAAGTTTTCCACAGAACTCCCTTCAGTCCAAAAAATGTATTTCTTAAAGACAACATCTGTGATCTCCCCAACTACTACTCAAGTTGGATATTAATCAAAAAGAAGGAATCCATCACCCACCCATTGTTTTAATTGTGGGGTATCCAATGTTCTGGAAAATGTGTATCGTCAACATGGTACAATTATGTCTTTAGAAGCTACCTGATTGGCCCATTAGTTCAATATTAATCCTCGATTGTCCGACCAACGAAGACCGGTGATCAAGAAGTAGATGATGCCAGCCACTTTTTCCAATCATTTTTGGTATATATCCCTAGATCACAACAACCAGTTCCTCCTATACAACAGGGAGATGGATCATGAGGTCACTCAGGGCCTCAACTCGATGATCAAGGGATCCTTCCTGAGGAATCCCACCAAAAATCGCCGCCAGAAGAATCGATTGATAGTTAATCCCCAACATGATGGGGTTGTTTCCTCAGGATGTTCAGCCTAGGTATCTCAGACCCAAATATGCCCGAAGAACCACCAGGGACAACATCTGGTCAACCAGGAGCATGTTATTACGATTTCACCCTCTGGAGAAGTCCATCAACCTAACTTGGTGGAGAATAACAATAGGGTATATAGACCCGTCTGTCCAAATTTTTTTATCTAGAAGACTAGATTGGAAGAAACCCACCAATCCCACTAGAAACACCCAATAGAGTACTATGAACAGGAATGTACACCTTCTTACTTGTTATTATCCAGTCAACAGGATTGTCTGAATCCATTTAAAGAAGCCTACCAATCCTTCATGGTTGAAACTAGTAAACAAGAACGTACACTTTCTTATAGTAACCAATTATTCCAGTAGTCTCATCTACTAGTACTGAAGGATGTCCATTAACATTACATGATGGTAAATAGCAACCAGACACATACACCTTCCATCGTGCATCAAAGCATCCAATATCCTTGTATGGAAGCACCACAAGAGGTCAGTTAGAAAGCTCTGACAACAAATCTAGGGCAGACCCAACTATCTTCCCCATGCATAAGTACTATCAATTCTCATTGATAGGAAAAGGAGGATATGATCAATAACATAAACCTAATCTAGATATGGAATGGATTTATATTCCTGTTCTGACCGCTTATGTCACTAAACACATCGTATCTATGGTAAAGGGGCATACGCAAATCCCTGCGCATATTCTGGAAGAGTTCTATGATATTATAACAACTACTTCAGCAATACTAGGGGAAAATACACATAAATATATCCTTACATATGGAATAAACATTTAAAACCATCATGGAGAATATAAACAGATCTATTCTAGTCCAAGAGGTCATGGGCATACTCCCCCATATCATACACACAACAAGATCGGAAACATACACCCTTTCCAATTGGATGTAATCGGTCTATTCTGGTAAAAATCCAAGGAAGGCACATAAACATAACAATTATAACCATTTTTCCTAGAAAGTGGATGCAAATAAGTATAAGAGACCATCCAAGAAGATGTCTCATCAAGAACTATTTGAAAATCAAGAGTCAAGCTGTGATTAGGATCCTCTTCATGGTTGAGTTATTGAAGCCATCAAATATTTATTAGTTATAGCTCGTGATCATATCTTATCATTACCAAATTATGTGAGTGGTAGTAATAATTATAATTTTCCTCAACATACACTTCATCATGAAGGCTTGCTTCCTTAAACATTGGTCAATTCAGAGAATCTATCTTCTAATGAGAGCCACAGAAACCATTCGTGTGGCCAGAAGACCAAGTAGAAAAATGATTTATCCCTTGTTGTAATCCCCCACGGTGTTCCTCCCCATAAAAACATTCATTGAGAATGCCCTCTACACATTAGTATTTCTCATTGTCAAGATGATTTTATAATTGATAATGTAGTACTGAGAAAGACCTCTTATCTTGAGGCACTTACAAACACAAGGATTGTCAGGTCTGATGCCTTGTCAATGACAGGTGAAACGCTTTCTCAATAAGAATACATCTTATGGGAATGGTCATTCTACGAACCTCCATCAGTTCATATGTCTTCTAATATGGAGCATCAACATTGGTCAGACCAAGTGGAGAAATCTCTTATAAATGATGGTGAATTTATTTTAAACATGACAAAATAACTGGATAAAGGAGAGATACCCGTCATGTTCTGGCCTTTAGAAAATTCTCAATATATCATTCTAGAATTGATGGGAAAATATTGTATTTGAGATATCTGCCTCAACATATGGGAGACTATTCTTCAGTTGAAAACCAAAGTATTACCATATGATGAATATCAAAAATCATGTAAAGGTAATGGAAGGGTTGCAATGCCAAATTGACATGGAATATCTCTTAGTTTCCCTATATCCATAGACTAAAAAATTGTAGATAACACTTAAGTGTGAATTCTTGAATGCACTAAAGAGTATACGCCTGTTAATTTAAGATTCCCTATCTATTGTTCATCACCGAGGATGGGGTGCACATGGAGAATTTCATTTTACTGCACTCCAAATTTAAAAAAGTCCACAAAAAGTGGTCTCATGAAATGTTATTTCCCACAGTCAGCCACAATCAATTGATTTTTTATTTAGTCAAATGTATGCTCAAGAACATGCCTCAAAAAGCTCTCATCAGATTCATGCCCAATGAAAAGAAGTTGTTGAGTTAATTTTACATCAATTATCTAAGAATCACGATTAGGCATCCTGTTTAGAGGATTTCAGCCAGCATAGAATGAAAATGTATGAAATAGCACAGTGATCTTCCAAAACATGTGGTTTGAGTGGTTGTCAGATAATTCCCCCAGCTAATGTTGAACCAAAATTCTCAAAACAAGAAGGGAATTTGAAATAATTCCATCCATAGAAGTTCAAGAATCACCACAGCTTGCAAAGCAAGGGGCTCAATTAATTCAACCTTCAAATTCAATAAAAAAAGTTCAGAAGTCTAAAGAATAAGAACAAGAACACTCCCAGCCTACAAAGATGAGGGATTTTTTACATCTAAAATCCCTTACTCAACGGAAGTCAGTTTTCTCCTGATTATGGAAGAATCCATAAAGGGTGCGCACAACTAAACTATCTGAGGATTCACTTCGGGCTACTGACCATCAAACAGGTCCTTATAATCCATCATATCATAGAACAAAGTCTCATGGAAATACTGAGGGATACGATCTTACAAAGATACTAAAAGAATTCCATAAATTCATTATGCATCAGTAAATGTAATTAACACCATTGTAGAAGATCCTCCATAAAAGGAGTCTAGTTCAGGGGAACTATAAGATGAGGTTCTTATCCATAATATGGTACACATTGAGGAAAATGCAGAATGTGTACGTACCCAAAATTAGAGGCCTATCTAAAATCTAGGTATGCCTTAAAATAACAATCTTCCCCCCTTCGAAAGGAATCTAACTAGAGGAAAGGAAAAAAGTCATATTGCATCTCACCTTTTCTCTAGAGAAGGAAAATCTCTTTCCCTTGAAGAGATATTTTCACTAAAAGAAGAAGAGATGTAGGTGTTGAGAAAACTCAAGGAAGAGTTACATAGAAGAAGAATTTATTCTAAATGTACTCCCTAAGTAGGTCCTCAACTTGCACATCCTGTAATAGGTATTCAAAAAAGGGGATTTTTAGTAACTACAAATGTAGATAATTAATTCCCTCCATTGGGTACACAACCATGGAAGGATCAACACATCCTAATAAGCCTATTTTTGTGGGTTATCTATGGAAAATACCAACACCACCACCAGTGGTTTTTTTGTAGTTACACCAGTTCAAGGTCCAGTTGCTATACCTCCATAAGTTCCAGCTCATACGGCTATTCCCCAAATGCTTATGAACATAATTGAGGAAATAAAAACATGATTGGAAGCTTTGGAAGAATGATGTGCACCAGTTCAACCAGAAAACAAAGCTTAACCTGAATGGCTGGATCAGATTCCTCCCCCACCAATTTTTTTGAAAACCACATTTCTAATCCTTAATGGTTCTACAGATCCGAAACAACACTTAAAACATTTTTTTTTCTCATGGTGATCTTGTGATGGGAACACCTCAGCAATAATAAGTAAAGCTTATGAGTATTGTGCGGTTATTACAGGGAACAACTTTTTTTTTGTATGCATGTTTAGAATCTCAATCGTTCACTGGATGGGAAGATCTCTACTAGAAATTCCTTCTTCAATTTAGCTCATATCTAAAAACAACATTATTTTTGTATCTTTCCAATTTAAATAAAAGGAATAATGAAATATTTTTATATTTCATTTCCTAATGGAAAGGATTAACTTATTCATTAAGTCTAGCACTCCATCAAGAAGAGTTGATGCCAATTTGTGTGGTAAATTTGTGTGATGAGTTATGCACACCCCTAATCCCTGTGAAATACATAGGAGGGTTTCGATACCTTACTTAAATTTATCAATAGATAGAGGATTCTATTATAGAAACTAAGGCTAAAACTAATGTAATTCCATCAGCTCTAAGAAAGAGAATCAATAAAAAATGGTAGACTCTGAACAAGTGAAACTGATAATTTCAACAGCTCAAGTATCATGTGATACTTCTACTTATCAAGAAAAAGATGGTCAATAGTAAAAATTTAAATGTGAAAATGTGAAAAAATATGCTGACTGGATGATCAGTAAAATGATCAACCCAAATCATTTCATTTTACGAACAGAGTTGAAACAGCCGATTGTGTCTTCCTCCACCCCAGCCAAAGAAAAACCACTTTCATCAAAAGGTTAATCCTCAAAGAAGCAACGTGATCATAAGGATAAAGGGGAACCAAAAGAAGATGAACTCATGTTATGGACAATTTTTTCATTGAACTAGACAGATTTCATGCCATCTGTTTCAAATGCATGGGCACCGCCCCACCAAACGGCACAATCCGAACTAACCTATCAAGTAGAATCTTCATCAGATGGAGAATTGATCTTTGGTTCTGTCAATGTTATCCACTTAATGGATCCTTATTCCAATGGTGATTCTGATTATAATGATTCAGAGTTCTTTGTACATAATTTGGGAACCATAGGAAGTGTCCAAGGTTGAGGATACAGGGGAAGACGTGGGAATTATAAAAACCACCATTTTAACTCTAACCTTGCTCGAACCATATATGGGGAAGAAACTCATGGAAGAGCTCTTCCACGGTCTCAACAAGAACAAGGATTTTCATCCATGTAAGACAGGTTCTATTCTGACATGATTATTTTGGAGCCCAGATTAGATGTCAAACTATATTCCTCTAAGCAAGTAGATAGACCTATTCTATCTAATCTACCAAAGACAAGAGTATTTCTAAGTTCTACTTTAACACATGATACATCTACATCAGAAGCATCAAATTCCAAGGCAACATTAAAACAACATCTCCATGCAGAAAAATGTAGACCTATGGGCCAAATGTATGATGTCTTGAAACAATTGTCCCATGTACTGACCAAGTTGTAAATTTAAGATGCCTTATGTTTTTCAAAAGATATTAGAGAATCTCTTATTGAGGCTTTGTGAAGTCCTCAAGAGTTTGATGCTGAAGCCGTTGCTGCTAAGGTTTACCGTATATAGAATGATCCTTTCGAATGTCATCGTGTCATATCGTTTATGGATGAAGATGAAGATGATGTTGTACATGGACATATCAGACCCTTGTATTTATCTTACTAGGTTAATGGCATAGATATCCGACGACCCTTCATCAATAATGGATCTAGAGTCAACCTCATTCCCATTCGTACACTTTGTTGATTGGGCCTGACTGAATCTGACTTATCTCCTTCCACTATAATGTTTCAAGGATGTGAAATGAATGAGTGAGAACCTATGGGTGATATTACACTCAGAACTAAATTTGGAGAACTTGGGTCTAATTCATAATTCATGGTTGTTCTCCTGGACACAGCCATCAACATTCTACATGGAAGGCCTTGGGTGCATCAACATACAACTGTACCTTCTTCATATAATCAATATATTAAGTACTGTTTCAATAGTAAAATCGGGAAATTGTATGGTGACAAGGATCCATTAAATATGTGTGAATCTAAGTATAGCAAGGCATTGCTTTATCACTCAAAAGAAATGAGGTCCATGACAAAGGATAAAACTTGAGCTAATGCTCTGAATGGACTGGAAAAGATACCAGAAAATCCATTCATACATTTGATTATAGATTATGTGCTACCAATAAATCAAAGTGAAATGGTAAAACCAAATCCAACCAATCTTCCAATAACATCCATAATGTCAATTGCGGTAACTGAGCCTCACAGCATGGGAGAATTTTTTGATTCAGCAAGTAGTGATAGAATCTTAAATGGAGATGTCTTCATATAATCTGTTGAACTACATAAAGCCTTTAAATTTTAAATCAGAGTAGAAGTAGTTGTAACAATGTTAGATGAAAACAAAGATGTTGATTTCCAATCCATCATCTCCTCTTTAATACCAAAGCAATACCCTCCATCATCAATAAGTCTAGATTTGGTGGCCTCTTCTTCAGGTTGTTCAAATACTGGATCCTCCCCTAATACTGGATGTTTTTCCTCTTTATCTACCGTGTAAGTAGAAACATAATAGGTACCACATAATGAAAAAGAAGAGGAAGATCTCATGGATTCTCCTCCGGAATTTAAGGAATATGCCTCTACCATTGTGGATGAGCTTAAAGAGATAAATCGTGGTACATAATAAAATCCATGTCCAACACTAATTACTATGGCCATGAACTATGAAGAGAAATAGGTGTATAAGTCATTTATAAAGAAATATCGAGTTATATTTTGTTGGAAATATACAGAACTTCCAGGACTTAATCTAAATGTAGCATCACATAATTTGGTATTTCCAGAAGAACATCACTGATTCAAGTAGGTAACAAGAAGAACACACCCAACAAATTCCTATAAAATTGAAGATGATGTTGATAATATTATAAAGGATAACTTTGTTAGATAGGTTCAATATTCTAAATGGATCGCCAATATTGTCCTAGTGAAAATGAAAAATGGGAAAATCAGAGTTTTCATTGATTTCAGAGATCTTATCTGACATTGTCTTAAAGATGATTTTCCAGTACTGATTAATGTGCTTCTAATAAATGAAACAATTGGCTATAAAGCTCTTTCCTTCATGTATGGATACTCAGGGTATAATAAAATCCATATGGCCCCATAGGATGAATAATCTACGGGCTTTAGAGCCCCTCAAGGTGTGTTTTTCTATCGGGTAATGCCCTTTGGCTTAATGAAGGTAGGTGAAACATAACAACATTCCATGCATTATATATTTGAACCCTTCTTAGGTAAATATGTTGACTATTATTGCGATTATTTTGTGGTCAAATCCATACAACGTTCCAATCACTTTAATAATCTGGAGATCATATTCAATAATCTTTGGAAACACAGTTTCAAGATGAAACCATTGAAATATGATTTTGGGGTTACCTCAAAAAAGTTCCTTAGTTTTTTTGTACACCATCGTGGAATTGATGTTGAACTTGAGAAAACAAAATCAATTCTTGGTATGTCACCTCCTCAAAATGTGAAATAATTAAGAGGAATATAAGGGCTCTTGGCCTATATTTGGTGCTTTATCGCCAATTTGGTCATCATGTGTTTTCCCTTCACCAAATTAATGAAGATGGGAGTCACTTGTCAATGTAATGAAGGCTACCAAGAAGAATTTGATAACCTCAAGAAATATCTCTTGAGTCTACCAGTATTAATGCCACATGTTGAAAGAAGATAACTTATTATCTATGTGACATATTTAGAGTGGTCACTAGGTGCCTTACTTTCCCAAAAGAATGATGATCGAAATGGAAACAACCTTTACTATCTCAGTCAAATTATGCTTGATGTGGAAAATTGGTATTAATGTATCAAAATTTTCTATCAGAAATAATATTTTCATTTAAAAAATTGAGGCACTACCTGCAACATCATGAGGTCCAATAAGTATCTTGCAATAACCCACTAAAATTTATCCTCAGTCGTCATATGCTTATAGAAAGTCTATCACAGTGGAAGGTTATTCTTCAATAGTTTGATATCTAGTGTGTGCCTCAGAAGGTAGTAAAAGGCCAAGATCTGGTTGACTTCCTTGTTGAACATCCATGTAATGACCTGAAATTTTGAATAATTTTTCGTTTCCTAATTTTGTGTGGTATTTTATTTTATACTAAACAAAACTATTTCATTTATTTAATGAAATGAGTATAATTAAAATGATACCATTGGGTTTCGACTGTTATATTACCATTTGGAAATATGACCATTGGAATCTTAACAATTAATGTTGCTATTATTGTTTATAAATACAATTGATATCGGTTAATTAATACAGAAAGAATATTTGATGGCCTCATCTAGAAGACTGGCCAATTCGAAGCCCATCTAATAGAACGTCTAAAGGAGGTATCACCACTGGGTTTTGCTCTGAACCATTCCCATGCCGAACTTTATCACGTGAATCTTGAATGGAATTACCTACGAGAGAATTTCAAGCTCATAGAAATCACCACTCAGGAAATGTTGGACGAGCCTCCCAAGATTATATCACTTTAGCACACCTTACACTTAGGTCATTTGTTTTTGTTATAAGGGGCTATGTAATGATACCATAGCTGCTTCATGTAATCCTTTGATATAAATAAAATTTTTATTTCTTGTTATGATAATGTTTGTGAATTTTCAATGTCTCGATAAATATAAGATGTATATTATTTATAAATTTTGGAAAAATGATATTTTAAAATATTTATGTAAACCTTAAGTAATTAATAATGTGTCATAATTTTCAAAATATGGTCTTATATAATTGTGTTCAGCACAAAATTTAGAGACTAATAGGATCAACATAATTTTTGGTGAATAGTAAATTATGAATAGTAATTTTACGCTTATCAATAGTAATGTGACCAAATGTAAAAGTAACAACACTTAAGAATGTATTAATATAATTTTGGCACCTTTATTAGGTAATTTTATTCAATAAAATAAGTAAATAACTGTTTCAGAAATTATAAGATAAATATTAGTTTTTTTAAGGTGAATAGTGACTCTATATAAAAATTAAATTACAAATATTTAAAAAATTATTTTCCTAAAATGGAGTTCATTTTTGAATTAAGAGCATCAATTTTAGGTTAAGGTGAATTTTTTGGATTTTTCTGAAATATTTGAATTTTTGGTGAATAGTAATAATACAGTTTTGAGTTTTGGGGGTTTAATAACATCATTAATGATGTAATAATTATTTAATAATTTTGGTTGACTTATTAATAGTAATACATTCAATGATTTGTCATAAGTGGCCAATACCATGGGAAAATACCAAGGGCAAGCCTATGGGTTTGCAAATACCACCGATGAGGTGTCCCTTGATAATTAATAATTTACTCCCACACCTCTCTTATAAATACAGAGTCATTACCTCGTCCATTTCATTAAAAGATCATCCTCAATGATGTTCTAGTCATTTTACCACCCAATGAGTCCTCCCAAGGTTCCCAAAAACCTCCCAAGGTCTCGACCTTCATGCTTTCGAAGATACTCTTCATGGTAAGGGATCTTTTCACCCTCCTCTTTTAAGTCATGACTTCTTTTATGTTGTGTCTTATAGTTTCCATCTATATATAGTGAGGTTATGTTTTTATATGTTCTAATTACTATCCATTTCATGTCTAATTTTATAGAGACCCTTTCCGCTCTCATTAATTGACATTCTGAATTTTTAAGTGATTTTGTTAGTTGCCGAATTTTCGTAAACGAAATCACATTTTCTTTTTTCTTTCATGTTTCCTTTTCATGTAGTATATCATTCAAATGTCCACACCATGATCTTATTTATTTTTATTTTATAACTATACTGAAAAATGATTTATTTATTTACGGGGGACCGTTGTCCCCTCTATTTCTGTTATTTTTTAAAGCATGTTATATATCTGTTTTGCTGCAGAAATTTCACCTCAAAATTTCTCTCTCTTTCTCTCATGAAATTCTCTTGTTTTATTTATGTGAATACCCAGAAATATTTTGTTTATGTGGGTGTTCATAAATACACAAAAATATATATTTTATTCTTTATTTGACATTCATATAACCCTCACTCCCTTTTCATGGGTTATAAGTGACATAATGATCTTGTTTTTAAGTACTTTTTAAACGTCTTGATTTTGAAATGAAACCCATTTCTTTTATTCTCGATGGGTTATTAATGAAATATTTTATTATGATCTATGTGGATCACATGAAAATAAAGACATATTAAGGGTTATCCTTGATATCTCTCTAATTCATTGAGTAAATAATTAATCTCTATAGTTGACAAGTTCCACGATACCTTGGTGAATAACCTTGGTAATTTTTATGACACCTTGGGGATGAACCTTGGTGATTTGTTCATGAATGTCTAGATGAAATGGGGTATCCAAATGTTCAATTTATGTTTCAAGTTCCTTTAATAATGATATTTCTATACTTCAATTGCTCATGTCTTTATGTTTTTTTATCAAGTTTTTATTGATATCATGAGTAAATTGATTCCATTATTTACCCTTATTAGGCCTTCTGCTCACCCTTTCCTTTGATGTATGTCTTCAGGATATGAGATGAAGTAATTGTACATAGGATGAAACTTTGATGATGCCTTACAAGTGGTTTATAAGAATTTTTTATGTTTTTTTCTTGTATTATGATCTAGATTTCCGAGACACTAGAGTTTGAAGATCCTCTGTTTGTAAAATGTAATGAAAAGATATGTAATAAAAAGGAAGGATGCCATAGTTGGTATCAAATGATAGTTTATTTATTTAGGGAAATTAGGCTATGAAAACATTAGGAGTAACCCTATATAAAATTTTAAATGTATGAAAACTTTCTGGTATTTGGTGAGTATTGAGTAAGTGGTTTATCAAGCAAATATATCTCTGTCTAGATATGATCAGGTATAGGCGGCTTTGGCCTAGATATACCTAAGAGTGAAAACTCCGATAAGGAGTTTCATGCTTGACCTTGGGTATCTAGGTACATGACAACAGACCTTGATTTACTCTTGGTTATGACACTCTCGGGGGATATTTTTGTTTAATTTCAATCTTTTTATGAATCATTATGAAAGAATTATAGAGAAATGTAATTTTTTAAGCATGAAGTTTTAATACATAAAATCATTTATTTTTAAAAGATTCGTAAACAAAATAAGTTTCTTACTACGGTTTTTTTCTTTTAGAAAATGGTTCGAAATAGGAGGAATAGTGAAAATGGTGACTACAATGGACCATGCACTGACGACCCTCTGATGGAAGCTGGAATTGAAACATTCATGCAAATAATGAACCAATTGACTCAATTTATGGGAAATAACTTGAATCAAGCTGAGAGACTGATCTCACCATGAAGGGAAAACATTATATTGAATCCTTTATGCACCAATAACCACCAACCTTAAGCTGATCTACCGACCCATTGATTTTGTAATAGTGGATCAGCTCTATCGAGAAGATCATTTCTATGATATACTATTAAGAACAAGAGAAGGTTACCTTGGTTGTTTATCACATAGAGGTAGAAGCTGATCAGTTTTGGTAATTGATTAAAAACACAAGGACAAGAGTCAATTTTTAATCTATAGAGTGGGAAAAGTTCAGAGGGATATTCTTCAACAAGTATTTCCCTCGATCGATGAGAAAAGGAATTAAGAAAGAGTTTCTCGAACTGAAGCAAAATGAGAATGAATATGGGGGAAGCTACGAGATGAACTTCATTAGGCTTTCATGTTACACATCTATCTTTGTCATAGATCCAAATAGTAATGTTGATAGATTCTTCTGTGGACTGAGACCTCATGAGTGGAATAATATAGCCAACCAGGATTATGATAGCTATTAAGAGATCGTGCGAAGTGCGATGAAAGTCGAACTGGATTTTGGTGAAACGTAGTGGTCTCATAAATCAAATGACAATAAGAGATCAATGGATCTGATCTTAGGGAGGACCTTTTATTAGGGAAGAATAGGCAAAAAAGTGCAACATTCCATGTGTAATAAATGTGGGAAGAAGCATTCAGGGAACTTCTTTCTCGGGAGAGGTAAATGCTACAAGAGTGGAAGAAATTTCCTTATTGTGAGGATTTTCTTAGTGATGTGAAACCTAACATTCCAAAAAAATGATAAGGGGAAGATGGAGAAGGACCTACTTGATGTCCAGTGCTTTAAGTGTGGACTACTCAGACACTTTTCCAATCACTTCCCAAATCCAAGCACAGTGGAGGGGAACCACCATCAGCCTCAGCAATGACCAAGGGAACAAGGTCTTACTTTTTCAATCACTATGGCTAAAGTTGAAGCGCCAAATGATGAGGTGGAAGGTACTCTTATTGTTCTCGCAAAGCTATAAAGTACTTTGTTTGATTCTGGTTCTACACATTCCTTTATTTTTTCCATTTTTTCAAACAATTTAGAATCAAACCTCGATTTTCTAAAAGTAGAGTTATCAGTCAAGACTCCTAGTGGGATTATCCATGAATCATCTGTGTTTAGAAACACTAGTATTTACTTTAGTGAGAACAATATTATCTCAAATATATTAGTCATTCACATGCTAGAATTTGACATTATACTAGGGATGGACTGGCTCTCAATGTATAATGCTAAGATCAAATACAGAAGCAAGGAAATCTTAGTAGTCTTGAATGGAAAACCCATAGTTATCTTCCAAGAAGAGATATCTCAACCTCGTATTTGTTTAAAAGAACCTCCTATATTCTTATTTATAGAGTTTATTGGTGAAGAATAAGAAGTAGATGAGAGTTTAAGGATATAAAATGTCCCCATCATCCAGGAATACTATTACGTATTTTCTGAGGAGTTACCCAAACCTCCCCTAGAAAGAGAGGTAGAGTTTTCCATTGAACTCATACCTAGATCTCATATGATATCAAAGACCCCCTATAAGATGGAAAATGTGGAGCTGGATAAATTCATGAAAAAAATCCCTGTTCTTTTAGAGAAAGGGTTTATCCAACCGAGTGTGTCTCCTTGGGGAGCACAAGTTCTCCTTGTAAAGAAGAAGGATTGATCAATGCAACTATGCATTGATTATAGAGAACTGAATGGGATCACAGTGAAGAATAAATTCCCTCTTCCTAGAATTGATGAATTATTTGACCAACTTCATGGGGCACAATTCTTCCCTAAGATTTACCTTCGATCTAGTTATCATCAATTGAGGGTGAAAAAACAAGATATTCCGAAAACTACCTTCTGATCAAGATATTGGGATTATGATCTTGTTGTTATGCCCTTCAGACTGACTAATGCACCTGCAATTTTTATGGATTTTATGAATATAGTCTTTAAATACTACCTTGATAACTTTTTGGTAGTTTTCATTGATGATATTCTGAAATATTCCAAAAATTGTGAGGAGCATGAAGATCATCTAAGGGTTATTTTTCAAACTCTACAGAAAGAGAGGCTTTTTGGAAAGTTCAGTAAATTTGAAATCTTGTTACAACAAGTTCCTTTCTTGGGGAACATTGTTACCATATAAGGGATCATAATTGACCCTGGAAAGACAAAATTTGTTGAGGAGTGGCCTCATCCTACAACAATAACTGAGATTCATAGTTTTCTTTATTTAGCAGGATATAATAGGAGGTTTGTGAAAAACCATTCACAAAATTATAATTCATTAACCAAGTTAATATAAATGGGGGTCAAGTTCTTCAGGACAAAGGAGTGTGAGTATAGTTTCCAATAGATGAAGAAGAGATTGGTTTCTACACCTATGTTAACATCTCCCTCAAGTGGGGAAGAATTAATTATTTTTAGCAAAGCATATCCAAAAGGGCTTGGGTGCATCCTCGTGAAAAATGAAAAAGTCATTGCTTATGCATATCTATAGTTGAAGACTCTTGATCGTAACTATATTATGCATGATTTGGAGCTGGATGCGGTCGTTTTTTCTTTGGAGATACAGAGGCACTATCTTTATGGGGAGAAATGAGATATATACACAAACCATCAAATTTTGAAGTATATTTTCACACAAAAAGAATTGAACATGAGACAAAGGATATGTTTTGAACTTCTTAAATACTATGATTATTGAATTCATTATCATCCTGTAAGAGCAAACAAAGTCACTGATGCATTAAGTAGGAAATAACCAATTGTTCTTTCCATGATGAGGATTCAAATATATCCTTTGATCAATGACCTAGTAATGGTAGACATGGGAATTATAAAGAAATGGATATCATCAACCCTAACCCAAATGGTTTTTCAACTATCATTACTAGATAAGATCAAGAAAGCTCAGAAAAAAGATCCCTTGTTGTAGAAGAAGTTTGAGGCTTTGATGGATGGTACGTTCCCTAAGTTAAATATTGATCAATAAGGTGTACTGAAATTTCATATAATACTATGTGTTCCATCTATTCTGGGAATAAAGGAGTTGATGGATGAAACTCATAGCTCTACTTTCTCTATACATCCTAGAAGCACGAAAATGTATAGGGACCTTCGTGATAATTATTGGTGGGATAATATGAAAAGGGAGATTTCTGACTACACTTCATGGTGCCTAGTATGCCAGTAAGTGAAGAAAGAGAGACAACTTCTTAGTGGGGTATTGCAACCACTACCCAAACCAGTATGGAAGTGGGAAAATATCACTAAGGACTTCGTCACTGGTCTCCTGAGAAATTCCAAAGGAAACAATGCGATATGGGTTATTGTGGACCATCTCACCAAGAATACACATTTTATATCTATTCGGGAAGATTTATCCCTTCATCAAATTGCAAGGACATATGTGAAGGAAGTGGTAAGATTGCATGGATATCCACTTTCTATCATATCTGATCACGATCCAATTATGGAAAAGTTCCCAACATGATCTGAGCACAGAATTAAATTTCAGTATGACCTATCACCCCCAAACTACTGGTCAATCTGAAAGTACAATTCAAACACTCGAGGAAAGGCTCCAAAAATGCTCAATGGAATTTAAAGGAGTATGGTATCTACATCTACCTTTAGTTGAGTTCTATAACAACAACAGCTTATACTCGAGCATTCAAATGGCACCCTAGGAAGCTCTATATGAGAATTAATGTATAACTCGTACTTGTTGGGATGAAGCGGGTGAGAGAAAGCTTCTTGGGAATGATCTTGTGAAAGAGATGACAGAAAAAGTCCATGTCATCCAACAACTCATTAAGGATACACAGAGTCAGCAAAAGAGCTATGCCAAAAACCATCGAAGGGACTTGGAGTTTGATGTTAGTGACAAGGTGTTTCATTGAATTTAACCTTTTAAGAGATTCATGGGGTTTGGGAAGAAAGGGAAGCTCAGCCCTAGGTACATTGGCCCCTATGAAATTCTTGATCACGTATGAGCAGTGGCTTATCATCTTTCACATCCTCCAAATCTAGAATAAGTTCATAATGTCTTCCATGCATGCCTCTTGAGGAAGTACATACCTGACCCTTCAAATGTACTAAACCCATAGGTGGTGAAACTGGAACATGACCTCTCTTATGAAGAGCAGGTAGTGGATATCTTGGATTATAGAGACAGGGTTCTACACAACAAGACTACCCACCTTGTCAAGGTGTTGTGGAGGAACCACAAATGTGAAGAAGACACATGGGAACCAGAAGAGTCTATGAGGTAGAAGTACCCACACCTTTTCTTTTCTGAGGGTATGAGTTAAAATTTCAGGGAAGAAATTTCTTAAGGTGGGAAGAATGTAAACACTGAAATTCTGAATAATTTTTTGTTTCCAAATTTTGTGTGTTATTTTATTGTATACTCAACAAAACTAGTTCATTTATTTAATGAAATGAGTATTATTAAAATGATACCATTGGGTTTCGACTGTTATATGATCATTGGTCAATATGACTGTTGAAAACTAAACTCTTAATGTTGCGATTATTGTTTATAAATACAAGTGATCCTGGATAATTAATATAGAAAGAAGATTTGATGGCCTCATTTAGTAGAATCAGGTCATTTGAATCATCTCTAATAGAACTTGGGAAGGAGGTTGCACCAATGGTCTTTGCTCTGGACCAAGCCCACGTCGAACTTCATGACGTGAAGCTTGAACAAAATCGCCTACGGGGGAAGTTCAAGGTGATAGAAATCACCACTCGGGCAATGTTTATTGACCAGCCCCAAGATTCTATCACCTTATCCCACCTTACACTTAGGTCCTATGCTGGTGTTATTAGGGGCTATGCAACGAGACCTTATCTGCTTTGTGTAATCCTTTGATATAAAGAAAATTTTTATTTCTTATTATGATAATGTTTGTGAATATCAAATGTCCAGATAAATATAGGATGTATATTATTGATGAATTTTGAAAAAAAGGATATTTTGAAATATTTATGTAAACATTAAATAATTAATAATGTATAATGATTTTCGAAAAATGATCTTCTATAGTTGTGTTCAGTTAAAAATTTAGAGGCTAATAAGACCACCTTAATTTTTTTTGAATAGTAAATTATGAATAATAATTTTACACTTATGAATAGTAATGTGACCAAATGGAATAGTAGACGCAATTAAGAAAGTATTAATATAATTCAGGCACCTTGACAAGGTAATTTGATTCTATAAAATAAGTAAATAACTGTTTTAAAAATTATTAGATAATTATTAGTTTTTTATGTGAATAGTGTTTTTATTTAAAAATTAAATTAAAATTTTTTAGAAAATTATTTTCATAAAATGGAGTTCATTATTGATTTCAAAGAATCGATATTCAGTTAAGGTGAATTTTTTGGATTTTTCCGAATAATAGAATTTTTGGTGAATAGTAATAATACAGTATTGTGTTTCGAGTGTTTAATGACATCATTAATGATGTAACAATTATTTAATCATTCTGTTAGAATTATGAATAGTAATATATTCTATTTGGTGTCCCAAGTGTCCAATACCATGGGAAATCCCATGGTTTTGCAAATACCACAGATGAGGTGTCCATTGGAAATTAATAATTTATTCCCACATCTCTTCTATAAATACCAAGCCATTACCTCATCCATTTCATTCCAAAATCCTCCTCAATGAAATTCGAGTCTTTTTACTTCCCAAGGAGTCCTCCCATGGTTCCTTTAGGCCTCCCAAGGTCAAGACCATCAAGCTTTCGAAGTTACTCTTCAAGGTAAGGGATCCCTTCACTATCCTTTTTTAAGTCATGGATTCCTTTATGTTGTTTCTTATAGTTTCTATCTCTGTTTACTAAGGGTATGTTCTTATATATTCTCATTAATTTCCATTTCATGTATAATTTTTGAGAGACCTCTTCCTCTCTTAACAATTTATTTTCTGAATTTCTAAGTGACGTCGTTGGGCTGCTGAATTTTCGTAAAAGAAATCACATTTTCCATTTTCTTTCATGTTTCCTTTTCATGTGGTATATCATCAAAATATCCACACCATGATATTATTTATTTTTATTCTGTACCTATACTAAAAAATTATTCATTTATTTATGGGATACCCTTTTCCCCTCTAATTTTAATATTTCTTAAAGCACGTCATATAGTCGTTATGCTGCAGAAAAGTTTCCTCAAAGTTCCCCTCTCTTTCTCTCATGAAATTCCCTTATTTTATTTATGTGAATACACAGAACCTTTTCATTTATTTTGGTTTTCATAAATAGAAAAAAATATATAGTTGATTTGTTAATTGACATACATATAACCCTCACTCCCGTTCCATGGGTTATAATTGACATAATGATCTTGTTTTTAAGTACTATTTAAACGTCATGATTTTGAATTGAAAACCATTTATTTTATTCTTGATGGGTTATTAATGAAATATTTGATTATGATCTATGTGGCTCATATGAAAATAAATACATATTAAGGGAGAGCCCTGATTGTGCTCCAATACATTGGGTAAATAATTAATCTCTAGAGATGACATGTTTCACGATACCTTAGTGAATAACCATGGTAATTTTTATGAAACCTTGGGGATGAACATTAGTGATATGTTCATGAATATCTAGATGAAATTTTGAAGCCACATATTCATGTTATGTAGTAGGTTAATTTCAATATAATATTCCTATACTTCCATTTCTCATGTCTTTATGTTTTTTCATCATGTTTTTATTGATATCACAAGTAAATTTATTCCCTTGTTTACCCTTAATGGGACTTCTTCTCACCCTTTCCTTTAATGTATTTCTTCAGGATATGAGATGCAGTAATTGTACATGGGAAGAACATTTTATGAAGCCTTAAAATTGGTTTAGAAGAATGTTTTATATTGTATTCATGTATTGAAATCTTGATTTCCAAGACACTAGACTTTAAAGATCCTCTATATGTAAAATGTAATGAAAAGTTATGTAATAAAAAGGAGGGATGCCATAACTTATCAAAGTAATATAGAACATTAAATTCTGAACTTCTTCATGAAGAGGTCTTCTTTTTTCAGGATAATTCCAAATCATGGGAGGTGTACTTTGATGGTGCCTCAAGAATTCAAATAGGGAAGAGAATGGAAAACCCTAAATTCAACAATGTTGGGTTAGGAATTGTTCTTATTTCCATATTAAGGGTGGTGTTTCTTTATTCCATCATGTTTTTGGAATGTGGTACCATAAATGAGGCAAAATATCAAGATCTCATTGCAGGTTTGGAATTATCCCTTAAAGTACACGTGAATTACATAAAAGTGAAAGGTGATTCAGAATTGGTAATCAAGAAAATCAATGAGAAATATTCTATTAGAAAAGAACAGTTAATCCCTTTGTGTGATTACGTCAGAGGGTTAATGGGTGGATTTCTCTCAGATCCAATGTTGTCTTATGTCCTGTGATCACAACATGCCCAAGCTGATGCATTGGCTAATGTAGCTATAGCCTTGGCAGATCCAAATCAGGATGATACAATCATCACATAGCCCATCATCATGTGGTATCATATTTTTTCAAACCCAAATGGAGGAAATTAATGAAATTATCCCTATTCCTAATCCATATAGTCATACCATGGGATGGAGAACACCCATAATGGAATATCTTCAAAATGGAATACTTCCACTAGATAGGGCTGATAAAGAACAGATCTGACGACATTCATCCAATTTTACACTTTATGATAGTACAGAAAACGAGACGATATTTAACAAACAAGGCTTTGATGGAATCCTCCTTAGATGTATTGATGGAGAAGAAACTGCAGCTATCATTAAAGAAGTTCATTCAGGGGCTAGTAGTTCCCATTTGTGTGGGAACAGACTCTCTCACTAGAGCCAAAGGATCAGATACTTTTGGCCTTCAATGAAGTAGGATTGTAAAAATCATACATATAAATGTCATCCCTGCCAAGTGCATGCTAACTTCATTCATAAACCACTAGATATTCTACATAAAGATAAATAACCATGGCCATTTCCACGTGGGTAATGGATATCATAGGTCCTTATCCTCCATCCACGGCTAATAAATTGAAGTGTATTCTTACTACTACTGACTTATTCTTGAAATATGATGAGGAAATACCTCTCAAAGAAGTCGGATCCAAAATCATTGTTGGTTTTGTCAAAACTAATATCATCACCAGATTTGGTGTCCCTCATACTATTTTGATGGACAATGACACCAATTTTTGTTTTTCTGAGGTAAAAAAGTTATATCTAGAACATAATATCAAATCCAACCATTCACCTCGATATCATGAAATAGATAATGGATTGATAAATGCCTTAAATAAAACCATATCAAATATACTCCAAAAGATGGTGGATAATGATAAGAAATCATGACCTGATAAAATTTTGAATGATTTATGGGCTTATCAGACTACTAGGCATACTTTCATCTAAGCAAATCCTTATTCATTGGTATATAGAAATCAAGCATTTTAACCAATTGAAATTCAATTTCCTTCAATAATAGTTGAAATCTGTGATCAGTTATCTACATATAAGAGGTCTCAGAAATGAGTTAATGATCTGGAACGTTAATATGAGAAAATAATGCATACTTTCCATCATTTAAAATTAAATCATAATATAATAGAGAGGGATTTTAGCAAGGAAGTTTACCTTCGTTCATTTCTTCAAGGAGAATTGGTATTGGTCCTATGGACTTCAATGATACTAGGAATGAAACCTACGTAGATTGAGCCAAAGTGGGAAGGACCTAATTCTATACATAAGGTATACTGAAATGGAAATTATGACTTAATCTCAATGGATGGAGAGATCATTACAACTCAAACCAATGTGAGATTCTTGAAGAAATACTTTTTGTAACTGCACAGATCAGTTTTCCTCACTGTAAGACTGAAAACTACACAACTATCTATTTCCTTACTGCATTACATAAAACTGCACAGTATAATGTCCCAGTCGGATGACGTTAAACTATGTACATCATTTTTCTATGTTGCATGACATTCAATTATAAGACTAACATCTACTCTACTTGAAATTAGGAGCCTCCATAGGCGATAATCATGGACATCATTGCAATTCTTTACTGTCACATGAGTCCCTTTATTCTAATTCCTCAGTCAGATCTGCATAGGGACTTTGTTTCAAGAACTATGTGTGACTTTATTCTCATTTATTTGAGATACGTAGAGACACATGGATCTCCAATATTGGCCCCATACACAACCAAAATAATTTGTAATTCATTTCATCATCTTGTATATGAATGAAGTCTATAAAAAGTGTTTCTTTAATATATATGGTTTATTCTTTATACGATTTTATGTCTTAGGTTTAATCGTTCTTTCAGAACATGGAAATGTCCCCATTCTTCATGTCAAACTCAATTAGCGTGAGGAATGATTGTTTCAAGAACTACGTAAATCTTGATTATCATCTATATGGGATACATAAAGATGCCTATATCTCTAATCATGGGCCTAACCATGATACAAAAACCCCATTATACCTCATATATGAATCAAAACTCTATAATTAATGTTTTATGAATTACATATGGCTCGACTCTTGCCCTCACCAAGACACATAGTGTCACTAGGGATTATACCTTAGTACATTTACAACATGTCTATATTTTAACATCGGTTCATCTCCTTCTTTACCACATGTTGTCAAACTGTAGGGAAATTTAACACCACTATTTTTCGCATGTGTCACCTTTTTTTATAGAATAATCCCTTGCTGCTCCTTTATTCTCACACCGAGCATAGCTCACGTGAGATTAGGAATTGGGTAAAGGGATTATTTTTATAAAAATAGTGTTTCAACATCTTATGGGGCTATCAATGTCCTCAATTCATTAATTAAAACTGCACAACTCCCATTTTCTTACTACAAGACTTAAAACTCTACAGTACATAGTCCTAGTTGCAATACATTAAACTACACATCACAATATTAATTCTATTGAAACAAATAAAGTATCCATTTTACAAATAAGTCAGACTTATGTAAAGGACTTCAAACTCATGACCAATATTGGTTCAAATATTTCTCATGTGCGCTGATCATAACCCCCTTCCATATTTCACACACTTAATATTCAATATTTTTAGATCATTATAATATTTGTTACAGTTTCAGGTGACAAAGTTTGTAATATATGAAAATTATTTTCTAGACTATCAAGTATGTACCCCTAGGTGGCCTTGCATAATGTTCCTACATAACGGGCCTCTCAATCAAAAGATTCCACTATTTGGATTTGCAGCATATTCTTTAGTTGGACCTGCATAATAAATCCCCCATACGGGTTTGTCAAATGATGGTAATTTCATTCTTGGTTATAGTGTCTCTCTCTCCTTAATATATGATAGAAATATACAAAAATATGTATTTTAAAATAGTCATTCAAGTATATTTTTCCATTATATTTCTCCCGATCGAAAGTCTTCAAGACATTGGTTTACAAATTTCCCTCTCTATGTGTTCAATGAAATATGAAATAACCTTGGAATCACTTGGCCACATATCATATACGGTTTCCATTTATGGTCCTAGTTGTATGACCTAGAACTACATACACCATACCTCATGTGTTTGGGTTAGACCTTCGTAGAAGTCATATTCCTTCGATTATTTGGAAATATCTGTTGAAATTATTCATTCCATACTTAGGTACCTTTCTCTATAAACAATACTCCATGCTTTTACAAATCTTAATCTCCATAAACATTCATAATCTTTAAGCAATATAATTTCAAACTTCTAAGAGCTCATTTTCTTGACTATGTTGTACGTGCCCCTAGGTATCCTTTCATAAGTTTCCTACGTAAAGGGAATGGCATCCAAAAGACTCCACTATTTGGATATGCATTATATTCCATAGTTTTCCCTACATAACACAACCCCCATAATGGGTTTTTCAAATAATGGTAACGCTATTCTTGAAAAAGACTTCCTCTAATTCCTTTAATCAATTTTCCAAACCATTCTTTAGATTTAGAAATTCCCAAATCATAGTTTACAGTTTTCCCTTCCATACCTAAATTTGGTAGTATGATTGCAAAAAAAATTATCTAGAAACATGTAAATTATCATACCATTGGTAAGAAATAAATACCTTAAACTAAAAGCACACAATGTCCTCATTGCATGACGTAAAACTACATAGAATAATGTCCTCACTGCATGACCTAAAACTGCACAGAATAATGTACTCACTGCATGACTTAAAACTGCATAGTATAATGTCCTCACTGAATGACTTAAAACTGCACAGTATGATGTCATAAATTCCCCTTTCTGATAAATTTTAACTATTCCCCATACACCAAATTTGTATAGAAGTGGTTTTCCTATTCATGATATATGTCATCATAAAATATCCCTTTTATTATTAAATACCTTTCTTTGGAAAAACTACCCATTGTGGTCTTGAGTCACCAAAATATTATTTTCCCCTACATATCAGTAGTAAGAAGTTAAATTCCTAAGAGCTATTTTTCTTGGCGATGTTGTACTTACCCTTAGGTGGATTTGCATAAAATTCCTACATAATAAGACTATTAACCAAAGGATTCCACTATTTGGCTATATAGCATATGCCCTAGTTTTCCTGACATAATACAGCCCCCATAACAGGGTTTTCAAATAATGGTAACTAAATTCTTGGAAGAGACTCCCATTGTGTTGATATAAGTTTTAAATTTGGTTACCATAATAATATGGGCTCAATATTACCCTTGGAAATATTAAAAGAATATTAAAGCAATTATTAGCCACTGAGTCTAGTTTGGAATCTAATTTCAAAATTTATTGTCAAATATATTCAACATTAAATACTATCCTTTTATAATCCAACATGAAAGTCTCTAAACTGCCAAGAACAAGAGACTTGGTACTCACTAGATGGAGAACCTTAAAAGGGAACTCTATACAAAAGTCGAGTCCCAGCTCACTAACCAAACATTTTTGTATGATTTAGGTAATATTGAGAAATAAAAAATCAAAAGATACATTGTTTGTGGGGTTGTCTATATAACACTGTAAAAAATCGAACTATGCTCACAAGGCCCCATGGTTAAGAAAAAAATTAGAGCATACTTCAAAACATGATGTAGCTCCAAATCTAACCAAATGATGTTGGAATGAATCAATTTTCGATAATTTTACCTTAGAGGAAGATTTTTTTCATTTTGAATGAATCAAATTATAAGAAGGAGGTTTTTTAGACACCATGCCTGTGTTTTCTACACTTTTCCAGCAAATTGCTGTCAACCTGGGTCGAAAATTTGGTGTTTCCACTATGCATGTTTCATAGGGTTCAGTGACGGTAGGGAGGGCACCGACCTGAAGGGTCGGGATTTCATCCCAATATTGATACGTAGAAGGGGTGCTAGATAACATCCCTCATAGAATGGATCAATTATTTTGTCTATGTCCCCAAAGAGGCGCCCATGATACCTATGCTCTAGCACCTGTGCACCAACCTTGATGGAGTTGATTGAAGTGTTTATTTTGGCTATGTACTCAATGGATCTCCTTAGTCTAGCCAAAACACTGTCGGCATGCAAGGTACTTGTTCACCCAATTCCCTTTCACCCAAGATCCTAATTTTTCCTATAAATAGACCCTTGGGGCCCTAATTTGTATGGACAAATTTCCCTGAAGCCCAATTGGTGCTCTGGTCGCCCTTGTGCTTCGCCCAATTATTTCTAAACTTTCAAATTATTTCTTCAACACCTTGAATGGAGGATTTAAAGGAGGATAATTGGACATACATCCTTTTAGTGTTTGATAACCACAACACTTTCGTGCCTAAAGTACCCATCCTTCTGAAATCATAAACACTTGCGCGCCACCTATTCCTTTCATAGGAACTTGAGAGACCCACTTCTGGGACCACCCGTGAATACTTTAGAAGGCTTGATCCAAGTCTTGCCCAATTATTTCCATACAGTTTTTTCATCACTTAAGTGAGTATCAGGTCTACCAAGTCTACGTGCACACCCATACTTGCGTTCCCTTAACTACTTGAGCGCCCCTCTTTTATTCACTTACTCTCTTCAATCTACAAGACATCAAGCCTTCCTCAGATCCATTCATGGCATGGATTATTCTTCCATGGATCCCTTTTCTGAAATGGATTCTGTTGAGACCTCCCCCAAAACTTCATGACTTATCCAAACATAGTGATAGTCACATTAGTGTGTCTCCTATTTGGGTTTGTATATCCACTATCATAGGTTTCATACATTTTTCTTACTTTGGGGTTAGGGTACATGGAGTGTATGTGGGTTTGTATATCAACGGTCACATGGACCTTTCTCCCTTGAATAGTGTTGGGAAGTTCCCAGTTTGGTGTAGGGTTTGAGTCTTGACCTCTCCCTTCTCAACGAGATGACCCAAAACCTCAAGTCTATGGTAGGGAAGGTACGATTCCACCTAATTTTCTTCATTTGGAATAAAGGAGTAGTCTCCCTCTCATACCATGCTCAATTTTAGGGAAACCATATTATAATAATTTCGTAGATTTTCTTGCAGGAGGTAGAATCATTGCTCCTCTTATCTTCATTGGTGCCAAATACTAGAGGAGAGATGGGCACAAGGATTTTCGTTACCCTTTCCCTCAACGATTGAGGTTTCACAAAATGGGAAACAATCCTAGTGTAAGCCCCTAACCTTTATACCTTATTCCTTTCATTGTACCCTTGTCCAATGTGAAGGGAATATAGGGAGGTCTGGTCGCCTCTCCCTTTTCTCGGGTAAACTTTCCCTCATCCACCCTGGCCACTGTAGGTGCTACCTCATTCACCAGTGGAGGAGGAAAAGTTAATGTGCCATTGTTGAATCTTTGACATCCTCTTATTTCACACACCGTTAATGACTCACGTGGGCATAAAGATTTGTCACGTTGACAACATTTTTCAAAAATTGAATGAACTAAAAGAACTCTGATTCCCACTATAATCGGGATATGTAGGAAGCCATTAGGGAACCCAATCTCACTAGATATCCTTTTTAATAATCCAACCCTAATTCCATTAATATAGGAATCCTACATATGAATAATCCCTGAATTAAACCCTGAAATCATCAAGGAATCATTTTCTTGATGTATGAAAAAACTCATTTCTCTCAAAGGACTATACTCTCCTATGATACTTATCAAACTACATGAGATTTGATTCCCATCCACATGGGATATGTAGGAAGCCTCTTAAGGTTCCAACCCAACAATTTAAATCAACCATGTTATCCTTGGCCCATATTCCTAGTTGGGACTAATCTTAAATTGAAACCCATGTCCTTTCCAAGTTCATTGGGCCACTTCAACATAAGTCCCACACTAAACATTTAAAAATCACCATTTTCTTAAGTTTCCGTACCACATGACATTAAAATATATGGTTGGGTCCTTCTCACATGATTTTAAAAGGTATTATGTGTCCCATTAAGCGGCACAAAACTACAAGGGTTCTGATTCATTTCACAAGGACAAATAGGTAGTCAAATTTATGGGCATGGTCCAAAGAGTAAAACAAACATTCAACTCCCTGGATGACAATAAATTCCAGAGTATCCTGCTAAGTGACTTAAAACCCAATATCCTCAAACGATGATTAAAATAATATTTAAATAGTATATTAAAGGATACCATTGATAGAGAACCTCGAATACATACAGATATCTTCATTAATGCAGAACCCTGAATACACACTAATGATTCTAAATTTTTTCAAATTCCAAGGAGGAACTTATATTATACTTAGTGAATTAATATGGATTCATGAAAATATCTCAAATTTATAAAGAGAGTCCTGGAGGACACAATAATTCCACACAAAAGGGTGTGGTAACTCTGACCTCCCATCCTCTCATCCAATGCACGTTCTTATGTATCATAAAGTTCAAATGTAATGAAGGCCTTATTTTGAAAATAGGACCCCTTTGAAAAATGGACTATTGGATGTTTCTGGCTCTATAAATAAATCCAAAGGAAACCACTTGGAAGTATTGATTCTTAAAATTAGAGCACATGATTCAAGGAATTACGAAATACTCACCAACTAATTACATCTCACGAGCCCTACTAATTCATCGAGGGGCTATAGAGGGCCCCACCCATCACTTACTAATTCCAATTAATTCCACTTATGAAAGGGGTAAAACAAAACACTAAAATTTATGCTAAAACTAACATATGAAATATTAATACTTTTACCATAAACCATGAATGGTATCAGAATAAAAGACCAACAATAAAATATATCATAAACCATTAAATTCAATATGGATGATTGTATCATAATAAATCTACCTCAATTAATTATAAAATATAACAAATCATGTTAACATAGATGAAAATTATCGAATAAAATCATTAAAACTCATTGAGATAAATATCACCATTTTTACATTGAAATCATTTAAAAGTATAAAAATTATAAATAAAAGAATTACATTTTAAAATAATATTTTTCTATTGTAAGGGAAGATTAACAATGTTAAGGTGTTATAAAGGTGACAAATAGATGCTCGCATCGTATAATATAAACAACATTCTTTCCTTAATTTATCAAAAAGTTCATAAAGTACATCATTTGGAAAAAAATAGAAATATTTCAAAAAGATTTATATAAAAAGTAAAACATGGGTAAAAATGTCTTTAAATTGTTTTTTGATATTATTCTGAAAAAAATTTAAGAAACATGGACATGGATGATAAGGATGTCCAAGTAGATACAAACATGTAAACAACCTTTAATAATAATGAGGTTGTGAAATTAACCCTTACCTTGTACGTTAAAATAGTAGAGGGTGAGTTATCATCAAGTGTAATGGTTAAATAATTTTAATAAATTATAAAAAAAATATATCCAAATTAATGATATCATATTTTATTCTCCTATATCATTTTGTTAATAATATTTTAGTGTTACTGTTTTTTTGGGTGTTGACTGGATCTTTTTCCCATTCCAATTTTGTCACATATGTCTCATTTTTTACCTAGTTTGTATTCTATTAATATACATAATTATATTAAGTTAATAATCATTATATTTACTCATCATATAATTTTTATAATAATTTTTTAATGATTAATGCGGATAATGAATCTCACTAAATTATGGAGACGGTAGGTCGTACGCACGCACGAGTGATGGTATCATTCCATTAATGGTTAAATGGTATAGAATTTTTTATAATATGAATTATAAAGAAACATTATCAGGTCTGTTTTATTATTAAAATCCATTATATTCATCATTATACCCATCTAAATAAATTATAAATGAAAATTCGTTTGTACCACTGCGTGGAGACGGTTAGTCGTACATATGCACGGATGGTGATATTGTATATCTTAGGGTGGGTGAAATAGGATATATGGTTTTTCCATGACCATAATAAAATCTCAGAATGTATATGATATGGGAGATATTAATTTATTAAGGAAACAATAGAGGAATAGGAAGAATAATAAGAATATAAATTGAATTGAATTGGTAAAACAATTACACCTTCTTTGAGTGTCTCCATTTAATTTGCACAAAAGGACTCCTCAGGTTTGATTTCTGCCCAAAATGTAGCATCAATGATGAATTAACGAAAATTTTAAGGATATATGGGCATGGATTTTCCATGAAAAATAGAATTTTAGTTTTTAATTAAAGAGAAGTAGAAGTTCCCTTTTATAAGAGAGGTGAGGGTCACTTTTGGAAGATCTTGAAATATTAATTTATTATAAATTTATTATCAGTTTTAAAAAGATCCGAAGTAATTTATTTTGAGTAAAATACTATTATTGGTCTAAATAACATGACATAATAAAATTTACACATGTTTAGGCCATAATATTAACCTTGTCGTTTGGATTTTACCCTTAGTCAAATAGTTTAACTCTTATTGTGTCTTAATCTATTTTTATACTATAGAGTTAGTATCGATACAATAAAATGAAAAACAAACCCAAATTGGATAATTTATGAAATATTTGATATTATTCATATTATATGGCTGAACCATAGAATTTTTGTCAATTATATCATTTAATAAATTAATATTTATTATAAAATATCATTTATGTCAATTTTTATACAGTTAAATATTTTCATTTTTTAAAATATTAAAACAATATGATAGGTTTGAAAACATATATCCAATATGTCACAAACATTTCTATTTTAGGTATAAAATTAGTTTAAGCCATTAATTAAGTAAAAATATATTTATTTTAGTATTTTCTATATCATTTATTTGGTATTTCTATTAATAAATTAATTTATGAGTCATTATTGTTTCATCATTAATGTTAATTATTTAATTTATAAAAATTATATATAAATTTATATGATTTAGTTAATCATTATGTCTTTCTAGGTACTATTTAGAATCAATGTTATCTCTTGGTGATCTCGATATTCATATTATTATACTCATAAGAAATGAGAGTGTGATATTTTTTCATATTCCATAAGATTAATAATACTCATGCCATATTCATAAAAGAGGTGCATTAAATGATTATATTTTAAAACAAAGGTGATAAGTGTCTAATTAGTCATCCAATATAATTTTGATAGGTTTTATGGTAATTTTATTATATTATTATTTCCTTTAATTACCTGATTTACCCTTAAACGTGGGGAAAACAACTACTAAAGTTTCTATTCATAATGCCAAAAAATAAAAGGAACACATTTACATAATAAGAAACTAATTATTCCATAGATGGATTTTTTTTTCAGAATTAAATACACAAATTTTTAATTAATTAATTTTAAATTAATTCAATTTTCAGAATTAAAAACATGTTTTTAAATGTTAAAACACTATAAAAGATCGAAATGTTTTTACATCAATATTCATGGAAGAATTAATGCCATTAACCAAAATTAAATTTATTGTTTAAAAAATATTCTATTTTTAATCTAAAACCTTTAAATAATATAATTTATCCACATAAACTATTTCAATTTAAAATGGTTTTTTTAGTTAGAATTTCAAATATTTTTACTATTCAACGAAACATAAAACATATTAGAAAAATATAAAAAATTTATCCAAAGTAAATTTTTATATATTTCTTCCAAAGAATAACTTTATTTTTTAAATAGAATATAGAAAATATTTGGAAAGAAGATAAAAAATTGGTGCACAATCAAAAGGTGGAAAACAACATGTTTTTTAAAAATACTTCTTTTATCCAAAAAATGGTATCTTTTCTAATATCATGTCTAGAAAATACACAAGATGAATATTAAAATTACAAGAAATAAATAAAATTCCAAATTTTCTAATTACTATTCAAAAATGCAAATATAATGGATAGGTTATATATTATATTAAATAATAATTTTTTATTAATATATGGTTTTTCGGTAAAACTAGGCCTTGTGTGTAATGTAAGACAACTCATTATTGTGTGCAGCATAAGATTAACATGTTGTTTTGTAAAAATAATGAAAGAAACAAAATTAAATTTGTTTAGAAATGAAAATATTATAAAGTCTTGGGGAGTTATATTCTTTCCTCCTTCAATAAATTGAATTCTAACAATTTAAAATTGGGATCAAAAACTGGGGTTTGACATTTATTAACATATTTGTTGAAATCCCATGTCAAGAAAAAGATTACTGAGAACCGCAATTTTAAGTAAATAAAGTGATTTATGAAGGTCACCAGAGATAACACATACTAGGGTTCCTTATAGTAAAACATGGTCATGATAGAAAAATCTAACCATAATGCTCTGAAGGAGTGTGATAGAAAACATGATGAGAAAAAAGTTATGAATCAGAAAGCTCTAAATATGAAATGATCTTAGGGATCGTTTTATTCATAAGAAAAATTAATATGATATCATTTTTGGTTTCAGTATCATTTTACTAGTAAGAGTTATTTTCCCTGAATTTAATTGATTTATTTCCATTTTATAAGAATAATATTTTCCTTTGGTGGTGATTCAATCTTTTTCCACTTCATCCCATAAACCTAAAAATTAATGTTCAATGTAAAATTTTTACACCTGAAGCACTTTTAATAAATCATAAGTCCCACAAGTATTTTTTATATCCTCTAAATGATTACTGAAACCAAAAATATTATCCCAAGGTATCTAAAAAAATCATTCATTAACCTCAAAAAATAATATCCATTATTCAACTTACTCCATAAAAAACATAAGATTTTTAAAAAATTCTTCTTTCTAAATTAAAATTTTAGAAAGTTCTCTAAATTTCCAAAAATCAATCATAAAATTAGATTCCCAAACAAAACAATGTAGGTCTTATTAATAGATACAAACTATTTCATCACCTAAAAACCATAATGAAAAAATTCATGCCATTAAATCCTTAAAGATGTATTAGTGTGGTACAATCCACACATATTCCATATTTATTATAAGCAGTAAATTGATTCTTAAATATTTAAATTACATAATTCTTGAATCCCAAAAATAGAAATACATTAATTATTCAATTTCTACAGTAGTAACAACATAAACCTAACCTTGATCCCTTTGATTTTTTGGAGCTATATTTCCTTGATGTTTAGAAAATTAATTTTCATAATGACCCATTTCGTTATAGTTGAATCACTAAATATCAGTCTAATCATTCATCCCATGGGATTATTTTTATTGACGACCCTTTTCTCCACACATATAACAAACACCTAATCCTTTCAGGCGCTTCCCAGTGTCATTCTTTCCACAATTATCTCATGTGGGAAAATCCTTTTTCCATTTATTCCCATTATCCATATCATTCTCCACTGTACTTATATTCTCATACATTACCATAATTTCATAAGACATAGAGAATTTATTTTCTATCTTGATAGCACATGAGATTGTGTCTTCATATAGTGAGAATGATTGTGAGACTAGTGTCTGTCGGGGCACTGGTTTTAATTCATAAAATTTTTTAGCAATATTACTTCTTGGGTAATGTATGTAGTTTTTATCATGCCTTGATAAACTAATGAAGTTAGCCTCATACTTTGAAAAATTTTCATCCTCCGTTTGTGTAGGCTCAGAAATTGCCTTTCTATATCATCTTGATGTTCTCAAGGAAAGTATTTTTCTAAGAACAGTTCTATAAACTCCCCCATTCCATATTTTCTAATTTATCACATTCTTTAATGTTTTGAATTAACGACCAATATTGATGTGAATCTCTTAGTAGACGATAAACTAACATTACAACGTTTTTCATTTCATTACATCCCAAAGCAAGAAATATCATCTCTAATAAACTTATCCATTGTTCAACTGTAAATGGATTTGTAGTCCCTTGAATGTTATAGGTTGTTATCTCATGATTTGTTTTAACATTTTTCCTCTATGTTGTGGATCAGGCATCTTCATACATGTATGATTATTGTTCATAACCTCAGATAGTCATCCCAATATGGTAATAATTTGTTCAGAACCAGTTACATACCCTACTCCAACATCATTATGTTTCCTAGGAGGGAAATCAGTAAATGGATTACATGTATTGATATGATTCCCATTTCTTCCACTAGGATCCATTTATAAAACTTCGAATACACTAGAATAGGTTCAAAATTCGATTTCATAATTTCGAACTAGTAAAACACTCAACATAAATTTAAAATTGTATTCATATCTAATATCATAATCATAAAAATTGTTTCATTGAGGACATATTTACTCATAAATCCTTCATAATGGATTATAAATAAAATTTGAATTATCCTAAGCATATCCCCTTGGTTTGTCAAACTAAGTGTGTAGTAAGGCCCATTTTCAGGTACCAGGTTTCCTTGAGTCAAACCCAAAATACCTTTCCATAGTTATTAATCCTAGGTATATTTGTGCTAGAACCACATCCATATGTATTACCCATAAAATGATGTATTTTCTAGGAATACCCAGATAACTTATACATTACCTCAATTTTAAGATGTTTCTCTATACTTATCCTCTGCCTATATTTTCGGGGTATGGTCCCTAATCTAATTGTTCAAAATCTATTTCCACGGTTTTCGTTATACTTCCTCTAATACCTACTGTTACGCACCAACAATCATAGCTTGGAGGAGGTGAATTATTTTATTACATTGGCATGATTATAAGGAATCAAATCGTAAAGGATCAATCAATTTAGTAGTTTAGGAAAATATATTACAACTATGAACATTACATTATAATTTCAAACATAAAATAAAACAAATATAATCCATTTAGAATGACTTTATTCTCCTAGATTAACCCTACATATCTATCATAATATAATTAATGGAATCTTGGGAAAATAAAACATAAGAAAGGGGTGAGTTTAAAAGATCAGTAAGGGTAATCATACAACAAAATATATTATGTATAAATAATCATAAACATTAAGGCATGATGTATAACTGAAACACATTCCCTTTAAAGAAAATTTCTATCATAATATGTCAGTAATAAATAATACCATATAAAATAAGCACAACCATGAATATTATACTAGTCGAATAATCATATGGAATATCCATACTTACTATCACAATGAGGGAATGCATAATTCCATACACATTCCCTATCATGATACATCCTCAAGATAAGTAAAATCAAGATCTATCCTCATGAATGTTAAAGTCTATGGGTAGAAACCCATCTAATTTGTGTCATGATCTAGCCTCGAGAAAAAGTTAAATTGTTTGGAGAAGAAACACAAAGGGATTGTTTCCAACTAATTTCATCTCATGAGACATACCTGAGAATCAAGAGGCTATATCCACCCCACCCATCACTTACTATGTTTAATGGATTTATCTTATGAAAGGGGTAAAACATAACAATAACATTAATATTAAAAAATCACAATGAAAGTTAATACTTTAACCATAAACCATGAATGGTATCTAAATAGAACAACCACATTAAAATCAATCATAAACCCTTAAATACAATACGGAATATTCTATCATAATAATTAAACCTCAATTAAGCTTAAAATCCAAAAATGGATGCTGACATAGTTGAAAATAATCTAATAAAATCATTAAATCTCTTCGAGATAAATATCTTTTTTTTAATTTGAAATCATTTGAAAGATGTCCAATTATAAAATAAAAAAAATTACTTTTTAATATATACTTGTCAGCTTGTAAGAGACGATTCAAATTTTATTGTGTCATAACAGTGGAGAATAGCTTCTTGTGTTGTATGAGTTTAAAAACATCATTTTCTTTAATTTTTCGAAAAGGACATAATGTACCTCATTTGGAAAATGATGGAAATATTCCCTTAAAAACATTTTATATAAAAAATAATACATGGGTAAAATTTCAATTAAAAAAATTCATTAATTTTTTGAAATGAATTTTATGAAACATGGATATGGATGATAAGGATGTTCTATTAGATACATATATATACACAGTCTGAGATAATAATGAGATTGTGAGATTAACCCTTACCTTGTACTTTACTTTAGTAAATGGTGCACAAACCTCCTCTTAAATGGTAAAATAATGTTATTAAATTACACAATAATCATATATTTATTTATGATATCATATATTATCCTCTTATATCATTTTTTGATAATATATTTATATTACCATTGTTTCAGGTGATAACTACTCTGTTTTCCCATTCCTTCATTGTCGTATATGTCTTGTTTGTTATGAATAGGATGAATTTTTTTAATATACAGTATAATATTATGTTTATAAACTTTTTTTTCATCATATAAATTTTATAACTATTCTAGAAGGGTTAATGTGGAGAATGAGTTTCACCACATTGTGGAGATGGTAGGAAATACGTACGCAAGAGAAACAATATCATTTCCTTGAAGATAAAATGTTATAAAATTGGACGAAATATTAATAATAAAGAAACATTATCATTTCATATTTATTATTTACATCCTTTTTTTAATATTTATACCCATCGAAAGAATGTATAAATGAAAAAAAGTATGTACCACAGTGTGGAGAAAGTAAGTCGTACATACACACTCATTGTGATATTGTTTCTTGTAGGATGTGTAAAATGATGAATATGGTTTTACCATGATAATAATAAAATTTCATAATATATATTATGTTGAATATATTAATTTACTATGTAAACAACATAGGTAGAGTATGTATAATAAGAAAATAAATTGAATTGAATTCGTAAAACAAGAACCTCTTCTATGAGTGTCTTCTTTTGAGTTTCACAAAAGGACTCCATAGGTTGGATTTATTCCCAATGTGTGACCTCTATAATGAAGTTATATAATATGGTAGGATATATGGTATGTGTTTTTATGATCTAAAGGGTTTTTAGGTGTAAATTAAAGATAAGGATAAGTTCCCTTTTATAAGAGATGTTTGGGGCACTTTCGGAAGATCATAAAATATTAATTTATTATAAATTGATATTCATTTTCAAATAGATCCAAAGTAATTTAGTTCGAGTATAAGATTAATATGTGTCTAAATCCCATCAAAAAATTAATTTTTAACAATTTTTGGTCATAATAGTAAACTAGTCATTTGGATTTATCCCTTAGTTGAACAGTTTAACTCTTACCGTGTCTTCATGTATTTTTACACTACAGGGTTATTATAGGTACTATAAAATGGAAAAAGAACCCTAATAGGATTATTTATGACATATTTGATATTATCCAAGTTATATTTCCAAACCTTATATTGTTCTGACTTTTATATCATTTAATAAAATATCATTTATTTTAAAATATCATTTATGTCAATTTTAAAACTATTCAATACTTTCATTAATAAAAATATCAAACCAACATGATAACTTCATAAAAGTAGTTCTGATATTTTACTAACATGTATATGGAATCTATAAAATCATTTTATTTCGTTAATTAATTATAAATATATTTATTTTATTAAATTTATTGTCATTTATTTGATATATCTATTAATAAAATAATTTATGCATCACTTTTTTTTCATCCGTAATAGTAATTATTTAATCATTAAAAATTATAAATAAATTTATATGATGTTTTAAAACTAATTTATATTTCCATAATCTATTTATAAACGATTTTATCTTTTGTTTTCTCAATATTAAAATTATTATACTTATAAGAAATGAGAGTATGATATTTTGTCACATTCATTAATTTTAATAAATATTTTTCCACAAGGGTCCATTAAATTATACCATTTCGAAACATAGTTGATAAGCAAATAATTTATTCATAAATTATAATTTTTAGAAGTGTTAAGGTAATTTTATAATATTATATTTACATTTAATTACTCTATTTACACTTAACCATGGCAATAAAAGAATGCATACGTTACTATTCATAATGCCAAAAAATAAAAAGAACCTTTTTTCAAAATTTAGACCCACTGATTCCAAATATTGAATCCATTTATAGAAATTAAAAACAAGTAATTTTCAGTAATTAATTTAAAATTAATCACATTTATCAAAATGAAAAACGTGTTTTGAAAAGTTAAAAGATTGAAAAAGATTGAAATGTGTTTGCATCAAAATTTATGGTCACATTAATGAAAATGGGAAACATTAAATTAATAGGTAAAAATATATTCAGTTTTTACTCTAAAACTAATCAATAATATAATTTATCCACATAAATTATTTTGATGAAAATATTTGTTTTCATTTAAAATTTAGTGTATTTTTACTATTCATCAAAACATTAAACTTTTCAGAAAAAACATAGAGTTGATCAAAAGTAAAATTTTATATCCCACTCCAAAAAAAGAACATTATTTGATTAAATAGAGTATATAAAAGTTTCAAATACTATATTTAAAATTGGAGTTCCCTCAAAAGGTAGAAAACTGTATTTTTTAAAAAATACATGTTTTATCTGAAATTAGAATATTTTCTAATATAATGTTTAGAAAGTATATCATAAGAATGATAAAATTTTATAGAATATATATTATTTAAAATGTGGATAATAATATTCGAAAATACTAGTTTAACAAATAGGTTATATATTATATTAAATAACACTATTTTATTAATACATTGTTGTTCATTAAAACTTGGCCTTGCGTGTAACACAATACTACTCATTATTTTGTGTAGCATAAGCTTAGCACGGTGTTGAATTAAAATAAACGAATAAAAAATTATATTTATTTAGAAATTAGAATATTATAAATTCTTTGGTTTTTACAAAATATGTCAAGTATATATATTACCTTATATTATTGGGAAGTAAAACAATTTCCCAATATTAGGAAAAATACTTAGAAATAAAATGTTGTCCTAATACATTAAATTATGTTGAACTGATTGTCTTATAAGTCATAAGATATTGATAGCTTTGAGGCCCTCAAAATTCAATTTATCATTAACTTTTTTTGATTGATGAACTCAATCACTCCCTAAAAATATTTACATTATTACTCCAAGTATATGCATTTACTTTACACTGATGTTATATTACTTTAAGACCTAGTTATATGTTAATCTATGTGACCTTAGTACTTCCCATCCCTAATTTTCTAGAGGATTTATTGGGAACCATTCTCAAAATGGGGTTTCAAAAAATAGGAAATATTAGAAAAAACATCACCAACAATGTGTTACAATTGTAATGATGAAATTTAATTGAGGTGGAAAAAATGTGACACCCTGAAAAATCCAAATGATTTACTTAAATTTGATAGCGTGTATAACATGCTACACAAAGCATATAAGCGAACATAATATAATGAAAATATATATTATATTTACCATTTTTAATAAATCAAATATATTATATTTCTTTTAATGTTGGTGATGTTGACTTAACGTGCGTGATACACAACAATGAGTTTCTCTAATGGTTTGAATTACATTCAAGACCGAGTTTTACCGAATAATAATATATTACTAAAATATTATTATTTAATGTAATAATATATAACCATGGTGTTAAACTAGATGTTTTGAATAATATTTATGAACTTATGAAAATATATTGTTTACACAACAATTTCATTTATTAAAAATTAATTATAAATTAATATAATAACCAATTGAATATAAAAGGAATATTTTCATAGAAAACTATTTTTATGCCCATTAAGTTGTTTGTCCCTATAAAATAAAATTAATTACAATTATTGAGTTATATTAATATAATATATATTAATATTATATATTGAATCATATTTTTTTGATATTCAAACATTATATTTGATAACCATTATATAAGAACAACTCGAATTTTACACATAAAACCCTCTATTATTATTAAGACACTTTTACAGCCTTTTAATGGTGAACATATTTTAAATTCAAATTATGGAACATTTATAAATAATATATGTAAAAAATTAACTTTATATTTTAAATCTAAACATAAAAATTTGGATAGGTTATGGTTTTGGTATTATTTTGTGAAGATTCAGTTTGTAATGGACAGTGAATGTACATTAATTTTATTGGATACTATTTTTCATACAATTTATCTATAAGATTTAATTATACAACTTATTTATTTAAATATATAATTATATAATATTTTTATAAATTATTATAATTTAAGTCATTGGAATCAATTTTACTATTTATTTGAATTTAAAATCATTGAAAACATTTTGAAGATTTAACTGTAAAAACTAGCATTATTGTCCTATCTACGGGATTAAATTTGAATTAATTTATACCAATTCTGTGATTAAAATTTGAAATAATTGATTCCATAATTAGAATAAAAATAATTTTGTAATGTCTAATAATTTCAACGTAGTTTTGGACCAAAACTATTAGTGAATGTAATTAAAATTAATTACAATAATGAAGGAAAAAATTAAACTTAATATGGGACTAGACCTCAATCTTAACATCCCAAATGATTTAGAAAATTTGAGAAAAAACATTTTCTGAACATATTTGGACCCAATAATTAATTTTATATAATATTTCCATTTCTTAATCCACTATGAATGTGAAAAACATGAATAGAATGCCTTGTCAAAATATTACAAGAGTGTCACTATTAATCCACTATTAAAAGGCCTCATATACTCCAACTTCCTCACACCTCCCATTATACGTTGGGTCGAAAAATATCTCAAAATATATCTCTTATTAGTCCCTTTAATAAACATATCATCCACACCTTGGTTAGGAATCAATCCAATAAATCCATTTGGTGCAAACCAAAATGAGTTACCTGATTACGAGGTGACATCTTTCCCAATGCTCTTTAGTTTTATTTCCATTCTCCACCAACTCAAATATTTTTATTTATTTTTTATAAAAAAATTATAATAAATATACTAGTATGTTTTTACTATATGTTTTCAACCTACACTTACACACACCTCTATCCAATGGATAACGAACATACTGTTTACGTCTACGAAAGATTACCTCCTCACAAAATGATAATTGATAATTTTTCCATTATTGACTATAATGGTGTAAATTATGTTGGAATGTTTATTTATATATTATATATATGATATTTATTATTCCTTTATGCTGGTTTAAATATTTTACAACTCAAATATTTAAACTATTCATTTAGTGTGAAAATTATAACATTGTTTGTAGAAGTGTGGACTATCGCTACTTCAAAGTGATGTGATTAATTCACACTATACATTAATAATATAAAGGGATATTCTAATTAAACATATATAAAATTTAATATATTTACCTTTTTTATGATATAATTACCTTTCTGGAAATATAATATTTCATTTTACTTATTATCACTTCACACAATTGAAAAGTGATAACTTCGTTTGAAGACGTGTGGACTACCGCCTCCTCAACATCATGTGATTAATTTTACAACATAATAATTATATATATAAGTATATATTATTATATAATATGGTTTTTGTGATATAATTATCATTATATAATGATTTAAGTTACCAAATTGTTTCTACAATGATCATGGAAAAATTGGAACATTTCAGATGCTTATGTACGACCTACCATCTCTATGATTGTAATGATTGTTAAATTTTCATAACCATATTTAATGAATAGTTTTTAAAGTATAATTGATTAAGAAATATGACAATCATGTCATGATATTTATTCTTGTGATTTTATAAAATGACCCCATTGAATATAGTTGACCAACACATGTTTTTTTAACAAATAAACTGAATTTGGTCAAAACACATGATGTAAAATTAATTTATTATATAGATATATACAACATTTAAATAATTGAAAAAAAATTAACGATAAAACTGAAAAAAATTATCAATAAATTAAATAATTAACTTAATTTTCTTATTAAACAATATAAATACACATGAAATAAGATATACACAATGTAAGTAATTTTCAACTCACTTTTTTTAATTCTATGAGATAAATGACATGATCACCACTTACTTATTTTTTATAAAGTATATAATTCCCATTTATATATATTATATCATTAATTAGTTTGTGTACATGGTATTTAAATATTTCATTTAATATGTCTCCATTATGAGGTTTATGATTTACAATGTTTCAAGGTGGTATGAGATCCATTGGAATGTTTAAATATAATTTTACTAAATAATAACTTTAATGATATTATATTGGTATTAACATTCAATTTTATTATATGACCTTTATTTAATAAAATAATTAATTTTCATATTCTATAGTTATTCAAGACCATTTAAAATTATTACTATTATTTTACACTCTTTGGTACTCAAAATGTATAAGAAAATATTTTTATAAAAACTCGACTTTATTTCTATATTTAGTTGGACAACCTTCTAAAACAATGTTTTATTAAAATGTTTTAAAAAATGTTTTAAAAATTATTTAGTAAATTTGGTTTTACCATTGTTTTCCATTTATCAATGTTTTAGAAGGACTCTTCTTGTCGCTTTCTGAATAAGAAAATTTTCTAACATTTTACCATGTAAAATGAATATTCTTTTTACCTCATATGGATTGTATGGATTTACCCACCATCATTTCATTGAAGATTTGTTTGTTATGTTTTAAAGGAAACTTTTCATAGAACATATTTTCAAAATTTATTTTCAAATAAAATATTGTTTACAATTTTTTTTCATAATAAAAGGATATTTTCCTCAAAAATGTTTTCAAAATATCATTTTATAATATTTATAGTAATCAATGAAAAAAACCCTTATTATTAAGTCACATGGGATATTTTGTATAGATACCATCCAATTTCTTCTTATGGATGGTTTTTGATTTATTTTTACATGGATAGTATTCACATTCACTTCCTTGATATATTTGTTACTCCCATAGAAATATTCAATATCATATAATCTTGAACATTGAATTTCCACTAAATTGTCCAACTCATTTATCATAAATATTATTATTTCCTAAACCTCATTAATCTTTATATATGGTGTCCACATTGATATTTCTTTGATGATTTTGGGAAATATAGATATATATGTATTATTTATTCAATAGGGATATTTGATAAGGCATATTGTTTATTAAATAAATTGAATATTAAGAATTATGAATTCTATGGACATGCAATGTCTGGCGTATCCCAAACTATATATAGCTCTTCAATTCATAGATAGGTTCTCATGAGAAAAATAAGTTCCATAAATTAAATTGGTTTCTATCTATAGTTAAAACCGTCTAGAAGATGGATATTGACAGTATTTGTTCTCATGTTCTTATGACATTACTTACAATATTTAATAATTGCCTTCATTTTGATTCATTATTTATTATCCATGAAATTTTCAAATTAAAAAAATTAATGGATGCATTTCATTATCATTTTATTGACATAATGTAATCGGTTTTCAGTTTCTTAACTTTCCTTATTTATTTTTCATTATATAGTAATTTTAATGGAACATGTTTATATTTATTACCTTTCCATATTGATTATACACTTCATTAATAGTTTTTTTATTACATGGTATATGTGTTCAATTATTTACTATTCCATTATTATTATTTTTATAGATTCATTATTCCTACGACTACAGCTTACACGTAATGTGCATTTTTCCACACCCTTATAATGTATCATTCCTTAGTAATCCAAAAAGAGTACTAGGAAAGTAATGAAGTAATATACTAGATATAATAAAGTTAGTCATGATGTTATTTACGAAGATGATTATTATTTTTAATTAGTTTAATCATTTATAATACAATACTTTTGTATCTATCTAGTTTACTAAGGCTGCTAAACTCTTTAGCCCTTTGGGATTTGATTTATTGTAATCATTTAAATGTAATTGATAGTAGACACTTGCTCTGGGATATCTAATATCACGTCTCTACAATAACAACCACAATAGGTTTTTGAATTAGATGGACTGATTTTTTGTCAAATTCAGGTATCATTTTCTCAAGATTATATAACATATAGTTTATATAATTTAAAACACTAAAATTATATTTTTATAGGTAAAACCATAGATACCAATCTTCAATTGGTATGAAGTTTTATGACACCCATATTATAATTATTTTTGACATGTGAAAGTTGATATAGCATCAATTCAGCTTGTGATGTGCTCAAATAGACTAAATATGAAGTTTTTATAAAATACTTTTCTCTCAAACATGGTCCACAGAGTGAAAACCATCTAAATTAGTTTGTATTGGTGTTGAATAAGGGGGAAAACCAAAGAATATTTATTGTATTATAGGAATTGAAGGTGAGTTTAACTGATCTGTAATATTCCGGATATTACCCAAAGCATAGTTTCAATAACTTAGAATGAAAACAACTCATGGTTAAATGTTAAAGACCTTGAAAATTGGCTTTAATTGATGTAAAACACAATGATAGTTGTCTTGTAAATATTTTTTATGTTTTTCAGTAGATGAAGCATCAATACAACTTGTTCTATGCTTGAACATTCATAATAAGAAGTTCATAGAAAATTATTATCTTTAAAAACATCATCCGCATAGTGAAAACCAGCAAAATGATCTTGGATTATTTTTGAATGACATAAACACAACTGTATACTTATTTTTAAATTATAGTTTCTAACGGTTCATCAAATCCATGTGTAATTTTCCCGATATGACTGAAAATTAAATGTGTATAATTTAAAAGGATATAATGTGTGTATGACTATTAAAACCATTAAAAAATATCTCCAATTGAAATTAAATCTTATGAAAATTATTTTAAAATTATTTTTGATTTGTGAGATCTAAAATTATGTCAATTCAATATGTGATATGCTCGAATGGAAAAAATAATTAGTTCATAAAAAATAGTGGTATTAAAAACATTCCACCATAGAGTGAAAAAAGAAAAAATATCTTAGATTAGGGTGTACTAATTGGACAAAAAATATATTTAATCTTGAATTTTGAGAATTGACGACACACCAATCCAAGGGGTCATTTTCATGAGATGACCGAAAATACAGTTTCAATAATTTAAAAATCTAAAACATTTTTTTTGGGTAAAAAACAAAACAATTTGATATCTTATTGACATAAAATCTTATGAAACATGTAATATAATTAGTTTTTTCATGTGTGAGTAGACAAAATTTTAATCTGATGTGCGATGTCCACAAACAGACTGAATATGAGTTTTTATAAAATGGAGTTCAGTAAAAACAAGCACCAAATAGTAAAATCTATTCAAATTAACACATATTGTTATAGGATCTTAGTAAAACGAATTTATATTTAGTTTGGAATTTTAGGAATTTATATTGTGTCAAGAACAAGTTTCTCTTTCCTGAGATGATAAAAAATGTAGTGTTAGGAATTTAAAATTCTAATACCTATTGTTGAAGGTTAAAAACATTGAAAACGATCTTAGATTGATATGAAATCATCTATTTGTATTATTTTAATTACTTTTAACATTTTTGGAGGATGAAATGTAAATAAAACATGATTTCTTGTCGAACAAAATAAATAGGAGTTCTTAGTAAATGATGGTAATTAAAAACATCCAATATAGAGTGAAAAAAATCTAAATGAGCCCATATTAGAGTGAATAATAAGAAAAAACTATATATATTTTTCTAAATTATAGGAACCAACAACGTGTCAAAGTGATGTTTCATTTTCCTAATACAACTAAGAATAATGATTAATTAATTTGAGAAGATAAAATATGTGTTTGATGGTTAAAACCATTGAATATAATCTATAATGGATGTGAAATATTTTCAAATCTATCATAGAATTATTTTTTATGTGTGTGACTAGATGACATGTCAATCGGATATGTGTTGTGATCAAAAAAACTGAATGTGGAGTTATTAGAAAAATTTTGTCTGTAAAAATTTCTTCCATAGAGTGAAAACTGGACAATTGATCTTGGATTGATGTGGTATTAGAGGAAAATAAATATATTTTTATTTTTTAATTTTTGGAACTAACAATATTTAAAAATGAGGTTGAATTTCTTGAGATGACTAAAAATACAGTTTCAATAATTTGAAATGCCAAAACCAGTGTTTAATGGTCGAAACCAAATAAAATGATCTCCAATTGATGTGAAATATTATTAATGTTTTCTTTTTATTATTTTTGACATGTGTGAGAAGATGTAACATCAATGAGACATGTGATATGCTCGAATAGACTCAATAATATGTTTTTATAAAATTGTAGTCAATATATTTCTTTTTTAAATAAAAAATAACTCCCATGATTATCAAAAAATATATATTTTTATAAATAATTTTAATTTTGAATCTAGTAAAATGTAAATTTAATACATAATTGATGACTATGTGTACATAAGTTTCTATAATCCCATATATCGACACTCCGATTGTCTGCACATATCAAGTAGCTTATATTATAGGTACTCTAGTGTTCTCACCTATAAGGCTATGTTTAATGTGCTCAGATATAGGTTGAAGTGTGATTTCCTTATTAGTGGGTCTATTAGTAGAACTAGAACTGGTTTATCATCTACTCTAGTACTATATTGGAAACTATATGGTTTTTGGATCAGTTTAAGGAAAATCTCTAAGTGAAATCCAGCAACTGGGACCCTGATCAGAGGAATGTTGCGCTCTAGAGGAAAAGGAGGGCATTGTGGACTCAATATAAAATTTAGTGGTGTAACCTATACCCCTCTTTGAAGAAGTGTGTGTGTGTGTGTAATGTTTGAAATGACACTATATATGATGAGGAAGGTCCAGTCGGTGGGTGTCTAGTGCCACCCCACCATAAAGAAGGGTGTGTGGGGAATATCATAGAGTTCCATTTTTCATTAGAATGGTTAGTCGATGGTTGTCCAATCATGATGTAGTAGAGAAAAATATAATAAAATATTAATATATTTCATAAAAAGCATTAATTTTTTATCTACAATGTAATATATATTACAATGGAATAACACACACACACACATAGATATATATATATATATACTATATAATGTAATGATTCACAAATAAAAATTAAATGAAAATAAAAAATAACTAATTGATATTTAAATAAAATTTAAAATTTCATTCCTAAAATATTTATTATATATTAATTTATCAAATTGAATTATTTAATCTATTATTTCTAATAAAATTAAATAATTAGGAATCAATTAATTTAGATACCTTAAAATATTAACTTATTATTAAATTACTAGTTAATATATTTTCTTTACATTGTAATATTATATTAACTACTAAATTAGTAATAAATTAAAATTAAAATATTATAGGAAATTAAATAATATTTACATATATAATAAAGAAATTAAATAGTAACATATTAATTATAATGCTATAACATATTAATATATTGAAATTTTTAAATAATTTTATTTTTATTAATGTCTTTATACACACAAACAGACTAAATCAATTTTATAGTTGACTAATGAAATGGTACATGTAAACTAAAATATTATTTATTGTTATCTAAATTAACCTAAAATTTATTTTTTTTAAGAAAAAATTAATTTATTATCATATATCAAATTGAAATATTAGATATCATGTTTTTGTTGAATTTAATTAATTTTAAAAATCACAATTTTACAAACATAACTTGTTTTCTTATAATTAACTAACTAATTAATATATATTTTTCATGAAAATGAATTTTTTTAAAAATATATCTGGAAATAAATTTCCAAATATGTGATTTATGGATATTTTTTTAATTATTATTATATACCGATAATTAACAAAAAATATTAAACCAACCAAACTAAATCATAAAACGTAAATATATTTCACAATTTTAGTCAAGAAGACATTGATAATTTTATTTTTGAATTCCTTTTATTCATATTAAAACAAAAAAGAAAACACATTATAAAATAATAAATGTTACTATAAAGATAATATTAAATATTAAATTGGTGAAAATGAAAATTAAATTCAAATAAAACCTTCCCTTTATGAACTATTGAGACATTGTGAACTCGGAGGAGACTTCAAGAGATTGATGGGGTTTCATGAAGGAGGGGATTCACGAAATTGGTTTTGTGAAATCAAATAGTCATTGAAAAGTGGATAAGTAATGGGACTGATAAAGTGTACATTCTTTAAAAACATTGGGGGATTATTGAAATTGGGAAACAAGAAATGTTTTATAAACTACTCGACCTCGTGAACAATTATTCTCAAATCGTATATGTCTACGCGGTGGTCTCGGAACTAGATGGAACTTGTCGGAGAAGGATTTCCAAAACCAAATCAATGATTTATGTGGTAGGATTTGCATAACCAGGGTCTATATCACAGGTGAGGATTCAAGGAACATAGGTGTAAATCTGGAGGGGTTGAGGGTTAATGGAATAACAAGAATTAGTGACCGAATCAGGGTGATGACTTTAACTACATAATAGACAATCTTGAATGGGGATTTATATATAAGAAAAGGTATGTTGTGGATAATATGGTTTTAATGTGTTGTAATAAAGGCTCTTTCTTGGAAAGTGTCTTCTTCTTTTACGAATCAAAGAAGATGATTTTCAATATTGTACCTTCTTCTGCCTCAATTAAAACAAGTTTATTTGAAGGTGCCTCATACGATTTATCCCAAATGAATGAAATTTCTTAAATATATCTCTCATGTAATCAAAACCCCAAAAATATATAATGAATAAGTTTTCCCTTTATACTAATTTCATATTTTTTATAAATATATAAATAATATTATGAAATTTAATATTTTCCATTGACTCTAGTTTAATTTTTGGGATTTTAGAAAAACAAGAAATCATTTATTAATATTAGGTATACATTTTAAAAATATGTTGTGGGAAAGGTTTTTTCCCACATAATTGTACAATTAATTAAGTGGAATTGTTTCACTTCATTTCCAGTGTTTTATTCCACATAAACACTTTCTACTTCACAAATGGAACCATTGTATTACGGAACCTCTATGGATGATGATCATGGATCTTGGGTTGAACTGGAAATTTGAGAATGGAAATTCAACATGACATATTTTACGTTGTATCCAAATCATATGTATGAGATAAAAATGATTGTTCCCTATATGTTATGGTTTCTCCGTATTTAGAGAAAGAAGAAGAATGAAAAAATTCATGAATGAAGGTTTTTATTGTACTATCAGATCTACAATATAGTGAAGGTTTATCGTGATAGGTCTACACCACAATTATTAGTATACCTCCATAGTTGTATCTGTTGATTAAATGAATCATGATTTTTTTTCTCAATTCAAGTGATAATGGATTTGCTTCATGGAATATTTAGAGGGATCATGCATGTGATTCCCATGTGCATATGATTTTTTTAAATACATACAAGTTATAGTTTAAAGTTAGGATCGATAGGACATGATACGAGATGGAAGATTCATGTGAAAATAAATTGTAGAAATGTACATTGAAAAAATAATGCAAACTCTTTTCCATATCACGGGTAAATGAAATATCATTTATGGGGGGATTAATAAGAGGATCTTTGTGGATAATCCACTACATATAATAGTGTTCGTAGTGTAATATTAACTGAAAAATACATATGGGATATGGATTATATCTTGAATATTCATTTTCGGTATACAAAGAAGTTGTTCTACACAAATTATATATTTTCTCATTTAGAGGGGGAGGTTCCATTGCTAACATATGATACTAAAAAAATCAAGGTAGAAGATTGAAATAAAAAATTTAAATCAGTAGAGGAAGGAGGATTCAAAATCTGATCTCCGGGGATTCATTATATATTGAAGTTTATTCTCATATTATTAATTTCATTTTCTGAATCCAAATTTTGACATTAGTTGTGAGTGAAATACAAGTGAGTTTTTTATATGCGTAAAATTTTATTTTTGGTCAATCTTTTATATGCCTTCTTCATTATTTATTTATTATTTCATGTTTTTGAGGTCGAGTACAATACCATAGATATCCCAGTTAATAGAAAAAATGGTCATTAATAGTTGTCAAAATGAATTGTTGTCCTCATAAGAGTTAAAAGGGTGAACCTTGATCAGTGCTAAAAAAATATGACAATGGGGGACCTTTCTCGATGGTATAAAAATCATAGATGTTGAACTTTATCTAGGATAGTATAGTGTTGATGAAATTTCCCATATATATATATATATGATTTTATTAACTTTTAAATAATTATAGGGTGAATTTTTATGATTTTTCTGAGAAAAATCGAAATTATTCTAGGGTGTTTTTTTGTGATTTTTTTGAGAAACATCATTTTTAGATGAATAGTGAAATACTACTTTTTTGTTAATAGCTGATTTTCTGTCGAATTAATTTTTTATTTATAAATTCTGTTATAAATATGTTTTTAGGATATATTAGATTAGTATTAAAACTATTAATATAATTTAATTCATTAGAATCAATTTCACAATGAAAATGAATATAAAACCTTAACAAAAGTTTGAAATTTTTTCTTCATTAAAACCCCGTTATTTTGTCTTGTCTAAGGGATCAACACTAATCTTAATTTTTCCAATTATATGTTCTGAATTTCAAAAATATGTTATGAAACATTGTATTCATTCTAATATTTTGATTCTAATAATACCATTTTAATTTTTGACCAAAACGATTAGTAAAAGTTATTAAAATTAATCACAACAATTAAGGCCAAATTAAGCATAATTAGGGAGTAAACCTTAAAATTAATTTCCCAAATAACCTATATACTAGTCCAAAAACCATTGGAAATCCATTTTTAGTACATAAAAATTCAATTCACTAGTTTGGTTTTTTTAATAATGTTTTTAGGTATGAACTTATACACACCTAACTTGTTTCTAGATATTACAATTGAGTCCCTTTCCTTCCTAATAAAAGCCTCCACCTCTACCCATTCCTCACACATATCAAAAATTTTATGTTCACCAAAGATCCTCCCATGTAGCCAGCCAAAAATTCTACATTTTTCTTTGAGTCCTCCATTTGGTAAGCCTGTCATGGAATATTTTTGGTATAAACTAAAAAGGGATACCCGATTAATATGTAATGCATTCTCTCGTGCTCATTTTCTTTATTTTCCTTCTCCACCCCTCTACTCACTTTATTCCATTATTTTGTGATGAAACCATAATCCTCCATATACTTTTATGTTTTTATGAAATGGTTTTGACCTAAACATACACACACCTCCATCTAATGAATGTTTATAATAATATTCATTTTTATGGAAAACTACTGCATCACAAAATGATGATTGTTTATTTCTCCTTTACCACCAATCATGGTGACCATTATGATGGAAACTATATTTATATGTTTAATACATTATATTTATTATGCCTTTAATCTTCTTTATTCCTTTTATAACATACATCTTTTTACCTTCCATTTGGCGTAAATACGACAATCTCGTTTGAGGAAGTGTGGACTACCGCACCCTCAATGTGTTGTGATTCATTCACAGACCACGTAGAATTTATTAAGGATGGTTTTAACAAAAATATATGATATATATGATATATTGATGATAATTTAATAGTGATATATATATATGTTTATGTGTGTGTAATTTACATAAATTCTTTCAATTTGACAATAAAAATGGAAAACATCAATCATGGTACGTACGACTTATCGTCTCCATGAACAGTGTATTCTATTACAAATTTAATTATGCTATTGATTATTAGAATATAAATATACTAGATATACCTAATATTTAATATAATCTGGAATCATTATTTATGAAAAGACCAACTATTTAACAAATTAAGACACATGCGAAAAGCAAAGAGAATATTACTAGTAGTGAAACCATAACATAGGATTGTTAACATGCCGGTAATCAAAGGTTATAATAAAACTATATATGGTAATATATATAATAACATTATTATTTAAAATATTTATAATAAACTTATATTGATTATATAGTAAGTTTTTACAATTACTAAGAGATTCAAGACATTAGTTAAGGGGATTTCATCTCACTTTAAATTCATGTTGCATACAAACTATGTTCGCCACTCTTTCCTTTTGCGTGGTGTTTGTATTGACCATGAAAGTATTATATGTGTTGATTCAATAATATTTCCTCTTTAAATTTCCATTCCTTCATTTTTTTGAAAATTAAAAACACATTTTCTTAATGAAAATTATATTTCTCTAAGAATGTATTTCCTAAGAAAATTTTTCTTTCACTAAGAATTATTTTATCCTTACTTTGGTTGTCATTATCTTATTCAAAGTATTCTCAAAACCAAGTCTATTTTTTCTCTAAAGTAAAATATTCAGATCCTTAACAAAAACTTCAGAATCCTACAATTTATTAAGAAACCAAGTCTTACAATATTCAGACTCTTAATTCTATGAAATCTAGACTAAGAATTCTCTGAAATTCAGACACTGAATTCTTTTAAATTTAGACTAATAATTTAATGAAATTCAGACTCTTCATTCTCTGAAATTCAGACTCCAAATTCTCTAAAATTTAGACTCTAAAATCCCTAGAATTTTGACTCATAATTTTTTAGAATTCAGACTTCAAATTCTTCAAAATTATGACTCTAGAATCTATAGAATTCAGATTTCAAATTCTTTGAAAAAAAAAAAATAAATATCTATGTTTCTAGAATCCAATTGTTTATATATATAAACATTGAATTCTATTTTTCATTATATTTTGGATATTTATATTTATTTAATCAATTTTATTTTTTATATGCATTCTTCCATGACTATAAAATGATGTCATACAAGTGGTTTCTAACTAACCATTGGTTGAGTGACACATATACCGGTCCCTCTGAAATTAAAGGAAAAATAGAACCATTGGAGGTGGGATACAACCATTGGAATCATTTCTAATAAATAAGAACTCATTTGAACAATCTTAAAGACACAAAACATAGAAATAGATTACATGTTGTGTTTTTGTGAAGTAATTTCTAGAGAGAGAAGCTCTTATGACTTGTGAATTTTGTTAACATCTTCTTTATCTTACTTTGTGAGACTCTGATTTTTACTGTATAAAATAAAACAATCATAGGGATATGAAGATAGAGGTTCTACATTACTTAAAAAGCGTAGGATTTTGGGGATAGCAAGACATATTCCGATATTCTTATCGAGGACTTACCCTAGTATGGGTAAGATAGACTTTCTTGAAAGTATTAATCAATGGAGCTTTATCAGAGTTTTTTGAATACCCTAATCTTTGGGTAAAAATATTTTCATTTATTACTTATTACTATTTCAATTTTTATTTCCAATGTATTTTGTTAAAGGAAGAATGTATAACATTCTTATAATTTATTATACTTTTACTTACTCTGATAAATAAGATTATATATACTTTAAGGTAGAATCTTTCTCTAAGAAAATTGTACATCTGATTCTTTTCTAGATTCATATTTACAGACCCTAAACAAGATTTTTGTATAGATATAATCCAAAGAAGGTTTTTGAATTTACCATGTTTAACTTTTTTAGACATAGTTTTCCTTAAGGTTAAAAATGAATGTTTTTAAACTTGCAATTCAACCCTGGTAATTGAGCATCTACATATTCTCTTTTTATCCTATAAATGGTATAAAAGGGGGTCTCTAAACACTTATACTCACATATAATTTTTCTTGATCAAATATTTTCTTATTCTAAATTTTCTTGTTTAACTTTTCTTGTTCACGTTTTTCTTAAATATTTTTATATTTCATTAAATAATTTTTTTATTATCAATTTTTGTGGAAAAGATTTTTCTTATAGAATGGTAGGTATGAATATTTGTTCTATAGAAAATAGTAATACTACTAGACCACTAATTTTTTATTGTAATGATTATGAGTATTGGAGAGATAGAATGACGACATTATTCATTAACATTGTAGTATACAATTTGTAATTCTCACTAGGGATTAAAAAATTAAAAACAAAGAAGTCATAACATTTACGACCCAGGAGAAACAATAATATCAACCAAACTAAAAGGTATTCAATACTTTGTTATGTTCTATGACCAGGAAAATATATAGTCAGATATCTTTTATTAAAGATGAAAATTGAATCTAGATGAAACATGAAGTTACACATTTTTGGGACTTCTACAATGATATAAACTAGAAGAGATATGTTAAGATCTAAATATCAGGGATTATTATTTCTTTATGGAGAACCTGTTTTCAAAGTACAATGAATATTTATGACCATTGTCAACAGTTTTCAATAGATCAGATAGAAAGGACTTGATGATAATTTTCTTGTGGATAAAATATTTGATATCATTCTCAATTATTGGGAATCAAAAAGGACATCTATTGATGATAATAGGAATGTTACTAAAATAACTATTTCTGAGTTATTTTCAACTCTTCTTCAGTATGAAACAAGGATTAAGAGAGATATTTATTTCAAAAATAAGAAGAAGTATAGCATTCACTACTATATCTAATGGAAAGACACCAAAAGGGTAACTATATCTAATGCTACGAAAGTTGTTGTTATATCTGAATCTGGTGACAGTGATTAGTTTGAGAATGAAATAGCCAATATTTCTTAATGGATGAAAATGATTGTGGGAAATAATGATTTTTTAGAACATATATATAAAGAAAGATAGACAGGAAAAGAAAGATTCTAAAGTAACCTATTATGAATGTAAAGGGGATGGATATATCAGACCCCATTACCCTATGATTAAGAGAAAATACGTAATGGAAAAACATTCTAAAAGGAATAGAAACAAGTACAACAAGTCTAAGGATAAGAAAGTCCTTAAATTGAATAAAACCTGGAGTTCCAGTGGTGGTAACTCTTTAGATGAATTATAAGATTATGAATCTTTTGGTTAGAATAATATTGGTCTTGTATCCAAATTACCTATTAAAAACATTGTCTTATGGCTAAGGTAGACAATGTTGAATCCTTAAACAATATGCCATTAAATGATAATTTTCCAAATAAAGGATATTACAAATTTTTAAATGATAAATCTTACTCATCAGAATATATTACTTTATGTTAATTTAGATATGTTTTGAGATTTTATATTCTACTTGATAATGAATGTGTATGACAAAAAAAAGTTAGAGAAATCAAATTCTAGAATTTATCTTTTAATAAAGAAGTATCATATCTTTCTAAGGATCTTGATAAGGATACTTTTGATTTAGAAAATATTTCTAAAAACACGAAGGAAGTAAATTCTAAGAAGGATAAACTTTCTACAGATCTTGAAAATTTTATTTTTAGTAAATATGTTTTATAGGCTGACTTAAACTCTAAGACTAATGAATTTTAGGATTATAATTAATTCATTAACCTAAAATCTAAAATTATTTCGTTGAAAAAAAAATTAACAAAATTTATTATGTGAACGAAAAAATTTGATAAAATGTATTCTCTAATTCTTACTCTTATAAATATTTCTTGGTTTGGTTATACTCATTCAAAACCAGTTTTAAGTCACAATTATTTTGTACTGTAAAGTTATCCCTTTTGCACTAAGTTTCAATATAGTGGAAATTGGGAGAAAATTTGTTCTTTAAATAAAAATCAATCCTTATGTTTTCATAAGGCTTATTTTTCAATGAAAATGTGGATTCTTAAGATTTTCATTCTAAAATTTCTAGATCCAAAAATATTTTGATTCTCAAAGTCTAATTTTTTTATTTTTATGAAAATAAAGTAAGTTCCAAAAACAATACATGGTATATGGATATTTTATGTTATCGACCCATGACATGTAATCAAACATTCTTTCAAAATATTATCAATATTAAAGTAAGAAAAGAAACTTTTGGATATAATTATTAGGAAGAAATTTTTGGTATAGGTATCAATTTTCTTCTTGAGAAAACATTAATTTCAAATTTTTTATATGTTAAAGGTATTATGCACAATGTCATTAGCATAAGCCAATTATGTGATGAAGGTTACCTTGTGAATTAGTGGTATGATAAATTCTTAGTGAAAAATTCCAAGGAAGAGTTTATTCTTTCTATCCATAGACCTAAGAATGATTATACACTAAAAATAGAAGACCATGAAATCCAAGATATACCTTTCCATAGTGAAATGGAAGATCAATCGTGGTTATTTCATAGAGGAATAAGACACAGTAACATTTTTATACAATGTAAAAATTCAAAGAAAATACATGTTAAGTATCTACCAGATCCTATCATTTAATAGGATATTCATTAGTTTCTTGGTCATGAAAGAAGAAACACTTAGTAGAACTTTCCACTACTAAATATGAATATGTAGCAGCCGTAAATATTTGTTCTCAAGTGTTGTGGATGAAACCCACACTCCCAGACTATGGAATGAGTTTTACCAAAACATAAATATTGTGTGATAATACAAGTTCTATTTCCCTAAAAAACCTTACACACCACTCACGTGAAAAAACATAGATATTAGGCATCACATTATTAAAGATTACAAACTTAAAAAACATGTCATTCATCAATTTATTGAAATTCAAGATCAACTTGCTGATATTTTAAGAAAATATTTACCCTCTTATATATGTTAATACACTAAAACATGTTTGTAATGATAACCATAAGGTAATATTCCATACTAACTTTTTGTTGAAACATATCTCTTTAAATTAAGAAACTCATTTTAATATGGGTGTGCATATTATTGTAAAAAAATTTCTTAATCATTTTTTTTAGATCTAATTTTGTATTTCATAGTCAAATTTTTTAAAAACCGTATTTTCAAAATCATAATTTCTCATTCCTTAAAAAAACTTTAGAAATATAAGAAGAACATTTTTTCATATCTAAGAATTCTATATAAACAATACTGAATTTACTTTTTCATACATAAATATTTATAATTATATTTTTAATTGTTGGTATTTTTTAAGAAAACACTATTAGATTCACTTTAATTAAATGTGACATTTCCTTAAAACCTCAATAGATCAGAACCTAACAAATCCTTCTATAGAATTAATCTTAACTGTATGATCAAATCATGTTTATTTTGAATCATAGGATCAAATAGGGAGTTTAAAATGTTGCATTTAAGCCTATATAAAGAAACCCATAATCCGTTTCCCACATCAATTTTTAAGACCTTTTGTGTCGAATATCTTCCCCTCTTCAAAAAGGTCATTCAATTTGTCATGTTTTCTTATACTCCAGATGTCACTGGAAGCTTTCCCACAGACATCGATGTCTTTCAAAAAAGAAAACATTGATTGTAAAATCTAAAGTAAATGCTTGGTGTACCCAAGATTCATTACTACGTGTAATTCCTTGACTATGAAAAATATCAATCTAAATGGACATGAGAGTTTTTTCATTTCTATTCCAAAGAGTCAGGATCCAGTTTATTTTGAATTACTTATAGAATTATATGATACTGTACGTTTTTATTAATAATGTGTAAGGGATAATTTTTTATTCAAGAGCTATGGGATGACATATTCTCAGTCTTTTAATATGGTAGAAAATATTCTTGGAATTCCATATAAAGGTGAGACAATTTTATTCTCTTACAAGTTTCTAGATCAGTAATGAATCTTTGAGAAGGAAAATGCAATAGAGTTCCTTGGACTCAAGGGTGTAGAATCACCAAAGATTAACCATATATCAATATATTTTAGGATGATAGATTTATGGGTATTATATTTTCTCATTCTGAGAAATGGTGAAAATGATTATTTAAATAAAAGTGATATCTTTATATTGGATTTTTTGGGTAACCTAAGAATGGTAAATATTTTGAATTAAGTCATCCTGAAAATCACCAATATTATGAATGGATCTCTCAAGTCTATATTATCATTTATCCAACAATATTCGCAAAGTTCATATTGTTCTACTAAGAATCCTTCAAAATTCCTTATAGTTCTAAACCAAGAACCATCAAGATCATGTTGTTGAGTGATGATATATTGAGGAGAATAACATTTTGTTTCAACACCAAATCAGGAGTATTATATGACTTATCTAAGATTGATATTGATTATTTTCTTAAGAAAGGAAATGTCAGATAAACATTCAATAAGGTAAATAAGAAAATTAAAGATAAAGAACCGGAAACCAAAGAAAAATCTACAGTTCTGGAAACTCATTCTGCACCTCCAAAGATGAAAGAGAAAAAAATTGTCCCAGATGAAGTTGTAAAAAAGTGGTGCGAATAGAAGAAGAATATGAAATAATGAGATCCATGATTTGGGATATATCTTAATGATGAAAAGGCCTAGAAAATTCATTCTTCTGAAGTGTTTGAATGGGAAGAAAAGAAGAAGAAGATGAAAAATCAAATGATTGAAGATAAGATCATTCAAGAACTTATGAGGGATACTGAGAAAGCCTCTAAAGAGATTTAGGTACCAGAATCTTTCCTCCAAGAATCAGTGCCAATGAATACTCTAGGGAAACAATTCCAATTCTGGAACCTATCATGGAATAAGAGATTTTTCAAGAAGAATAAGTATAAGAATAAGAGAAAGAAGAAGATGAAAGTGATGATGTGATTAATCATGTGAAAGTCATATCCTCTAAGGGAATCAGATTTCAAATTCTCATCTTTGATGGGTTAGGATTTCTTTTTTCAGTCTTTAAAGAAGTTAGTGAACACCATTCCATTGTTTCCACATATCGATTCAAGATGGAAGTTGATTCAACACTCTTCCAATATGAAGTCATATTCAGTAATAATTCTTATGTAAATATTCATCAATCATGAGGAAGAATTCAAATATTTTTATATCGGTTATTATTCTCTTATGAGATCATGTAATAAAATAACAAAGTAGTCTAAAAGAATGATTTAATACATGAGAATATTTGATGAATTTCATGATTTAGTGAAAGATTCATTTGATAAGTCAGATGATAGGATAAAAAACAATACAAATTTTTTTACAGAGAATCTAAATGTTCATAAAATAGTTTGGAAGAAAGAGGATAAATATCTGAATGGGAACATAAATTCAGTTGCATTAAATTTTAAGATTGAAAGGGAACTCAGGGAAAAACTGTAAGAAATGTTCAATCAAAAATATGTATTAACAAAGTGTCATGAAGAAATCCTAAAGTCTCAAGATAAAAAAAATCAATGATCTAGAAAAGAAGAATTGATACTAGGAATGGTTACTCAAGTTGTTTGGGGAAGATCATAAAGAGCTCAAAAATCTAAAGGTTACCTCGATGAATACCATGCCTAAGGAAAATAAGGTTGAGTGATTTTAATTTCATTCTGATATTTTGTTGTAATTTTTTCTTGGTATCAATTTTTTTTCATAATGAAAATTCTAGTATCCTTCCTTTGTGTTGTTTGAATAGTTCTAACTATTTAGGTAACATTTTTTTCATTCAATCTATTCCTTTTTAGAAATCACAAAAGGGGAGAAATATTGATCAAAAGAATATAAATTTAAAATTAGATAATTCCCTAAATAAGGGGGATTTTATGTAAGGGGGTATACATAAAGAAGACATTCTTATTCAAGAAAAAGTAACATCTCTATGAATGAAAGAAATATGATCCTTAAGTATTTCCAAAGCTACAGGGGGTTACTCGTATTAGTCATAGTTCACATGTAAAGGGTGAAATGTTTTTTATGATAACCTTGCTCTTTATTACACACTTAAATATGATTTATTACATGAACATAACTTGATACAACATATAAGATCACGAGGCCAAGTGAATTTCGTGCTCAGGTTCATCGGATAAAAATTTAAAACATTAAATACAAGATAGTTATTGAAAACATTATTTACATGACCACTACATTGTCTCGTACTTAGCATTGCATGGGATAACCTGAGGACATGCATGAGAAAAGGGTGAGCTATAAAGCCCAATAAGGGAATAAATATGGAATAACATGAGGAATAGAATACATGTTAGACAATATGAATATCAACGGAGAACAATATAAATATGAACACAAAGGCATGATAAAGCATGATAATCATAACATAGATATGTGGCAACAACACTTAACATGGAATTATCATTTCCCAAGTATCATTGCACATGGAGCATGAGTAAACCCTAATTTCACATGAAACACATGTAATCCCTCATTGCATTTGAATTAGAATTAGTCAAAACCCATTACACATGATGTATCATGGTACTATACTTTATCTAATTCATTGGAGTGCTATTAGGGCACACCATTCTTAAACATTTAATTTCATGCATAAGTGTGACACATGGATCATACAACATGAAATAATTCATCATAATTTATTCCATGATAAAGGGAAATGGAATATATACATGAATCATTATAATCAATAACTCAATGTGCATAAATTTGAATACCCTTGATAGGGAAATGGACATGATATTCACTACACCATGATATTGTCTTGTAAAATCAATGCAATTTCGGCAGCGTAACGACGTGACATAAGATTTCATAAAAATGGATGAGAGACAAATGTTTATCTCATCATATGTAAATTAAATGAACAATAAAGGGGGTCATATAGATACATTTCCCAACATAAGTAATGGAATTTAGATTCATAATACAAAAGGATTACTTGGTAGTTAATGAGGAGAGAGAAATCCCTCATTGAATTTCATGCTAGTAATAGGAGTATATAAGAGGAATTAATGAGAGATAAAAGGGAATCACATCATCCAAACACAAATAAGTAAGTATGGTGGAGGTGAGAAAACATACAACGACATTTATAATTTAAAAAAAAGGTCCTAACAACTTAATTAAAATTGGACAAAAATGAGAAAGGAAGAAATACCTTACTTGGATGTGTGATCCCAAAGGCTTGCAAGAGGATTGAGAGAGGATTTATGGGAGCTCGGGGAATCTTGGGAGGATTATAGAGAGGGGAGGGAAGAGTTTGGACTAACTTCAAGGGATTGGAGTTAGGAGGAAGTGGGAGATTGGGTGGTTTTATATATGAAAGCTGGGGGAATTCTTTATTATTTAGGTTGGGGACACCTCATATTAAACTAATCAAAACCACAAACCAGACCATGGCTTTTTCCCATGGGTTTTTACAAAGGGGACTAAAAAATAATACTTTATAATTCCAATGTAAAAAATTCTTAAAATTATAGGGTTTCTTATGTGTAGATGAGTCACACTTTCAAGGAAAACAATTTAAAAAGATAAAATGTTTTATAAGTCATTGATGGACCACTATGGAATCATATAATTATTAAAACAAATATAAAATCACATTATTTTAAGGATAAAACTTATATTGGACGAAAATATCATTTATAGTTTTTTATTACATCACTATTGGGTCATTATGATGTTATAATACAAATTCTATATTTAAACGGTATTTAATTTTTACCCAAAAAATTTATTGTCTCAAAAAATTATGAAAAATTCACCATTGTATAATTTTGATGTTCTGATTCCAAAAATAATATTAATTTTATCTGAATAATTTTATATATATGTGAATTTTTACTTTTAAAATATAAAACCGACATTTATCGAAAATTCCTGGGTTTTGACAAAAACAGCATTAAAACCTTATTGAAAATTGCAATTGCATTCGTAAAATTGTAAGATAATTTATATTTACTAAAAATTAATTTAATAATAATAATAATAATAAAATATTATTTAATTCAAAAATCTATTAATTCATCAAAATAGATTTATTAGTTGAATATTAACTAAAAATACTATTTTCTCTTTAAAAACTATTTACAAAGTAACAATAATAAATTGAATGTATATTTATTATTATATACAAAAATAACACACATTTTCGTTGTACTAAGGTCTTGTTACAAAACCCATTATAACACCCCCAATAAGTCCAATGGGTAAGGTGTGTGATGGTGAAAAACTCTTGAGGTAGCTCGGATAACAGCACCCAAGTGGTAATCTATATCAACTTTCACTTCTCCTGTAGGTGGTTTCGTTAAATCTTATCGATTCGTATGGAGCAATACTACTAGATGACGACATCGCTTCCTATGTCTGAGTAAATTGGATTTGTTAAAGCTGGATATACATATTAATCATTTGATCACTGTTCAATTACTATATTAGCAATGGTCACAATTCCTAACAGTATTCTAAAATCCAAAATCATAAAACCAAAGAAGTTCATATGTTTTATATATCCCTAATAATACATTTAAATAGATCAATAGGAATTTCTGTTAATGAATTTTTGGGTCGTTACAATCATCTCCTTAAGAAATTTTTCCATCAAAATTTTTTCCCACACCAAAACAGATGTCGTTAACTCTTCTTCATTACTTCCTCTGATTCCCAAGTCTCTTATTCTGAATTGTTGTTTATTAACAACACCTTGATGAGGGGGCATTGTATTATTTCTTAGAACTTTTTCTCTATGATCTAGGATCTTCACTGGTTGCACCTCGTAAGAAATATCATCCTCTAATTGTAATTCCTATGAAGAGAGTACATGTCAAGGGTCTAGTATGTACTTCTTCAAGAGGGATACATGAAAGACAACATGTAATTTGAAAATAGTGGGTGGAAGTGATAGTCCATAGGCCACTACACCGACATGATCAAGAATCTTTAAGGGGGCGATGTACCTAGGACTTAACTTCCCTTTCATTCCAAACCTCATGACCTTCTTACAGATAGATTTGTGTAAATATACCATTTCTCCAACTTTGAACTCATGGAATCATCGAAGGTTATCTATATAACTATTCTATTGACTTTGAAATGCCTTGATATGCTGCTGAATGGTTTTCACCTTCTCCACCATTTCATCGACCATTTTAGGTCCTATCATCTTATGCTCACCAATGTCATCCCAACACGCCAGTGTTATACACCATTTCCCATAAAAGACATAATATGGTTAAATTCGGATGCTCGAATGGAAACTGTTATTGTATAAGAATTCAACTAGTGGAAGGGGTTGGTCCCATCCTCATTTGAAGTCTATAGAACATGATCATTATAGATCTACCAGTGTCTGAATAGTTCGCTAAGATTGGGCATCAGTTTAAGAATGATATACCTTACTGAAGTTTAGTTCAGTTCTTAGAGAATGTTGGAGACTTTTCTAGAACATCGAGGTAAATCTCGGATCATGATCGGATACAGTAGATAGTGGTACTCCATACAGCCTTACCACTTCTTTGATGTAAATCCGTGCAAGTGGATCCAACTAGAAGTCTTGTCGAATCACAATACAGTGAGTTGTCTTCATAAGAAGATCCATAATTACCTGTAATGCCTCAAACGCAGTTACCTATAGTCGGTTCATTATTACATAAAATTGTCTTGATCACAGTGGATCAAATCCGAAAAGGCCGATCAGTTTAGTAGCCATGGAAGTACTAGATACAGAAGATAATTTTTACATTATATTATAAATTGAAAAACAACGACAACAATGTCTCCTTTGACCACATTCATTTCCCTTAGACTACAAATACATTTCAGTAATAATATACTTTTCACATCGTGGGAAAAATAAAACATTAGAAAGGGTGACATCATATGCTTAGTAAGGGTAAATAAATTAGCGGATGCTATAAACATTTAAGGAATGATGTGTTATAAAAAAGCCTTTTAAACATAAACATGAACATAATATGGATTAAAAAAATCGAAAATTACTATATAATAATTCAAATGTATATTCTATAAGTCAAATAATCACATGTAATAAATAATTTCATAATTAGGAAATGTATAATGCGCGACATTATAAAACATTTTGTCAAGGCCTCAGACAAGACATCTAGAAATGATTAAGGCCCCCTCCAAAACCATATATCAAATTGGTAAATTCCTCATCCAATTCCATGTCTAATTGTCCCATTAGACATACTAATACATAGAGGAGCTATAGTGGGCTCTACCCATTACTTACTAAGTCCAATAAATTCCTCATATAAAAAGTATGAAAGATTAAATAAACATTTTTATTAAAACTTGCATAAGAAATGTCAATAATTTAACCATAAACCATGAATGGTATAAAAATAAAAATTCCATAGCCAAACATATCAAAAAATGTTAAATACAATATTGAATATTTTTATAATAATAAATCAACTTCAAACAAGTGTAAAAGTTATTCAAGGATGTTGACATAGATGAAATCAAAACTATTTTTGAGAAATATCTCTTTTCATTTGGAAATCATTTATGAGTCACATAATTATAAAATAAAAAAATTCATTTTAACAATATTTTTATAAGCTTGTAAGAGAAGATCTGATGGTGTTATAACGGCAAAAAATAGCCACTCTCTCCATATAAGTTAAAAAAAATATTCTTACATTAATTTGTCGAAAAGTTCATAAAGTAGATTATTTGGAAAACGATGGAAAGATTACTTTCTAACCATTTTATAAAAAGTCAAACAAGGGTATAAATGAATTTAACCGATAGTCTAGTAAATAGTAAAAATGTTTTGGAATACAATTTTAAGAAACACGAATGTGGATGATAAAGAGGTCCTAGTAGATACTCACGTAAAAACAACCCCGGATAATAAAGAAATTGTGAAATTAACAGATACCTAGTAATTTTCCTTTGTAATGGTATTATAGCCTCCTAAATAATAGTTAAAAAATTGTTATTAAATTATACAAGAATGATATACATAAATATAATATCATATATGATCTCCTAATATTTCTTTGTTAAAAATATTTTAGTATTATCGTCGTTTCAGTTGTTAACTGATTTATTTTACTTTATATGTTTTGTTACGTATGTCATGTTCATTATGGAAAGGATGTATTTGATTTATATCCACAATGATATTAACTTCTTTCAAAATTGTTTTTAATCATCAAATGAAAATTATTCTTGAATGGTTATGACGTGGAAATGAATCTAATAGCGTTTATGGAGATAGTAATCCATATGTACGCACACGCGACAATATCATTCTTTTGATTTTAAAATCTTAGGTAAATGGATGTTATATCATATATAAAGAATCATTAACATGTTATATCTATTATTTAGATCAATTATACATCATTATAAATCCCATCCAAATAATAATGTATTGAATAAAAACTACACCACGACGTAGAGACGGTAATCCATACGTACGCTCATATGGTGAAATGTGATTCATAGGATTGATAGAAAAATCAATATAGTTTTACTATTTGTATAATAACATCACAGTATGCAGAAGATACTAGATTTATTATTTTAGAATGGAAAAAACAAATAAATATGAAGTGAAAAAAGAAACGATCTAGAAAGAGGTGATGAAATATTTACCTCTACTTCAAGTGATTCCTTTTGATTCGATCAAAAGGGATCATTAGGTTGTTTTTCTGACCAAAATAAGGAATATATGTTGAACTGAGGGTAGTTTGGAGGATATTTAGGCAGGGGTTGGATGATCCAAATGGCTATGGAGGTCTAATTTTGAGAGAATTGGAAGTTCCCTATTATAAGAGAGGTGAGGAGCACCTTAGGAAAAGATCGAAATATTATTTTATAGTAAAATCATATTCATTTTAAAATGGCTCAAAAATGAATTATTTCGAAGATAAGGTCGTTATAGGAAAAAATACACTCAACCAATAGGTTTTAAACAAGTTTAGGTCGCCATTTTAACATTATCATTTGGATTTAACTCTTAGTAAAATAGTTTAACTTTCACCATGTATTCTTGAATTATTATAATAATTGGTTAATAAACGTACAATAAAATTCCATGAAAACCTCACATTGTTAATTAATAATATATCTTTCATTATATAAGTTATTTGAACAAACATTATATTTTTAAGAATATTATATCATTTAATAATATAATATTTGTTAAAACAAATTATGTCAATTTTGACACAATTTGGTATTTTGTTTTTGTTAAAGTCCTAACAACATGATTACTTTGAAAAAAATTCATTTAATCAATCCTAACATGTAATATTAACCTATAAAATTAGTGTAATTCATAAAAATTCTAAAATTCAATTTATTTGTATATTTATAATATCAGTTAATTTAATATATCATTTATAAGGTAATTATTGTATCATAATTGTGTCATAAATAAATTTATGTATTTAATGTATAAAAATTATAAATAAAATACCATTATGTAGGAAATATTTTGAGCATTCTAATTAATATTTATAAGCGAATTTATATTATGTATAACCCTATATTAAAAATGTTTGAGTTATGAAAACTTTAATTTAACACTTTTAACACTTCTTTAAATTGAATTATAATAAATGTCCTAATCTAATAAAAAGGGACCAAAATGATCATATTTTTTTAATAAGGTTTCTTTTAGTCGAAATACCCCAATATAATAGAATTAGGACATGTGTTAGGGTAATTATAATTTCATGTTTACCTTTAATTACCATATTTACTTTTAATCCTGGATAAAAGTTAAAAGTTTGTATTCATAAAAAATTATTTTCATCTTTTTGAACCACATTTTACTTAATGTTATCAACCGTATCTCCCAGAATTTTGAAATTAAATTCACAGAAGTGGTAAAATTCAGTTTTATGCAAATTTTTAAATTCTCCAAGGAGGTAGGTAAAAGATGGTAAAAAGTTCAATAAAATTATATATATATAATATTATTATAAAATGACTCTAATGAATTATGTTGAACATATATAATTATTATGTATCTATTATGACCTAAAATAAATTTAATTAAAATAAATAATTTTTTTTAAACAATAACGCAGTGTTTTTCACTTTTCATTAAAGATTGAACATTTTCAGAAAAATACTAAAAATTCACCCTATATTAATTTCAAAATTCAGAATCCAAAAATAAATTCAATTTTGAATGATAAAATTTATAAAATTTCAAAAAGTGGGTATTAATATTCTTAACGGCTACTTTGATTGGTTGTGGTGTGTTAAAAAGTTGTGTATATTGCAAGTAATTGTATTATTCAAAGAGAAACGAACCATAGAATCTTGGAGTGTTACATTCTCCCCTTCTTAAATAAAATGAATCCACCAAATTTGAAAATTTTCTTTGAAAAAAAAAGTTTGAAATTAGAAAATACATTTGTTGAAACCCAGATCAGAAATAGGGTTAATAAAATTTAGTCTTAATAAGAGGGAAAGAGAAATTAAAAAGTCAATACCAAATAATGGTCTCGATTAGTAGAACATTGGTGTAAATTAGAGACACATAATTTGAGGAAAATGTAAATATTTATATGGAGTGATTGAGGTCATCAATCACAAACATGTGTAAAATTGAGGGCCTCAAATCCAGCAATCAATGATGATTTAAAATATCACCATTTCAACAAAACATGAGGTATTTAGATAACACATTTTTTTTAATATCCCTTCCCTATAGTTTAAGAATTAGTCTCTTCATTGAATAAGATAAAAAAATATACTTGACATGTAGAGTTTCATTCTTTAACTAATTCTTACCACAAAATCATCTTTCACTCCAAAAGATAAAACAACTCAATAATATTATATTTATCCTAATAGTATAGGGTTAAAAATATAACCATATACCATTTAAAATAAGAAAACTATTTTTTTAATAACCAGGGAATTCATGTAGGCTAGTGGTAGGTGATAAAGCCTTGTCGCACTTTGGTTGTGGGATTGATTCCTACAGATTTGTCTGACGTGATGGATTATCGCCCGACCTTTAGGTTGTCCTTTTTCTAAAACTATAATATTATAATATTCCAAAAATAATTTTTATAAATGTTTTAACCTTAATCCATACATTCCAAATTTCAACTTAATCCATTCCAACCCTTATAGTTATCCAAAATACTTCTATCCAAAATCTCTCTAAAAGGTCTCTAAATTCCAAAACCAATTGTCAAATTAGATTCCCCAAACGATGTAAATTTTCTCTTATTGTCACATACTAGAAAATATGATTACCTTCATCATGTTAAATCATTAATGAAATAAAAAAGTACTGTAGTACAACCCTTATATATATCACATTCTTCTTATAACCAGAATATAATTCTTGAATCCAAAAACACAAATACATTAATTATTCCACTTTAACTATAGTAATATCATAATATTGGGCATTCTACCTTAGCCTTTTCTGAGGTAATATTCCTTGGCACTTAGGAAATTTTTTTCATAATTCCCCCTTTCTCTACAATTGTAGAATTCAACATTGACAACCACTTTCTTTCCTTTGGAATCACGAGCTTGGTGGCCTTTTTCACCACACTTGTAACTGACTCCAATTCCCTTCATGAAAGTACCAGGGTGTTTATTATCACATTTACTACAGGATGGTTATTCAACTTTTCCCTTATTCCGATTATTTTCATTTCTAGTGTGTTTAGAAGATATAATATTCTATTTTTTGCTTTAAAGTCATAAGACTTAAAGAATTCCTTTTCTGTCTTGATAGAAAATGAGACTATATCTTCGTATAATGAGATGGACTGTGATATTAATTGTTGATGAAGAAATGGTTTTAACCCATCAAATAATTGATCAATCTTACTCCTTTGTTTATATATATAATCTGTTGCATGCCTTGCAAAACTTTTTATGTTATCCTCATACTTTGTGACATTCTCATCCTCCGTCATCCTCAGATTCAGAAATTGTCTTTCCATATCCACTTGATGGTCAAGAGGAAAGTATTTTTTATAAATATAGATCATTAAACTCCCTACATTCCATATTTTATACTTCATCATATTTCTTTGTGGTTTGAATCAATGACCACCATTGATCTGCATCTCCCGTGAGGTGATAAACTACCATGACAACTTTTTCCATTTCGCTACTCCCCAGAGCATGAAATATTTTCTCTAAGGAATTTATTCATTACTCATCTAAAAATGGATTTGTAGCACCATTGAATGTTGGTGGTCTTTGCCTCATCAAGCGGTCCAAAATTGATCCTCCGCGTTGTGGATCATGGTTCTCTGTACGGGTAAGGTTTTTATTCATAACCTCAGTGAGCTATCCCAGTATGGGGTTAAGCATATCAGATACAGTTGCTTCCCCAGGTCCACAATAATTATTTTCAGAATGAGGTTAATCACAACATAGATTACGTGTTTTGATATGGTTTTTATTCCATCCACTAGGTTGCATCTCTAAACAATGGAATACAGTAGATTAGTTCAGGAATCGAAATACAAAATTCCAAACTTGTAAAACAGCAAACATAAATTGTACAATTTATGGACATAATACATAATCATAATAATGTTTTCTTTAAGGAGTTATATACTCATAAATACTTCATAATTTTTTGTAATGAAAATTTGAATTATCTTAAGTATATCCCCCGGGAGTGTCATAACCAAGAGTGTATCAAGGCCCGTTGTCATGTACTAGGATACTCTGGGTCAAGCCTAAAACTCCTTGTCGGAGTTTTCACTCCAAGGTAAATCTATGCCATAGCCACCTCTACTTTCTCATATCTAGACAGAGATTTATTTCTTGGAAAACTCAAATAATTTATACATTACCAAAATACTAGGATGTTATTCTACAATAATCCTCAAAGTGTATCTTAGGGTAATGTGCTATATTCGGGGATTTTCTAAATCTAGTTTCCAAGGTTTGTACTACACTTCCTATGATTCCAACTGTAACGCCCTGACCCCAGTTACCTAGAGTCAGTGTATAACTACATAACAATGGCATGATCACAAGGAATCAAATCCTGAAAGACCGAATAGTTTAGTAGTGTTCGAAGTACTAGAGTCATACATAAGTTTTACATTACATTATAAAATGAAAAACAACAACAACATTGTCTCCATTGAAAACATTAATTTCCATTAGAATATCCTTGTAGGTTAGTCATAATATACTTCTTCACATCCTGGGAAAAATAATACATAAGAAAGGGGTGAGCTCAGATGCTCACTAAGGGTAAATAATTTAGTAGATGCTATAAACTTTTAAGGAATGATTTGTAATAAAAACAACAGACTTTTAATCATAAACTGGAACATAATATGGATAAAATAAATCAAACATTATTTTATAAGAATTCACAAGGATATTCTACTATTCTAAAAATCACATGTAATGATTAATTGCACAATGAAGAAATGTATAATGCGTGACATTCTGAAACATTTTGTTAATGCCTCGACCAAGATGTCTAAAAATTACTAAGGCCTCAGCCAAAACCATATATAAAATTGGGAAAGGCGTCAACGAATTCCATGTCTAATTGTCTCATGAGACCTAAGGATGCATTGAGGACCTATAGCGGGCTCCACTAGTCACTTACTAAGTCTAATTTATTCCTCATATGAAAAGGTTGAAACATAACATAAACATTTGTATTAAAACTAGCATATGAAATGACAATACCTTAACTATAAATCATGAATAGTATTAGAATAACCCATACATAGTCAAACATATCATAAAAATTAAATAAAATATGGAATATTTGTACCATAATAAATCAACATCAAACAAGTTTAAAATTTATCAAAGGATATTGACATAGATGAAATCAAAACTATTTTTTAGAAATATCTTTTTCTATTTTGAAATCATTTAAGAGTAAAATAATTATAAAAGAAAACATTTATTTTGAAAATATTCTTATAATATTGTACGGGAAGCTATGACGTTGTTAAAAAAAAGGAAAATAGCTGCACCCTCCATATATGTTTAAAAAATATTCTTTCCTTAATTTGTCAAAAAGGCCATAAAGTACATTGTTTGGAATATGACAGAAAGATTACTTTCAACCCATTTTATAAAATTTCAAAAAAGGGTATAAATAATTTTAAAACATATTCTAGTAAATAGTATAAATGTTTTGAAATACTTTTTTCAGAAACATGGATGTGGATGATAAATAGGTCCCAGTAGATACTCACGTAAAAACAACCTCGAATAATAAAGAGATAGTAAAATTAACCCTTACCTTGTACTTTTCCTTATTTATTGGTATGTTAGCCTCCGGTATACTATTTGAAACATTGTTATTAAATTATACATGAACCATATACACCAATATGTTATCATATATGATATCATAATATTTCATTGTTAATAATACTATAGTATTATCGTCGGGTGTTAACTAATTTGTTTTCCTTTATAAGTTTTGTTACGTAAGTCATATTCATTTTGAATATGATGTATTTGATTCATATCCATATTGATATTAAGTTCATTTAACATTATTTGTAATCATAAAATGAAAATAATTATTGAATGCTTATGATGGGGAAATGAATCTCATCGCGCTCTTGGAGACGGTCATCCGTAAGCATGCACAAGCGACAATATAATTCTTTTGTTGTTAAAATATTAATTAAATGGATGGTATATCATACATACATAATAATTACCATGTTATATCTATTATTTAGATCAATTATACATTCATATTATAACCATCCAAATAATAATGTGTTGAATAACAACTACACCACGACATGAAGACGATAAGATGTACGTACACACGTATGGTGACATGTAATTCATAGGATGGATAGAATAATGAATATGGTTGTACCATTTTTATAATAACATCATATTATGTAGAGGATACTGGATTTATTATTTTATAATGGAAACAAAAAAAATAAATAGGAAGTGTAAGATGAGAAGATCTTGAAAGAGGTGATGAAATATTACCTCCTCTATTAGTGACTCATTTTGAGTTGATCTATAGGGCTCCTTAGGTTGGATTTATAATAAAAATAAAGAATGTAGTTTAAATTTAGGGAAGTTTGGATGATATTTGGGTAGGGTTTGGCTGAGCAAAATGGCTTTGGAGGTGTGATTTTTAGAGAAGGAGATGTGCCCTATTTTAAGAGAGGTGAGGGGCACCTAAAAAAAGATTGAAATATTATTTTATAATAAAATAATTTTCGGTTTCTAATGGCTCAAAAATGTTTTATTTCTAGGGTAAGGTGGGTATGGGTCTAAATAATCTCACACAATTGGTTTTATACAATTTTAGGTTACCATTGAAACATTATCATTTAGATTTAACTCTTAGTTAAATAGTTTAACTTTTACCATGTATTCTTGTATTATTATAATAATTGGTTAATAAACTCAATATAAAATTCCAAGAGAACATAAAGTTGTTAATTAATGATATATATATCATTATATAAGTCTTTTGTATAAACCTTATATTTTTAGGAATATTATATCAATTAATAATATAATATTTGTTTTAAAAACCCTTTTATGTCAATTTTGAAACTATCTGGTATTTTGTTTTTGTTAAAGTCATAAAAAAATTATTACTTCAATGAAAATTCATTGAATCATGTATACCATGTCATATTAACCTATAAAAATTTTGTAATTCATAAAAAGTTTCAAATTAAATTTATTTTTATATTTATAGTATCAATTTTTTTGAATCATTCGTAAATAATGTAATTACTGCATCGTCATTGTGTCTAAAAAGAAATGTAATTATTTAATGTCTAAAAATTATAAATAAAATACCGTTATTGAGGAAATAATTTTACCTTTATAATTAATATTTATAGTAGAATTTATAATATGTATAACACTATATTAAAAATGTTTTAGTTATTAAAACTTGTATTTAACACATTTAACTCTTCTTTAAATTAAATAATAATTAATGTCCTAATATAATTCAAGTGGACCAAAATGATCATATTTTATTTATAAGGTTTATTTTAGTGGAAATACCCTTATCCAATGAAATTAGGACATGTTTTAGGATAATTATAATATCATTTTTACCTTTAATTACCCTATTTTCTTTTAAATGTTGAAAATAAAATATAAAAGTTAATATTCACAAAAAATTAGTTTCATATTATTGAACCACATTTTACTTAATTTTATCAAACATTTCTCTCGAATTTTTTTAATTCAATACACAAAAGTGGTAAAATTAATTTTTATTCAAAATTACAAATGCTCATTGGAGGTAGGTGAAAGACGGTAAAAAGTTCAATAAAATTTTATATATCGAATATTATTATAAAATGACTCCAATGAATTAAATAGAAATTATATGGGTATTATGTATATATTATGACCTAAAATAAAATAAATTAATATAAATAATTATTTAAATAAAAACTAGTATTTAAATAAAAACGTTGTGTTTTTCACTATTCATTAAAAATTGAATGTTTTCAGAAAAATACAAAAAATTCACCCTAAGCTAATTTCGATATTCTGAATGCAAAATAAAGTCCATTTTGAAATGTAAAATTTATAAAATATTAAAAAGTGGGTATTAATATTCACAACGACTAGATTGATTGGTTGTGGTGTGTTAAAACTCAAAGTTGCATACAGTGCAAGATATTGTATTATTCAAAGGGAAACGTACCTTAGAAGTTTGGGGTGTTACATGACTCATATAGCATTGTTTCCTCTGGATTTCCATGGATGTCCAGTGAAAAATTCCATGGTAATGTTTTCCCACTTCCATGTTGGTATGGGCAGTGGTTGCATCATCACCTTAGACTTTTGCCTCTCAGCCTTCACTTGTTGACATACCAGACACCTTAATGTATATTCAGCAATATCCCTCTTCACATTATCCCACGAAACGTTTTTTCAGAGATCTCGATACATATTTCTGATATCTGGGTGAATAGAGATGTTTAAGATATGTATGAAATTTTGAATCTCCATTATTATCTCTGAATCGGACGGTACACATAATCGTAACCCAAATCTCATGATTTCATCATTTTCAACCACAAACTCTGAGGATTTCCCATCTATGATAGCTTACACCCATTTCAGAATTTCCACATCCTTTATTCGATCATCATTTATTTTTTCCATGAGGTATGGTTGATCAATCATTTGAGAAATGATTTATGAAGTTCCTCCCTTAATGATTCCCATGTCCATCCTCTTCAAATCTAAGAAGATTGGATCCTTTTCAATTATCATCATTGATAAATATGTAGGATCCTTCCTATATAGAGCATCTTCCACCTTGTTTTCCTTAAAGGGATGGTAGAGGATTGGGCAGTCATAATCCATGATAAGTTCTAACCATCTCTATTGGCACATATTTAGCTCTTTTTGTGTTAATATATATTTGAGGCTCTTTTGATCTGTATATATCTCACAGATCTCCCCATAGAGATAACGCCGCCAGATTTTCAATGTAAATATCACAGCCTCCAACTCCATATCATGCATGGGATAGTTTTTCAAATGTATTTTCATCTTTCTTCAGGCATAAGCTATCAATTTGTAATTCTTCATCAACACACAACCCAGACCCTACTTCAAAGCATCACTGAATACCAAAAAAAAATTCTCCGCTTGTGAGTAATGTGAGCACGGACGTAGTGATAATCCTCCCTTTAAACTCCTTGAATATCTCTTTGCATTCATCACTCCAAGAAAACATTACTCCCTTCCGAGTTATCTTGGTAAGAGGGTTTCATAATCGTGAAAAATTTCTCACAAATTGGTGATAATCTCCCACTAACCCCAAGAAGCTATGGATATCTGTTATCGATGTTGGCCTCGACCACCCTTCAATTGTCTCAATCTTGGCGGTATCGACATATATCCCATTTCATGTGATTATATGACCCAAGAATATGACTTCCTTCAACCAGAACTAACACTTGTTGTACTTGGCATAGTGCTTCTCCATTCACAAGGTCTCTAGTAAAGTTCTTAGATTTTCCTCATTATCCTCCTTGGTTTTGGAGTATATTAAAATATCATCTATAAAGACTACCAATTTGTTTTTGAGGTAATCTATAAAGACTCTATTCATCATGTCTATGAATATTTCTAGATCATTGGTGAGTTTGAAAGGCATTAATGCGAATTCATAGTGCATGTATCTTGTATGAAAATCAATCTTGGGGATATCTTCCTTCTTTACCCTTACTTGATAATACTCCGACCGAAAATCTACATTTGATAAGTATTGTAATCCACACAGCTGATCAAAAAATTCATCAATTTTTGGTATAATATTCTTCATCTTTATCTTGATTTTGTTAAGCTCACAATAATTGTTGTAAAGACGTATTGAGCCGCCCTCATTCATGACTAAGAGGACTCGTGCACCCCAAGGTGAAGCACTTGGGCATATAAAACCTTTATCTAGATTATCCTATAGTTGTTTCTTTAGCTTCTCAAACTCCAAAACAATAATTATATATGGATTCATGGATATTGTCAATGCCCCATGTATCAGGTCAATTGAGAATTTCACATATCTTATAGGATGAAGACCATGAAATTCCTTTGGAAACACATCAGCTAATTCCCTCACAATAGGAATGTCTTAAAGGATGGTTTCCTCCTTAGACTCAATCATCTGAGCCAAATACGCATGCTCATAGGATAGTAATATCTATGATTGAGATAATAGTGCTTAATAATATTCATCCTCATCCTAGTACTTGTACAGAATTGGGGGTCGATTCACCATATAGAGAGTGATTTCCCTCTCATGAAAATTTATCTTGGATCTATATAAGTAAAGGCAATCCATGATGATATTTTCACCAAATTACACCAGAGGGAGTATGATGAGGTTCTACGGAAAGTTCAATCCACCAATTATGACAGGGGAGTAGTTATATTCATGGGAATCAATGATTTCCCCATTTTCGTACTCACCAATATCTTTATATCCATGAAATATGGTGATGTTGTGATTTTCAACTAAACATTCAAGATATAAAAGAATGTGTAGAACTAGAATAAAAAAATATGTTCGATATTCATGAATGAATAACTAGAGTACCTATAACCACTTTGTTGTTGGGTTTCACTTCGGCGGTAGTGATGGAAAAGTCTCACCCTTGCTGCCTTAGAGGTTTTTGGTTGCCTTCAAAAACCCATGGATTAGGGAACTGATTTTCATGGTGCCCTGGTTCGTTACAGGTTTACCAATAAACAATGCATTATGGTTTGACTGGAGTGTTCCTCTCCATTGTTTGAATAGTAGGATTTTCCTTCCAACAGTTAACGAATTTTTTCCCCTCTCTTCTACACATAAAGTTTTTCATTATCCCTATAACGCAATTTATGGTGTGCTTCTTTTCACACCTTTGGCAAGTGCGGTGCTAGATTTTCTTAACACTGTTGGATTTATCCATCAGACTGCCTGAATTCAAGTCCACCTTACGCTTCTTATCCACATGATACCCCTGATATTCTCCGATCATCATTTAAACATTGAGGGCACATCAGGAAATTTTCTCATATCTCTTGAAGGAACTGATCACTGGGGATTTCTGTAGGCTAGGTTTATCCCACTAAAGAAGTGGCCAACCTTACATTCGGGGTTAACGACAAAGCTAGAGGTGTATCATACCGGCCTTGTGAATTTTTCCTCGTATTCTCTGATGGATTATTCATCTTTTTTCTTGAGGTAAATAAAGCCCCTTTCCATCTTAAGTCGAAGGGTGCGTGGAAAATATTTATCAAAAAACATTCTCTGGAAATTCTTCCATTCTAATGCCTTGAACTCTTCCTCAAGATTTGTATTTTGGATCAATGTCCACCTTTGATCAGCTTCACCCTCCCTACGATAAGCATCCAGAAGAAACTTCTCTTTTTCATAACATTGATGGATAGAGAATATCTTTCCAATGGAGTTGATCCATTGTTCAGTGATTGAGGGATTAGAAAATCCATTAAAAGTATGAGGCCTTTGTCTCATTTTTCTCTCTATAATGACTTATTCTTTCTTGGGGGGGATGAATGTTCATCATGACCCATTTTTTCATTCAAATCATGAGTTAACAGAGAGAGTATCATGACGAAGTTCACAATTCACATTGCCATTTTATCAGGAATCTCATTAGAACTATCATCACATTGATCTTCACATCGGTTTTTAGCCTATTTCCTACTATTAGTAGCCATTGGCTAGAATAAAATGAATGTTATGGGTAACAAATAAAGGATAATCCAAAGACAAAAATAGATGACTAATAAATAACTTTTATTTTCTTAACTTATTAATATATAGGATTCAATCTATGTTACCCATGATCTACTTTCTATCATATATTCTTAGCGGAATTTTTTTATTTCATGTAATAATGGTTCGTACTAGGCTTTTGAATTTACCAAATCATATCTCATGGGAGTGTCATAACTGAGAGTGCATCAAAGCTCATTGTCGTGTACCAGGATACCCCTAGTCAAGCCTGAAATGCCTTGTCGTAGTTTTCACTCCTAGGTACATATTTTCTAGATCCTCCTATACTTTATCATATCCAGACAGAGATGTATTAGCTTGATAAACCACTTACTCAATACTCACCAAAATTTAGTGAGGTTTTTATTATACATAGTAATCTCTCTAAGTATTCACTTTAGTTTTCTAATCCTAATCGCAAAATAACTAAACCAACCCTCTAATACCAACAGTGACAACCCTACTCTTTATTATACACTTAAAACTGATTTCTTACATAATCATCACTTGATAAAACATAATAGATTGATATGTATTTTGTCTTTGGGGCTTCGGTTCAGCACATAACAACTTAAAAAATGAAATACAACATCTTTATCAAAAACTTCTTTTACATGACCACTACATTCTCTTGTACTTAGCATTGCATGGGATAACTTAAGGGAATGCATAAAATAAGGGTGAGTTATAAAGACGAGTAAGGGATTAACATAGAATAACATGAGGAATATAATAAATGTTAGAAAATAGGCATATCAATGGAGCAGAATAGAAACCTGATCATAAAGGCATGATAAAGCATGATAATCATAACATTGATATGTGGCAACAACACTTAACATGGAATTAGCATGATCCAAGGCTCACTGCACCTAGTGCATGAGTAAAACCACATTTGACATAAATCATGAGAAAAACCTCATTTACCTTGAATTTTTATGAGTCAAACCTCATTTCACATGACATATCATGATACTGTAATTTACTCAATGCATTGAAGCACTATCAGGGCACACACTTCTTAAACATTTCATTTCATGCATAACTGTGCCACACAGATCATACAACATGGAATAATTCATCCTCATTTATTACAAGACAAAGGGATGTGGAATATATACATTAATATTTATATTCTATAATTACATGTTCATAAATTTGAATACCCTTTATAGAAAAATGGGCAAGGTAGTAACTACACAATGCCATTGTCTTGTAAAATCGGTGCAATTTCCTTAGCATAACGACATGACATAAGAATTCATAAAAATGGGTGGCAATAGAGAAAGGTGTATCTCATCATATGTACATGAAATGGAATGTAAGGTAGGGTCATATATATACATGTCCCAACATAATTAATGGAATTCAGATTCATAATACAAAAGGATTACTTGGATGTAAATGAGGAGAGAGAAATCCCTCAAGGAATTTCGGCATGATAAAGGGATTACATGGGAGGAATTAATAAGTATGAAAGGGGTCTCCCATCATCCAAACAAAAATGGGGAAGTATGGGGTAGGTGACAAATCATACCCCAAAATTTGTAATTGAAAAAAAGGGCATATCAACTTAAAGAAAATTGGATAAAATGAGAAAGGGAGAAAACCATTACTTGGATGTGTGATCCCAATGGCTTGGGAGGGGCTTAAGAGAGGCTTCATGGGAGATTGGGGTTCCTTGGAAGGATTATATAGAGTTGAATTCAGAGGTTGGACGAACTCCAAGGGCTTTGAGTGAAGAGGATGTGGGACCTTGGATGGGTTTATATAAGAAAGAAGGGGTAATGCTTTATTCTTTAGGACTGGGACACCTCACATTAAACTAATCAAAACCATAACCCAACCCATGGTTTTTACCTATTGTTTATGAAAAGATGGGAGTGTAAAACAATATTTTATAAGTCCAATGTCAAAACATCTTAAAATAATAGGGTTTCTTATGTGGAGGTGTGTCACACTCTCAAGGAAATCAATTTAAAAAGTTAAATTGTTTTATAAGTCATTGAGGGTGCACTAAGGCATCATAAAATTAATGAAAAAAATCTAAAATCACATTATTTCAGAGATATGAAATATATTGGCCGAATATATTACTTATATAATTTTATTACATCACTATTGGATCATTATGAAGTCATAAAACACATTATATATTTAAACTGTATTTAAGTTTTGCCAAAAAGTTTAATGTCTCTGAAAATTATGAAAAATTCACCATTGGATAATTTCGACATTATGATTCCAAAAATAGTATTAATTTTATCTAAATAATTTTCTAAATTTATGAATTTTTTTACTTTTAAAACAAAAATAACTAACATTTATCAAAAATTCATGGGATTTGACAAAAACAACTTTCAAACCATAATAAAAATTACAATTGAATTCATTAAATTATATGTTCATTTATATATAATAAATAGTAATGTAATAATAATAATAATAATAATATATTATTTTGATCAAAAATCCATTATTTCATCAAAATAGATTTCTTAGTTGAATATTAAATAAAAATAAAATTTTCACTTTAAAAACTATTTACAAAGTAACAATAATAAAATGAATGTATAAACATTGTTATATACCAAAATAATGAACATATTCATAGTGATAAGGTCTTGTTACAAACCCCTTATAACACCCGCATAAGACCAAAGGGTAAGGTGTGCGATGGTGACATACTCTTGGGGTGTCTTGGATAACATCATTCGAGTGGAAATCTCTATCAACTTCCACTTCTCCCGTAGGTGGTTCCGTTCAAGCTTAACTTGTTGAAGCTCATATCTGGCTTTGTAAAGAGTAAAGCCCAATGACACCACATGCTTACCAAACTCAAAAAAAATGGGATTTTAATGGAGAAATACTACAAGATGAATCCATCACTTCCTTTGTTTGAGCAAATAATATTTGTTAAAGCCATATATTTATACTCATCATGTGATCACTGTTCAATGGATATATTAGAAATGGTCACAATTCTTAACGGTATTTGAAAATCCAAAATAAGAAAAACCAATGAAGTAAATAATTTTTAAATACCAATAATAATACATTTAGATAGATTAATAGAAATTTTTCTTAATTAATGTTTGGGTCGTTACATTGTTCATTAAAAGTAAAAAAGAAAAATTCATTATTTTTTATATGCTAATTTTAATGGTGGTTTGTGATTTCCAAAAAGGAAGAGGTTGTTTAGTCAATAAGGTTTCCTTATGAATTTTACATTCCTATATGTTTTGAAAATCACAAACTCATTTTCATAAGGAAAATTATCTTTATCTAAGAATCATTTTCTTAAGGAAAATTTTCATCCACTAAGAAATGTTTTATCCCTACCTTGGTTTTCGTTATCATATTCAATGTCTTCTCAAAACCAAGTCAATTTGTTATCTGAAGGAAAATATTTAGATCCTTATCAGAAACCTTAGAATCATACAGTATCTTATCCTACCATGTATTACTATATTCACGCAATGAATTATATGAAATTCAGACTAGAAATTCTATGAAATTCAGATGCTGAATTATCTGAAATTCAGACTACAAATTCTCAAAAATTAAAACCCTAAATTCTCTAAAATTAAGTCACTAAATTCCATAGAATTGAGACTCTACATTCCTTTGAATATAGAATCTGAATTATTTGAAATTCAGGTTCTAAATTCATTAAAATTCGGGCTCTGAATTTTTCCAAATTTAGACTCTATAATCTATAAAATTTAGATTCTGAATTCATTGAAAAAGAGAATCTGAATATCTAGGTTTCTATAATCCAATTTTTTGTATATATAGACTATAAATTCGTTTTTTCTTAGATTCTGGATATTCTTATTCCTTGAAGAAATTTTATTTTCCTTATATATGATTTTATAACCATAATACAATGTTGTACAATTTTTTTATAACTAACTGTTGGTTGAGTTACATGTGTACATGTTTCTACAAAATTCAAGGAATAATATAACCATCGGAGGGAACTGACCATAGTAATCCTTTCCTATAAATAGAATCTCATTTTAATGAGTTTATAGATACTACACATAGAAATATATTACATGTTGTGTTGATGTGATGTATTTTCTAGAGGGAGAAGCTCTCATGCCTTGTGTGTTTTGTGAACATCTTATTCAACCATGAACAACTTGTTCAACTTGCTTCATGTGACTCTGATTGTTGCTTTATACAATCTTGGACTTCAGGGTATATAAAGAAAGATGTTCTTATTACCCTAAAGATTGAGGTCTTGTCATGATATCAATATAGATTCCGATATTTTTATTGAGGGCTTACCCTAGTGTGGGTATGACAGACTTTCTTGAAATTATAAATCAAGGGATCTTTATCCAAGGTTGTTCGATACCCTACTCTTTGGGTTAAATGATTTACTACTTGTTACTTGTTCTTATTTTATGATTTATTTATTCTTTACTTTTTTAGAAGAATAAAGTATAACTTTCTTATACTATCTAATTCTTTTACTTACTCTGATAAATAATTTTCTATATGCTTTAAGGTAGAATATTTTTATAAGAAAATTGTTCTTATGTTTCTTTTCCATATTCATATTTTTGGAACCTCTTTAATATTTTTTTATAGTTATGAACCAAATAGGGTTTGTGAATTTACCTTGTTTATCTTGGTTAAACATAGTTTTCCTTAAGGTTAAAAAATGTTTTTTAAATTTACAATTCAACCCCCCCCCCCTTGTAATTGAGTATCTACACATACTATTGTTATCATACACTATGTATCTTGTGATTAAATTTATGGGTATTCACATGACCATTTAATGATCCTTTTTATGGGGTTTACAATTCAAATGGTACTGAATTGGTAAAAAAATTGTCTCACGTTTCCTTCTTGAGACTCGTGTTTTATTATAAACCTAAAATCATTTTTGATGTTCTTATACGTATATTTTATATGACATATCATGAATATAAATCATTTAATTTTTTTATATTCATCATTTAATTTTTTTTCCTTACATGGAGAGCATAATCCAAAAATACCATGTTATAAGAGTTTATTGAGACAATCTCATTGATTTTCAAGATTAGTAATGTTTATGCTTAATTTATTGAAATATTATTATTTATATCTCGATAATATTCATTATTTTCCTTCACCTCTATTATTACATGTTATTATTTTTTATTGGTACCATTTTCTTCTCTTTTATACATAATATATTTATAATGTATTATTAGGAAATCCCCACATTACCCTCTCTTCCGTTGGAAATATAGGTTTTCAAAAAATGGTTTCCAAAAATATTATACCATTCCCCTTTAATATCTAAAAGAAAATTTTACCCTGTTTGTATTATACTAAAATATTCATAGAAATCCCCTTATAAATTTCTAATCAAGGCTCTTTTCAATCATTTTTTACATGTAAAAAATGATTTTTGTTCACCACGTACAACATGCATGGATTTACCCACCACATTTCTTCAAATCTCCCTTTTCATTGTAAAAAGGTTAATCTTTAAAAAAATGTTTCTAAAAGTAATTTTCATAGAAAATTGTTTTTAAAATGGTTTCAAACTTATTTTAAATGTTTTCATTGAAAAACGTTTTCAAAATTTTCGGAATACTTATTTAAATGTTTTCAAAGTGTTTTCAAACAATATTTTTTAAAATATTTTCATAATTATTTATATGTTTTTAATAAAATTATTTTCAAATATTTTCAATATTTTCAATATTTATTTATATGTTTTCAAATTATTTTCAATGAAATTATTTTCAAAACATTTTTAAGATTTCTATAATATCATTAAATTGTTTTCAAAGAAAATGATTCTTAAAATGTTTTGAAGCATATTTTTAAAACATTCAGGGGAAAATGATTTCAAAATATTTTCATGTCTTCATTATAAGTTTTCATGTTATTTTATAACAAAATGATTTCCAAATTTTATTATATATTAAAATTATTTTTCATGAAATAAATGATATTTTCCTCAAGAAATGTTTATTAGAGTATATTTCAAAATTATTTTCCATCTAAGATGACATTAATTGATGTTACTAATGAATTTCTATTAAATAATCTAAATCTTACATTAGTATCCTTCTATGAATGGGTTATTCTTAATGAAATGGTATTTATGAGACCCATTCCTCCTTTATGTGTAAAATGTTTATGAAACCTCTTTCTCTTTCATTGGTTGTATTCTTTTGAAATCCACTTATTTTCGCATGTTATTTTTGTAATGAAACAATTATAATACCCTTATCATTGCACTTGTTATAATGTGTTTACATTTCTATGTTACCCATTTCATTCCATGTGTTATTATATGTTTATTTATGATCTTTTTTCACAATTATGTTTGATTTCATTACATGATGGGTGGGACCTATATCACCCTCCATTAAATTGGTTAAATTTTTATATCTCCTAAGATAAACTAAGAAGGTCTTGGATGTGAACCTTGACTAATATGAGACCATGGGAGTGAAGTATGAATATTAATATGGTATGAGGAGTGAACTCATGCTACAATGACGGACATGGGTGTAAACCATGAGTACTATGATGGTTTAGGGTTTGAACCCATACAACTAATATGGTCTTGTTAGTGATTCCTTGGATACAATAGAATTAATTATATGCTTTTGTGTTTTCCAAAATTCCATGTTTTATTCCTATATTAAGATTTCATGGATTATTCACTTTATTTAATATGGTTAATGTGTTAGGAACATATAATATTAATCCATTGATCAATATTTAGATTTTTTATATACATTATATGATCTTCTATATTCATGATCATGTTCTCATACCATTATTCTCGTGATTTTGCTTACAAGACTCCCATTTTTACCCTTACTGAGCATTTTAGCTCACCCCTTTTTATGATTATTTTCCCAGGTTGTGATGATATGTATTATCATTGATGTGTCTAATAACTGTTCTAGTCAAGAAGAACCTTATGTGAGATAATGTAGCACACTTATATAATATTTTTTATGTATTACATGTTTCAAAAGGCACTAGACTATTACGGCATTATTACCTCTATTTGTATAAATTTTAAATATTCCACAAAATATATGTAATGTTAATGATTAAGAAGTGTGAGTCTCTATAATTGGTTTCAGAGTAAATTTTTATTTAACCTTTGGAATCTAGGATGAGAAAACCTTAAGGATATATCCAGTTATATTTCTATGTATATGTCTAGGGATTCTTCTAAGGATATATATAAGGATAAGTTAACATTTAGGAAAATTTACTATAATTTTGGAAAAGGATAGAGTGAGTGGTTTCTAATAAATACATTTCCTTCTAGATAATACAAGTTTATTTTCATTTAGAACAAATTCACATTTTGGTTATAACACTAAAATATGTTTTGGGCTAGACTCAGGGTAATTAGGTACATGACAACGCGCTTTGCTGCACACTTGGTTTGACAATCTAGATGGATATTATTTATGAATTCAAAAACTCTCTAGAAAACATTATGAAGGATTTAAATATAATATGTCTATTAATGAACTAGTATGAACCCATGGTATTTTATATTATGAAAGGTGTCATTATTTATATATCTTATAAGTAACTCTTTTCATGAAAATGTGGTTTTCTGCTATGATAAGTAATGATCACACTATGCTTCTTGTTTTAGTCAATGGAGGGAATCTGAAGGAACTTGATTACTATTGAATGTGATGGGAGATTTTTTTAATGATAAATCAAGTGGGATGATCACTGGAGTGAAATATGTAATGATCAAGCCTAATAAGTTTTCATAGAACCTGATTAAAATTGTTTATATTAACCAACTCTCAGACTCTCTAAGGAAGAGAAAGAATGATTCTTCTGAGAGTTAGGGAAATTGATACCATGGAAGAAATAAGATTTAGTTTCCATTGTGTAGATAATTTGGAAATAGTCACCTATGTTAATGTCTTATCAGAACAAGAAGGTGTTTCAAATGTGGAAAAGAGGTACCCAAAGTATGTGAATGAAATGGAAAAATGAAGAGTTTAGGTAATGAAATGGAAGGGAAATTTGATCTCTCTATGTCCTCATCGAAGGTTAAGTGTATTAAGTGTGGATTCAATGGTCATTATGAAACTCAATGTACCAAGAGGAAAATTCCTAAAGAGAATTAGTATGGTTTTGTGAGTAATGGTTACATTGTGGATGATGAAGAGATTACGGATGAAATGTGGAAAGAAATGGGTATTATTGATAATGGACCAAGGATGAAGTAATCGAGGTATTTATATATTTTTATTCTAGAATTAAGAATGGTTAATTATATAAGGATTTTTCATTATATAGTTTTGCTAATGCTTTACATGAATATATTGAATAGTTGCGATGGACTAAAAGGGTTATCTCAAGAAAGAAAACATTTTGACTAAGGTAAGTTTAACCTTATAATTTTCTTTATGTTTAGATAATTTTGTGTGGATAAAGATGCATTAGATATTGATAATTAAATATGATAGTGTTTATTACCTTGGAAATAATAAAGGACTAGTGTATAGGTGGTTTATTATACCACTAATTAAGATTAAAACATTTTTAGTAAATCCAATATAATTTCGAATGAGGAGGAATGCATTTTTTTAAAAGGGTTTATGGTAATTCATGATGTTACCATTTTTCAAGATAATATATGATGAGGGTATCCCCATGCTAAGAAGAAGAAAACAAATATATAATTTTTGATATATAGGGGATTCAATGTTAATCCAATGTCACGACTCTCTTTTAATGTTTTGAATTTTTAGCCTTCGAGAAGGGTTATAAGGTTAAACCTTTAAGAAAAGATTAAGTTAATATTCAGAAGAATTATTTTTTGCACAGAGTTTGTATTGAAATCCTTTATTAAAAGGATAAATATTTATTAACCTGTTTTTAAGTATGACCATCTTATATTAGTGAGGTTATAAAAAATGACATCATGTATGTCAGGTGACAACCAATACAGTCCGATAAGGCCATGGGTCTTGAACCCATAACCAAAGGACACTAAAATATTCACACATAACAATGGCCTATGAGATGTCTTGGTCAATGTATATTTATTTTTAATGAATAAATATTTATGACGAACTGTTATTGTTAGTTTTTATTTTTATATATTAATGATTTGTTTTTTAAGAGACTAATAGTTATAATTTTTATTCTTTAGGGGACTTATGATCCATTAATATAATATTTTATTGTTTTATTCATCAAAGTTAATATCGAGACATTTATTCCATGAGGTAATGTAAATATTATAAATTCATCAAATCACAAGACAAGAATGAAATATAGTTTATAGAAATTGATCAAGAATTACTGAATGTTATGAAAGTGATAAAAATATTGTATAATACGTAAATTTTCATTGTGTTTATGGAATTTTAAATAATCACTGATTTAGGACATTGAGGATCTAAAAGTGCCATTGATCATTAAATTTTTTTGTGATTAATGACCTAAATCACTCACTATAAATATTTACATTTTTCATCCATGTCAAATATTCACACCCAACATATGTTCTAAAATTGGAAAACCTAGTTATATGTTACCTTGGGTAACAGTTATGGTTCCAAATTTCCATTTTTAATGGAAGTTTTAGTATCCATTTTTATGATGTGGGTTTTTTGGAACGAAAATTTCACGTATTAAACCTTTGATAACCAAGATTAATTTTGAGAGATAAATTAATTTAAAGTGTTGTATAATGTAATACCCCGAGATTTTGAGAATTTGTTTTGATTTAATTTAACTTTTCAATATGTTTCAGTTTACATGACACTGGAAATACTGATATATATATATATGAAAACACTAATTGGAAAATTATTTTCACATGAAATACCAGCACGTATTTCCCATAATGCAAAACCAACTTGGATTTCACTACACACAAAACCAACATGGCTTGCTCTACAAGCGACGCTGACTTGGCATTCGATGCATGCAAAAATGAGTTTCTATGAAATATATATATATATATATATATAAATATAATTAAATGAGATAATTATAACCTAAAAATTAAAAATATTAACTTAAATTTTAATAAATACTTTTCAAATATTTATTATAATTGTTTTATATAAATAAAACATACTGATAATGAAAGATAAGTTTTATGGTAAATTTCTTTTACCATAAAAAATATTGTTCGCTCGGATGAATCACATCTAATAATAAATGTAATGTTAGAAAAAATTAAAAATTTAATTTGATAATAAAAAATTCATTTTTTATTCAGAACATTGAAATTATCCTACAGGTAATTATTAATATTTTTCTAAGAAACATCAATTTTTTATGAATATTAAAAAAATACTACTTTTTAGATAAAAACTACCTTTTTGTCTAATTAATTATTAAGGATAAATGATATAACAAATATTGGTTAATCCAAAATTATATTAATATTATATTTATTAATACAATTAAATTCATTGTAATTAATTTCACTTTGAAACTGAATATATAATATTCAAAATATTTTATACTTTTCCATACGTTAAAACCCAGTTATTTCGTCTTGTCTATGGGATTAACACTATTCATAATTTTTCCGATTTTGTGTCTTGAATTTCAAAAATCTGACATCAAAATTGTATTCAGTCTAATATTGAGTGTCTAATAAGAAAATGTTATCTTTTACCAAAATGATTATTAAAAGTGATTAAAAATAACAGTGTAGTTAAGGCCATATTAAGCTTAATTATGGACTAAACCTTCCAATTAAGTTCCAAAATGACATATAAACTTTAACAACACCGATTTTAAGTCCATATTTAGTACATAAAACTTCCATTATCGAGTTTGTTTTGTTTAGTAATATTGTTTTGGGTAATAAAGTGTTCACACCTAACTTTTTTCTAGAAATTCCAAATGAGTCCTTTTCCTTCCCTATAAAAGACCACCTCCTCTACCCATTCCTCACACCTATCAAACATTTTATATTATTACATGATCATCCCAATTATCCTCCCATAATTATTAACTTATACCTTTAATACTCCATTTGGTAATACGTCCTCTAAAAGAAGCCTTTTTTCATAAACCAAAAAGGAGTAACCCGCTTCAGAGTTAACATCTTCTCTCTAGATCCTTTCTTTTATTTTAATTCTCCACCCTCCACTATATTTATTAAATTATTATGTGAAAAAAAGTATCCTAAATACACTAGTATATTGTTATGAAAAGGGTATGACCTACACTTATATACACCTCAATCTAATGTATGTTGAACATATTTTTTCTCTGTACATCAAACTACTATCTAACAAAATGATGATTGTTTATTTCTTCTTTACCACCAATCATGGTGTCCATTATGATAGAAAATATATTTTTATACATAATATGTTATATTTATTATGTATTTAATATAATTTATTTCTTTTAAAACACACATATTTTTACCTTCCATTGGGTGTTAATACGATAATCTCATTTGAGGAACTATGGACTACCACCCCTTAAAGTGATGTGATTCGTTCACACAACATATAATGTATTAAAGATGGTTTTAATGAAATTATATAAGATATGTGTTATATTAATTTTAATTTCATATATATATATAGTCATATTTTATTTACCTTCTCTCTTTCAATACGACAATAAAAATTGAAAACAATGTTCATACATACGTATGGCTTACCGTCTCCATGAAAGGTGCATTATATTAAATAATTAATTATTATATAGATTAATAGAATATAAATATAATTCATATAATTTATATATAAATAATTTTATACATTTAGTAATCATGATATATGTATATAAACTAACAATTTACAAAATTACAACACATGCGAAAAGCAAAGAGAATATTAACTAAAGTGAAACCTTAACATTGGGTCATTAACAATGGGTAATATAGGGATATAATAAAACCATATATGGTAATAGATATGTGAATATTATTCATTAAAAGATGTATCATAAACTTAAATTTGTTATACATGAGTATTGTATAAGTACGAAGAGAGTCAAGACATAAGGTATGGGGATTTCATCTCACATTTAATTTCTGTGAGTTACAAGATATTTTCGCCACTCTTTCCTCTTTTGTGGTGTATATACTTCCCATGATTGTATTATATATATCTTCTTCCTAAATTTATGGGTATTAATATTCCCATTTAAGATCCTTATTTCTTGGGGTTTATGTTTCAAAAGATACCAAATCTGTAAAATGTTTTGTCTCACTTTTCCTTCTTTGAGTCTCATGTTTTGTTATGCACCTAAACATTTTTTCAAGGTACATATTCTTCCATTTTACATGAAATATCATGAATATAAATATTTTCATGACATTATATGGTTTTTTTAATTTATTTTACTTACTTGGAGAGTATGATCCAATACAACCATGTTATAAGTGTTTATTGGTACAATCTCATATCTTTTTGAGATTTTTTATGTTAATGCTTCAGTTTATGAAATATTATTATTCATCTATCAATAATATTCATGAGTTTACTTATCCTATGTCATTTCATGATTTAATCATGTATTTTTACCATTTTCTTCTCTTTAAACATAATATAGTTAAGAAAGTGTTATTAGGAAAGCCCGACTTTACCGTCTCTTTGGTCGGAAAACTATGTTTTCAAAAAAGGTTTTCCAAGAATATTATACCATTACCCTATAATATTTATAATATGTTTTTATGATTTTTGTATTTTAATAATTTTATTAAGGGAATATTCTTGTCTCTTTCTAAAAAAAGAACTTTTTATCCTTTTTAAAATTCAAAAAGAATGTTCTTTTGACCTCATATGACATGTACGAATTTACCGACCACCATTTCCTTGAAGCTCCATTTTCACTCATAAAATGTTAATCTTTAAAAAAAGTGTTTTAATAGTAATTTTAAAAGAAAAATATTTTAAAAATGGGTTAAAAATAATTTATATGTTTTTATGTAAATATTTTTTCATAATGTTTTGAAGTATTATTTATTTGTCTTCAAAGTGTTTTTAAAGAAATGGTTTTCAAAATTTTTTCAAGATTATTTATAAGTATTCAAGAAAAATAATTTTAAATAAAATTTCAAGATTTAATTATATGTTTTAAAATTTGTTTCAATGAAATGGTTTTAAAAACATTTTCAACCTTTATTTATAAGTTTTCAAGTGTTTTCCAAGAAAATTTATTTTAAATGTTTTGAAGCATATTTTAAAAGTATTCAAGAAAAAAAGTTTTTAAAAAGATTTCATGTATTCTTTATATTCTTCTAAGTATTTTCTAAGAAAATGATTTTAAATTGGTTTTATGAATTAAATATACCTTTTAAATCAAGAAAAAAAAATCTCAATACATACTTTTAGAGTATACTTCATAATTATTTTCCATGTAATATTAATTTTATTAATGTTACTAATGCCTTTATAGGAAATGATATAATTGTTCCATTCATATCATTTATATGAATGAATTATTCTTAATACCATGGTCATTATGAAACCCATTCCTCCTTCATGTGTAATGTTTTTATGAAACTAGATTCTTTTTCATAGGTTATATTCTTTTGAAACCCACTTATTTTCATGGGAGATGTTTATAATGAAATGATTATTAAACCTATCTATTTCCACATGTTATAAAATTTTTACAAGTTTATGATACCCATTTCTTTTCATAGGTTATGATATGTTTATTTATGATATTGGGTTACATGTTTGTATGATTTCATTACATTATGGGTGGGACCTATTTCTCCCTCCAATTCATTGAGTAATGTTTTATATCTCATGAGATAAAATAAGATGGTATTGGGAGTGAACTTTGACTACTGTAATGGCCAAGGGAGTGAAACATGACGACTAAGATTGTATGTGGAGTGAACTCATGCGACTATGATGGCCATGGGATTAAACCATGACTATGATGATGGTATGGTAGTGAACACATTATTATCAGATGGTATTGGTGGTGATACCTTGTCTAATATGGAAATCTGTATATGCATCTGTGTTTTCCACAATTCCAACTCTTATTACTATCTTATGCTTCCATGGTTTATACTACTTATTTCATATTATTAAATACATATGAACTTCCAATATTTATACCATGATCTATGTTATGATCTTTGATATGTAGGTTATGATATTCTATCTTCCTGATCATGTATTCATACCCTTATACTCATGGTTATAAATACATGTCTCCCATGTTTACTCTTACTGAGTATTTTAGATCCCCCATTTTTATGTTTCCTTCCCTAGGTTGTAAAGATGTATTATTTTTTATGTGTCTAAGAAGGATTCTAGTCTAGAAGAACCAAATGGGAGATAATGTAGCTCACTTATGTATATGGGTTTATGTATTCCATGTTTCCAAAGGCACTAGGCTAGTACATTCTTTTTTCTTCTATTTGTATAATTTTTAAGTATTCTACAAAAGTTATTTAATTTTAATGTTTGAAAAGATTGGGTTTTGATAATGATTCAAATTGAGCTGGGGTAGATTTCTACACATAAACAATGGTATATGGATCAATTTAATGAAGTATTGAAACAATAAAAAAAATAATATATTTGAAAATGTCACTTGTATTTTAAAAGGAAAAGAAATTTCAAACTGGAAATACACACTTTGAGTCATTATAGTGACATCATGTGTTTTTTTGATATGATAGGTATTATTACACATAAAAATTTTAAATGAATTATTTTCTTATAGATTCACGAAAATATGTGAGTTTTTTCTTGCTTTTCAACCAGTTAGACATGTTTTTAACTAAAAAGATAATTTTATGTGGATAATGGACACTTTGATTCATACCTGACTCACTGTGTATAATGATGAGGTGAGGCTAATTCCTACATGTCAAAAATTATATATGGATGATTTTAGAAAACTATAAAAAAAATAAAAATGTGTTTTATCAGTTTAAATTTTATCAATTTTCTTTTTTACTGAAATGTTAATTTTAAATAAAAATAAACACTTTGAGTCATACTGCTCACATAGTTTGTCAGATTAATGTCTGAATGATTCCCACAAAACAAAAATGAATTATGGTTCCTTTTCATAATTAATAAAAATAATATGACTATATTTAAAACATTTTATGTATGTCAGTTGTATTTGTTTTACTAAAATTTAATTTTAAATAGAAAGTTGTCCATTAGAGTCATATGGGTCACATCATGTTTTGGATTGACATGAGATTAATTCCTACATATTAAAAATTACTTATGAATCATTATAATAAATTATAATTAAAATCGAAACACATTTTATTGGTTCTTAGTGAGTGATACACATTTTGAACTATAATGTCAATTTTAAACTTATAATAGCACTATGATTCAAACTGAGAACACCATGTATCAGAATGAGGTATGATTGGTGTTGACACATCACAAATCACATATATATCATTTCCCAAATGTATCAGTACAATATTAATTTTATTTTTATGTTTTTGAGTATGTCATTTGTCTTTTTTACTAAATGTAAATTATTAAGAAAAACATACACATCGTCATATTTTTCACAACGTACATCATAATAAGGAGAAAATGATTCTAAAACATGAAAAATAAATTATGGATCAATATAATAAATTTTTAAAATAACCCAATTCATTTTATTATTTGTGAGTATGAAACATTATTTTCTTACTAAAATTTCATTGAAAACTAACATCACACACCTTGAGTCATATTGGTATCATTAGGTGTTGGTTTGATATTATACAGATAATAACATGTCATAAATTAATGATGAATCGTTTTAAAAAAATATCAAGACAATATGAGTGTGCTTTCAACGTTTTTAATTACTGACACACATTTTGAACAAGAATGTAAATTTTGACCTAATAACAAACACTTTGACTCTTACTTGAAACACTATGTATTAGATTGAGGTGTATATGATTCCTACACGTCACAAAATATATATGGATAGTTATCATATTTTTTCATCAAAATCGAATGTGTTTGCTCAGTTTTGAGTATTTTACTTTTCCTATTTAATAAAATTCTCGTTTAAACAAAAAATAAGAACATTGCATCATAACGATCATATCTTATGTCACTTTTATGTAATACTAATTCATACACATCAAAAATAAAACATGAATCATTCTCCCAAATTATCATCAAAATAATATTTTGTTTTCCTTGTATTAAGGAAATCATACATGTTTTGAAATAAAATTTCAATTTTAAATTTATACAAGACCCTTTGAGTCATATCGGTCACATCCTGTGTTAGATTGATGTTATACTGATTCATACATCTTACAAATGAATTATGAGTCATTTAACTAAATAATAAATATATTCTGAGCATATTTTCTCATTTTTTAGTGAGGGAAAGATGTTTTCAACTAAAATTTCATTTTTAAACTAATAATGAATACATTGATTCATTCTAGAAACACCATGAATAAGATTAATGTAATTATAATTCTGAAATGTTAGAAATGGTTAACGGATCATTTTCATAATATAATAAAAAAATGGATGTTTGTTTTGTCAATTTTAAGAATGTCACTTTTCGTTTTTACAAAAATTTCAGTAATAAATAAAAAGACACACTTTGTGTCAAACCTATCACATCATGCCTCAGATTAGTATGTGGCTACTTCCAACACATCAAAAATGATTTTTATATCATTTTCTAAAAAAATAAAAATAAAACAAATGTGTTTTCATGATATTGATCATGTGACTTGGTTTTTACTGAAATGTAATTTTAAATTGAAAACACATTCATTGAGTCATACCAATCAAATCATGTGTCATTTTGATGTTATAATAATTCCTACAGATGAAAATTCACATATAAATCATTGTAATAAATAAGCATGAAAATCAAAGTTCATTTTAACAATTTTCAGTGAATGATAGATATTTGTAACAAAATTCTCAATTTTAAATGACCACATTGAGTCATTCAAGGAACACCTTGTGTTTGATTTATGTATGAATGATTCCTGCACAACAAAATTGACATACATACCATTTTTTGGAAGTATAAAAACTATCTGATTGTGTTTCTATATATTAGATTATTTGATGTTTCCTTCTTATTAAAATTAATGTTGCTTTTAAATAAAAAATACAGATATATATCAGTTACAATATTTTTTATAATAATGTTCTTCTTATTTCTACATCTCATAAATGAATTTTTGATTATTTTCCTAATTTATCAAAATAATATTAAATTTTTTTCCCAGTATGATGTTTGTGATGTTTTTTTAACTATAATGTAAATTATAAACTAAAAACAAACAATTTGATTCGTACTAAGCATATTGTGTATTATATTAAAATGTAGCTAATTGAGTATGTGATTCATGTTTTTCATTCAATTATCTAAAACATGCAAGAAATGGATAACATGTTCCATTTGGAGGGAAGAGGACGCCCCATGTTTCCTTAAGCATTTATCATTTTAGGTAGCATGGGGTTTCCTCTTCCATCCAAAAAGAACACGTTTTATCTTTTCTAACTTGTTTTATATTTTTGAATGAAAAATATAACATTCCAAAATAAATATGGAAAAAAACTAAATAATTATATGATTAAAATTTTAAGGAAACAAAATTTAAAATAATAGATAAAATGATGATAAAAGTAAATAAATAAGAAGTATGAATTTATATTTTCATGATATCTTTAGAAATTATTGGCCCATTTCTACATGGTCATTGTCCTAGTTGCAGGCTTAAAGTCCTATCTCTCATGAGAATAATTAGTTTCATGTGAATCATCCTTATCGATGAATTCGTTTCTTCACAATCTTTATGAATATTAAAAAAAATAAGTATTATATAAAAATGATAAATTAACTAAAAAAGTAGATGACATGTTAATAAAATAAACTGGATAAGAAGTATGAAGTCACATATGAATGATATTTTTGTACATTAGGACACCACGTTTTCTAGCTATTCAAATTTGAACATATATAATTTATCTTTTTAGTATGATTAAACTATTAAAGTTAAGTATATACAGGAAATATATAAATACAAAAAGGATTAGTGAATATTTTAAATGAAATTAGATTTATCATTGAAATCATCTATTAGATGATGATTGTTTATTGATGGTATATGATATATTTCAAAAAATTGAGAACAAAATAACAACAATCATTACCATTGGTTTTTTTTAGAAATAATTGAATCATTTAAACAGATTAATTAGTTTTTTCCGATATAAGTTTGGATAGTGAAATATTAATATATATACCCTTTACTTGTACACTTATAAAATTTGATAGGCTCCCTATACTCTTTTAATTTAATCATTCCATGATTTTGATGATATTTTAACTCCACCCTATATAAGATAATTAAAACTAAAAAATATTATTAAATAAGTAACTTGATGATTAGTTATAAAATGTTGCATGCAGTGTATTAATAATTGACAAACTTCATCATGTGTGGTCGATTTCATGGGTATCCATGAATTGAAACCCAAAATTAATTTATTGGAGTAACCAAATTTAATAGAATGAGTAACGAAGGATGAAAAAGTAATGAAAAGTGAATAAAGAATGAATGGAATGAAAGGAATGAAAGTATATTTGATATTATTACATTTTAGAGTTTGACCCATGTATCCATGGTAATAAGAAGAGTATATTATTTATATGTTTTTTGCAAACATTGCATCGAGTTTTTTTCATTATTACATATATTTTATCAACATCTAATGGGTATTGTTGTGTATAAGTGACATGAGGACTGATTAGTCCATATATTAGTTCACGGGTATTTCCTTTAAAATAGTATTGATATATATGCCTATGAAAAATAAGTATTTTATATTTAGTCATAATAAATAATGTATATCACCTATTTAAAAGAATTCTAAAAACACACCTCATGTATAAATTTACAACTAATACTTCAAGAAAATCATGCTTAACGATTTCACTTACATTCTCAAGAAAAATAATCTATATAATGGTCTCTCCATACATTTGATCTAAAAAATCAACTACGAAATTACTACCACTTTGTAACCTTGTATCCAGATGAACCTTCAATGTTAGTAAATGTGGAATTTGAATGGGTGGGGTAAATGTGTATAATTACAATCTTCTTGATTTTTTGTGGATCCTTTAGATCTCTTTGATTAATACTTTTTTTCAACCGAATACCTTTGAACAACATAAAAACATTAATTAGTTAAGAAGTTTTTAATTAATTTGTAATTTTTTTTCATGAAAAATGAAATCAAAACAAATAAATCATTATAAAAATTTGGTTTATAAGTTATGACATTCATGTTATGAATGGTCCAATTTCATTCCTGGCCATAAATTTATCTACATCATCAAGTGGAACATGAAACATGGTTCTTGACAAAGGATCTATCATAATCCCTACTCTCAAATGAACTATTTAATTTTTCATATTATAAATAACATCTTCATAGATATTGAACATGATATCCCTCACCAAATGAGAAGGGCGGGTGTCGATTTATATAAATCCCAATCATTTTCACCCTGAATAATATAAATATAGGAAAGTTATCAGTGAATAAATGATGAAACTTTCACATAAAAAATGATGATAATATTGATCACCTCATATAATATATCTCTATCATTGGAATGAATCACCTAAACGATGGTGGGGATATGGGATATTTATGATGCAGTTATTCTTGTGTTGTTTCATCTCTTTTATTTCTTCTTATATAATTTTCTAGAAATTGTGATTTCCAATTAATTTTTTTGCAATAAAATCTAATAATATCCAAAACTAATAAATTTTCTTTTTATTTATCTACTTATCATTAATTTTATCAAAATACATTTGGGGTGTCACCCCCAAAAACTGAACCTCTGATACAACTATACTATTCTATACTCTCCAAGGACCTTGATAGTATATGTTCTTTGAGTATATCTGATGATGATTATTTTTTATATGTATAATAAATTATAAATTAAAATGATTAATCAGTATTATATAATAATTATTTAAAATATTTTTTAAAATTATTTAATACTCTCACATACTTCCCACACTTTTTGTGTGTTTTAATCTATTAGTATCCCTTTTTCATTTATACATGGATTTTTCCATAAAATAAGAAATTTCATGGAAGTGGATTTGGACTTCGATTTATCAATCTACTTAAAAACATTAGAATATATTTATGCTTTAATTTAATGACACATAATACTATTACAATACATTTAAAATACATACCATTTTTCAAAGAAAAGTATACCATGTCCTTACATTATTACATGGTTAAATTGGTTTTCCAACCTATTGCCTATTATTAGAACTCAATTTTTGTTTCATAGATTAATAATTCCTAATCAAAATGATTAATAAATTTATTTTCAAGAAAAGTATTACCAGATAAAATGAAATTGAAAAGGTGTCTCTTTGGAATGACTAATAAACGCATCCCATACCTCTTAGATTATCATGTTTGCATACATATGTGGTGGATGTGGGTTTATTTTCCCTTTAATATCTTAGTAAACATATTTTTTTAATAATTATCTGAATGACTATGCGAAACTTTTCATCTAGAATTAATAAAAATATCATCTGAGATTCATTTACTATAAATGTACTCTCTAAGGAATAAACATGAGTATATTCAAATTTCATTATTTTTATTTAGTAAAATAATTAATTGATATAATAATTATACCATAATATATTTCCTATTCAATTTCTTCTAGTTGGGAACAATTTTTTTCAAGAAATCTATATCAACTTGCATCTGTTGATGAGTGGGAAGCCCAATGTGACTACTGAACATGGTCTTATTGGGGTTCTCCTTCGAGACGCATCCATTCCATCCAACATCTAATTTTATGCCTTTGATTCTCTTCTTAATAGTTATTGTTATCACCATAATTCTATAAAGATATTTTTTATTCATGGACATTATTTTTTAACCATATATAATTTCATTGGTTTTAACATCATCAATATGTTTCCCTTACAACAGGTAGTATTAGCATGTGCAAATGATTGTTGTTCCTATGCATTGGGATCAACAATTGTTTGTGAAACCTATTGTTACTCCGGATTGGGAACATTGACCTATGAAAAAGTCATTATCTATATAATTGGTTTAACATTTAATTTAGATTAGATAAATTTAGTTGTGAAAATATACTAATATGTGGTTACATAATTTATATTAAAAAAAATAACTTGAATATTGAACTCTCTTTTTTAATGGATAAAGGGATATAAAACCTATATTGATTATCAAAATTCAATCATTATCTTTCCTTCTAATATAAAATAAACCATATATATTAGGGCCTCTAAGAAATTAGTATAACATCCCAATGAAAGGGTCAGCCGTAGTTGAATTTTAAACTCACCCTTATGTGGTTTTGGTCAATTAAAGAACAATTGAACACTTTCATTTTGTAGGATCTTGAACATTAAATACATGTACTTCATGTGAATCCATTATAAATAGTTCTTATTTTAACCCTTCCTTACTATAATACACATTGACAAATGCTAATTCATCTATTTTAACATCACTCCTATTATCAACCTGCCTAAATTAAATACCATCAATTTTAATGTTGTAAAATATAACTCTAAATTTTTTTTTGTTGATGCCAAAGTATGACATACTCAAATAAATTGGATTTCTTTCCTCGGTACTAGATATATTCATCACTTTGTCTACAATTGAAACTCTAGTCTTTTTTCATTGTACTTCATTCATCATGTTCATTTATATATATCATATAATAACTAATTAAAAAATAATTTTAAGATATTTCATGCACCCTTGGTCCTCAAGATATACACTGAAGTCATTCTAAAATTGAATCCATATTTTCATGTGACTCTTTATGAATATGGTCTAAAAACTATCCTTTAAACTATTTATTATGTGTTTTTGATATCTAGCTTCAAGGACTTTATAAATTCATATACATATTAATTTCTCTAGGGGTTGAAACATATGATAAAACCTCTAAACTATTGTGAAGAATATAAAGTTAGACCTGATCCTGAACTGTGATATTGATTGTGGAAACATCTTTTTGAGAAATTACTTCACCCACAAGCCGCTCAGTATGACAATAGTTTGATATCCCAATTACATCCACACTCAACTGGGAGTTGATAAATAATTCAATGGATTTCAACAAAATATATCACCCAATAATACAACCTTATCCCCAAATTTTATTTTTTACACAACCTTCCAAAATATTCTTATAGTATTTAAAGGGGTTCATCCATATGTAATGTACATGACCACATAGTCAAACATCTATTTCTAAGTGAACCATCATGTGAACCATAATATCAAAAAATTCTAGTGGGAGGAACATTTCAAAATAACATAATATGATTGAAATGTCTTTTTTCATAGTTGGAATTTTTTTCAGTTCTATAATGTAGATTCATATAACATTAAAAAAATACAAATATTTGTTAATGTATGATGATTATTCATGGATAAAATATAGTATAAAGCTAAAGGAATTAGATCTAGCATCAAAACACCACATTCATGTTATTTTAGAGCCTTTATCTTTAAATTAGAAATTGAAATGATATTCTTGATATTTTAACAATATCCATATGGAAGACTTTCACCATTCAAAAAGTTTCAAAACCAATATATCACTATCCATGAAAGAGTGTAAGTAGTTAGAGTAATAAATTTATGTTTTCACCCTTCACTAGGGACAACTCTTCCTCTATTATCCAGTTAATAATTTCCAAACTAGATTAGTTATATCCTTTGTTTTTATTTGTGTGTTAATTAATGTCTTGGTATCACTGTGACATACATTTATTTAACATTCCTATCATCAAGTAAAATACTAAAGTTAAAAAATTTAAGTAGGGAAATTAGAAAAAAAACTGATCATTTTTTCTACATGTTTTTCAAAAATGTTTTTCAAAAAATATTCACCAAAATAAATTTTTATTTATTTTAATTTATAAAATAGGTGATCACCTAATGGTTGAGATAGTGTTGTATGTTTTTCTAAACTCCCCTCAAATCAAGTCAACCAATATGAATAATTTTTTCACTTGGGTTGAAATCTATGATTTCCTAGAAAAATATCATCTGATGTGTGTTTTATCCAAATTTACTATGTAACTTATTCACAAATGGGTCACACTTGAGTTCATTTAATTCTATATCTAGATAAATTCCCATATTCAGGAAATTAATTTATCATTTTGTATAACATAGATCTTTACATGAAGTTTTCTTTTCAGTAAGCATTATAAAAATGTAACACCTGAATCCCATAATAATATCAAATCACTGATCAATTTTGAAAACAAAGATTAATATCATTTTTCATCTTCTTTAATAAAAATATAATAAGTGATAATATAATGTATTTTTATTTCATGAATAACTATGGTGGTATGTTATAATTTACCAACACAACCAAACATTTACTATGAGTGATATATTGAAAACCAAAAGGATTAACTCTATCTGAGTATAGAGTAAGATGGAGGTTTCTCAGATCAATTAAAAATATCAGGATAATCATGATCAATTATTTTCTAATGAGTATTGTCTTATGGGTGACAAATTTTCCCAATTTTTTGACTATTTATGTGACATGTCTATTTTCATGTAGTATCCTCACTTCTATATGGGTTCCTAAACATTTTAATTATTGAAATGTATTTTAAAACATTACTTGGACCTAAATAATGATTCTTATATCGAGAAGAACAACACTTTGGTCGTTCATTATGTGATTTTTGTCATTTTGAAATGGTATACAATCATTTGGACATGCATATATTCTTTCCTATATCATACCCATTGAAAGTGTCATTCAGTTACAATTATATGTTTGGATATGAATCCCATTATCTTGTGGGATAATACCATTCCAGAGAGTAAGTTTTTTATTATAACAGACATTAGTCCATTCGTTCCCATATTTTATATTATACATCTTCGGTATAACTAAAAATAATATATATTTTGTACAACCATCACAAAATGGTTTTTTTGAATAACTCTTTAATATCTCAAAAAATGTTTCATAATCATCATGTTCAACATAAATTTTCATTTTCATTTCCTCAATATGATCTTTATCATCATTCTTGTTGATAATCCCATCCTAGGTATGGTCTTATTTATTTTACACACTTGTAATCTTAACAGATGATACATAAAATGTCATTTTATCCAAGTCACTATCTACATAAACATTTCCCCTTATTTGGCCCAACATTTATAACTTTGATCAATTTCATAAAAGATCAATTGTTCTTCCCTCTCCTATAGAATATTTTCACTTCAATAACACTAGCGTAAACATAGACCATGGATTTGAGATTGTATATACGTGTGTTATTTTTCAAATATGAGGAAATATTTCACCCATTACTCACACTCTTGTTCCATATGATTGGAATCCATCCATTTTGAATTCATATTCTTCATATTTAATTCAATAATATTAATATTTCAAAAATATATAAACACACAAAAGGGGCCTTTCAATATAAGGGTAACCGAATTTTGTAATTTTTAAAATAATTTCAACATGCTTTAAAAGAAATGGAAAATTAAATTTCTGAAATGAATTACTCTATGGGGGGTAGGTTTATCCATTGAAATCCAACAAAATGATCATTGGTACCTTGTATGGTATGACTTATGCTTAGAGTAGTTTAAGCAACCTATGTGCGTGTACAAAAAATAGGGGGATGAGTATTAGGAAACAAAATGAAATAATGAATATTTGGGAGATGGTTCTAATGAGGACAAATGTTTCATCCTAAATTATAAATTTTCCCAGGTTGGGGAGTTGATTATTCATTGAACAAAATTTCTTGGTTTGTCTCCTAAAATTTTAAAAAGTACCAGCTAGATTCTGATCCTTACTGGGTCCTCATAAATTATTGTGAAATATAGGAGGCCAAACTAGATGGTATTAAACAAACTCATACAAAGATAAAAATTATATTTTAAAGATCCCAAGAAAGCCTTTAATTACAACATGAAAAGGGACCTGATTTTAGTCTAGGGATTCAAGTTAAATAGACATTATCTTCATGTGAGTCCATAGTTATAAGACTTGGGTTATTCTAGCTATCTTATGGGTTGGATGGGGTTAATGTAATTCCCTTTCCATGGAGTTATTATCAATCTATATTATGTTTGAGGGGAGAATCTGTGTTTATAAGAGACATATGAAAGTTAATTTCATCATATAAATATAGATACCAACCTTTTCCCAGACACGTGTATTCATTTATAAATATAGATACCACTAATCTCGTTGTATTTATAAATATTGATACCACTAAACATTTTTACACATGTAATAAGGAGTGTTTTAAAAGGAAAAATAACTTAGTAAATGAGCATATCAATTCTATAATTAATAAATGAATTTAATTAATAAAGAGTATTTGGAAAATAAAAAGTGTATCACTTATTTATCTCCCCGTCTCATTGATAAATTACCACTTACATGGAATATTAAATAAGGGTTATTCATTATAAATTTAACACTATATACTCTCCTATAATATTCTTCATCAATATTTTCATTTTTATTGTATCTCTATGAATTTCAATCGTGTATTAGGATATTGAACTTATTCAGTCCTTCAATGTTCCTTAGGTTTGGTTGGGGTTGATGGTTTTCTAGAATGATACCAAGGAAATAAATCTTTTCACTTTTCTAGTTTCATTCTTCATATAAAAATAATCCAAACCCTTATTTTATGATATTTAATAGTTTTAACATAGATTAAATCACAGGTTGGATTCTATTTCATTAAACCCAATGTGCTTACCTATAATCATTTTTGAAGGCATACTCTTATTCCATATCATATTCCCATAGATATTGGATGAAATATATAGATATTTTAGTGGATTAACTATTATTTTACAATAACCATTAGGAATGACTTGTTAATTTGTATCATAAAGAGTTTAAGGTTATCGTAGAATCCATTTTGTAATTATGATGAGTTATTAGCATAGCTCTATTATTTTCATTCTTCTTATTAAATATAGAATCATTGCACATGTCCACTCTATGGAATTACTTATTGGAAAAAGTTTTTAGTTAAAATGATCCCCTTATAATGTATTGGTTATGTTCTATAAACATTTATGAACACATATGTAGATATTTCATGTGTTGATATTAATTTTTTTCATTTATGATACATAATTTATGGTATGTACAAAATAAGTGGTATCTATTTTTTTTAACTTATAATCCATAATACCATTTTGAAATGTTTTATTTAATTGTTTACCATGATTATGAAAAAAATTATAAATCATTTAAAATTAATTTTAAATTAATGAGATATATTTAAATTATGTTTAAAAAGGATCAAGGATTGCACCTTTTCAATGAATATTTTTAATAAATAAATTAATATATAATCATCATATCATGAAAAAAAATTGAACCAAATAAAAATTGATGATTATTCATAAAAATTCACACATGCATATGTCTCGCAATTTGAAACCCATGGGATAATTATGGTTATTCTTTGGAAGAAAGTATCATTAGTAATGTTTGTCTTATAGTAATATTATATTGACCTTTCATAAGGTTGGTTGAAAAAAATTACATGTGTGAGAAGTTCACATTAGTGGCGATCATTATGTGATCCATGTTAACTATATCCCCACTTCAAAGTACAACCATGGATTTTTTTCACACTTTGGTCTTATATATATTTAGACAGCTCTTATTTTACTAAAATTTAGGGCCTTATTTAGGTGTAACTATTTATTTATTAAAAATTTACATTTATAATTATAAAATATATTTTACAGGAAGTATTTATGTTTATTAAATTATTTTGTTATACTGGAAATAATTTTTTTATAATTAAATGGTTAATTTAAAAAATTATATAATATATTTATATATATTTATATATATATATCATAAATAGACTAGTAATAATGAAATAATAATGGTTATTTAAGAATATAAAATAAAATATTTTCAACCAAAGAAGTATTTTATTTCAAAAAAGGTTAAATTTAAAATAAAAAATATGTTTTAAAATAATAATTTAGTTATATGCATTCTAAGAATGAATCAAAAAAATAAGTTCCATATTTTTAGTAAATATCGAAATTGATTAATAGTGTAAACATCAATTATTGTTAAAAATCAATTATTGAATAGTTTAATATGTTGATAAATAGTAACTACTTTAAATTATGGTAAATGGTAAAAAACATGTTTATATTTTAAAAATAAATATATCATAATAATTAATTAACACAATTACCCATTTTCATTATTTAAAAAATAATTATTAATACAAAACTATTAATCCAAAATAATAATGAATGTAAAATTATTAATAGTTTATTTATATAAATTATAAAATCATGATAAATAAATAAATATATATATATATAATCAATCATCGGGGAAAAAACGATGCTGATATGGGACTTATAATTTCAATTTTGAAAAAAAAATAACACTTATAAAATAAATATGAATCCTTAAAAATAAAACTAAAACCCAAAATGCATATTAAAATAAGAAAGCTTTTAAATAATATTTATTCTATTAAATTATAGAATTCATGGTGTGAAAGGTTATTTTAAAACCTATTTTTACCTTGTTTCTAAATTGATAAATCAATTTAATTGAAATTAAATTATACTAATATTTTATTTTTCATTAAAATTATTCTTATATATATTCAAACCTATTATTTGGAATCAAAAAAATTAATTTCATTCATATTCTATTAGGGTTCTTGAATATAATGAAAATTTGGATGGGAGACGTACCTCAATCGAGAATGATGAGGAATGAACCCCAAATTACAAAAGAAACAATCCTTGAAGAACCCATCACATATACAAGAAACTCTAAAATCAAATAAATATATAATGAAAACCTCATCTAGGGTTCAGCTGGTGCGCATGTAGTATGGGATAGATCAGGTAAGAACATGAAATGGGGGATAAATTAAAAATAATAGGGAAATAGAACCCATCCTTGATGAATAAGACCAAACACATAATAAACCACAAAAAACTAATTATATGGAGTAGAAAAGAAGTTAGAAGTTCAATCGGCCCTCCATAGTCTGTAAACAATTTTTAAAAGGAATAACTGGGTTGAGGGTGAATTTAATATGATTAGGATAATATTGTTATTTATCATTCCCTAATTTCTTTTACATCCCAACAATAGAGTTTCAGGTAGGTCTCTATGAAGGTTCTTGGTTGAGGCTAGTGTGAGGGGTTGGTCAGTTTCCCATTGACCATGGAATGAGAATGAAGATCACAATGAAAGATGTGAATAAATAGTCGCATAAATTTGATCATGATGTGATAAATTCCACATGAATCTTGATAAAGAGTTGTGTTGAGGGTTTTTACGACATATTATTGAACGTGTGATGGAGGTGGATTGTGTTAGGGTTCCACAAAAAACATCGAGAAAAGAACTTATCAGTGATTTCAAAAAACTAAAGATGAAGATACCTTTTATGTAATATCCCATATTTTTTCAGGTATGTTCCTCTTTAATATATTTTTCTTTTTAGTTAAACCTTAGTGGAAAATTATTGTTTGGATATAGAGAACCTTTTTTGGATAAAATGACATAATGTTTATGGATATATTCTTGTTTGAATTAATGGAGTCCGAGTATGAATTTATTAATTGTAAAAATGGGTTCATGGTGATTTGAGAGGCTTTAAAGAGAAAGGTGCTGAAAACTCAAGAGTAAAACACTTACTAGTCATGTATGGAGATGACACATCATGTAACTTTTTTCTGGGTTTAAATAAAATATATTTTAAGTTAGGAATATTTCTTCCAAAACCATTAAAAATATTTACATGATGTGTAACTTAATTTCACATCATGGAAATGTACAACATATAGTTTAATTTGGGTTTTGGCTGATTTTTCATTAGAATCCACCGTATCTCCTCTCCTATTGACCTAGATATCCCCTCTAGATGATTTTTTTGTGAAAAAACCCCTTTTTTACATCAAGTTTATGTGATCAATCCATAGTAAGTCTTCTGGGTTGGATTTAGTTGTTCTCTTCTTTCCTCTCAAACCTGCAGTGTGGAAATTTCATGGAAAATTTGGTTGTTGGTTTTAATCTTGATTAATAATGATATAGGGACCTTTTTATAATAATCTATACTTCTTCGTCATGGGTGTCAGCTATTAGAAACGTTTTTGGATCTTAATATAAATATAGGTCCTCTAATATTTAATTCCTATAGTCATGAATTTGACTTCTGTATGAAAATTATAGAATTAATTGTATTATTTGCCAATTTGAATTCTTCAATTTTATTAATAAATGTGACCAATTGATTTATTGAATAATTTTTTAAATTGATAATTAATTGGTGAAATATATATGACATTTAGGGATTATGATTTAGATAATTAATCATAGGATTAATTTTGAGATATTGACCTGGTCAAATTGAGATCATTAACTGTGGATTCAGTCATAATATTTTCATATTGTGATATAGATAATTAATTTTGGGATTAATTTTTATGATTTGAGATTTATAATGAGGTAGTGAATTAGAAATCCTAATTATGGGACTTTATTACAGAATATTGATTAATTAGTTGTTAAATCAGTCAATTAATATGTTAAATTAATTAATCAGTTAATTAATTAAATATAATAATGTGATAAAATAATTTTTAAATTAGTAATGTATATTGTGTTGATAAATATTTTTTTTAATTATGTTTAAAATAATTGTAACATGGTAATTTAATTAATAATTATACATGGTTACATGGTCATTATACATATGTGAAAAGGAATGGTAACAAGGTCATTAAATTGAGAAGTGCGCATAGTAACCTGGTCACTATAACTATGTGTAAATAAAATGTAACATTATAATGAAATTTAGAAGTATACATGGTAACATTGTCATTTTACAAGTGAATAAAATAATGGGAACATGGTCTTTCTTTTTTGTGATGTTTTAGTTGTAACATGAACATTCAAGTATGAATTAAATAATGGTAAACTAATAAATTAGGTGTGAATCGAGTAATAGTAACAAAGTTACTATGAGATATGGTCTCACATGAACATATTTTGGGCTCTCGTATGAGAAAAAATAAGTATTAAAATATGATATCACCTTTTAATACATTAGGAATCAGCATGAGGTGAAGCAGGTATTAAGATATGATATTACCAATGAACACTTTGGGAACCGTTATGATCTGAAGTTGGATTGAGTTATGGGCGTCCCAAGGTACCCTAGAGTTAATGTGGTTAAATAAATAATAAATGATAATGTGATAAATGATTAGTTTTTCATTTTATTAATTAATTTATAGAAATTCATGCACTATTATCTACAAGGATATTGTTTTAGAAACTGTTTGTGGGGGCCTATTGAGATTCACTCACACCCTACTCATGTTTCCTGATATGTACCTAAATGGAAATTATTCTTTTACAATAGGATAAGAGAAAATGACATAGGGGAGACTGTGGATTGGGGATGGATATTAGATGAGGGAACTAGATGTTGTTCGAGATCCACTTGGGATTTATCCATGTCATTGTTTTTAGTTTGGATTTCAGAGACTTGAAACTTACTTTAGCATGAAATTTTTTCTATTTCAGATCATTATTTTATTTCTTTATTTGATTGTGTTGGGATATTGGTATTGGAATTGATATATATTTCTTCTTCCCTTGTGTATCATTTCTGCTGGTGTATTACTCTGATAAAATAGGTTATAGTCTCCCAATGAATGACATATCATACCCTCAATGAAAATCATAATCTCTTTGCATATGTGGAGGAATTCATGAGGTTATGTGACTAACCAGCTTGGGGAACTGTTGTGTCGCACCCAAGATAGGACATTACAAAGTAAAATCAAAGCTCCGGTTTTAATGTATACTTCTTTTATCTTAATGGCTGAGAATGTTAGACAATATAATATGATGATTCAGGGCTTGGTTATGAGCTCAGGCAAGGGATTTGGATACCCATGTATGGGGTGAAACAAAAGTACTCAATGATGGATTACTGTTACTGGTTTTTTCTATTACAGTTTATTGTTATTTCACCTTGGGTGACACATTTGTGGTGTGATGTTAAAACTATTTTTGTGATTTTATGGGAATTTAATTATAGCCCGTAATGGAATGAGAGTTGGGTTTTCATTCATCATTCTAAGAAATATAGAATATTTTATGACATGCATCATTCTAGGAACTAATGGGAAAATTTGTTATGGGTACGTTGTTGAGAATTATTTTTTTTCTTTTCTTGTGAGATTGAATTTAAAATGGTCCCTAATATCTAATTGGAATTTGTAAAATGATGTAATAATATGAATAATTGGGTATCCAACTGAGAAAATTAGTTAATTAGAATACCATATATAACCAAGATCATAGAATAGGATGATTAAAGGCAGTGATAGAGCCTATATTGTGACAGTGTGGTGTGGACTGGGGGAAATGATATGTTGTGTTTATTCATCAATCATTTTTTTGTGATGAAGTTGTTTTATGATTCTAATATGTGTGTTTGGAATTATAGGGACATTCCTCTACAATGGAACTTATTTAGAGGAAGAAAATAGTTTATAGCGGGTAATTCTCTACTATTAGTGGAACATGAGGCACTGATATTGTTCTGTGAGGATGAAGGGGTCTAGTTTTGAGAGAACATTTCTCACTTACTAAAATTCATGGAAGGATACCCACGGTAGGTTCCAAAAACAATTACATGGAAATAGAGTTGTGGTTGCAAGACGCTCCAAAATTGACTATATATGGTGGACCTAAAGAAGTTGAGCTCTGGGTTAAGTCCATTGAGATGATACATGACCATTTGGATACTCCTACTAAGAGTAGGGTCATGATTGATGCTTATTTGATATGAAGATGATATAAGTACTAGTCGGACGTTTCTAAGTAGACTGGATAGACTGAGAGTATGTTATGGAAGTATTTATTGGAATGGTTCTTGGAGAACTTTCATCCATAGAAGATGAGGTGGGAGAACGTAGTAAAATTCATGCAGTTGACTTAGGGGAGCTTGTTGGTGTTGGATTATTCTAGATTATTTATAGACGTACATCTCTTTTCTCTGGCATCAATAGGATATTTCATGGATATGACAAGACACTTTCAAGATTAACATACATTCAAGATTAACTCCCAAGTTTACGTATTTTGGTTAAAGAATTTTACGTAGTTGGTAGGTCATGCTCTCATAGCTTAGGGGAACCTGAATGATGATTCAAGTGATGGATTGGTAGTTTTTACTTGATGGTTAGTAGTTTCAATTTCCAAGAGTAAGAAACCACATTATGAGATCTTTAGTCGTATAAATGGGAAGAAAAGTAGACAAACATGAGGATCAATTACTTAGGACCTTAATGGGGTAATCTTCCATTAGTGTGGTAGGCCAGGTCACCATCATCGACATTATCTTTAACCACCAGTGGAGTGCATGTCATATCACATAATGGGAAATATGAAGATGTTTCACTAGAAACAATGACAGAATCTTAGTGATTGAGGAGATAGATAGAACGAAATTGCGAGAAGAGTTTATTTTGCTACAAATCAGTCTAGAATATGGAGATATATTGACTGATGCAGTAGAGGCGGTGGACATGGTGCCTTTAGAAATGTGCACCCATATCCAAAAAGTGGTAAATATGATGAGAGTTAGACAAAATCACATGGAATAGGGGTAGGAAAATTTCATGTAGTTCAGCATACACTTATGGATAGTGATATTTCTCCTTTAACAATGATAGGTACCATTATTGTTGTTTCTACATTCTCTAGTTCTTTATTTTATATGTGTTCCTTTCAATCCTTTGTATTTTCAAAACATGTTTACGGTTTGATCCTAGTGGTGAAGTTTTTGAAAACGGTAATGAATATCGATAGAGCATTGGGAGTACAATCTACAGACATATGTATGTGCAAGTGATGATCTCTCAATGTGGGGGAGTATGTTTTCTTTTAGATACCTATATCCTTGACATGTTAGGGTTGGACCTATTTTTGGGTATAGAGTGGTTATTCTCATACCAATTCCACATTAATTGTTACCAAAGGATAGGGAAATTTATGTCTCCTAATAGTGATCATTTTATTCACGCTGGGGAGTGGGATTTCCAAGCAGGATGAGCAATGTAAATTACTCAGCAACTTGGAGAGCTCAAAAACCAGGTTTTTAGTTAATTTCTATACGAATGATTTGTGAAACATGATATATTTACACTAGTAGTGGAATGGTCTCTGGATTCTATTCTAGAAGACTTATCCAGACTACAACATGAGATAGATATGGAATTCATTATTGAGCTTATGTTGGGAGCTGATCCTTTTTTTATTCCACCATATTTAATTTCACCGACTGAGATTCAAGAGGTCAAGACTCAGATAGAGTTGGAGGATAACTGATTTATCCATCCAAGTACATATCCTTGGGAATGACGTATATTTTTTTCAATGTAGGATGATAGGAGTTTGTGTTTGTGTGTTGATTACCAGATGTAGAACCAAATGACTCTGAAGAACCAGTATCCTCTTTAATGAATTGATGATATTTTTTACTAGTTTAGGGGATATTGAATCTTTTCCAAGATGGATTTAAAGTTAGGGTTCCATTAGTTGAGAGTACAGGCATCTGATATACTAAGGGATGATTTTAGAAGTATGTATGGAATTTATTAGTATGTTGTAATTCCTTTTTGGTTGAGAAATTCCCCATAATTGTTTATGACCTTGAAGAAAAGAATCTTCTACCCTTAATGAGATCAATTTTTTTTAGTATTTGTGGATAAAATATTTGTGTACTCCAATACTTATGACCATAATTCCCAACATCTTGGCATCATCTTAAGTACACTAAGAGATAATCGGCTATATAATAATCTTTTAGTGCACCATTTTTGTATCAATCGTGTACACTTCTTGGGACACATCATCTTAGAAGAAAGCGTGTCAGTGTACCCAGATAAGTCTCAGGCAGTGGTTTCATGGGATAATCCCAAGAACTTGTTTGATATACGTATCTTTTTGGGGTTAACAAGATATTATTTGTGGTTCATCCGCGACTTTTCCCAGATAGAAGCACCACATTCCGAATTTAACTAAATGGGGATGGTGTTTAAATGGTTAAAATAATGTGAAAAATCCTTCAAGGTGATGAAGAATAACATGACATCAGCGTCTATCTTGATCCTAACCAAGATAGGTGAGGATTATATGGGGTATTTTGATGTTTCTGGGATTTTACTTAGAGATGTGTTGATTTATGGAGACTGAGTTGTGGCATATGGGTCTCAACAGTTGAGGCCTAATAAAAGGAACTACACAATGGATGACCTAAATCTAGAAGCTATGGTCTATTCTTTTAATTGTTGGTGGTATTATCTATAAGATTAAAAGTTTATAGTGTTTAAGGATAATAGAGTTTAAGGTACATCTTCTAATAGTGATATTTGAATCTGTGAAGGTGAAGGTGGGTTGAGTATATGCATTCATTCAATTTTAAGCTATCATATATGCTCAGTAAAGGAAACAGTGTTACCGACACATTTAGTAGGAAAATGAAGAGTCACAATTTCATAAGAAAAGTGTTGAGTGGATGATATTGAATATGTTGGATGATATTCACGTTGTAGTTTTAAGGAGTCAATAGTAGATGAATATAGTATTCGTTTTAGTAAAGTCTACACTTTGAAGACAAATTAGACAGAATAATTATGAGGATCTAAAGTGTATGACCATAAGGGTAAACATTGAAGGTGTGGAGGTGCCTTTAGATTGGGGCATATATAACGATGAGATCATCTACATTAGAAATCGGGTTTGTTCCTACAGTAATGTAATAGGATCTCATGCAACAATATCATGACTCAAAGTGGTAACTATGTCCAGGCATGAAAAAAATGTACCTTAACCTATGATGAGTGTTTTGGTGGCATGGAATGAAAAAATGAGATAGCCCAGTTTTTGACATGATGCTACACCTTTTAACAGGTGAAGGTAGAGAATCTGTGACCTAATGATTTTCCATATTTTTTACCCATTCCAGAGTGTAATTTGGATGATGTGACAATGGATTTGGTGGTGGGTATCCCAATGATGCTAAGGAAGAATGAATATATCTAGGTTTTTGTGGTCCAAGTGATGAAACTAGAACATTTCTTGAATATATGAGAGACTTTATCAGTAGTACAACATTTATATTTGAATATTTGGGATATACTACATCTGCATTGGGTTCCACTAAATATAGTTTCTGATCATGACTCATGTTTGACTTCAGACTTATGTTAAGGCTTTTATAAAACACTTGGAACATAGGTTTTATTGAGTACAAAATCCTACTCGTATAATGATGAGTAGTTGAAGTGAACTATATAAGTGCTTGATGATATGATTATTACGTGTATTCTGGACTTCAGTTAATCTTGGAAGAAACATGTGGAATTTAGTGGAGTTTTTCTATAACAACATTTATTAAGAAACTAAATTTTTTTTCCCATAATAGTATCTTTATGGTAGGCCAAGAATATCACAACTATTATGGATAGAGGATGGAAAGTTAGAGTTTTGGGGACCAAGTCTCAGGTAGGATACATTAGAGTTGGTGTATCTAATTCAGAAACAAAAGTCTACAATTGAGAGTAGGAAGAAGTTGAATGCTCACAGAAGAAGATGCCCCGTATAGTTTATAAAGGGTGATCATGTAGTCCTTTAGGTTTCACATCAGTTTATTCACCACATGATATTAAAGAAGGGAATTTTCTAACCTTGGTTTGTTGGACCATTTGATAAAGTGAAGATAATTAGACTAGTTGTGTACCGATTAGATCTTCAATAGAAATATAGTACTACAAATGATGTTTTACATGTATCAAAATTTTGGAAGTATCACCATGACCCTTCTCATGTTATCGATGTGGAGGATGAGTATCTTGATATTGAGGTATCCTTTGAGAATCATATGAGGTGTGTGTTGGATAATAATGAGAATGTGTTGCAATGAAGGACTATGTCGATAGTCCATGTATTGTGAAAACATGGATTTTTGTAGGAGGAAATTCGATAAGGGGGAGTAGATATGAGGGCCTAGTGAACCAAAATAGTGGACGTGGAATCTTTGAGATGCTTGGGATTGTAGCGTGAGGATTAATTTTTATAATGTGGGGATATTTTATGATTGTGTCTTCTTCTAGGTATGTTTCTCTCTATGTTTTGTTTTTTCGTTGAACCTTAATGGACAAGTATTGTTTGGAGATGAATAATTTTTTTGGATAAAATGACTTAATTTTTGAGGATGTATGATTATTTGAATTAAGAAATTCTTAGTATGAATGGGTTAAGTGATAAAATGCTTTTGTGGGGATTTTTGAGGCTTGAAAGGGAAAAAGGGCAGAAAAATCAACAGGTGGATATTTAGACATTGTGTAAAGGGATTACACGCCATGTAATTGTTAATTGGTTTTAATAAAATAAATATGAGGTGACAATTTTTTGAGGAAAAACATTAAAGATATTTACATGATATATAACTAAATTACACTCCCTGTAGATGCCTATCCTATAGTTTAATGGTGATGTGCAATTTATTTTTCATTATAATCTTCTATAGTTGTTCTCCTCTCAACATAATGAGACCCTATAAGTGATTTTGGAGTGCCAATCCCCCTATGAGACATCCTATTTTCACAATAAATCCCTATTATGTCTTCATGGAAGGATTTATTCTTTCTCTTCTTTCCTCCCCAACATGTTGAATAAAAATTCCTTCGAGAATTTCATTTTTGGTTTTGATCATGATCAATATTGATCTACAAAGATCCTTGAAAACTTCTTCACTTCTTCCTTCTGGGCATTTTCTATTGGAAACATTATTTGGTCTTTTTATAAAGGTAGGTTTTCAAGTATTCAATTTCTGTATTCATGAATTTGATTTGTGTATGAAAATTGTTTAATTTCATGCATTTTAAAATAAATTTAATTCAAATATTGATTTAATTAACATGGAAAATTGATTTATTGAATATTAGTTAAAATCAATAATTATTTGGGGAATTCGTTATGAGATTTAGGGACTATGATTTAGATAATTATTTAGGGGATTATTTGTCATATATTTTATTCATTGAATTGAATAAAATAAATGTGGATTCAATTATTTGCTTTAGATATTGTGATATAGACAATTAATTGTGGTCTTAATTATAAAGAGTAAGGATTGAGAATGGGATAGGTAATTCTAAGAGCTAAGTATGTGTCTTGAGTTATGAATATTTTTTTTAAAGGTTTAACATAACATAATTATTAAGAAAAAAGATATTAAATTAGTCTAAAGTACAGGATCATGCTACAATCTTTTTCATGAAAGGAAATCAGATTGGTGGAGAGGTCATCAAACTTTGTGATGTCTTGATTGATCCCCATCTTGGCAAGGCCATATGAAACTCTGTTGGCTTCTCGATAAAAATGTGTGATCATATATTTGATATATGTAAGATAATGGTTGTAATCTAACAAAAAAGTATTAATCGGCCATGAAAGATGAGTTACACCATTCCAAATCGCTTGCACGATGGTCATCGAGTCACTTTAAATCCAGAGATTCTTCCAACCAAAGAGGATGGAAAAGTCAATGGCATGGATCAAACCTAGAATCTCAACTTCTATTGAGGTTTCATAGAAACAATTTCCCATGAAACATCCATGAATCTGCACGAGACGATTCTTGAAGACTGCACCACACCCTACATGACACAAGTTTTACATGGGGGCTCCATAAATATTGATTTTGATCCATCCAGGTAGAGGGGACCTCCAAAACACCTCTATAGTTTTTTGTGGTTGAAAAAAAATTAGTTTATCTGTAGCTGCTTCAAGATACCAATGTCATGCTCATTGTTGTGGCAATGACCCTTCTGTAATAAAAGAGAATCATGTATATCAATAAGGATCTGTATCCATCTTTCATTAAAATTGAGTGAGAAATTGTGATGGATAATAGCATTTCAGTCATACCAGATCACATGGGGGAGTTCAGAAACTGCAGATAGGACAATGTTATTGATTTTTCGAGAGCCTTACCTTTCTGCACAATTCTTTAGTTGAGTTCTAAAAGAGTCAAAAAAACAACCATATGCAATAAAAAGTCTCAAGAATATATTTTTAAAGAGCAGAAGTAGTAGCACATGAAAGAAAAAGGTGTTTGGCATCTTTTCTATGTTGATTTCAGAATCTACACTTATAGTAAATTTGGATACCAAATGATTATAGGTGAATTTAGGTGGGAACTCTATTGTGATCAAGACAACAAATGATAATGAATCTCGAAGCCTTAATCTAAGTTTGGTTAAAATGTTTGAGCCAGTTTTAATCAATCTCTGAATCACCAAAATAATGAGTGTTTAAATTTTTATAGGTGAGAATATCATTTTGTTCTGGTTTGCAAACCAATAAATCCTTAGTGTGATCAAAAGATTAATTTTCAAAAACATTTATAATAGTATCAGGGGGTGATTATGTGGAGAATTTAAAATATATTTGATAGTGAAGTTTTTATTTTAATGAGTTTAATCCAAATAAATCATAGAAATTAAAGGCATTACAGCCCTGTTTTCAAGCCAAAATTTCATGGAAGAGTCATGGGAGACCATTCATCTAAAATTAATCATAATATTTTTTGAAGGAGTGTTTTATAGAAGTCCAAATTGAAGAATTAATGAAACTAGAGTAAGTCAAATTATTTTTGGTAAGGAATATATTTTTAAAAAGGTGATATCATCTGAAGGATTATGGGTATGGTTCCAATTAATTCTAGCCTAAAGGTATTAATTGAAGTTTTTTATATTTTTAATACCAGTACCACTATTCTCAATGGACTTTAAAAAGGTTGACCAGGGAACAGTCACAAGATTTCTTTTTAGGGTACTACCAATATTGATGAAATTATTTATGGAGACGTTCATTTTTTTAAGAATACCAACATGAAATTTATAGACCATCATGGAGTAATCCATTTTGGAGACAATAGTTGATTTAACAATGCAAGCCATACCTTCCATGGAAGGAGCATTACCTTTCAACGAATCTAACTTTTTAATAACCTGGTCAACATTAGATGCAAAATGAAAAGATTTGGGACTTCCCCCAAAGATAGGGACACAAAGATATGTGAAAGTAACCACACCATCTTTAAGACCTAGGTCGTTGATAATGATACCTTTTCGGTTGGGGGGGGGAGTTTTTCCCAAAAAAGATTCAGGAATTGTTCCAACAAATGGTTTGTCTATAAACCTCTTCATAGTGTGAGAGCATAGTTTAGAGGTAGAGGATGTTTTATTTATTACCTTGAAGGAAGATAATGATGTCATCATCATAAAAAAATGTTAGTAGAAGAATTTGCATTCATAGATACATGAATAGGTTTCACTTTATTTTGGGCCACCAGACGATTAATCAGGCGGCTAAGATAGTCTTACGCTATTGAGAAAAGGATGTCATAGAGAGGATCACCTTGTCTAAAACCTTTAGTTTATTTAAAATAACCTTTGGGGGAGCCATTAATAAATATAGAGATAGATACTATTCTGATCACAGAGATGAATTGTGCATTAAAACAAAATCCTTGCAGGAATTTGAATATGAAGCTCCAGTCCATGGTGTCAAAGGCTTTCATGATGTCATGTTTAATAGTAATGTTTCATCTTCTATTGGGTTTATTCATGATTTTGACAAATTCTAAAGAAATACAAATACATTATTGAATGTTGCTTCCCTTTATGAAGCCAAATTGGTTATAGGAGGAAATTCTATCTGTGATGGTGGAAGGTTTGTTAGCAATGATTTTACTGATACATTTATATAGAGTATTGATAAGAGAAATGGTAATGAACTGATGAATCTCAGTGGCATTATCCACTTTAGGTATTAAGGTGAGTAACTGATTATTGTGGGAATGAGGGAGCACCCCATTGGAAAAAAAGTATTTAATAAGATTATAGACATCATTATAGATAATATCCCAATAATGTTGAGATAAACCATTATTGAACCCATGAGGACCCGGAGCACTATCAGGATTTAGACTAAAGATAGTGTCTCTAATTTCATGTTTCATCGGAGTGTTAATGAGGAATGTGTTGTATTATTCAGTGATAACAAAAGGAATGACCTTAGGAAACTGTTCTTTATTGGTTTTAGGACAATTAAAGATTGTTTCATAGTAGGAGACAATACGATGGGAAATTTCATCTTCTTTATCAATCAAAATGTCCACGTCCTATAGAAATGATAATGGATTGCACTCATTTTTTATACATTGAATAGAATTAATGAATTTGATTTTTATGTCCCCATTAGTTAACCATTTAACTTTCAATTCTTGTTTTCTCATATTTTCATTAAACGTGAGGATGTACTTGAGTTTGATTGAAATATTTATCTCTTGATTAGGATCCTTGTTAAGATCATAGTTAATGTTATTGATTTGAATGTCATTGATAACCTTCTCGAAAAGCATAATTTCGTTTTTAACTTGTTTGGATTTGGAGATACACCAGGATTTAAGTTTTTTTGAGATGAATAAATTTTAGGATACAACCAAAGGCATCATTGTTATGTGATATAGGGGACCAAAATATTTGGATGAAACAGGAGCACTCTTCATCAAAGAACCAAGCATTGTTAAATCTGAAAGGAAGACTGGGATTGATTTCATTGAATGAGGCACTGACTATAATGGGGTGATGATCAGAGTTCATTCTGTAGAGAGTGGTTCTAGAGATAAAGTCCCATTTATCAAAAGAAAAAACATTTGTGAAGGCTCTATTAAATTTGGAAGAAACCACTTTGTTATAATGTCTTGTATACCATGTATATTTCTCACCCGTAAGATTAATTCCAATGAGATTTTTGTCTTCAATAAAGTATTTGAATTTTCTAGTGGAAATAGAGGCATGGGAAGGGCCAATTTTTTAGCTTGAGTTAATAATGGAATTAAAATCACCAATAAGAAACTAGAGGGCATTAATGTTATTTCATAGAAGAGAGAGATTTTACAATAGAATTATTCTTTCTTGATATTTGTTTTTAGCGTAAACAAATGAGAAATAATCAATAGTTCCCTCAATATTAAAAGATCATGTAAAAATCTAATTAGAGTTGCTGAAGACACTTGTTTTATATAAAGAATAGTGCAAAAAAATCCATAGAGAACCAACATTGAGGGTGTTATTGATAACACCAATGAAAACGTAATTGTATAGACATAAATATATGTATTTATAGGGGAAATATATTTTAGGTTCATAAATAAAAAATAACATGGGATTATGTATTTTGATATGATATTACATATATAAAATTTAAGAATTTTCTTGATTCGAAGATGAAATGAGGTATGGGTGTCCTCAGGAAACCTCCAGTTAATGTGGTTACATAAAGAATTAATTATAATGTTATAACTATTCACTTATGAATTGTACTTATTTATTTATAGAACTATGTGAACTATTATCTAACTGGATAATTTTTTAGATAACATTGGTGGTGGCCTACATAGTTTTACTCACACCCTACTGGGGCTCCCTGATCAATAGATGAATAGACTTTATTATTCTAGGATAGTATAATGGAAAAGGAAATGGGTTAGACTATTGATTGGTAATGGAGCTTGCTGAGGGAACCATACATGGTTCGGGACCCATTAGGGAGTTTTCAGTGTCTTTATTATCAGTTTTCAATTTAGACACTTGAAACATACTTTAGAATGAAATGTTTTCTATTTCAGATGGATATTGTATTTTCTTATTTGATTATCATGGGACATTGCTATTAGTATTAATATATATTTCTTCTGATATTTTTTAGTATTAATTTTTGTCTATTACTTTAAACAAAGAGGGTATAATCTCCCCCCATGAATTACTTATAATACCCTTACTACTTGTCAGAAGCCACTAGCATGGGGAGGTGCACTTGAGGTCATGTGATCAACCGACTTGGGGCACCGATGTTTGGGAGTAGGGTTGGGACGTTACATTTTATCAACACTAAAATAGTATGCAATTATAAATATTATATCTATAATTGTTTTTTAGTGATGATAAAGTTATTTTTTATCAGTGCCTTTTTAGTGCTAATAAAACTGAATCTTTATTAGTGTTAAAAAGATCTTATAAACACCCAATTTTAATAATATTATAATTTTAATTTTAAAAAAATTATATAATTATAAATAAATATTTATGGAATTTATAATATATATTCATAAATATAATTATAAAAATATATATTATTCAAATATATTTTTATATTTTTATAATTATTTTAATAAATATTTAATTATTTAGAATTATAACTAGAAATAATTATAAATTTAAATAATTAGGAATATAATAAAAATATTTGTTACAATTTTATAATTATTTATATATATATTTAAATATTTAAAATTATAAATATTAATAAATGTATTGGAAAATTATTTATATATAATTATAAATATATTAATATAATTATATATTTGTATATATATATTAATATAAATAAATATTTTTTAAGTCTCATATATGTATTTATTATACTTATTTATATATATAATTATAATAATAAATATATATATTTACATATTATTAATATATAATTATAAATATATATATATATATAACATCATATAAATATATATAATTATAAATAAATTTATTATTTAAGTTTATTTATTTAAATTTATAAATATATATATAATTATAATTATAAATATATTCAAGAAGGTTCGACAATGAATTTCATGCCAGGACACACACACCAAATTTATTAGAAAGAGTAAAATTAATAGATAACATGGAAATATGAGACAAATCCATACATAAAATTCCCACAACAAAACGGAAAGAAGATATCATGTCTTGCCTCTCCCACGAGAACCCATGATCTAAGGATGTTGATCTCTCATCCATGATGTATAAACCTGGGGGTACACAATATTATCAACCGACGAGTTAGATGAATTCTATAGAATGGTAAAACACTTTTATTTCCAAGAATGATCTTGATAATCCAGCCCCATATTAGATTGATAGACATCCTCAAGATTAATTGATAACAGATTATATACCATGAGGTATTATTAGTTTTCAAAGATATCTACTTTTATTCTAGAAATGATGGGTTTACGCTGTAATTCAAATTGGCCATTTATTTTTTAATGCTATCATGGAATATTTCACCCTCATAGACCTATGGTGGAGTTTTGAAATTTTAGCCCTTGAATCTACACACTCTGTGATAGAGGTCTTTCAAGAATATTCAAAAGAAATTTTCATGAGATTGGATAAATATGGTGTATAATATTATTCCACATTTTTCAACTTTATTGAATTTTTCCATCTACCACCCCTGCTTCAGGGGCCAAACCATACTTTTGGGTGTCTAACCCTATTCCACTACTTGGGATACTTCTTAGTTTCAACCTGATCATTACTCTTTGCATATGCCTTGGGAAAGACCCATAGAATTTCACTAAACCTAATATGAGGGACATATGAGGACTTCCCATAATGTGAGTTAGCCTCCTTAGTAGCATCAGGAACATTCTATCTGGAAACATACCATAAAATAGGGACCTCATCAAGCACCATTGTGGAAACCTTATTACATCCATTACCCAAATCTTGCAATGCAATTTCTTCACCAATATTGACTAGAATCAACTATTTGGTTTAGGAAACATCCCTATTTATTAGTTAGTTCAACAAAGAACATTATCATCAAACCATACTAATCTAGGGATGTTCTCACATTCACCTAATGAAACTCCTTACAAATCCTCAAACTAGATGCAATATACTTTGATGAGGGACCAATACGTTATACCAGCATGACATTTTTTTATAGATGATCCATACACTATAATTAGAGAGACCCAACACACCCATCTTGCGTATTCCCTTGATGATCATTTTTTTATTGGATGTGTTCCTCTTTCACCTCATGATGATCTTCAATTTTTCAATATGAGGACCTCATATTATCAATTCTAGTCATTAAATCCCCATTAACAGAGTCATAGCCATACAAAAGAAACCATTATCGCTCTAAATGTTCATTGGTAGGACCATCATTCCTTGAAAATGATTCATTGGGAGGGACTTAGTTGTGGTGTGAATAGAAATGTCCTCCTGATCCCCATCATGTAGAATCCCAAACCTATTTTCCTTTATCGAGGATAAACATCTATCAATAGTCAAGTATGAATCCATTTTCTATCATCTAGATAGGCTTGGAAACTCTTACCTCTTTATAGGATATCATATTTCATTATCTACCTTTTGAACAGGTAACATTAATTTTCAATGATCCATAGAGTAAAAAAATTCATACAATTGAAGAATTTCTGATCCCTTATACAATTCCCATTAACATTCCCAATACAATTGAATATTTAGAATAAGTCATAAAAATTCTTATATTCAACGAAAATCTCAAACGTTAATTACACAGCCTCTAGAAATAAAGTTTAATCTAATGGTGAGAAAAGATAAAATTCAACTAGTATACAAGAAAATTGAAAAAACTAGCAGCATTAGTCTCCTTATAAAACATTATTTGACTCCATATTGAAGATACAAAATACCAATGTATTTTGGGTTTCTAGAAGAACTATTTTATACTTTTCACTCTAATCTAAGACTAATTGATTGAATGTCATATATTAACCAGATCAAGCCATATATCCAAAACATGAAACATCATTGTTTTGCACTTAAGGGAGATGAAACAAAAGACACAATATTTCATTTTCATCTCCTAAGAAGGGAAGATATTGTGTAAAAACATAAACTAATAGAAATCATACACAAACCATTAAAACCCTAAACCTACAATTGATTCATTTTTAGATGTTTATGTATATACAGATTGTATTTTCATTGAGTGGTCAGTTGTGTAAGAATAGAATTCTTGTAGAATTTAATTTGACCACTAAAAACATAGGGTTCCCTTTCATAAATTCCATGACACCATTCATCATGAACTTTTGTGAGGATACAAAATCGTAATGGGAATTTGGAAGAATTCGAGATTTCTTAACCTTCACAGTAACATCGTGCTCCTACAAAGTAGGGTCCACAACCACTTTCACCAATCCTTCTGTTGCATCCTTCATGAGGGCTTCAACCTTATTCAGGGGAGGTATAAAAACCTCCCATAGATCAATGTAACACTCCAAATCAAAACCAATCGAGCAAAATATATAAACACCTTAAGATCGCCATGAGTGCAGCTCCAAGAGCGCCTTCATTCTCTCCATGATAATTACATATAAATATATTTCTATAATTATATATATAATTATATAATTATATATGTTTATTAATATATAAGTATATATAATTATAAATATAATAAATATATTTATTATTTTAATATATTTACTATCATTTTATAATTATTTAATTATATATTAATTAATTTATATATATAATTATATAATAAAATATTTATATATATATATTATATTTATAAATATATTTACATAATTAAATATACATATATAATTATACATTATTATATAATTATATAATTATATATTTTTATTAATATATAAGTATATATGATTATCAATATAATAAATATATTTATTATTCAAATATATTTATTAGAGTTTTATAATTATTTATTTATTATTTTACAAATAATTTTTTTAAACATTATATACATTTATAAATTTATAATGAACTAAGTTTAAGCTAGAAATATACACATGTACACATGTTATATACGTACATCCCATGTACACATATATAGTTTGTGGAAGTGGTTTGAATGGATATGTTTCATAAGTGGGGATGATACATGATGAAGAGGGTGTGTACATATTTCATAAATTAATTCATTACATTTGAGAATATTGTATTTAATTATTACCCCATTATGAATAATATATATCATATTACCTAGTACCTAGTGATATTGATTGTTTCTGGGACTCAAAACCTATTGTAGATGAGGTGATTGGGAGAGGGAGAGTGGATATTAATTCGGTCGTCCACTTTTGAGACTTATTTTATTTACTTGGAATGCTGAAAACCACGAATTTTACAGCCATGGTCCTAAAGAATTATTAAAAATATTAAATAAAAAATGGATGATAGAAATGCATTAAAAATGGAAAGAAAAACACCACCATTAAACAACTATCCAATCATCTAGAACAATGACCTTTTTTGTGCCTACCACCTCATCCTCATGAGCTATCACAACCTCTCGGAAGTATATACCTCCTATATTTTTTAGAGCATTCCATGTAACATCTTGTTCATCTATGACTAGTGAGTCAACACTCCCATTCTAAGACTTAGTTTTTTGTTCTCTATGTAGGGTAACTTTATATTATTTGTCAACATCATCAATTATGTCCATTTATGTAAAAGAATCTTGAGGTAAAGCCACATTGGGGGGAGGCTTATCTCCAAGCATGTTGTAACACCCCGACCCCAATAGCTCGGAGCTAATGGTTACTTTATCACATTGGTATAAAATACAAGGAATCTAATCCTAATGACCAAATTTTTTAGCAAGGTTGGTAAACTAGATACATAATTCAATCGTACAATACAATTTAAAACATAAAATACAATATAGTAATTCATTTTCAGGAACCATTATTCTTTTATATTAACCTTGTATATCAAAAATAATATGAATCACAACATCCAAGGAAAAAATAAAACCTAATAAAGGGGTGATCTAAAATATTTATTAAGCATATATATATAGATAAATATGTCATAAATAATCATAAACGATTATGTAAAGGTGAATAATGAAAACACGTTCCATTTAATCAATAACATGGTCATAATATGGTAAAATACATTATAATCAAATAATACTATATAAATAATTCACATGAGATGTAAATATTAACCATTGATACTCTACTAGTCAAATAATCACATGGAAATCAATGAATAACATTATAATGATGGAATTCATAATGTGGGATGTCTAATATATACCATCAAGGAATAGAGTTAGATATCTACATAAGTGGGTATGGCCCCATCCAAAACCCAATCCAGTTTGTCTAATGAGACATACTGAGGCATCAAGTAGCTATATTGGGCCCCAATCATCACTAAATAATCTCAACACATTACCCATATGAAATTTGTGAAACATGATCAAAATAATAATTTTTAGTTAATCTAGTGCAGAAATTGTAAATAACATTCCACATTATGATAATATGGTCACAAAGAATCCTGAGTAAAATGGTATGTGATATCAAAATAGTAAATCCCCATTAATACTAATCAATGACCATATAATAAAATATTTAAATTTTTTCATAAGTGATCAACCTTAATTTTGAACAAGATTTAATTTTTGATTTTGACATAGATAGAAATTATTTAAATGCGATCATTGAAATTTGCTGAGGAAAATACACTTCTTCACTTTGAAATTTTTTTAAATGTTTCTTAATTATAAAAGAAAAAAAATCATTAAAAATAACATTTTAATCATTAAAATTAATCTTAAAAAATATATGGAATCATGACATATGGAAAATAAATTAATTCCATATAATTTTAAAAAGTATACCATCAGTCTTTTTGATAGAAAATCTCAAAGATCCTTGTTTTGAAAACAAAAAAATTATCCCTTTAAAAACATTTTTTTAAAAGCAAAACATGATTAAAAATGACATAAACAATAATATTATAATATTAAATAAATATTCGGAAGAAATTTTAGAAAATATGTACAAGGATGAAAAATATAGTTTTAAGGGAAACACTAGAAGGATAATTTTTTTGAAAAGAAAGCCGCTTGTAAATATCATATTATTGATGTTATCATTAAACAAATGAATCAAATATGAGAATTTTCTATAAACCCATAAAAAAGTGAAAATATAACATAATATATTAAAAGTTAATTTTTTAGATAGTCTTAGTATGAAATAATCAAGGTATTAGAACTTTATCTTAAATAATGGGAATTGGGTTAATAATTCCTTTACAACTTTCTAATCAGTTAAATTTTATACCCATAAAAGCAATAGTTATAAAATGAAACATTTAATACCATGAATATAATGAGATTTGTGATATTTTCTTTACATGGATATTATATATACACCACTCACATGAAATAAGTGGTTAATGAGGTATGTATATCACAGAACTAAAAATGAGATAAGAAAACCTTTACACCACACTTTCCATTAGTGGTGCATACTGTATCTTACTATATAATTGTTAAAATATTAATTCAGTATCTATTTATATAAATTTAATGATATTTATAATACCTTATATGATGTTTTTATAACATAATTTTACCCTTTAATTAATAATATTTCATTATCTTCATTGTATCTTGTGCGTATGTTCCTTAGTTCCATGATAAGTTCAATTATATAGGATTTTGGATAATCATGTAAAATGAGAATAAAACTCTAAATGTGCATTGAAATGATATTAATAAACTATCATGAGTATAAATGGGAACTTATAGTATTGTTTCCCAAACACTAGGATAATTCATTTGATAAAATTCTAATGGTAAACATCTAGTATATTTTTGTGGTTTTTTCAAACACCATGAACTATTTTCATTTTAATTACTATTATTTTTATATATTAGTTAAAGTAAATTAATTAGAATATAATATACGTATTTCAATATTGTTTTACCATAATATTATTTTTAGGACTATACATTAATTAGTTAATGGAAAATATAAACATTCATTATTCCAGAAGGTGATTAACTGACATAACATTGACAATAGTTTTGTATAATCAAATAAGAGGAGGTAATAAAAATGCTTGATATAAGATATTACATTATAAACATAAAATAATGTATATACATTATTAATGATTTATCGTGTCATTATGGATTATGTTTCTGATGAGAAAGTATAAAATGAAAATAAATTATGAGAGGTGTTTTGAGAGAATTACCTCTTGAATATCACCTCTGTGAGAGAAAATTCTTGGTGTTGGATTTGGTATTTTTGAGATACAAGAATCACTAGGAAGTGGGTAGAGTGAGTATGAGTGGTTTTGAAACATATTCTGGGATCCTCATGGATTTTGAGTTGAAATGGAGTGGTGAGGGGTGGTATTTTTACATTAGGGGAGGTTGGATTAAGTAATTAAAATAATGATTTTTTTATATATAAATCCATCCAAATTGGGGAGGTATTAATATCAACAAAATTGGATGATAATAAAATTTTTATAGTCAATTTAGGGTATATATATATAAAATAATAAAATAAATATTGGATTTTGAGGTATTTTATGTATTTACCTTTGTTACATTAACATGATTCCTTTTTTTAATTATACCACGGTAAATGTTTTTCCATCCTGGTAACATTATTTATGAGAAAAGATGAAGTAGAATTTCAATCCTAATTCAGAGATTTTTATTTTATATATGTAATATATTTCACCTAATTAAATTCACATAATTGGAAAAATTATATTTAAAATTAATCCAACATACACAATGAAAAATAAGTTTTTTAACACCAAAAGCGAAAAAATGAAATGTTTTTATATGAACTTTCAATGTAAAATTGAATAAAATGAACTAATTTAGTCTTATTAATGTATATTTAGTATAATTATACATTAAAAAAATTAAAATATAATTTCACTATATACATAAATTTGATGAAAAACAATTTTCATTTAAAGGTCAATATTTTTCACTATTCATCCAAATATTTAAACATGTCCAATAAATACGAGGATTTTACCCTATGATAATTTCTAAATTATTATTTTTGAAACTAGCTTCATATTTTAAATAAAAGTTATAAATGAGTCAAAATTTTGATTTAAAATAGGCGTTCCATTAAAATGCGGTAAATTTTCCGTTTACAAAAATATAGATTTTATAAATAAAATTATAATTATAATTATCATAATATTATCATAATTATTGTAATAATTTAAAAAACTTGATTTAATATATAATTTATAAATTTCAAAAATATATTTTACTAATAGTGATTAATATAATTTATTACGTTAAAATTTTATTTTGGAAATAAATAATATATTTTTAAAAAATAAATCCATTCACATTAATTGGACATTATTTTAATTTATAATTAATTAGTTACCAAAGAATTAATTTTAAAAAAAATTAAGTCTATATTTTCATAGTTTAGTTAATATCATTCATTCCTGCCACTGAAACGACTAGGTGATAACAATCATATTAAAATAACAATATTGAATCCTTTGTTTTTGCTCAATGTTTTGTGAAATGTAAGATATCGAATAAAATGAATTTATTTAATAAGAGACATACTATAATATATTTGAGTATTATTTTCTCATATCCTTTAATAAATTTAATCCTCACAGTTTGAAATAGCAATTCAAAAATCAAATGTGGATCATTGGAAATCCCTTTTTTAGGAAACCCACATCTTAAATATGATTTATTAATGACCCCCATAATTAGAGGGAAGATTAATTGTAAAGTTCACCACAAAATTATTCCCTTGAATAGGGTAAAACTAGTGAAAAGTGAAAACTGGGACATGGAATAGAAATCTTACTATAAAGTTGTGTTAGTAAATGATAGAGGACATGGTCACTATAGTGTTTATAACCACAAAACCATATACAAAAAAGATTTAAAAAGGTAATTGATTTCATAAAATGGATTTTAATAAGATAAAATTTTACTTCAAAATAATTTGAGAACATATAATTACTTTATTTCACCTCATTATTACAATCTCACCCATTGGTTGTGATTATATCTACCTCCACTTCTTTTCTTCAACAAAGATATGGGTATTCAAGATGAATGTTTTTACGAGTAACAAATTTATCAAAATAACTATAATTCAGTACTTCAACCATTAAATATTTACCAAACACTGGTCAGCAAATTTTATCCAAAATAAAAAATAATAATTTATCCACAAATAGTAATATCCATGTTTTAACATAATCTATTCAATAAGTAGTTAATATTAAGGCTAATCCGAAATAAGTCTGTCCAAATTCAAAGACCAAAAAATATATGGAATGTCCCAAAATTTCCTAAATCAAAATAACATCACATTTTCATTAATATATAAGATATATTTTATTTTCATATTTCCAATATATTAATACCATGTACACCTTTAAATATTTTTGAAAAATGATAATACATCAAAAATAATATGTCAGTTTTTTGAATATATTCCTTACTTCCAAACATGTAGTAAACCCAACATAAATAATAAAATTACTAACCAAATTAATGGTCACCAATACTATCACATAAAAATATATTTTTCATTATAATCTCAACATCCAGAACATTCATTGGGTTATATTCCCCAAGTCATTTGTTTTCCAAAAGATCAACATATAACAGAATCAATTCTCTTGCTTACTGGTATTATTTATCACATACATTCAAGTCCTTAAAGAAGAAATACTATAGTAAAATAATTATTTATTCCATAATCATTATAACCATTACATCATTGATTAAACACACAAATGAAATAGCTTCTAAATCCCAACATTGTCAAATTAATCATTTCTCTTCATATGTGGTAATAACAAAAGAATAAACATAATACATTAGCTTATTCTAAGGTATACACCGTAGATGATTGGGATATTATTTTTTATATTGGCCTATAACATTACAGTTAATTAATTTAAGATAAAAAACTTCTTCCCTTCTTTTGAAATCATGAGCATGAATGATGTTTTTTCCACACTTAATGGAGACATATTTTCATGTTAAATATATACCAAAGTGTTTACTTCCACATTTAATACACGAGGGACAATACTTAATTAATTTAGCCCATTTATCAAACTCACCCCCCCCCCCAATTCTCTTTATATCATGATTACATTTAAATCAATTATATATATATAATTTTTCATCGGTTTTGATATCACTTGATACAATTTTCTATTATGATAAGAATGTCTGGGAGACGAGTTATCTTCAAAATATTGGATTAAATCTATCAAAGAAATAATCATTAAAAGTCTTTGTATTTCATACATTGATTTGGTTCTGATTTAATCTATTAGTCTCCATTTTCTAAATAATGGAATAACCTATATTTGATAAGAACATTTTGAAGCGTAATGTTTAATCCTAAAACAAGTGAAATACATAACAGAAATTGAAAAATATATTCATATATAATATAATAATTATAAACATGATTTCATTTTAATTTTATTATATAATTATCATGAAATTATAAAATTCAACTAATTTCTCTAATATTCATTTCCCTAAATCTTATTCCATTGGTTAATAACAAACTTTCTTAGATACCAATTCTAATGCCTCAACCCCAGTATCTGAGAGGTGGTGGTAATTTATTACATATTCATTAGATAAATATAATAACATACTAAAGGAATGAATATTATATTATTTTTGGTAAACTATATACATACATGAATCATACATTATAATTTAAATTATAAAATACAATGTAGTAATTCCTTTAAAAACAACATTATTCTACTAGATTATCCATGAATGTCAAACATAATATGCATCTTGGGTATTGGGGAAAATAATACATAATAGAGGGGTGATACCATATGCTTATAAAGGGTATAAATATAGAGAAATATATCATAAATAAGAATAAATGATTAAATTAAGGTGGATGATATAAACACCTACAATTTAATAAATAACATGAGCATAATATATAATGATATAAGATGACCAAATAATACCATTTAAATAACTCACATGAGATATAAAGAATTAAAATTTATATTATAGTAGTCAAGTAATCACATGGAAATCAAATAATAATCTCATAATGTTGTAATTAATCATTTGGGATTTTTAAAACATACCATCAACGCCTTGACCTTGAAGTCTATATAAAGTGGTATGGCCTTGACAAAAACATTATCCAGTTTGTCCCATGAGACTTACCAATACATTGAGGAACTATATAGATCCCCCCCCCCCATTTCATACAATTTCTAATAAATTCATCATATGAAATTAGTGAAACATAATCATGATATACATTGTTCTATAAACTAGCTTTCAAAATCTAAAAAACTTTCCCCATTAACTAAACATAATCATAATCCATCCAGATTAATATGGTGAATCATATCAAAATATTAGACCAAATTCAAACTAATCAATGAACATTTAATAAAATGTTGTATATGTAATCATAATATGTCATCCTCAGTGGAGAAAAATACTTAAAATTGGACATTGACATAGGTAAAAATACTGTAAATGAGACCACTAAAAAGTTCTTGAGGAAAATCCCATTTTTCACCTTGAAAATAATTTAGTTTTAAGATGTTGTGTAATTAAAAAATATATGTTTTGTTGAAAATAACCTTTTAAAACATTAATGGACGAAATGAAAAAGTATAGTATCATGAAAATGGAAAAAAGTTCTCATGGAATATAAGTTTAAAAAAATTCAATCCATTTGTTTGTGGGAAAATTCTTAGAGAACCTTTTTTTAAATGGAAAAAATATCCCCTTAAAACAATTTTCAAAAATTTAATCATTATTATAAATAAAAAAAATTAATTGTATTCTTTTAAAAAAATTGGAAACAAATTTATAAAACACATACAAGGAAGAAAAATTGAGTTTTAAAAAATACACTACAAAGTTAATTTCTTAAAAGAATCTCTCTTATAAATATCATATCACTAAAGTGGTAATTAACAAAATTCAAAAAATATCATTGATTTATTTAATTTCACACAAAAAAGTGGACATAGATAATTATATATTCAAAGGTTTTTTTATATATATGCTTAGTATGACATAATCAAGGAAGTAGAAAATTAACCCAAAGAATGGAAATTAGGTGGGGAATTCACTTAACACTTTAGAATCAGGGAAATCATATTCCCATAAATGTAATAAAAATAAAATAAAACATTTAATACCATTAATATAATTATATTCATGATATTAAATATCAAATTGATGTATATATACACCATACAGAATAAATCCGTGGTGAATGGGGTGTTTATCTAATATAACTAAAAGTGAGTTGTGAAACCCCTTACATAAGTATTTTCTTTAGTGGTGTGTATATTAAACTCATGAATAATGGTTTAAGTAATGTTAATAACTCATTATAGGACTATATAAATATTTATAATTCGTTATTTTATCCTTTTATAACATCTTACAACCCATTCATTAATAATATGTCCATATTTTCATTGTTTCTTTCATGTTTGTATCATAGTTTAACGATCGGTTAATTTGTGAATAATTATTGATTATATTTTAAAATTTAATTATAAAAATATAAGTTGAATAAAATGGTATTAATTAACTTAAAATAATATAAATGGTTCTATATATAATTTTGGTTCCAATAATGAGGATGATTAATCTGAAAAAATATTGATGATAAATGTATAGTCTATTTTTGAATTTTTTATGATCATCATGAAATAGTTTCATTCTATTTACAATTAATATAATTTATTAGTTAAATTACATCAAATAGAATATAATATACTTATTAAAACATTATTTATCTAGAATAATATTTTTATGACTAGCCTTGAAGGCAGTAATGGTAAACGAACGAAATCATTATTCAAATAGGTAATTAATCGGCATAACTTGATCAATAGTATTGATTCTTTGAATAAGATGCTGTAATAAAAATTATTGATGTAATTTATTCAATTATAAGCAAAGAGATACATTATATAAATTATTATGGAGTTATAATTACTTTATGGATGAATGAGGATATGATAATGCAGAAAAAGATCAAAAATTATTAGAGGTGTTTTGATAAAATTATCCATTTAATATCACCTCTTTGAGATCCCCTTGAGGAACATAAATATTTTTTATAGTGAGAAAAGTATCATTAGTATGTGGGGAGACTGGTCGAGATAGGTTTGGGAATATATTTGATGATATTCAGTTATTGTGAGTCGAAATGGGGTGATATTTATAGGTGAGGAGATGTGGGTTTAAGTGAATAAAATAATAATTATTTTATATATAAAGGAAGCCACATTCAAGAGGCACTAATTTCCACAAATTTGGGTGATAGTAAATATTTTATAGGACAGTTAAGTTCAATAAATATTCGAGAAAGGAAATCAATTTTTTAAGGTATTTTAACCCATTATCATTTTAACTTTAACATGATTCATAATTTACCCAAACTTGAGTAAATAAAATTTTTTACCTCAGAAAGATATTTTTATGCCTTAAAATGAAATTGACATTAAAATTATTCCATTAGGATTATAAATATATAATCTATTTTACAAAATCAAATTAACATAATTGGAAAATTTATATTTTAATTTAATCTCATATATATAATGAAAAAAAAGGGGTTTAAAGTGAAAAAGTCAAAACATTGAAATGTTTTTATATAAAATAACAATGTAAACTTGGTTCAAATGAAATAAATTCATTTTATTGACTTATAATTAAACTAACTATAATTAAAATATAATATCATATTATATATCTTAATAAATAAATTAGATGGAAAAGCAGTTTTCAATTAAAATTCAGTATACTTATTAATCTAAAAAATAAACTTCTCTAAAAAATCCAATCTTTTACCCTAACGTTATTATTATATTTAGAAATAATTAATTATTTTTCAAAATTAAAATTTTAACGTTTCAAAATTGATATTTATAATCAGTTCTCCATCAAGAGAGGTAAAATAACCTTTTTTAAAAAAATATAGCTTTCTAAAATTAAAATTGGACATATTTTTATATTAAGATTATCAAAATTATTGGTTTAATTTAAAACAATTCGTATTGGATATATTATTTATATATATATTACATTAACATATTTTAATAATAGCAATTAATTTAATTTATTAAGATAAATAGTCATTTTTCCGTAAATATATTTTTATAAAACCAATCCTATAAGTTCAATATCCTATTACATTAATTCATAATTAATTAAGTACAAGTGGATTTATTTTATAATAATGTGTAAACTATATATTTATAATTTATCTAAATTTATTCACTCATCCCATTCCAATGGCTAGGTAAAAAATATCAAATTTAAATAATAATATTCAATTGTTTGTTTTAGGATTGTGTTTTGTGTAACGTAATATATTGATGAAATTTAATTTAATTAAGAAGAGTAAAACTATAAAAACGTATAGTGACCCATATTCCATGAGTTGAATTAAACTCAATTGAGGGATCCCCTCAATGAGAAGAATATTTCTCAGGGATTTCTTCACTTACAGCCCGCATAAAAATAGAGAAGCATCGTAATCAGAGAGAGAGAGATAGACTACGAGAGACCATCCTTAAAGAAATGTTACTTTTTGATTCATTTATTCTCATGAAAGTAATGTTTTAAAACATAAAATTCAAAATAAAAATTACTACCCTAAAAATTAATGTTCCCTAATTACGATATATACATTAAATAAAAATATAATAGATATTTTTATCTTATTTATTTATTAACAGTTAGTTTGATTATATCTTTGTTAATAACTTATTTGATATGTTTCTATAGAATTTATTCTTATTGATAATTGAATATAAATTATACATATTTAATGACACATCATATTTGTTCTAAAAATAATTATATTAAAAAAATCCTTATTTATGAGGCTTCATTAATTAAAATATATTTATATATTTTTCATGAAAAAATAATATGTTAAAGATATGCAGCATGGTGAAATGAACAATTATTTGATTAAATAATATGTATGTTAGAAGATAGTGGTCACCAGAAAAACTAGTCATGTGAATGGACCACTCCATTGATTACATTAAAAGAAAAAAATTCTCAAGTTGAATGTGTGAGATGATTTAAAAATATATTTATAACGTAATTTTGAATGAGAAAACAATTTCTTAATGATAAGTGTTAATGAAAAAAATGTTCATAGAAAATAGATAATTCATTCAATCAATGAATAAAAAGTTAAAAATCACATTTATATTTCATTCACATAATATGAAGAATAGTAATGTTTCATTTTAAAATATATCAAATGAAACCACATGTTAGAATTTTTAATGTCTTTTTAGTGTTGTGGTATCATTTATTGATTATTTGTGATCTTGAGAAATTTGATGATTCTCTTTTTGTACTCCATAATAGATGATATCACCCATATTTTAAGGTACATTGTATATAATATGGAATTTATTTTATATATTTATTTTATAATTATCTATATAACTGAAATTTTTATCATATATTTTATTTTTCATAGGACATCATTAGAACATTTCATGAAATGTTTTTTATGTAAATTATTCGAATAATGATGCATCTGAATATATTATAGTAGACGTGGTTATCCCACATATAACATACTTGTGAATTTTAATTTGATTTAAATTTCACTTATTAGTTTCCTAGATGGGAGGGGGCCATATCAGACTCAGAATTCATTAAAAATATAATATCTAGAGAAGAAAGATTGAAAATGTTACTTTTAAATTTTATTAAAATAATTACTACTAATTAAAATATTTTAAATATTTTTTATAATTATTTTCTCTATTTAAAATAACAATTTTTTATCCTAGTTCGATATATGTTATTGAGATTAATTGAATGTCCTCTTAGAGAGGTCCATTATATTTTTATAGAGTTCTCTAACAATACTACAGAAAATTCTTATGTGTTATCTTACAGTGGATAATTTTAATTTTCAAATACTATTAATGGATATTTTTTATATTGAAAAAAAATTTTATAGTCATAGAAACTGAAATATATCATATATACATAGTCGAGACATACTTACATATCATATTATTTTTTTCTATAATACCAAAGTCTCAGAAAGTTGTATATCCAAATTGATATTTTATTTCAAAGGAAAATATTTCTCTTTAAAACCATTATAAATATCAGGGACACATCTAAAAATATAGTGAATTACCATTATAATAAATCTATAATAAGGTTTTTAAATTTACAATAAAATATTTTATAATAGTTATAATAGTTAAAATTGATCACTGGTTATGATGATCAACACTTAAGTGATCACTACTATTCCTTATCCACCACTAAAATTTTTAGATGTGAATTTATTTAGGTATGTTATATTTTTATAACATAAAAATAATTAAAAATGAATATAAAAATGGATAAGTCTAAATAACCAAAATTAATTTCTATATTTTTTTTACATGGTTTCTTCTACTACCATTATATCCATGGGAACCACCAAATGTATTTGAAATGAGAAAATTTTTCCATTGAAACATATCTATATAAGAATAACCATTTTCATGTTTTATGTTATTTGAAACACATTATGATAAAACATTATAGAATCTCAATGGGATATTTGTAGCACTGAGAAATGGTGGGGGTTGAATTGGTGATGGTATAAAATTTGAACCAATTTTAAACTTTTCTCAATGTCGGTTATTCACTTGTTGTGTGAATGGATCTATCTTTTTATACTTCACCATTTTATATTATTCTTTATTTAAAAAAAATAAAAAATAAAATCTCCTTCTATTATCAATAAGGTTCCTCTCCATTCAGGGCTACTACCCCCTTGATGTGTGCTAGTTGTTATTCCACTTGCACATAGAAGATTTATTATTATCAAAATATTAGCAAGAAAGTGTGCGGACATAGATGTATATAATCCATATAAAAATAGTAATAAAAATATAAAAAAAACATTCTAAAACCCATAATTACAATAATATTCTTGTATAACATAGAAATACATGTGAATTATTGTCTTGTTTACCTTATAAAAACTAAATTTTTTGTATTTTTCCTCAATATGAAGCTATAATAAGGACTACTATAATTGCATAATTCTTCTTTACTATCTTAAAAAACTTTAATTCAATAGTTTCTTTGATATTTATTAGATGATTATAATCAATATGTATAATGCAGGATGGATCTCTCACTCTTTTCCTCAAGATTATAAGAATATTACACATATGTATAATTTTTTTACCTTCTTATTATTCACAATGAAAGGAATAAGATCTTTTTATTACACTAGAACAATTGTTTTCTCATTAATCTATATAGGATGAACTACTGATTGATATATTGGACTATATTTTAACCTTAATACATAGTGCTTAAAATGTGTTTTTTTGAAGTCTCACTCTCTAATTTTCATATTATGTTTTTTAAATATATTTATTCTGTTTTATAAGTATTATTTAAAAATAATATTTATCATAATTATAATAATATTTTCCCGTTAAATAATCCTAATGTTTTTGAATTCAATCCAATCAGTACTCATTACTAGCCAAATCTATCAGCTTCTTAAAGGTCTTGTAAAATGCACATATATTCTAGAACAATTAATAAAATCATGTAGACAAATAAAAAATGGGGATCTCATTTTTACATATCTTTCACCATTATAAATATCTTATCATTCATCATAAATATGCACAAAAATATTTTTAATAAAAAACCTTGTATACATTAGTATATTTAAATTTTATTCATAGTTGCACCTAATTTCACAAGGTGATGCTCTATTTTAATCCCTTTCTTATTATCATAGATTCCTGATAGAGATAAAACATTATAGATATCTTATCTCCAAAAATATTATTACATATTTAATCATAGATTAAATAGAATAATCATGATTTTTATATTAATTATGGTCCACTTATAAAGCATAATCTTGTTCAATATTTTATTCAAAAATTATTTTTTAAAAATATTAACATTAACTCGTGTACATATAAAATTATAATCATTTTGATGCAATAATGTCACACACTTTTTTTGAATGTATTACATATCCTTTGAAAGTCCCTAATAAAACAAATTCTTACTATGACTTTAAAAGTTACAAAATTCTTCAAAACTTATCATGCTTAATGTCTTATAAAGTCCAACATGTAGTATTACTCATATTTCAAGAATCATGAGTTTCATAGGAAAAGTCGTATAGATATATAATGATTAGGAGAAACTTGATCGAGAAAAAAGTATTCTAAATTATTCCATAAGAATGTATGCACATATAAAGATTCATCATGTAACTTCATTACTCTCATTTTACATTTACTGCAATATAACACATTAATTCTAGTTTGATTTATAAATTAATATCTTATTTTCTATTATCTTGACATGAACTGGTAGTGGGGTTTGTAAAAAGTTATTTATTTTCCCACTAATGTAGTAGTATTATTACTAAACATATTCATCTCCATATAAAAATATTCTTATCATGTTTTCATGAGTAAAAAATTAAATAAAAGAACAAGATTCCTATGATATGTATGTGAAAAAACTTGTATTTTGAAATTCACATGAGGAAAAAGAGATTTGGAGTAGGCTTGGATTCCCTTTATAATTCTATCATGGTCCTTTCAAAATTAAAATCTTGTCTTTATTAATTAGTATAATTAATTTACCAACAATTGTTTCTCCTTTTTCATCCTTGATTAAGGATTATTGAAAATAAAAATACTCCATACAATTTCATGTGTTTTACTATTCTCCAACCAATGTGGGAAATTCATAGTGGGTATCTATTGGATCACCTAGGAAGTAACATATTAGTTATTTAGTATCCCAATGGCACTAGTTATTCCATTGTTTATCCCTCACTTGTTTAGTAATCACTAATCACTTCTTCACATAACCATTGATCACCCAATTGGTGTGATCTAAAACCAAGAAGAGGGAGATTTTTTTTAATCCAAGAATCTTTCACAATTCATATTTGAAATAAAACACATTCATATCTAATGAAAATCATGAAACCATTAATTTAAATTCATTTAAAAAATAAAAGTAAATTCAACAATTTTACAAAAACATGGAATCAAGAATCAAACATGGTCACCTACACTTCACCCAACCATAAAAGGTTCTACTCCTCCATTAAAAGGGTAACAACAAAGGTAGAAGGGGTATAAGACATAATTAAAATTAAGAAAAAAAAAGATGTAAAAAAAATCATCTACAAGAGTTATTCTCATGATACTTTTATTCTTCGATCCATTTTAGTGGTGCAACATCTTTGTTTTTTGAAGACGTAGGAAAATACACTTCTTTAATTTTTTGTATATAGATATATCCTCACTATAATTGAATATATGTATTTTTAATGATATTTAGTATTGAATCTGATATATTTTTGGTTGTTCCAAAATTTTATTGTTTAAACAATTTCCAAAGTGAAGGTAGAGCCATCAACTATTACCTTTCAAAATGGTAGTACACATCGACCATTGCATACATACCATCAGTTATTTATGTACTAGTGCACCATCTAGAGATATTCTGTAGGCCAAATATCCTTCTCCCCATGGTCTTTCATTATTTTATTTTTAACTACCCAAAAATGTTATTATATTCATTACATTATAAAATGAAACCATGCCACAGCCTCTTTATTGGATGAATTCTAGAAAATAACTCCTTCATTTTGATAGGGTACCAATGGTAGAGTTCATCTTCCATTATAACAATAGTATATCACATATACCATTTCCCCATTGGTATATTGCATCAACCATTTCACCAACGGTATATCACATCAATAATTTTACCAATGGTATATCATTTCCACCATTGCATGGTTGTCATGGAAGCATTTTAATGTTACATCTCCTTGATAGGTTAATTTGATGGATGATGCATAGTTTTTCTTTTCCATATATACCATTCCCTAAATAGTAGATCACCTAAACCATTGGATTAATAGTATATCACATCTACCTTTGGTGGAACACCCTTCACCCCTTATAAAGATAAAATCATCCTCAGTGTTGAATTTTTTTCATGGTGCCTTTAGTACTACCCTCACCCTCTTGGATGACTCATTAATGAGAGTTCTATGGTAGAAAGGAGACGTTTCAGGGGTGATATCCACATTAATAATCCTCATTTGCCTTCACATTTCTTGGAGGTATCTTAATTTGGTACACATGGATTATTCCTCTTCATAGTGGGAGTCATTCAGTTGTTAGAGATGATGGAATTGATCCTTGGTGGTGGAAGTCCTTGGACGTGTATGTACGGCTACAACTAGAGATTCCATGTGGTAGAACATGGTGGTTCCTAACATGTTTCACTAGTGGTGGTGGAAATGAGTAGTCTTGGTAGATGTCTATGTGTAAGAGGGTTGTGTCTGATCCCGAGGGTTACATGGAGCCAAATTGCATGACATTGTTTCCATAAAAATGAACAATATCAATTAGATCGTCAACCCACATTGAATGTGGGAAGGTGATCCATGGGTGCTTAAATTAAATCATGTTGCATCCCTCTATTAGAATACTGCTCTTAATATGGTCTCTCAGTACACACACACACACACACACAAGAATCAATGGCTCATTCAGACCTTGGCCCACCTATCCTCCAGTGAGCCTCATTTCGCATGAGCTAGGTAGCTAATGCATCTCAAATCCATGAAAGATTGAGAAATACCTCCAGGTGCTAGTATGAATAGTTGTCCCACCTTATGGGTTAGTTATTTAAAGGGATGGACAAGTTGGGTACTAGCTTGATCCTTGACCAATAATTTTTTCCAACATTAAATTTTAAAACAATTTAATAAAATATTATAAAATAATGTTAAATTAAATAAATCATTAAAAACATAATAAAATGCATTTTCTTTCAATCATTAAATTTTACAAAGTTTTATAAGTCATTAAAATCCCTTTAATTATTCATTAAACAACATAAATTTTTCCTTAAATTGGCTTAAAAACATGCATTAAATATGGGTGTGGCAAAAACCACCGTGCTTAAACTATGCTTGTCCTAAGGAATAAAATCTCAACCATTAAATTATGAGGTGACCAATTCTACAAATATTCTAATATCAAATTAGTAAAAATAAATGGGTAAAAATTTTAAACTAAACATTTTAAAATTGAGATAACATATCAATCTAATTTCTCAATTTTCAATGAAATAATCAACTTGGGTATTTTATATTTTCCAATTGAATGTAATGGAACTTTTTTTTACATCAATTAATTCTCCTTAATTTATTAATATTAAAAATTCCAAATCATTAATTAACTATCTTGAATCATTTCTCTAATCAACCATGATATAATTGATGTATATTTATGCATTTATCAGGCGTACATGCCTTTTATCCATAGGTTTGTAAAGGAACTGTTTTATCTACTTTGTAAAAACAAAAGTCATAAAATCATGAGTATGTTTATATAAAAAAATAAATGACTCTAAAACATATCGATGGTAGGATATTATATTCAAAAACTAAGTCTCACAGGGTATTATTTTCTCTTAAATAATATAATATGATATCAGAATTGAATGCTAAATGAAATTTCCCCCTTCTAATTATGTCAACACCCACATCTCAAGCACAATGTAATGATCGTGATGAATAAATTAATATTGAATTAATTTTTCACACTAATGAATTTTTTTATGTTTTCTTTTTTTTTCAAATTCATTTATCAAATAGAAATCACACCCATTACCTATGAATATGTGGTAACATTCATCAGTCAGGTGATGGTTTTTTATATTCTCCAATGTCAAAAACCTTTTTTCATTCATTTTTATTCGAGAGGGGAAAATAATAAAGAGTACAATATATGAATCAATAACATTATTCAAATCTGATAACAAAATTTAACACCGCAAAATTTTTACTAACAATGAAAATCTTCTCATACGCTATGAATTCCCTCACCCACACACTTCATAATTAAAATATCATGCAAATAATATGATTGGTACAAGAAAAGATAAAAATTGAATGAAACATGGATCATCCCTAATAAGGCCATTCATGGTATATATGGGTTAAATGAGGATTAATTTATAAATTGGAATTAGTGATAAGTGTCTTTCAAAATATTCCTTAAACTTTTAAAATAAATTCACACTCATTAGATTTGAAAAGTTCTAAGGAATGTTCTATCTAGTGGCTCTCCCCAAGAACACTCATGAAATATTCTCAAGAGAAAAAATAATGTATTCTATCTATAAATTATTTCAGGAATGGGAAATATATCATCTGATAACCACTCAAAAAATTAGTAATAATAACAAAAAATTCACATTGATTTCATAATTATAAATAATAAAAATGAAAGGGAAATTTCATTTACATGAATCAACCAATTCCCTCAAATATGGAGTCCTTATTTTGATATCAATGTTTCACTCAAATAATTAAAACCTCCATTTTAATCATTCAATGTAATTATTATTGATATATGAGTCATTTAATAACAATGTTCCTAATATATTCATGTCTCAATGATAATTCGAGTAAAGGAAGAATTCAAAGCAGGTGCATCTATGTTTTTTACATACCTTATGGAATATATAATCTAAAAATAATTTTTAGAAACATATAAAAAATTATAATCATGAAGAATGAAAGCATTAATTTCCAATTTATCTGAGAAATTTGGAATACATTCTTCTAATTTTTTGGGGATGAATGTTGACATTCTTCATGGTGTTTTAATAAAACAACTCATAACAGTGTACAAAGAAATCTGTTAAAGGTCATGGGATTGAGGGAAGAGGTTAAATATCCATGAATCCAAAATATTATAGTTAATAAATCTTCAATTTCTTCATGGAATTACTTTTTCTTAATGTATTTGGCTCAAACTTACGGGAAAAAAACTGTAGATGGGTTGGAGAAGTATGAGCTCCTCCACCTGTTCTTGAGAGAGATTTTTGTAGAAGATTTTCATCCACATCCCATTTATAGTGAATGAGATCCCTTCATATTATTTATTAATATTAATGGAATGAATGGGATATAAATTAGTAACTATAAAAGTTTCCTCCCACTGAGAATAAAGCATACCAAACATTAACTCTAGTATAGAATTGTAGATATGGAATTGATATTAGGGATGAAAGGTCTTTTGGTAAATCAGTTTATCATGTTCCACTATAGTTGTTTATTTCTAAATAGTATCATTCTAGTATTTTTCTTAAAATCAATATTAAGCCATGTGAAACATATCCCACAATAATATTAAAAATCAACTTAATACTCATTTAAATTCAATTGCATGTGGGAAATTAACATAGATTCCTACACGGGGGTGGTCTCCCAGATACACATAACACACAAATATGGTTTATGCCACAACATCACTACCTAGATAAGATTTGGCCAAACTATATGTACATGTGTTCCCTATATTATATGGTATGTATTCCCATGTGTGACATCATACCACTCAGTATTCCTTCACTTAGTCTCTGCATGGATGACCAATATCCCTTGGTCTTAGGAAGTGGCTTGTGGGTCCATTAAGGTCGAGGGATTTCTTCTGTGTTTATGTTTTTACCATAAAATCATTAAAAAATACATATTAAACATTCAATAATATATTATATTAAGTCCCAATCATCAAATTTATAACAAATTTATTCATTTTAAATAATTTTATTTCAACAATTGAAATATTCCAATTTATAGTAAAGCATTGAAATAAATGGGAATTAATCATTAAAATACAACTAAGATTATTTAATTATGTTTAAAAATATACAGGGAATATTACTATTTCTAATACCCACAATAAAATTTTACTTGTACTTATTCATTAAATATCAAAATTCGATTAAGAGGGGTCTAATGTTACCGTTATTCAAATATCAATATAATTAAATAGAATTATTATCAATGTTAAATCAAAAAATTCAAAAAGTTATATAAAATACCAACTTTATTTCTCAATTTTTAATTAAATTATAAACTCAAGTATTTTAATTTTTACCATTTAAGAGTATAGAACGTATTCTTTCATCCATTTAGTATATGTAATTCAATATTATTGAACTTTCGAAATCAAGATTTACATCAATTTGGAATCTTTTCTCCCATTACCCATGGATCAAAATTTATTATAGTTGTGCACATATAATGAGAACATGATCCTTATCAATAAGCATCTAAAGTAACTTGTTTGTACATGTTCTAAAGATTAATCACCCCTAAAATCTGAAGAACATTAAATAAAATATCATATGACTCTTTGAGACAAAAGTTTGGTAGGAAATAGGGTTTAAAAAATTAATGCTCAAACGATGAGGTTTATCTCTTAATTTTTTAAGTATGGTAACTACTGTAAAATGTTAATGAACCCTGACTCGACCCCATAAAAACAACAATACCCACATTTTAATATCAAAGTAACGTCATGTATAATGAAATTATAACTAATGATGTGCACCTACTTTAATTTTCTATACATGTATAAATTTTTATTTTAAAAATACCTTTTTATTTTTATCAATAGTCTTTCATGAAACTAACATCAAATTCAGCACCTTACCACATATGATAAGAATCAAATGTTAGGTTTTTGTGATTTTTTAATCTTCCAAGTCACAACCCATTATTATTTTTTCTTACTTTTTTCATGAAGGGAAATCAATAAATTACAATGGATAAATCAAAATCCTTTTTCAGAACCCAATGTAAAACCCCACACATTTTTCGTAAAATGTATTTAATCCCTTTGACAATAAAATACCTTAACCACCAGACCATGAAATACCTTAACAACCAGACATTAATTATAAGATTTTATAAAAAACAAATATGAGGGTAAGAATAGAGAAATAATAGCTAGAAATATGGATCATACCTAACAATAAATTTCATGATTTCTATAGGCTTCAAACCAACATTTATGAAAGGTTGTATAAAAGATAATACATTTTCAATCAAAATTATTTAGTCATGTTATATGTTTTTTTGAATAGTTTTTAACTTTTAAAAGTTTAAATGAATGTTCCAGATGGTTTCATACCCCAATATCCCTCGTGAAATATATTTAAAATAAAATAGGAAGAACATGATATAGAAATCCTCTCATGATTGGGACATTTTATTTTAGACAATTACTCATAGAATGAATAATAAAATCAAATCGTTTCATATAAAATATTTAAATTAAATTCATTCAAAATTATAAGTAAATTTCATCTACATGAATAAACTAATTCTCTAAAATAATGGGTTCTTATTTTAATATCCATGATTCACTTGAAAAATTCAATTCTCTATTTTACACATTCAAAATCATTATCATTTGAAATTTAAAACAGGGAATCATTAGAATATTGATAAACTGATGTATCCTAGATAAGTCAACTAAAGAATATATTCAATGTGTAAACATTTAATTTCCATTATAAAACTTAAAAAAATAGAAAAAATATTGGGATTATATTAAATATAATTTAAATTTACCACCCTTTTGTCATGTAGTTTTATTCAAATTCCTCACCTATTTAAGGGCATCCTTGTCCCTCTTTGACCTAAAAATGAAAGTCAATAATTAAAACTGAAGGATTATGTTATTAAATAAAAAAATGATTGAGTAAATGGGGTTGAAATATGGATGAATACTATGAATTTAAATGAAATTTATAAAATTAAAATACAAATAAATCTTGGTATGCTCCCCTAAAATGACCCTATATGTTTTATACCTCTTGAAGGGAAGTACCATATATTATCCAAAGTCATATTGTTGGTATAGATTCATATATTTGACCACAAAATTTTGATTTTACCATCCTGAACTTCTTCTTTGTTAGAGAGGAATTGTCCAATGATAGATTACACCAAATTCATCCACTAAGATCCAACCTCAATAGGAACTCACTACTGAAAATATATTAAATATAAACTAACACAAGGATTTGAAATTTTCATCAAGTCACTCCCTTTTTAATTTATTAAATATTAATTTAGTATTATATCCCACTACATTGAATATTAATATTATTTCAATCCATGTTTTTATTATAGTAATATGAAGAAACAACACATGCACTTACTGAGGAATACATATAACTTCCAACACTGATTGAACATTAATTAAGGGTTTCCGTAGGGGAATCCAAGTGGTTGAGCATGAGGAAAATATCATAGAGTCTCCTCTTATTATATTGGGGAATTATACACCATTTTTGGGGATCCAATAATAATTATAATTATATTTTCCATATTCAAATTGTATATAATTTTGTAATTATTTATATTTGAATAAAAAAAATATTTTCTATGATATTTTCATATGTTTATATTTTTTTTCATTTAAAAATTATCCACAACTACAAGATCAAATTAAAGTTCTACACAATTCATAGAAGGCACTCCTACCAAGTGTCAATGAACTCATTAAGCTGGCCATGAACATTTTTAATGGGTATGAAGCAAGAAAATTGTGTCAAGAGATGGAATATGTTGCTGATGAAGGAAGAGTTGATTATAAAAGACTGAAGGCTAAGAAGGAAGTTCCATTAGAGCTTCCCAATAATATAAATATGACAAAGTTGTTGAGGCCAAACTTGAAGGCCATCAATTTTCTGACCATTGCATGAGCCAGATCAATGATTAACATGATGATATATAGTGGATTAAATATTAATAGGACATATCTACCAAACTACGTGAGGGTTATAAGCTAGATCTGGACAACTTTGGGATCCATTATAAGGTATAACATGATATTCCCATTCCTTACAAAGTATATGAACCAAAAATATCGAACATTTATCAATCCATGGAAGCATAGGAATCCACCAAAGTGGTGGAATATAAAGTAAATATGGAGGATCCAAACTACCTACCGCCATCTAGTACAATCTAAATTCAACAGGCACTTACCAATGAAGAAGATATTGAAGCTGAACAAACTATGAGACATGATATTTTATCAAACTCTCTATTATTTTATTTTAATCAATCTTAATTGAGTATTAACTCCCATTATTTTGAATATTCAAAATTTTTTAATTAAAAATGTTTCATTGAGGAAAATTATAAACAAAAAAATTCACCTCTTGGGGAGCACACGAATCATCCAAAATAAATTTAAAACGAATTAAAGGTTGTCCTTAAGGAAATTCATGAGGCTAAAACCATGTATAATAATACATAGTCTTCTAATATTGAATGGAATAATTATTATTTTCATTCTAAATGTTTAAAATATATTTTAAACCCCCTTCTAAAAGTCAATTCATATAAAACTTCTTGAGAAATAATTGGACAAAAAACGGGAGGTCCCACATGTATCAACCTTGTAGGAGGATGATAAAAAAATCCTAATAACCCCACAATTCAATACCTAACTAATTATTAAGGTTATGATAAGATAAAATATACACATATATTATACCTCCCCAATATAGAAGAATTGGAAGCTAGGAAAATCAACAGATGGTTTTCCAAATAAAAAAAGCTCCAACAATTGATTGATTAGAGATGACAGTTGATACTACCCTCCAGAGGAAGAAAAAACCCAGGGAATACATGGAGAAATAAACCAAAAAATTTCACTTTATTTTATATCTTGGAATATATATTTTAGATTCATTCTAAGGAATTAGATTCATCCTACCCGCTCTTACATTTTTATCTTTAATGAAATTGTCTTTAAATTTTAATGATTTATTATCATTTATATGACCAACATGGAACAAGGAATAACCATAATAATAAATGGTAATGAATTTTATGTAGAATTAGGATATAATTTTGTATTATTTATGTCCAAACTCCCAATTTGTTTCCCGAAAAACTATTCTGAACTATAAATTGGAAATTTCATGAAAATGGTTGAATTCTTATGGTACTTCACTTATCTAAGAGACATGAATTTATTAGGAACCCTATGCTTATATGTTTTAGATTTAAATTATAACGATATTTAATAATTAAAATGTACAAGAAAATGATTATAGTGAATTATGGATATTAAAATGAGTAAGGAATGTTTGATGGAAATAACTGATTCACATAAATGAAATATCCTTAAAATTACTCATTCATTGAATTTATGAAAATATTTTGAATTAATTTTTATTAATTTTTATTATTTTGTGTGTTTGTCCCAAGATGAATGTTCCATTCTCAAGATTATTTCATGAATAAGTGTTTCCAATTATATGTTGAATATTTTTCTTGAGTTTTTTCAGACAATCCACCTTCCAGAACTTGTGTTGAAACATGTAAAATAAAAATAATTTATTAAAATCACATTTAAAATGATTGAATCATTTTTTTCATAATCCATTATCATTTAGACCACATTGTAAACTATTAATTTTATCCAATATTGTCTATGAATAAACTTTTTAGGAATGATCAATATTTTGAGAAAAATTTTAGCCATTCCTACCATTCTGTTAATATTTTTCATGACATTTTAATGTTGATGTGTGGGGGTTGGGTAATTCATGGTAAAAGGTTGAAATGCATTCTAAGGGAAAAGTGTGGTGGTTTCATCTTGGTAATTAGTAATTAAGGAATTTTATTTATCGATACAGTGTAATTTAATATTTTCCCATTATAGAAAAAATGAGATAAATAAGAATGGTATGTGACTTGATGGAATTAAAGACACAATTAATTGAAAGAAAAATATTATCATATGTTATTTGGTGGTGGAATTGATGTTTTTTTACTACCATGAGCTTCAAAACAATTAAAAAAAATTAATATATTTAAAAAAATTAAATTTATTACAATTATATAAGGTTTAATTCATTCATTACAATTTCATAGATCTTGATCTTTACATTGATCTTGGGAATTGGGAGTTTTCAGATTTAGAAGGGTTGAATTTTTTTGAAATATTACTTTTGATTGCATTCATTTTACTTTAGAGGGAAACCATCTCCTTGGAAATTTATTTATAATCATGAATTCCTACTAACCTTAATCCTCATAATAATTTAATCCTTTATTTTAATTCCTATGGATTTCATGTGCCTTTTATCTTTACAAATTCAAGAAGCTAATTTTTTAACTTCCTATAGATGAAGAAAATGTACTCATTATATGAGTACAAATATATTTGAATTATTATGGGTGGTAATGGGAAAGATTCATATTCAGGTAAATATTGATTTTAATTGTTTAATAAAAAAAAATTTAGAGCTTCGATAAATGAGAAGATAATTTCCATCACATTCAATGACAAAATTAAAATACTTAAACAGATTGTTTCTTCAAAAACTGAGAAATTGAATTGTCATTTTAAATATAATTTTAAGGTTGGATTTAACATTGAATATATTTTTTAAATTGATTTTAAATTTTAATATTGATATTATTGATGACTTATTAAATTAAATGTTTATATTTAATGATATAGAGAATGTATAGTTTAATGGTTGGGGTATTTCACATACTAATATTCCGTGCATAGTTTTAAAAATAATTTAAAAGTTTTTATGGAATTAAATGAATATTCCCTTATACTATAATTTTTTATTAATATATGGGGGTATATAATTATATTAATAAAATGGAATAAAAATATCTTTTTAATTATTTATTTTAGTCAAGTTTTTTTTCGAATTTCGATTATAAAATTTTATTTATTTTTAGCTAAAATAATTTCTTAGTTGGATTTCACTCAACCAAAAATGAAAATAAGCCAGTTGGTCATCCCTCAAGAGGTCTGGCTGGACAAGGATCCATGTGGAAAGGACTGCCAATTGGCATGGTTTAGACCAATCCCATGAGGAGGACCACATTAAACAATTGGGAATAAGCCTGTCCAGGATCCATTTATGAGGCTTGACACATTTCAGTGTGTGTTTGTGTGTGTGTGTTTCTAGGATCCCACATGTGTGTATAGTTTATAACCAACTCTAACAAGAATATTATTATAACTGAGCATATCCTCCTATGTACATTTTATGTGGGGTAATTATTTAATTGGTACTGTTAATCAAAATACAAATGATATCTCGCTTCTTACCCCCACGCACCTCATCTGTAGATGCACTCAAACCACTGATCTCCAACATTTGAAGTCGTCTTCGCTACTTCTACGCACTATGAAACACTATAGACAAAGCCCTAGGGAGCTCATTCAAAACCTTCTCATCACTATTGAAGGCCCTAATCATCACATATTACCTTTTTAACCTTGAACAACCATGTTTCATGTTAATGAAGAAGAGTTTGATCAACCATCCATGTTGAAGGATGGTAGGCTCATTGTGGAGTTTCCAATTCCATGGACCCCTATGGTGAATAGAATGTTTCATCAGCCTATTCAAATCCCATGCCTATGCATGTGAGAATAAAATTTGATGGTTTGGTCCACATAGTGTTTCAGTTCACACTGCAAATATTTGAATAACCAAATTCTTCAGTGGTTTCTTAATAAAACACTAAAATTCTCAAAACTATTTTTTTCAAGAAAGGTATCATGGATTTTTAATTTTTAAAAAATTTTAAAATTGAAAAGGAGGTTTCCACCTCGAAAAATAAAGGTTAATTTCCTACTAAAAAATATGGACATAGAGGGTGGGGGAAAAAGTTAATGTATGTTACTTCTGGTCTTGAGCTTCCATTATTTTTCTTTAGTTTACTTTCATTCATATTTAATTTTATATTATTCTTTTTGAAATAACATTTTAATTTTTTTTGTAAATAAATTATGATTCCACAAATTTAATATTCTTATTCTTCTACTACTTATTTTTCTTATTTCTCTTCTTCTTCATTTATTTGCTATTATTACAATTTTATTTTGTTGTTTTATGTGATGAATGTTGTCATAATTTTCTCACTATCTTTTCATTATTATTATTTTAAATCATTATCTCTCCCCCACTCTTGATTGTCTTTTTGACATTATTTTCTTACATCTTCCTCTCTTAATTCATTCAATAGTGACCTCCTACCATCAATAATTAGTGGATACATCGAGAATTTTCTTAGAAGAGTTTAGTGGTGTTTATATATTACACACTTAAATTTTAATTTTTTATACATTTTTTTTGAGAAAGGGTGTTGTTCTTGGGTGTTCTGACATTCCACCGTAACACTAAACTCAAACTCCATTTTATGGTTTTACTTCAATATTTTCTCTCTCTTCTACTAGAAATATCTATTCATAGGATGGAGTTGATTCATTTAGTGGATGAAAAAATGATGGAGATAGTTTTTAAATTATTTTACATGCTCAATTGGGTTTAAGATTTACCTTGATTACCAGAGGAGGTGGAATTTAGATTGATTTAAGAGTTTAGGATTTCACTCATAATAAATAAATGTGTAGAAGTGACCAATGTTAACTCTATATAGTACTGTTTCATTCACGTTTCATGAGTGGAAATGTAAATAAAGGAACTTTATTTATGTGTCTATTAAGTGAAGAATTTTTTTTTCAAAATTTAGGTGAGAGAAAAACTGTCTCGATTTACGATTGGATTACCACTAGAAATGATATCATTGTCCATTCAAAATGTATCTATTGTCTTAATTAATAGGATTAATGAATGGATAAAAAAATATTATCTCATTTTTAACCCATTATTAAGGATGATTTAAAATAGTTATAATCCTCAAAATTTCGTTAGTTGGACTATTATCCTTCTAATGTGTCAAATTCATAGTGGGACTCTTTTGGATCACCTAAGTAAATCCATATATGGTATTATATATCCCATGTGACCATATTAGTCCATTATTACTACCATTTTTTTCGTAATCATAAAACACTTCTCCTCAAGACCATTGATCACCAAATATGCCTGAACAACTTATGAGAAGAGGGAGAGTAAATTTATTAATCAAGGATATTTTATATATTTAGATTTGATATTAAAACACAAAATTATGTAATTAAAATTTTGAAATTGATAGTATTTAATCCATTAACAAATTAAAAGACATAATAAAAATTTGAAAAAAAAATTGGATTAAAGAATCACACATGGCCACCTCCCCTTAACCTAACCAGAAAAGGTTCTCCCACTCCATTAAGTGGGAAATAAAGGGGGTATAAGGTGAAAAATACATAATTACAGCTAAGAAAAAATATTAAATAAAACTTATAATCTCATAGTAGGCCTCTCCCTATACTATGATTCTTTTATCACATTTATTGTTCCAACATCTTATAATTTTTTAGGGATTAAACCTCTCTTCTTTTTTTGTATCATTTTATATCTTCCTAAGAATTTAAGGTATATTATTTTAATATTTTAATCATTGTATTTGAAACATTATTTGGTGTTCACAAGTATTATCATGTACTAAAATTGAACAAAAAAGGAAGATTAATATACTATTATAGTTCACAATGGTACCACACATCGACTATCTCACATATTCCAATGGTACATCATCTTCAGGTACACCCTCCAATGACAACTATTAGATAGAATCTCCACCTTCAATTAGTATTATATTGTTTCATTTTCCACTATCGACAAAATGAAAGTATCATTAGTCATTTATTCAAGTAATTATCTACATTACAAACCATATCAGGGAATCAACATTATTAATTAAAAACCTATTTTCTAAATTATCTAAAAATACAAATACTGTAGTTCCTAGTAAATAAGATCTATATTTATCCAATGAAAATAAAACAACATGGAATTTTTTTTCAGTGATTTTTAAATGATCTGAGTTTCATACAAGATTCTTGAGGCATATTTTATGAATTTAAATATTTACTAAATTATTTCGGAGAGTACTAATCCTATATCTTAGTTTAATACATAATAAAGTAACTCAAATGGGTGATCCTAATCTGGGTGTTTTATTATTGGTGGGGTAATCTACATTTCCTTCTATTCATCAAATGAATCACAATATTTTTTATTGAAACTAAATCCATCTTATTTAAAAATTAATTGTGAAATATTCAAGAAAATGTTACTAAATTCCTTGATGAATTTTCTGTAAAATCCCACATGGCCAAACAATGATATAATATTTCTAAAATATGTGGGATATGGAAAAGAATTTGTTATTTCACCATTATTATTAACCACCATAGTTCCTTTTTGAAAATAATATGACCCAACATAATCTAACTTAAAATCATAAAGTGTCAAAACTTGATTTTTCTCTATACATGTTTTAAAAAAATGAACATATTTCATCAAAAATGATAAAAAGGCATCCAAAAAAATGTAAAGTATTTCAAAAATATCTCTATGAAGTAATCAATGTTATTTGATAAAAATATTACCATGCACCATTGAATTGTAGCAGGAGGATTGAATAATCTAAAAGTTATCCCCTTGTTATAAGTAGTCCCAAAAGGAGGTTAATATTTTGTTCTCTTAGACTTTTAAGAAAATTGGTACCTAAGAATAACTTGAAAGACCATCCAAAAAATTCATAACATGTCCTACTCACTAACCTATCCAAAATTAGATCAATTAATGGGATAAAGAAGTGGTATTTTTAGGTGACGTTGTTTAGCATTGTATAGTAAAAGAATACCCTAGAGCTTTATTGAACTCTCATTGGAATTACATTACTAATTTCATTTTTCACTATTTTCAGACAACGATTATTGGGAACCACATGGATGGATATGACCCATTGCGAGTCAAAAATTAAGTAAATTATGTCTTCTTCCAACATGTTTTTAGTCTATTTTTTTAGAAACTTCCATAGTCATGTGGTTAAGCCTTATTTTAGGTTGGTTAAAAGTTCCAGAGTCCCCCACTAAAAAAATTTGTGGTATCAAACCTTGTGGATAATTATATTGATGTATCTAAGGATCTAACATAATGATTATATGTATCATTTCAATAGGTCAATTAAAATTTTATCATGGTATTGGGATAGGTTGTTAGTAATGATTCCAAGTAATATTTCTACTTTCATATTATACACATATTTTAAATCACATGGGACCATATTTAATTACAGATATTTGGTTTTTAGAGAATTAATTTTATTCAAATTATTTAATTCAAAAGATTGGATCTCTTAAATAAAGATTTTCCTATCATTTTCATCACAAAATCAAAAAATAATTAATATATTATTTATTATTGAAAATCAAAAGTATAATTTTTTTTATTTTTGAGTATTAAGCTCTTCCGTAGAGTCCACAATAGAAATCTTATATCCATAGTCTAATAATTTTACAATCATAACAGAATAATTTATGGGATAAATACCTTCTAAATAGAAAATTAAAATGAGTTAATGATTTCTTGAACGATTCCTTTTTTTGGTCAATAACATTGAATTACACCTTGAAATCTCTTAAATCCATGTTGAGGGTTCCTTCACGTACATTAATGGTAATGTTTCCTATATTTAGGAATAGTCTTTCAAAAATATTGGGTGAATTCATGGGTTATTTATCTTCTTCCATGATGAGCACATAAAAATATACTTGAAAAGTTAGTCCTTCCACTCCCACTAGCACATCCAATGAATCTTTATCTAGAAAAACTATCAATCTATATTATAATTGAAAATAAACCTTATGGGATAAGTTTACCAATTTTCAAATATAAAAATACATATTCATACATTAATTTAATCATAGAAACATGGTCACATAAATAATTAGAAAATTTCAAGGAACCAACAGTTTAGGGAATCAAAGATGCCATGGGATCATGACATTATTTTAATAAATAGTGGTGTGATCAGGGATGTGACACTCATTAATAAGATTATTCTATCATTACCATCTATACTATTACTATTTCATCAAATATCTTTTTGGAATTTAGAATATATGAGAGTTTTTTAATGTATTCCTAGAGGGGTGTGTTAATTCTTTTCATTGGAAATTATTATTTGTTCTATTTTTTGATGTTGTACTTCTCTAATATTCATGGATTCTATAAAACTATTAGGGAATGGAATGGGAATGTATTTATTCTATATTTTATGACATTTCTATTTAGTTTCATGTCATTATTTCCTAAATCCCTTTATAGTATCATCTTATCTTTTTTATCCACTTATTTCTCTAGTGTGGTTTTCTCTGCCATTAATGGTCCAAAATTTCTTGAATTGCACATCTCACATTATTATGTTTCAACCTAAACTATCATGCCCTCTGGTAGATTAATTTCTATACCAATCATTATGATGTTCATGATTGCACTTTCCTTTGGGTTTTAGATTCTCTAAGATGGAGTGTTACAAAGGATTATGGATTTCATGTATATAAAATTCTTAAATTTAGTTGATAAATATTTCATTATATTCTTCATAATGATGATATATTTTTCATTTATTATTTTTATTGGTGTAATTAATGATTTTTCTAATGATTTTTGTTGTAAATTAGGTTGCCGGTAGGCTTCTTTTTAATTTTTTCTCATAGTTTTATTGGAATGTGATAGGATTCTATAAATTTTTATGCAAAGGTGGATGAAAAAGTGGAAATGGAAAGTTTTTAGACCTCAAAAATCGATTTTGGATTTCCCTTATCCCCTAGTTTATTTTGTGAATATGATATTGGCTATAATTTATCCTCACAACTCTTTATACCCTATAACCTAATACATTGATTGGTGAAGTGATGGGGTGATGAAAACCAACCACATAACTAAGGTGTGTAATGTTGTTCATTCACTTGTCTCATTTCCATATTCCATACAAGGCTGTTACATTATTCAAAATTGGATTTAATTCATGGTGATGTGTTAAATTGTTTTACCTTATATATACTTCTGGTTCTTATACATTT